>JAKEPQ010001029.1:2985000-3585000 GCA_024500445.1 Entomyzon cyanotis
AAACGCATGCTTAGCCTTTAAAATTTGAATTTCTAAGTATTGGGGGAAATTCTGCTGGCGTTACTGCCAAGACAATAGTGTTTCATTAGGGCAGGAGTGGTTCAACATCTAATTTTCTCATCTGTGTAGGGCTTTGCCCACAAAATCTTGTATATTCAAATGCACCTGGTTCAGACTGATCCTGAATGACACAGACCTATCCTTAGGATAATCCACCCATATGAGCTTCTTTTAAAAATCCAAACAAAAACCAACAAACAAAACCTTTCCACAAGGCTTGTAAACATTACAGTGTGTTAGGACATGTTTTAAATATATTCATGGAATCCCTGGCAAAAAATCAATAGTAAAACTTGGCTATTTACAGACATCATTTGTCCAATAATTCTTCATGATTTTTCCAAGTAAGTCCCTTCTGAAAAAGCTACCAATGAGGGAAAACAAATCAGGTTGCACAGCAAATGAAACAATTTCTCTTTCAGTTTCTAATGGTGTATCAATATTTTTCAAAACCCTGACAACCCAACCACCAGTCAACCACAGTTAACATGTAAAAAATGTTCAACAAAAGGGATTAGTGGCACAACAGACAAGTCAAGATTTGTGCATCTGCCATCACAGTCAGTGTTGGTCAGCAACAAAAAAGAGATGTCTGCATAATTTAATCTGTACTCTGGTCACCTATGTTTCACATGTAATGGGTATTGCTGGTTTACCATGAGATCAATCCTGCAATTCCTTTTTCCATTTCTTTTGGCTGTCATTTAACTGCTCAAAACACTCAGCTCATCTTAACACAGAGGCAGAAGCTATATTTTTTTTTTTGTATCCTATGATGTTGAAAAGAATACTGGTCCTCAACAAATTAATATTAGTTGCAGGTCAGCTACTGCAGTTGTGGACAAAGCTACATTTTAGTCACTGTTTTCAGAGTTGACATCTTAACATCCCAGCTGCAACACTCTGAGCAGATCCTGACGCTCCTAATGCTAAATAAAATTGATGGTTAGAGGCTGAACGATGAGAAAATCCTTTCCTGGGGAGGGATGCCTCAAAACCACCACCAAGCACAATCAGCCCCCTGAAAACATGTTTTAGGGAGCTGATCTTTCCCTCTCCCAGGAGGCTGGGAGTGCCTGACAGAGTCTGAGGTTTTGCTGATTGAATCTACGCGGTAAATGCATGGGGGCAGTTTGCTAGCCCCAGAGAGGGAAGGTGGGGTCACCAAGCCCTCCCTGCAGCATTACATCATGCACTCTGACATGCATTATGCTCTTCGGGAGGGGTTTAACCCCTCCAGCCTCTGCAGCACCTCTCCCCGAGCTGAAAGTCATTGGAACTACTGAAGGGACTTTGGAACATATGCTTTGGACTTCCTCTGTTCCAACAGGACCATAGGAATTGTGTAGGAATCAAACCTGAATTAAATCCTATTCAAAAAGTCAAGTTTCTGGAAATTTATAGGTATCTATTTGATACATGCAGGGCTAACTATGTTTCTAATTACTTTCTCTCTTGTAATTATCAACTTTGGCACAAATTCTGCTACTGCTTGAAGCACTGAGAAGCAGATAGCATGAATCTTGTCTTGGTAGGTTATCTACAACCTGTTCTTCAAAAATCACCCATGTGTATGGAGTGTGTCCGTGTGGAGGGAACAAACAGGGAGAGGAAGACTAATTTTCTTTAGGTCAATGGACAGCTTGGGGCAGAGCAGACAGAAAATCCAACCCAAGAGGTAGCACAAGAACAGAATTAAGTTCTTTTAATATTTACTGCTAGTGCAGCTAAGGCCATGCTTTCAGGCAGATTTACGCCATCTAAAAAATTAATTAATTGACTAGTATTTTACTCTTTATTCTGGCTTCCAATATTTAGTTAAAAGTGGCAGCAAGTCTTAGTCTAAAGGACAGAATAAACATTTTCATAGTTGGGAAGCTCAACTGAAACTGCAGGCCTGCAGTCCATGACAGAACTGGTGTCCTGGCAGGCACCAACCCAAAGCCAAGAGAAGAAAAGAATGGAAAACAATATCCATAAAGAAAAGTTGAATTTCAGTCAGCAGCTGTTGTTGCTCATCTGGTAGCTCTCCACCAGTTCAAACCAATACCTTGTTTGTTCAAAACCCCTCCCATACCCAGCTACAAAACAGGCAGCCATACAAAAGAGCCAGGTCTCAAACTTTGAACAAAAGCTGATTTATTAAGCATCTTGGCCAGTTGTCGGTTGCCTGGTTTGTTTTAATGCTTTGTCATGGATTCTAACTGGAAAATGGGTGCTTTGCAATATCTCTGCAATTCTTTGTTGGGATGGTTATTTCCAAGGCTTGCTTGTCTGATTAGTAAGGCTAGTGTCATGCAGAATGAAAGAGAAATGTGGCACAGTAGTTCTTTGAACAGTTAAGCATCCTCCTGGCTCAGTGATTATTTCTCTATTTTTTTTTTTTTGTTTAGTAATAATTTCCTAATTTATGTTGCTTCCATGTGATCTATAGGGGAAAAAACCCCCTTCATTCCCACTTGACCAAGATCAAAAGCCAATTACAATCTGATTCTTTGCTCTATTTAAGCATATAAACCAGAAGTAATTCAAGTCAATGTGTTTACTCCAAAATAAAATAGGGACAATATCAGGTACGTAGAATGCAACTCCTATAAATAGCAGCTTCATTAAAATCAGTGGTTTTAATTAATGTAATTAATTTAATTTAATTTTGTTTTTTTCTTAACAAGCACTCATACATGCATTAATAAATAAATACTTCCTGTAAAAAGTATTGTGACTTTACTTCCTGTAAAAAGTAAATGCTACCTAATGAACGTAACTACCTATACATTATAACTCTTGATTTCATTAATAGGATAAAGACCAAAGAGTGGTTGTAAGGTAAATTGCATTAATAATTTACAGGAGCACAAGTAGCAGGTTGTCTGCTACAGAATAACAGTGCATCAAGAGCATTACCCAAGGTCAGCAGTTCACTTAGGAAAGATTTTCATCTATTTTAGGAGGGAATTTGCAAGTTGAATAGAGGGGAGAGCTCTGAGTCAATAAACTTTAGTCTCAAATCATAAAAGGTCTGAGACTTAAAAATACCCCAAGAAAATAAAATCTTGGTTTTTCTTTAGTAAAAACTTATTTTCCACCTGAAAAAAAAAAGGTCGGGGAGGAAACTCAATTTGACCTTGAAAAGATCTGATAAATCTTTCCAGCCAATGCCTGCAGGAGAGCACAAGCTGGATGCTTTGAGCTGCTGGCTCCCCACTGGCACTCTGAGCTGTAATAAGGCAGTGGCAAATGCCAAATGTGCTGCTAGGTGATGTCATACTGGGTTTGCAGATGCTTTGTCCTGGTGAAATTAAATATGGCATCTTCTTGATGCAACACCACTTCCATGTTCTGGTTTTTCATTTATTTTTGTTGCAGCACTTACCTGTGGGGTTTAGATTATATTGGTATTTCCCTTTAGTGCCTTCAGGAGAATACAAGCACACCCCCCAGCATTCCCCTAGTTTTAACTCCATGATTTGCACAGTAACTGAATTTCTTGTAGAAGTGCAGTTATTTTTGGACAGGGAGCAGATGACAGGTTTCCTCCAGAGCAGAGATTGCAGGCACTGGCACTGTCTTCAGCACAAAGCAAAGAGTCACAGCACACAGCCATTTGCTAAGAGACAAGACAATTCAAAAGAAACAGCCAAGAAAAGCAGTTGCTTACACAAGCTACTGACTGGTAATCTAGCCCCATAAAGCTAAGTTTTAAGAGCTTTGACATTTCAGATTTGGCAGTGAAATCTGTCAGTTTGGCAGTGATGCTGGTGCAGAAAGTGCATGAGTGCTGCCCTTGATTCTGTTTGCTAGTGAGATCCAGCAAGGAGTATTTCTGGGACTGATAATTGGAAATGTTGTGTGGTAAACAACCAAGACTTTGCTGCTAAACTATTCATTTCATGGAATACAGTGGTCAAAAAGGCGTAGATTATTTGTCTAAGGATAAGTAAGGTCTGAATCTCTGCTTTTACACAGTTTTTTTTACACAGTGAGTGAGTGAGTGAGCTGCTGAGGGTAAAGCAGGTGAAGACTCCTTTCCCAGACACTCAGGGCTACAGTCAGGGATCACACAAATAATAAACATATCTCATCAAGCCCTGTTTCCTGACTTGAGTCTACAGACTCACCTGGAGAAGGGACAGATGAAGGAAATTGTGGGGAATAGATCTGAAGATTTCACATCTTCTCAGGCAAAGATGTGAACTGGGCAACTTCTCTCTTCATCTGCTAGAAATGATTCCTGCTACCTTTCCTCTGCTGTTGCTTTCATAATTTGTGAGCCAGAGGGAGCTGTGCAAACAGGTTATGCTTCTGAATATATCTTCACACAGATCCAAGGGACCTCCATTTCTCTGTTTGTCTCCATTTATTTGGAAAGGAGGAGGAAGCAGAAAGTGTCTGGGCATGTGCCAGCTTTGAATAAACTGCACATGTACAGAGTTTTCAGGTGCCTGCTTTCAGCCTAAGGAAATAAGTTCTTCTTTCCATCTTCTGCATCCAAATCACCTTCATCCTCACCACTGACCTTGTCTGTTAGTCTGCTTTACACTGCCTAGGATAATTTAATTTTTGACACCCAGGATATCAGCAAGAGATTCCTAGTTACCAAACCCTGATGCACAACCTCAGAAAGGCACGAACCAGATTGCAGGTTGCAGAAATTATATCACAGTCCTGCCTCCCCAAGCAGCCTGGGACTCACTTGTCTTCAAAACATCCCCAGCCCATTGTGCCTGATTTGAAAATGCAAGTCGCTCGGGGTGGGGTTTGTGCCTGACACAGACCAGATAAACTCCAGTCAGCACCTCACAATGCTTTTTCTTTTTTTTTTTTTTTTTTTAAATTTAATCTTTAAAAGGACAGGCTGCTGGTTAACTGAGAGTCCCCTGTTTGATTGACAGTATCTGTCAGAGGCAATGAACTCCACTTGAACATTGCCTTTATGTTCCTGTGTAAAGTTGTTCAACTGTGACCCTTCCATCTGTTCCAGCTAATCTGAAAGTCATTTAGGCCCGCTTCTCCATTCATCCCAAACACAGCACATTCTCCTGTTAACACACATATGCAAAGTTGTCAGCCTGTCAGCTACGTAAGGGCTTTTTCTTCCCCCCTTCTTTTTTTTTTTTCTCCAAACTCCCACAACATCTGTGTATATGTTTCCTTGTAGTTATTATAATTTTAAAAAAAAAAAAAAATCAGAAACTGGCTCAAATCTTACTGATAACTTTAATGGATGTGACAGTAAATCTCACAGCATCACGTTAGAAAATATTCAGAGCAGAGGTCATCAGGTAGCTGACTCTGGTGCTCCAATGTGCATGTGCAAACCTCCATATTTTAAACACTGAGACAAATGATTGCCTTGAAGAAGGCAATATATCTTTACCAAAAAGTGTGTTTTTAAGATCTCCAGACTGCTGCTCGTAAACAGCTGTTCAAACCTACTTCAAGTATCTCAGATTGTAGTATCTTGTTTGATATGCAGTTTTAAAATGCATATGAACTTATGAAAAAAAGTCTGGGAACTCTTAACAATGTAATAGTCTCAGTTATTTTGCTGTTTAAAATTCATCTTACACCAGTAGGAAACTATTCTACTAACAATGTCAGCACAGTTAGTACGTATATTGACAACAAATAATAAATCATCTCTTCCTTGTACACAAAGTTAATGTTGACAATAAAGCTGACTTTAAATTCAGGAGAATAAGTACTCATTATGGTCCTGCTCAGATATTGCTGCAAAACTATGAAATACATCCAACAAAACTAAGAAAAACCCCAGAACTAATTTCTGACATGTCCAAGGAAATACAGAGGTTCTCCCCCCGTCATCTGTTATTGTCACAGAAGAAAATACTTGTATAAATTTCATCATTCATTATTCATTTCTGGTACATGCACACACCAAAGTCTTTACAAAACACTGATTTTTTTACAAAAAGAAAAAAAAACCGTAGTGCCACCTATGGTAAATTACTTTCAGAATAAAGAGAAAGCTGCTAAAAGTTATGGAATAAAAACAAAATAACAATCAGAGGGGAAAAACCAGTATGGGAATTATTATGGAGTTTGTTGTGCTTCTCAAAGGGACCACGACTGCATGCTGTACACACCCACACTGCATCTCAAATGTTTATTACATGGAATAGGTACTTCTGGTAGAATCTTGACTTCTTGGTAAATGTTAGCACAAAATGAGTGACACTTGCAACAAACCTTTGTTCTCGTGGCTGATTTCTCTGACAGAAGTTATACAGAAGAATAGAAGCAGGAAAAAGAAGAAAAAAAACCCAACAGAAAAAAAAGCCCCAAATCTCCCCAGCCTACTGTTCAGCTCTGTCATAGAGAAGTAAAGAAACTAGATTTCCTATTCATGTATTACCCACTCTGGTTGTCATGCAAGCTTTTTGGCCTTTCTCATTGTGCTTGAATGGTGGTAAAGTAATAAAGGCAATGGGATGAACTTCTCTTTTTTCCCTTTCTTTTTTTTCCACTCACAAGAGGAAAGTGTTCCGGATTCCTCTGATGATGTGATGGAGGCTTGACAGTGACAGTAGAAGTCTGCCAGCCTCACATTAAAGACTCAATAGTGCAAGTTGAAGCACAAAAATTGTATTTTGTGCTACAATTCTTTTTTAAGAAGTATACATTGAGTTTACATGAATTGTCAACAATTAACTGCAATAATCCCTATGTGCCCAAATGCTTTCCTACTACATTTACAGGAATACTCCTTGTTAAACTTTGTGTATAACAAAGTATATCAAAGTTGCAGGGTTAATTGCAAAATGCTCCAAAATGCACTTGTCTGTCCTTTCAGGCACATTGTCCCTTCTTGAAACACAGAGCCTCTCTACCTATCTTCATCAGCAGAGAATTTAGGATGAGACTCACCTGCTGACTTTTGAGGTCTGCAGGACAGACAGGCACATCTGCACCAGCCTGGTCTGTGGAAAGAAATATCTTCTTTTAGGGTGTTATCCTCTGTTGTGTTTGCAATGGCAGCCTGTGCTGAGTCACACACCTGAGCTGTTTATTTTCTTCAACAGCTGGAAAGGCAGTTGAGACAGGCAGCTTGGGCACCTGCCCTGGTGGGGTTTGAATGATGAATGCAGCTTTATTTGCCTTAAATACATTAATGAAGAAGCTTTGCCTTTGTTTCCCATAAATACTGGTAATGAAGGAGCTTTGGCTGTGCTCCCCAACAATCCTGGCCCTAAAAACTTGCTGTAGAGACACTTTGTGATGCTACTCTTAATAACTTGTTGCATTACTGATGGTCAAATTAATGGCTTGGAGGTCTAACAGTATAAAATTTCTAATTAATGCAGAAAAGTTTCATTAATAATGCTGGTAAACTTCTCTTCCTTGCCATGAAAACCATGCTGGACTTCAAGGATGGTTCTTAGGGCTGCCTGACATTCATTGAGCTTTTCCTTTACCAGCTGGGGATCACTGTTGCTTTCCTTTTATTTAGGATAAGAGAAAAGTAAAATGAATTTGCCATGACATAGGGCATCAACTTCCAGAGGGAAGTTGTCGCAAAAAGGAATTAAATTTCCTTAGAGATGGAAAAGAAGGTGGATTCTCATGAGTAAGGGAGTGATATATAATTAAACCAACTCTTGGGAGAATCAGGTTTTTGAGTGTTTTCCCAAAATCTCAGGAGAACAGTAGAAACAACTACTATAGCACAGTGAGTGAGAAGTTATGACAAAAATTGTACTGGAAGTCCAAGAGGGCTGCGAAAAAAACAAAGAGTATCTAAGATCCACTGAAATCTATGGTTCAGGTCAAGTTTGAATTTTCTGAGTACTCACCATGCCAGCTGTTTTTCTCCAAATATCAACAGTTTGTAGGAATTTGCAAGAAATTGCTACTACGTTGAGTCTGAAAGAAAAACTCATGGATTGCAAGTCCCTGGGAAGAGATCCTGAGGGGGAGTTTGCAGGGAAAGAAGAAAGAGAAAAGGTGGAGGTTCAAGCTGATAATAAATCTCACTTGTAGACATATGTTTTAGCTGGACAGTAGCACTCCTGGATTTTCTAGGATCTGGTTATTTCTCATGCTCTACCCCCCAAAATGCAAATCACCCTTTGGCTTCTGACACTGTCCAGTTTGTATCAAGTCTTTCCTCATGGTGGAAAATAAAAATGATTTTTAATTAACCCTTATACTTTATAATACTACCTTTATCTGAAAACAGAACTGATAAAATCGTAAGAAAATCTGTTTGTAAACATTACTATGTCATCTACTCTGTACAACCAATTATGAAAGTTACAGATTGCCTTCAAAACTAGATTTTTTTTTTAATGTATAAATTTTTATTATTTGCCTTTTGATCTTTGCCCTTAGAAAACATCTTCAATAAATCTTTTCAAGATTTATTTCCCAATCTAGAGAGCCAAAAATGTACATTTAAATGAAAGAAAGAAGCCAGCAACTCCTTTGTAACTATGTGCCTGAAAGAGCTGGGGACTGGAAAAACAACAATAAAAAAATACAGATTTCGGAGCTGACACTGAGGAGCTTGAAAGGTCAACTAGTCCATTCCTTTGCCTCAACACAGCAAGGAATGGGAGGAGATAAAATCATGCAGCTCTTTGCATGATCCTGCCTTACCTGCAACAGGAAAGATTGTACAGTGTAGATGACATAGTAATGTTTACAAACAGATTTTCTTATGATTTTATCAGTTCTGTTTTCAGATAAAGGTAGTATAAAGTATAAGGGTTAATCAAAAGTTGGTTTTTTGGGTTGTTTTTTTTCCACAATGAGGACTGAGCAAAGATTTGATACAAACTGGTCAGTGTAAGAAGCCAAAGGGTGATTTGCACTTTGAGGGGGTAGAGCTTTGTACAGTGCCCGGGGCGGAGGGAAATTTGATAGAAAACCCAATTTCCAGTAAAGGAATGTGTTTATGAAACATATCTCCACATTTCTCCCTCAGAGGCATCCCCACTGGAGCTTAATGGGAGCCCATCCAATGGATTTGGGAGCCCATCAAATGGATTTGGGAGCCCATCCAATTGATTTGGGAGCCCATCAAATGGATTTGGGGAGCCCATCCAATGGATTTTGGAGCCCATCAAATGGATTTGGGAGCCCATCAAATGGATTTGGGAGCCCATCCAATTGATTTGGGAGCCCATCTAATGGATTTGGGGGCCCATCCAATGGATTTGGGGAGCCCATCCAATGGATTTGGGGAGCCCATCTAATGGATTTTGGAGCCCATCCAATGGATTTGGGAGCCCAACAAATGGGTCTCACCTCCCTTCTGAAGAGAAGCTCTTCACTTCTCAGACACCAATTTTCCAGGGATTCACCTGGAGGCCTGCTGTTCTCTCACACATGTTAGATGATGAATTCTACCACTAATCCTTTGCCATTCTTACAGAGAATTATTACCACCTTTTCCCAATCAAGTGGAGTGTCTAAGAACCTGTCCTGGAGTCACAGCATGAGCTAGAGGCACCAGGAGGGAGCATCCTGCTGCTGCACAAGCCAGAGGAAGAGCCTCACAATTGGGCTTGTCAAACTGCACAGTGAGCACAAGCACAGCCTCATCCAACCAAACTAAAACGACCCAGCCTCCCACAAATATGGAGAAAATCATTTTAGAGCAATAGCGGCATAAAAATAATAAACTCAGAGGCAGGAACGCACAGTTCCAATCAGATTTTGCAGAGCCCTTCCGCCAACACCCAGGCAAATGAAACAGCAGAAAATCTGGGTTCTTATTACCAAAAGTTGTTAGGTCTTTTAATCTATTTTCTTGAGCTAACCAGAGATGGAGTTTTCCAATACCTTCACCCAGAAACAGAGGAGATTTGTAACCTCCATGAAGTCCCTCTGCCCCAAGATAAGCCGTGGCCACCTGAAAGTTCTCCTTTGCCTGCTGTGTCTGCAGTTTGTAATCATTCCCTTCTCTGCTATCTGAGGTTACATGTTGTGACAGAATATCTGAGCAAGAAATTAAATCCTTTCTGGTACTTCCTTTTAAATGTTTAATTATCATAGCAGAATTGATTTGGGAGCATGTTTGCCCAAGAAACTCAACAGATACAAACAGCATAGCCAGATTACCACTGGTTTAGAGCTGCCTGATTCTATTCAAAAGCTCCAGCTTTGGTGATTTTTTTATATTATTTATCCAATTAGTGCAATGAAATGAGGTCTAACAGTCTTAACATAAAAAAACCTAAATTAAAATGGAAACAGAGGACTGTTGAGGGAAAAAAACTCAGAGAACAAGTTCTCTATCTGTCACTTTAGATTCACTCGTGCAACATCCAGAAGCAGCAGGTATCTGAACTGTAGTGCATCTGCACAGCAGCAGCAGGGCTGTCTCTGACTCACAGCCCAGCTCCAGAATTTGGGTTTTGAGCTAAACTTTCTCCTTTAAGACATTTTAATTTAAAAAAAAAAAAAAAAAATCCAGGCTGCTTAGTCTGGTATCAATTACCACCCCCCTGCCCACCCACCCCAAATTTATTTAATATATTTTCTTAGAGCTGTGTGGCTCAGTGCAGCAATTTCAAGGACCTCTCCTTCTGCAGGGGGAAGCAGGCAGGCAGGCAGGCTGTGGGACACTGGTCCTGGGTGGCAGGCACAGCACACAGGCACCAGGGTGGGAAACATTGAACTTCAGCCGCAACAAGTATCAAAAGGCGACTTCATTAAAGCGAAAGATTTTTTGCAGTGAGGTAACAGCTTATAGTGTATTGCAAAGAGATATGAGAAAGGGCAGATTTTTCTTATCTTTTGTTATTGGAATTGACCCTCAGGGTCCTTAGGCCTTGGTGAGAGCTTAAGCAAGCTTAGATCAAGGAAGGATTTTGAAATTGAATTTATTCAGATTAGCAAAACCTTCCATGAGAGGATTTACTCTCAACAAGCTGTTGCCAACTCGGAGCTTAGAAAGCCCAGCACATTTTACTGATTTACAATCAACTTTTTTTTTTTTTTTTAAACCCAGGGCTGGCCTCATTAAAATGTTTGCCATCAACATTCACACAGTATCAAAGATTCCCTGCCAAATGTTTATTTATAGGTACTTCCCTTGCTTGTTCGGATAATTTTCATTCAGATGACGTTTCAGGGTTTTAAGGAAAAGATATTGCAAATGACGATGGAGGGGAAAGTGGGAGAGGAGGAACGCAGTTGCAGCAATGAAAAAGTGCTCTATTTAAATGAAAACCACTTCCCAGTCACTGCTTCATTTCACCATGAAAACACATCTAGACCGCATAGAAAAAGCTCTGCTCTTGCACTTCACGTATTGATTTCGATGTTTTTAGCCCTAAAGAAGTGAGTTATAAGTTCCCATTTCTGCCCTGCAGCCCTGTGACGCCCACAGAGCTCTCAGCCCCAGTTGTTTCATTTCAGCCTTGTGAAATCCAAGAGAAATCCAAGCTGTGCTCAAATCACTCAGCATTTCCATGTCGCTGTTGAACTGCTAGCAGAGTGAGGAGTCCAGAGAGATTCTCAGGTGAACAGAATTCTGAATTTATTATTTATTTTAAGGACTTCTATAGACTTTCACAGGTGGTTCAGATTGGGCCAATTCAAAACCTCCCCCTAGGCTGATTGGCCAGGCTTGAACCACCTATCTTCCAAAGACCGTTTCAATAACATTAAAACTTTATTTATAAAAACACAGGAAGAAGAAGAGAAAAATTCCCATGGGAAAGAATCTGTGTTGCCACAGCTCGCCATCCACTTGGCAGGGTCAGGATTTTAACTCAAGCTCCCAACCCAGATGTGCATGGCTGGAATTTGTTCTGTGCTAGCACTGGGAATTCTCTTCAGGCTGAGGAAGGAGGTGCAGCAGGGAATGCCTTGTCCAGGGATGGCTGGCTTTGCACACTCACCACAAACCCATTCTGGAGAAATGCCTTTTTTTGGCAGAAAAGAGCTTTGTGTCTGTGCCTGGCGGGTCAGAGATCTCCATCAGGGCTGGGAATCCCACGTGGACTCTACAAACTCCAGCCTGGTAGGAGCATGAAGGAGAACCACAGCTCTGCCCTGGTGGGAGCATGAAGGAGAACCACAACTCCAGCCTGGTGGGAGCATGAAGGAGAACCACAACTCCAGCCTGGTGGGAGCATGAAGGAGAACCACAGCTCTGCCCTGGTAGGAGCATGAAGGAGAACCACAGCTCTGCCCTGGTGGGAGCACGAAGGAGAACCACAACTCTGCCCTGGTAGGAGCATGAAGGAGAACCACAGCTCTGCCCTGGTGGGAGCACGAAGGAGAACCACAGCTCTGCCCTGGTAGGAGCACGAAGGAGAACCACAGCTCTGCCCTGGTGGGAGCATGAAGGAGAACCACAACTCTGCCCTGGTGGGAGCACGAAGGAGAACCACAACTCTGCCCTGGTAGGAGCATGAAGGAGAACCACAGCTCTGCCCTGGTGGGAGCATGAAGGAGAACCACAACTCCAGCCTGGTGGGAGCATGAAGGAGAACCACAACTCTGCCCTGGTAGGAGCACGAAGGAGAACCACAACTCTGCCCTGGTGGGAGCACGAAGGAGAACCACAGCTCTGCCCTGGTGGGAGCATGAAGGAGAACCACAACTCTGCCCTGGTGGGAGCACGAAGGAGAACCACAACTCTGCCCTGGTAGGAGCATGAAGGAGAACCACAGCTCTGCCCTGGTGGGAGCATGAAGGAGAACCACAACTCCAGCCTGGTGGGAGCATGAAGGAGAACCACAACTCCAGCCTGGTGGGAGCATGAAGGAGAACCACAACTCCAGCCTGGTGGGAGCATGAAGGAGAACCACAGCTCTGCCCTGGTAGGAGCATGAAGGAGAACCACAGCTCTGCCCTGGTGGGAGCACAAAGGAGAACCACAACTCTGCCCTGGTGGGAGCATGAAGGAGAACCACAACTCTGCCCTGGTAGGAGCACGAAGGAGAACCACAACTCTGCCCTGGTGGGAGCATGAAGGAGAACCACAGCTCTGCCCTGGTAGGAGCATGAAGGAGAACCACAACTCTGCCCTGGTGGGAGCATGAAGGAGAACCACAGCTCTGCCCTGGTGGGAGCACAAAGGAGAACCACAGCTCTGCCCTGGTAGAAGCATGAAGGAGAACCACAGCTCTGCCCTGGTGGGAGCATGAAGGAGAACCACAACTCTGCCGCCAGGAGGAAGGTGTGTGGTGGAAACCTCCATCTCTGGGGAGGGCTTGAGGATACACCTGCAGGAACCCAACTGCTGTTTCAGTGCCTCAGACAATAATTATTGAACTACCTCATCCAATTTCTGTTCAACAGAAACAGTATTTAGGTTTTTTTTTAATGAAAGAGTAAAAGCCGGAGCTATAGGAAACTGTTTGTTGCAGCTCCTCAATCTTGTGACTTCTTTCTTGGTTGAACCTTAGAAATCTATTTTTCATTTCAATTCTAGTTGTGAAAATCCATCAGGGAAAAGCTAAAAATATATTAATCCTCAAATTGTGTGTTAATAGAAGGTGAAATTGTGCAAGGAACCAAACAATGCAGCATTTGCTAAGAGTTCTCCCACCAAGTCACACCAAGAACTATTTTACACAGCCTTAATTTCCTCAGCAAATTCAAATTTCTATGCATGTACAGTGCTTGTTTTATTTCTCCAGCTAAACCTATTTTCCTTGACTTAGAGCTTTATGGTTTTTTAGGACAAAAAGGAAAAATAAACTCTAAGTATATACCTTCCCTGGTGTGGAAGATTTTGCATAGTATTTATCCCCAATAAATATCTGTTTTGGAAAACTAGCAAGCATAGTTTTATAAAGCCTCCTCAGAAAAATCTTCCAATTTCAATCCATAAAATGTTCATACACCTGTAAAGTGTTTTGTTGGTTTTTTTAATGGAAAAATGTGAGAGAAATATATTTATGAAGGAATGTTTCTCTATAAACAAAACTTGCAGAAAATTTTGTAACTACTTGATTTTATTTAATAGTCCATTGGTTTAATGTATTTCTGATTCTGAATGAATTTTGTTCCTAGAAATTTGTTCCTGTTAACAGAAATAATTTTGTTCCTTGAAATTTGTTCCTGTTAATAGAAATAATTAAATATTAAGTTTAATTAATTTTTATCAAAGAAAGACCCAGAAAGAATTTTTTTTTTAAATGGAAGCTGTTAAGAGAAACTACTACAAAGGACTTAGAAGTCAAATCTTACCTAAAACTCCCTTAAATCTGGACTGATAAAGGCACCTGTGAACTAGAGCAGTTCGTGAGATCACAGCATTTCCACTTCTTGTGTCTGCAAGTGTCCTGTTGCCAAAGAACTTTCTTCCTGTGATTGAGAAACAAATAAATTTTAAGTAAAAAATACATATCAATTTTCTTTTAATTACTGAATAAACCATAATTTTTAAAGTTAACCAAATTGAATGTTCCCCACGGACAAATGGGATTTTTTTTCAAAGAGTATATATATTTTACACTAACAGCAATTTCTGAAAAATCATCTTCCCCATTGCATGGTGTGTGCTGAGAATCTGCTTAAGGTACATGGGATTCCCCTTTGCCCTCTGCCAAAGTGTGCACATGCATATGTTATGGGAGCCAGGTTTGGTGACTCTTGCAAATTCTCATTTTGTCTACTTGCCTAACCCTAAGCCCATTGTGCATGGCATGAGGCTCCGTTTCTTGTCAGAAAGATTACTGTTGTATGTATACTATCTTAAATGGGCTTTTTGTGACCTTGCTCTGTGCCCTGAAACAAATGAAGCAGGTTTTTGGTGGAGGTTTTTGGTTGGTTTTTTTTCCCCCTGCTCCTGATGGGCGTGCTAGGAGTGGGGAGGGAGGGAAAAAAAAAAATCATCATTACACATGCGGTGCACCAAGGCACACAGACTTCCTTGTGACCGTATTTAAAGAAGGGGGCACAAAGAAATAGTCATTGCAGCTACAATGGGGGAGATCTAGTATGCATTTCCAAGGAATCACATTTTGGGGAGAATTACAGAATAATTACACATATGCTTAGATCATGAGCATTCAATGAAGCGGACAATATTTTGAGGATTTAAGATGTTGGTGTTGTGGTCGTCTCTAAGAAACCAGGATAATTCAGACATTCAAATGCAAAAATGCACCATTTGGAGAGTGTAATGCGGTCTGTTCTGGTCAGTGTTACAAATTCGGAAAGGATTCCCCGGCTGCAGACATTAGCCACTTAATACTTAAATCTGTTTCCAAATGTAAAGCATACAACAAAAGTCTTTTGCATTAATGAAACGGCTCCGAACGCCGGTGTAGTGACACATTTCATTAACGTGTCACATTACTGATGTAAAATATAATTACAACAGATATGCCTGTCCTACAGCTTGATAAAACCCGCGGGTGAAATATTGTTTAACTAATTATGCAATAAACCTCCATCTCGGTTCTGTCATTTCCTAGCTGCAGTCTGAGCTAATTTCGTGCCAACATACTGAATTTCTCAGCCTTGCAGCTGCACTTAGGGGTGGCTCAGCCACATTGATTTGATTTCTGCTGGTACAACAGAAAATATCAGGCCATGCTAATTGTCAGCCCCTAATGAATTGTTAGGAAGTGCCAGCAGATGAGTGCAAATGTATTTTGGGTTTCCCCACGAGCATCACAACATAAGCCATTGCCATTTGGGCTGGCTGGGCTTTTAAATACAGAGAGATGCTGCTAAATAGAAATTCAAGAACTTCTGTTGTTTTTTTCTCATATTTAGTAAAAGCAAAGCCACTGAGACACTGAGTACAGCAGAGAATCAGCATCTCACTCCCTTTCTTTTGACCTTCTACTTCCTCCAAGTATATTTCAATACCCTTTTAAAACACAGGGCAGGTTTTGATCTCCTACATTCTTCAAGCAGATTTCAATACTCTGTAAAACACAGGGTGAGTTTTGCTTCTCTGCATCTGCTCTCGTTATAACTGAGAGCAAAAGGACATCATAATCGGTGCGCAAACAAGTATTACAGCAACACTCGTGTGACCCAGGCTGTTCCACAGTCATCAAAGGAAGAATAAATGTATTATTAGTGTTATTAGTAGTAGTATAGTATCTGGAATATGCTACAGGTCCTAAAAATCAGTAAAACAATGGCTGTAGTGTGAAATCCTCTCCTAGGATGAGCACGCTGCAGAATTTTCGGGGCTGTGCATGCAATGAGAGCCTGCTTTGAAATCTATGGAGTCTGAGAGACTGCATGGAATTATTGATTCTGCAAACATTGACTGCTGGGAAGTGTTGATATAGTGCTAGGTTATGGCAGGAGCAGCCTGCAGGCTGGGGCACAGGAGGGTAGAAATGCAAGGGTGGTTTTCCCCAGGGAGCAGCCCATCCAGGCAGCTCAGTGTTTGGAGGCTGAGCCACCCCAAAATGCAGCCAAAGCAGAATAGTTCCACCCCTTCAGAGCCTCTGTCCAGGCTGTAATAGGAATCTGAGACAATTCCTCTTGTTCTGCTCCCAAATCGCAGTACCAACGTAAAATAATGTGGTATTTTCCAAGAAATTAGGACAGATTTCCCTTCATTTATACAGTGGTTCAATCAGCCTCTCTGATCCCCTTTTGATTGTGGGCTTTTGCACTTTTCTGGAGCATTGAGGTGAACAATTTTTGCTTCAAATGCGTCTAATGAAATTCATGAAAGCAAATTAAATTAAATTAAACTTATTAAATTTTTTTTTTAATTCACAAAACTCTCTCATAAGTCCTAGGATTTTAGAGCCTGAAAAATCTGCCAAAAATCTCCTATTTGCATCATTCTAGGCTTGAGAGAGTTTTACAATTTCCAGTGGACTTTTTATATCTTTGTGTTTCTTGGGAGGAGAAAAGAAATTAATAGACCTCCCAATTCTCTTTAAAAAAAAAAAAACCAACAAAGAACAAAACAGCAAAAAAGAGAACCCCAAACTCACAGAAATTTATGTTTCTCAGACACTGCTGATGTAATTCTGCCTTATCAGGAGAAAAAGTCACTTGGCATGTTCTTTGAAACCTTGAAGTTTTTATGAAGCACAGGCACTATGTGTACATGAAATACACAAAAAGAAAGGAAAAGCTGGCAAAGCTGATGATCAACAAGAGGTCTCTACTGTGTGCAAGAGTATGGAATTTAAGTTTATTTAAAATCCTGTTCTTGTTCTAAATTGCTGAAATAAGTAAGGAATAATTGCACCCAGGAATAATAGAATAATAATAATTAAAAAAAACCAACACTCTCTGGACCATCAGGTTCATATGAGCTGTGAAACTGAAGTGAAGGTCAGAAAATACAAGTGTGGGAATAATATATGTAAAGGTAAGCAATTCACGTGATGTTTTAGCTGCAAAAATTGGAAATGCCCTTGAAAAAATAAACAATTGTTTTTCTATAATAGAGTATACAGAAAAACATAGTCTAGTGTACATTCAGTCCTTGCTATAAAAAAAAGGAAACAAATAGAAGGCAATTTACTAAATAAAATAAGAAAAAAGTGAACTTCATAATGAAAAGAAATTGTTTAACATGCAGTTACATGTGTAACATTCTATTACATAAGGATATAAACCAGGCAGCATTCACCTGACATAAATATTTGGATGGAAAAGGCTTCTGCTTTGGACATGGGAAGTGGAACAGATATTTTCATTTACAAAGAGCAGCTTGCCACTGCTGTGATTCCCCACTGAGCATTCCAAAGTTTCGACTGATACACCATCCTAATGGATGGGTTCCTTTTTCCCCCAAAATTTTCATTTTTCTCTCTAAAATGTAAAACCCAAGGACTTTTCAGGATGTATTTATTTTTATTTGGTTATGTTTTGCTGGCAGTGCAAATCTATTGATTTAGAATATGACTGTGTCACTTGTACAAGCAGCTCTTAGTACTTATTAACCATAAGTCACAAAAGAATTATGAGTTAATTACTTTTAAAATAATATTTCTATGTCTTTTTAATCATGTCACACTTTCATCCACCACAGTCTAATTGCATATTTTTCATGTACATGTCCACATTACAGTGACTTTCAAGCAACACAATGCATACTTCCATAGATGTTAGCAGAGCAGAGAAAGATAAATAAAAATCTTAATCACTGGGACGCTGAATAGTTTGGGAATACATAAGGCAGGTCTTTTAACCTATGTCTTATCAAGCTGCTGTGTTTCAGCAAAGACTGAGCAAACCTTTTGTTACCTTCTGTATCCTCAGATATGACCTGAGTCATATCTCCACAGTCTTAATTTCTCTATCATTATGGCTCAAAATCCAGCTTGGGGTGAATCCCAAGTGGAAGGATGAGCAAGGGAAATGTGGAGCTGTTTATGCCAACACATTCCATTCCCAAAGGTCAAAACCACACCATTCCCAAGCACCCAGTATTCCTTGTAATCACACCAAACGTGGTAGATAACAAGCAATCATGGCTTTATAGCAAACTTTTACAAAGTATTCCTTGAAATGTTCCCACCTGTTCATCACAGACATCCTCCTTTGCCTCTACTAAGTCCAGTAAGCAGCAAATGTGCAAGACAGAGGTAAATCCAGTTGTATCAATCTAAATGCACAGCAGCATAGGCAGCCAATTCCAGTCCTTCACGTCTCAACTGGAAATGCTTAATGGGAAGGAATCAGAGCAGAGGTCTCTGTCTCATACTTGCTGGGTCCATGTCATTGTCAGAGAAGAGCCAGAATAATTTCCTGCTCTTACTCAGACCAGTCCATCCTGTTTTCAACAGCTAAAAGTATTTTCCTGTTCAATCACGAACTGATTAATTAAATAAAATTTCTGCTAGAAATGCCCAACATCCTCAAGGTTAGCCAACAAAAAGTGTGACACGTTCTGAAAGGGATTTATGGAGGTTTTAATTTGTCTTGGCCATCCTTTGACCCAAAATTCTGGTGTTTTGGGAAAGTAATTTGTATCATCACATACCCCCTGGCAAACAGGACTCTATAGGCTCCACTGTGGCTTCCACATTCTCCATAAAAATAGACAGGAAAGCTCTCCCAGCCTGGCTCAGTTTCTCAATGTGTCAGTCAGCCAGGATATATATTGCACTCCGTACAAAAGCAATGTTCTCCCTTCACAGGGTCACAGGAAAGTGCAAGGGCAGCTCTGAGAGAATCATCATCACCTCTGTGCCAGAGATCAGCAAGGAAGGAAACATTTAACTCAGGTTACAAGAAGTCTGAAATTTTCTAGGGTCGCTCAGAAACCTCCTGTTAATTATTATGGGTTCAGGTCATGGCCAGATCTGTCTGGCACATGAAATCAACATCATAAAGTAAAGGATGTCATTTCCATCCAAACCCACCTGCCTCTCTGTTAGGATGCTGTTTGCAAGTTGTACCTGCAATGTGTTGGGAAAAACTGTGACCTGGAAATATTTGGAGTTCCACCTCTGCCTAGCACTAACCAACACAGCCCCACATTCATCCAAATTGCCTGAAGGTAGAATCAGGGAATGGTTTGGGTTAGAAGGGACATTTGAAGACCCTCTAGTCCAACCTCCAAGACAAGCAAGGTCCAGCCTTGCAAGTATTTATGTGATCTTCCAAAAACCCAAAGCCTTAACCATTGCATTCAGGTTGAATCCCAATACTCTGAAATCTAACAAACCACCACTCAGATGCAAACTGGCAAACAGTTAGAATAGAAGAAACCTGTAGGACTTCTAGATTGTTCTAAACATATAACTGATGGCCAACCCAAAACATACAATACTGATTTCCCCACAACACCATCTTGCTGTGGAACAAAGGACACTGCAGCACTCCGTAATTTGGCTGGCTTTTCACGCTCTCCCTATTCTTCCAGGGAAATCTTAAGCCATGAAATCTCTTTTTTGTCAACGCAAAG
The DNA here is from genome assembly GCA_024500445.1 of Entomyzon cyanotis. NCBI lineage: Eukaryota > Metazoa > Chordata > Aves > Passeriformes > Meliphagidae > Entomyzon > Entomyzon cyanotis. Next base: position 3,004,895 of record JAKEPQ010001029.1, read on the forward strand.
ACATGGTAATGTCAAGCATTCATGACCATAAGCATGGAAAATTGATGAAATTACAGTGTGTTCAGGAAAATAATGCGGTGATGACAGAAGGAATCTCTGCTTGTATCTGCGTCCTGGTGGCAGCTTTTTGAACAGGTGAACATTTTTTTCCTCCCTCTGTGCGAAACATCTCTTAGAGTGAATACATCAAATGGATGCCCAGGGAGAAAGGTCAAAGGGAAATAGTCACACAAATAATTAAGATATGAAGAGGCAATGTATTGGGTTCATTAATGATTTCCACTGTCTTATTCAGTTGAGGTGCACCTTTCAATTTGACATGAGAGAGGGTCTGCAAGGCTCTGTGAAAACAGCAAACAGAGGAGCTGGGCTTATTGCTGCCCCAAAACCAGGACAGGCAGAGTGTGGGTAACAGGGTTGCCTTCCTCCAGAGCTCCCCACAACCTAGCAAGGGCCATGTGGAAACTTCACAATCCATGTTCCCCATCTTCTGGGCACTCCTTCTTTGGTCCTGCAGCCACAGTGGGATTTTCCCACTCCTTGCTCCCATGCAGTGGCCAGGTGAATGAATAAATGAATTAACACACGAGGCCCAGAAGCCATGTATGACAGCACCTTGGGCAGTTCTTGAAAGAATCGAGAATTGCTTGAAACATTCATTACATCAAGAATTCCGTCAGTAAAATTAAAGGCTAAAATTAAAACTGGAAGTATAGGCAAAAAAAAAAAAAAAAAATGTTACATGGAGCAGGAAGACAAACTGGAGAGAATGAATACAGGTGAATACTTGGCTAAGTCCCCAGTCCCAGCTCTCCTATCAATGGGAGTTCTTCCCCACAAAGAGTCTTCCCCTAATTTGTGCAGAGACTTTGCTAAAGAGCAAAACCCACAGGCTCTGTCCCTTTCTGCCCAGCACCTACCTTCCTTCACAGACCAGCAATCTGCACAGCTTGGTCATAGAGAGAAATACCACCCCCTCAAGGATGGGATGGTTTTCCTGGAAAGATATCCATCACAGTGACTTCTGACACTTACATAGACAGGATTTCTCCTCTAAAGGTACCCCAGGAAAATCTGCTCTTTCTGTTTTCTTTCCTGAATTATTCTTTCCATTAAGGGCACACCCTGGTTTTAAAGGAATGGCTGCAAAGAGTTGCAATGACCATGCTGGAAATGTAAAATCAGATATGCAACACAATTTCTTCTAATCCCAGTTTATCAAGGCAGGAAATATTTCTGGCTATTTCTCTGAAATCCTAGTCACAATTCGTAGTTTCTTACCATTTTTCAGTCTTGCATGAATTTCTACATTTCAGATTTTCTACACAGATGTCTTTTGCCCAGGCAGACAGAACACATCCATCTTTTGTGTCCTATCTTTGCAGTTGGTGCACAAGTATTTAGGAAGGAGTCACACAAACTCCCTCCCATGCCCTGGATGCCCCACAGAAGCTGCAATTCCCTGTCCCCATTTTCATCTGCTCTCCAGAACCAGCCACCAGAGCCTGATACATCCCAAGGTTTCCTCACTGGGGATATATTCATGAACTCCTTAGCCAAGAAAACATATGGCTCATTTTCTAGCAGTTGCCATCACACTGCTACCCTTTTATAATCACAGAATCTTCTTGTTGTCTTTTTAGTTAAAAATCACTTCTTGATGGCTTTCTGCACAGATCTGAGGATCAGGGCTGTTTCCTTAAAATCTGAAGTTCATACCTATTCAGAAGGCTGCAGAAGCAGATCACCTCCCATCTAAAGCTCTGCCATAAACAGGAGACAAGCAGCATCACCACTCGCCATCCCAAATCTTATACAGCTCTCATGTTTGGGGAAAGCGAGAGTGAAATTTTGCTGTTTAACACAGTCGTGTGTTATCTCCTCCAGGCTTTGAGTAGCTGCCCAAAGCCCAGGGCAAATGCCAAGCAGGGACAAGTCCTGTCCCAGCTCCGGACACCCTGGCTAAAGGCAGGCAAGCTGTGCAAACACTGCTGATTCCTTCCTCAGCATCATCTCTCTGCTGTACTCATGCTCAGGTTGCCCTCTCGTGGCTGTTCTGCCTCGGAGCTGGCCCTACCTCAGCCCATTTAGGACTGAGCTGTGTTTTTGGAAGTTTAAGACCAGCTGTTTATCCCTCTGAAGATAAAACCCTCCATTATAGCGAGAGGTTTTATTTTGTTAATTCTACCAACATCCTTACACATGAACCACAGAACGGTTTGGGTTGGAAAGGACCTTGAAGGTCATGTAGCTCCAGCTCCCCTCCTGTCCCATGGGCAGGGACACTTCCACCAAGCCAGGGTGCCCAGAGCCCTGTCCAGCCTGGCTTGGACACTGCCAGGGATCCAGGGGCAGCCACAGCTCCTCTGGGCACCCTGTGCCAGGGCCTGACCACCCTCCCAGGGAACAATTTATCCTGAATATCCAATCTAAATCTACCCTCCTTCACCTTAAAGCCATTTCCCCCTATCCTTTCTCTCTGGTCCTTGTCCAAAGTCCCTCTCCCCATCCCAGCCCTCATTTGCTCCCACACACCCACACAGGCAGCACTGTCACTCTTACACTGTACAGCACATTAAGCACATTTTTATACATTTTGCTGGTTTGCTCCATTGCTTTATCCCAGCAGGAAAACTCAAAGTCTTCTCTTACTGATATCTGAGTTTCCTCAGATCGAGTGCAGGCAAGGCTGTTTACAAATAAGCACAAACTTTCTGTGTTCTGTGACACTTAGCAAAAAAAAATGGCCAAGTTCTCCACCAAAGCTCCCCTTTGCTGTACAAGTGAAGCCATGGAAAGTGCTGTCAGACCCTGCTGAAGCCAGGCACCACCAGCAAACAGCACCCAGGGGGCTCAGGAGTTTTTGTCAGGCAGTGACTGCCACCCTCCCTTGTCCCAAAGCTACTCAATCCCTCAAAACCCTACAGTTTCCTCTAATGCCCGCTGATTTCGCCCGCAATTAGCTGGCTTACCAAATACTCTAGAGATGAGCCTTAATCTCCTGGTGGGTTAGTGATTATGGTAGAAAGTGTGAATGAGCCCTTATAATCAGAAAGTGGTGTGGAAAAGAGCACTTCATATACATGAGGCACAGATACTGTATGCAAAATAAACTTAGTTTCTGCGACAAAAAGAGCATCAGGATGTAGTGCTCGGGGGAAAGAGGGAAAGCAGTTTTATTTCTGAGAGGTTTCAGTTCTTACCAAAAGCTGTTTAAGTTAATTGAGGAAAGCTGATAATTGCTACAGACTGCCAGAAAAAGGAGGATCCAAAAAAATATAAAATTGTCAGAAGTCAACAAAACTTACTATCCTTGTATTTTGTGACCCAAGAGTATATTAAAACTATTTTTCTCCACCTGTTTCTAGAGCAGATGCTGTTGCATTTCTCTCTGTAAACACAAAGAAAGTAAGTAAATAAATGGTGTTTACAAATAAGCACAAACTCTCTGTGTTCTGTGGCACTTACCAAGAAAAAAAATGCACATAGAAAACAGGCATAAGAGCATGTTATTATACATCCCCATGAAAAAAAACTAGTAACAAAGAGAACCTTCATATAGTTCCTAAAGCAATATTAAATCTTCTACTGCTAAAGCCACTTGGTAGACATCGTTTACAATTCACTTTCACCACTACTTAAAAGACTCAGAAAGTTAATTGGAAGAGTTTCCACTGCAAAATTGGCTTTTAAATATTTCTCCCTGTAAAGTTTGTCGTTTCTTAGAGCTCTCGCTTCTGCAAATGCGTGAGACAGCACAGAGCAGACACCAGTGGACAGAAAATGGAGTGAAATCTCTTAGGTCTAGGAGGATGGAAAAGGACTTAGAAAATGTCTCAGTCCTTCCCAGTTTGTTTCAAAGCTGCTGACAAATTTTCGTAGGGGGAAAATGAATCTTGTTAATTGGCAATGCATGGCATATTCAAACATCCAGAATCACAAGTCCATGGCTTTAGCCAAACTCACTGTGAGATAAAAGAGAACTTGTAACCATTCCCAAGCTTTCCTTTTTGATACTGGGCTTTTCCTTTACGAACCAATAGATGGATTTTCTTCATGGATTAATAATTAAAACCTGAATTAAATCTGTGCCAAGAGTGACAAGCTGGAGGAGGAGCATATTGCAGAACCACCAGCAGCAAGAAAGCCCCACAACCATGGAGTGCCTGGGTGAGCTCTTGGGTGGGCTCAGGGGGATAACTCTACCCTAAGAAATCACTCCAAGCACAGATATGGTCTTTCCACTTTTCTTGAGCATGAGAAGCAAATTGGTGAGTTTAGAGTGAGCATGTGGTTGCCTTTAATATTTCATAACACCCTCATCATCATCACGGTGGAATTATTTTCTCCACCCCTGCCGAAACAGATGAAATCTGATCTCAATCTGAAGCAGTGAGTGCTGGATGAAGCACTGGGGTGCTCATAAAATACATGGGCCAGCTGTCAAACAATGCCACCCATTGATGGATACTGGAAATGGGGTTTTGTTTCAGAAGCCAAATCCTCCCCCACAAGAGGAAACATTCTTTTTTTACATCTTCTGGCAGAACTTGCTGTGCAGAGCACTGCTGGGAAACTGGTCAGGATCTGTAGATTTGTGAGGACTGAGAGCCACCTGGGGCTCTTCTGTCCCTCTCTCTGCATTGAGTCACCTGTGGTTAAAAGGACTTTGCAGCACTGGCTTTGATTTTGATTTAAAGCTGTCCTCAAAAAACAATTTCAAACCCTTCATGAGCAAACCTTGGGATGCAGTAGTCACTCCCAGCAGCTCTGCAGCACTTCAGCTGAACTGCAGCAGGAACAATTTGTCACAGCAACAGCTGGAACAAGATGTGTCAGCAAGATGAATGTCTTGTTGGTGCACACTGCAACGCTGATGGGGACTGGAGGGGAAGAAAAATCAGTCCATTTCCTGTGGGTTTTAGGCAAGAAGAAACAGTAGTCATTTGATTTCAGTAAAGATGGACAAATGTCTGTATATGATCAGATTTCTTAGAATAATCCCTGGCGAAGCAGAGCATAAAACTCTCTAGCCAAGTTGATTCTTTCGTATTCCCAAGACCATTAAATTATCACCAGGCAGATGTTATCCAAACATCCAAAAATCTCCATGGGGGTGGCTACCTCTTCCTAACACAAGTAGAGGAACTGGACTCCTCAAAGTGCTCACTCTGAGTTTATTTTTTAGACTTCATACTTATTTTCTTGCAGTTATTTAGCACCTATTTTAATTGCCAAGTGCTATCCCTACATAGTCTTAAGAACAGCCCAATTAAGTTGTTCTCATCCTGAGGGGCAAGCTTTGGAATTAAAATTTCACCCACCATGCTAAAGTAATGTTGGTTCTGCAGCAGCAGAGGACAGAGCACAGTTTTTACTTCATGTGAATTAACACACACCTCTGTTTGTCTCCGAGCATTAGATAAGACCAGAAACAGACCAAGCTCTACAGCTTTTGGCTCTGGGCACTCAAAATGAGCATTGAATTCCAGAAAAAGAAGATAAAAACCCGACATTTTTGGACCTGTACCAAACATCTTACAGCCAAATGTGAGTGAAAGCTAATTTTGCCTGGTTTTAGGGTTTTTTGGAAGCATTAGGTCTAGTTCTGAAATCCTTAGATTGTCTGTTTATTCCCTGCAACACCCACCTTTTGCTAGCAGCATTTTTACTATTTTTTTCTTCCCTAAACTTGCTTATTCTTTACTAATTAAATGTGCTATTTATGTATATATTCACCATCATTACCTCACTCTTTCCCTTCCTGTGTTCCTGGACCTGGTGGGTCCAGGACACTATTTTCAGCTGAGTTTCAAATCCTGTGAAATTTGAACTTGACTGATACAGGAAAGTGGCTAAGGGATACCTCTAGTCTGAGAGAGAACAGAGAAGGCAGGGATGCCCCAAAGGACTTTTGCCATGACTAGAAGATGAAACCATTGCAACTTCTCCCCTTTGGCTCTGAGGTGCAGGACAAGCAGAGGAATAGAGGGAGGCATCTCCTTTTACAGCCAAACCTGTTACTGCTTGTAGATTAATTCATTCAGTAGGATTATTTTCATTCTCATTCAAGCTCCCTCTGCCTTCTTCTCCTTTCCTTTGCAACTCTCAAATATCCCAAACATTAAAAAAGTGAATGAATATTGTCTTGAACAAGTCGCTCAGGTTTCTACACTAATTCTTTGACCTGATAGATACAGATATAGACATAGATATATAGATATAGATATATAGATAGATATAGATATAGATAGATATAGATATAGATATAGATATAAATATATATAGATATAGATAGATGATAAAGATATAGATATAGATATAGATGATAGATACAGATATAGATATAGATTATATAGATATAGATATAGTATAGATAGATATAGATATAGATAGATATAGATATAAATAGATATAGATATAAATAGATATAAATAGATATAGATATCTCCATCCCATATAAACATCTGTAAAGGGTCATGCACTATGAATCTGTAATTCCATTTTTTCAGCAGCACAAGCATACAAAATCAATATTAAATGCCTTTCTGCTAGCTTTCCTGACTCACAGGTATCACAACTCGGGATTTTTTTCCCTAGCATCTTAATCCTCCATCCTGCATCACGAATTTAGGAGGAGACCAGCTGACAAGAGCAGCTGCCTTTAAACTTCATGTGCTTCAGTACTGTGCAATCACCAACGCTGTAAAATCAGTGCAAACACACACAGGCAGCTTTGCCTTTCAAAACTCCAGGAGGAAGCTGTGCAGGATTTTTGCAGTGTACAGAATTTCCCACATTTATTCCAGCCTTCTTGCTCTACGGCTGCTCCCCTAATCAGCTTTGCCATTGTATCCATGCAGGAAGGATCCTGATTCCCTTGGACTCACCACCCCCAGCCCCCTAATCTGGAGAGGACAGGGTGGGAGTGTGCCACCTCAGATTGTCTCCGTGCTAAAGATTTGTGGGAAGTGATGGGGATCAAAAGGCATTTGCTTAAATTAGCTTTATTATTATTATTATTATTACCTAAAGCCCGAGAAGTCTTCACAAGGAGGAAAGTTTTCCTTGAAACTTTGAGCTTTAGGGATATTCAGGCCCTAAACATTTCCAAAATCCTCCTCATGATTAGTTTCATCTTACATATGTCATTAAAAATCATCCCCAGTGCACTTGTCGAAAATTTTTTTAAAAAATTTAAAATTTTTAGAAAAAGAAAATTCCAACTTTTTGCCCTTCCTGACAGAAATCATTCCATTTTGACCACCTGATGGGCCCTTGGGGTTAATTAGAAAATCCCCATCAAGAGCTCAGAGGCCAATATCAGCTGTCAAAATCCCACATTCCCCCTCTTTCACCTCTTTCAAGTGCAAAACAACCTGTGTCTGAAGATGTGCCAGAGAATAAAAGGGCACACCACAACCACTGTGGGCTCTGACTTAGACCTATTCACGGCCCCACCACTATGAATACAGCAAAATCTCAAATGAAAGTTTTAATCTCCCCACTGCATTCAACCCAAAGAGAAAAGGGCTTCCCTTTTAACAATTTCCCCCCTTAAATCTTTTGTGCCGCCGTGCTCCTGAAAAAGCTGAGATTTTGCTCAGCCCCAGCGAGGGCTTTTGCCACAGAAAGCACTGCACCTCACCCCTTTGTGCTGCCATGAGAGTAAAGGTCTGCTCAGACCAAAAGTAACTCATGCAAAAGGCCTTCAGAGGCTCCAAATGCAAACGGAACAAGAGCAGAGTTAAAAGTGCAGGCATCTGATCTCAGCCAGCTCGCCTTCCCTCCTCCCCGAAGGTGCACGGTAAATACAGAGATGAGTGGGGGAAAACAAACACTGGGGGAGGAAAGAAAATCAGCTGTGCAAATGGTGGAAGATGAAGCCAGAAAAGTCCTGCTGCTCCACGTCCTCTGCATCTCCATGTCTCTCTGCAGATCTGATGAGATCCTTTTCACACGGACAGGTGAATGCACCATTCCAGAAAGTGCAGACTCTGCTTTCCCCTCCCTCCAAGCAGAATTCACAGAAAAATCACTCATGATTCGATTTTGCACTCAGTTTTATGAGTGAAGGAGAACAGCAGGGCTATGATTTCCTTACCTGCTCAGCCCCATGCAGGGACATTAAAGGTGTGAAATGCAAACCAGAAGAATGCTCCATCCTTTTGGGTCCGGGGAGCCTTTTTTCCACTTCACCCCCAAAACACCCTTCCCATCCCATTCCCCCCAGAGCAGGACATCCCCTCCCCAGTGCCCCCATCCCCAAAAAGCCTCCCCCAGCCCCACTCTTTGTGCCCAGCCCCTCTCACCCACACGCTTTTCCATCCTCCACAGGGATTTTGCTTCCCCCCCCTGCTAAGGACGCCTTCTCTCCCCTCCGGGTGATGATTGTTTTGTTTTTTCCCCCTCGTGAGCAGCAACACCTACATTGTATGGGGAGAGACAGCCAGCATTCACAGCCCTCAGAAAGCCTTTCACTCCGGGGCAGCTGGAGAGGCTCAGTGCTCGCCTTGCCCTCTTCACTCTTGGATGAGTTTTGTGCAAAGCTCGGGCTTGGAGTCCTTTCCCTCCCAGACCCAAGCAATTAATGAGAGGTGGGAAAAGGAGAGAAAACGTCGCAGGGTTTTGTCTTTCTTCACAGTTTGTTCTTTTTGGGTTTGTTTGTAGCTGGATTGTGTTATCTGGTTGCCCTGGAAGGATGTGAAAGCGTACTTGGGGGGGGGGGGAAAAGGAAATTATGTTTCATTAATTAATAAGTCCTCGGGGTTTTTTCTTTTATATGAAAGGTTTGGAAATAACACCTCCTATTCACGAAGCAGGGAGTGGAACTGCTGCTAGGAAAGAGACCACTGGCCAAGCAAGATTAGGGGTGTTTTAATTTAGTGTTGCCCTACTTCAGATAGTGGCTCACCTCTTTTCAGAGAATGTTTTTGCAGATCAGAGTTCTAAAGGTCCTAAGAGGCTCTTAACGACTTTTGTCCCCTGAGATTTGTGCTGGACTGACCAGGATCACATTCTACAGCAGCACTATGGACCTTTGCACCATAAAGCCTATGAAAAAGTGGGGAAAAAAGTTTAAAAAATAACTCCCCTCAGAGTTTCACCCATCTTCCCATCTCCTTTCCACTTTATTTGCTGCTGAGGCAAAGCCATGGGATTTTCAAGAGCATATTATAATCATGCTTTATTTTGATTAGAGATGCACCAAATGCCTGCCACCCCCTCAATATTACCTGGGTCACCCTTCCCTAGAAAGTTTTAATTTTCATGTTCTCTTTAGTGAACAAGATCATATAATAGTGGGATAAGTGGTGTGGTTTGATTCTGGTGAGCCAAGCACCAAGATCAGTGAATTGGTTTTATTGTTTTGTTAGTGATAACACATCATTTGTTTTTAGGAAAACGCAAAAGTCATGTAAAGATTGTCTTCACTGGTGTAAAATGAAAAAATCCACCATGGATGGATTTCATTCTTTGAAATGAAATTTCCAAGAGGTGTTGACAGTGTTAAGCCACTGAAATGGCACAGTGTAATCACACTGTGATCAATCCAATGAGACAGGATCATTTGATGTACTTAACTCTCATGGTGCAGCCCTTTCCTACTAGTGGCCAAGGAAATGTGCTTCATACTCAAACACAATCACTGCAAAATAATTTTACTAGAAAATTGGTCAACAGCAGATGTTGCTGTGTTCTATGTGACAGCAAAGCCTTTTTTTATCTTCCTTTTGCCTTTACTAATACTAAAATTATAACAAAATATAACGAAATAATTATTTCTTTAAGGCAAACAATAAATGAGAACAACTTACTACAGGAAATAATTTTGTTGTCTTATTTTCAATAGTAACCTAGAATTTTGGTATTTAAACCTAAAATAAAACCAGCAATTACATTTAATAGCTGGTGTAAGCAGGGTAGATATCAGTAAGCTGCTAAATTGTGTGTTGTCATCCTGATTGTTACATAATTAGGCACTGAGACAGGACAGCAAATGGAAATGGAGATTCATGAACCTGAACATACAGAAATATCTCAAGGGCAGTGTTCATTCTCAAGGGTTTTTTAGGTGTTGGTTGGACGATGAAGCTGCCAGTTAATGATTTGGGAGATATGATGGAAACAGTTGTGATTGGTCACTGGTAGCTACAACAAAGTCAAAATCTAGACCTTCATACAGGTCTTGAGAACCCTGGGAGGAAAGGTACAGCATCAGCAGAGTTGGGTTTGCTGAGATATGCCCTAGCACAGGAGCCATTGTGGCCAAAATTACAGCTCCTTTCTCCCTATGGCAGGATTTTAACAGATCTCTTATGTTAAAAACAACCCCTTCATCCTGTTCAAGAAAAAACCCCTCTCAGGATATCTCTATTTTCACCTGATTTCAATAAATGATTGAGATCTCAGTGCAAGTCACACATCCATAAAATTTTATTGCAGATTTTATCCAGTTACTTTTTGCCCCCAGAAAACTTGAACTACTCTTCTAATATGATACAAAGGTTAGATTCAGCGGAAATATTCTAAATATTGCTCCTGTAAGTCCTTTTTCCTAAAGCTTTTGAGATCTGTATGCTCAAAAAAGTGGGTCTTGTCTCAGAATTGGGGTTGATGAGCTCTGCAGGGAGAATCAAGAGTCCCTCTGACTTGGATGCTTTACTGGATCTGTAACTAAGTCAACAATCTGTTGCCATGACTTTAGACTCCCATTTAGCCACAGTTGGAACATCACTGCCAAAACTTCCTGCCTGGATGTGAACACAACAACCCTTGCACTCTTTCTTAGTTCCTACATCCTTAAGTGGTGAATGGCACTTTTCTAATTTGTGCCTGCAAAGTGTATTAGCTCTGACTGTGCCACAGAAACTCCACTGCCTCCAGGAGAGATTCTCTGTCCAATAAAGACAATTCAGGGAAAACTCCAAAGCTCTCTGTGTCAGCCACAGTGGTGAGCACAGTGTAAAAACAACAGATAAAGACAAACTGAGCAATGTGACAGAGAAGTTCCAGGGGATCTGCCTGTCTGCAAAATGTCTCCTGTTGGCATGTGAGCACTGCTGAGCGAGCCAAAGCCATTGCTCAGGAATGATTTAATTTGTCTGCCCTCGGGATGAGGTCACTTCCATATCATGCATGATCTCTATTAGCCTTAACCTGAGAAGATTCAAGCTCTTCAGGAGCTATTCATCCTTGGCAGATTGATATAGGAACTGACAATTCACTGCCATCCAAGTGCATCTGGGAACACAAAGCTCACATAAATATTGCCCAGCATATCCCATTGTCAGTTATTCACTTCTGCCCTGCAGCTCCCTGCAGCCCCGAGAGGAAGATCATTTCTCTCTGTGTCGTATGTCTGACTGAGCCAGCAGACACGAAATTGTTTCCTTTTTACCAGCAGTGGGCTGTGCTTGAAATGTCAGACACAGGTTTGTTCAAGCCCAGCCAACGATGTGAAACATAAGAAGAGTGGACAGTGGCTGGTGAGAAAGCCTGAAACAGCTTGAATTGGTGTTTCTACACCCAAAAAGCTCCAGGAGGAAGCATGAAGACCCACCTGATATTTTTTCTTCTGCAGTTTCAGAGCTGACCTGCCTGCTCAGCCAGCCTAAGTCCTTGCCAGAGACAACAGTGAGCAAATGGGGTTTTTCTGCACTCTGTACTCATGGCTTTCCAGCCCAGAAATGCCCACTTGGTCCTTTGCTCTGCATTTGCTCCCCTCACCTGAACCCCTTTCTCTCTGTGACAGCTCTCAGATAGAAAAGGCATGAAAATAATAGTAAAGGATGGGAAAACCAGAAAAAAATAGTGTGCAGAACTCATGGCTTTCAAACCTAGCTTAGACCAAATATTTCTGACTGATAAGTCTGGTTGAAGAGGGTCAGACACCATTCTAAATTTGGAGAGGTATTCTTTCTTTTGATTGCCTGGCATGCATCTGAATCACACACAATTTTGACATGGCAGACACAAAAAAGATGCCTTTTTTTGCTTTTCTGCTACTTCCCTTTAACACAATGTTACTGGATGTAAAATCAGTTAATATCTAAACTGCAAAAATTATACACTGAGTACTAAATGTACTACAGAGAAACAAGAAATCTGAAATTAAAGCTTTCCTTTAAGCTGTAAGCAAAAGTAATTTAATGTCTGTTTCCTGTAAAGTATGGAAAAAAGTAGATCCATGACTTAATAGTCAAAAAACCTTCTTGATTTAAAGACTGTGAATACTGCAGAGCCAGACGTGATGGAAGGAATAAGACAGGCTGAGTGAAGTTTATCCATTTCCATCATTTGTATCATGTTATAAAATATAAAATGATATGATTCATGATATGAAATATCATCTGGTGGGCCCATGGGAAGAGCTCAGAAGCCTTGCTGCTGTGCTCAGTGCATCAGGCACCTCTTCCTTCCTGACCAAGGAATGCTGGATTTGCCTGAAGAGCTCCTGGCTCATTCACAGGGGTACATCACACCACCCAGGTCAGTCAGAGGAGCACAGAGGCTGTTCCATTTGCCCTCAACTTCCCCCAGGTTAAACCACCAGACCCACATCAATCACTGGGTGTAAAAGACGTGGGGTGACTGGACTAGGAGGTTGTCAACAGGCTGAGGGCTTCTGTTCAGACAAACAGATGTCTTGGCTTTTTCTGGGTCTTGTTTATTCTTCATAAATGCCAGAGCAAGGCAGCAGAGTCACTATTATCTCGTGACAACGTTCTGTTAATCAGGCATGTCATTTGCTTGTACAGCCCAACCTTCTGCAGGTCCCAGGCATTCCCCTTCCACAAGAATTAACCACAAAAATACTGCAGCAGAGCTGCTTTATGACCATGGATAGGATCAATTTGTTTTGTGCTTTCACACACTGATCTTGCAACAGCAAACCTGCAGACACTATAGCTGGCTTTTTTTTTTTTTTTTTTTAATATAAATAAGGAGTTTTGACCACCATCTTTCCTTTTTCAATGGCAGTTTGTCAAGAGCTTTTCCCTAATTCCCAGCTTGGTAAAAAGACAGCATTGAACTAAGGAACAGCACATCCTTCCCCAGATTGCTCTAAAAAGCAATCAACAGGGTGAAAAAACAGGTTAAAGTAATAATTATACCAGGAGAAATGGTGGGCTAAACCCAGGAGAGAAAAGGAAAAAAGAAAAGAAAAAGGGAAAAAAAAAGAGAGGAAGAAAAAAGGCAGAACAAAAGCAGGAGTTAAAAGCAGCAACCAAAGAACTGAAGAAATAAATATGAAGTTATTCATTCCAGCCTGAGCTCTCATCACGGCAGAGAGGACCCCTGGGCTTGTGCAGAAACCAGACACAAGAAGGGGATGAGGCAGGAGGAGCCAGACTTCTCTATCCTGCACCATCCAGCTGCCAGACTGGCTGCCTCAGCTTGATTTGACCTGAGCTGTGTCTGCCCAAAACACCCCAAAAACACTACAGTCCAGATCCAACTGATAAAACTCCCACAAAAGCCCATTTTCCACGTGTGGACACTCTTCCATATGACCTACATATTACAATATTCCTGCCTAGAATGCAAATTATTCCTACAGTGCCATTGGCTTTAGCATAACTGTATTGGGGAGCATCAGCTTGGTTCTCCCCAAGGATTTGGGTTCAGAGGTTTCATCAGGAGCACTCACTGGCACATCTCCTATCCCCACTGTCTGTGCTGGAAATCTGCAGATTTTAGCAGGAGCAGCTGGACTCAGGTGAAAACCTCACTCCTCTGCAGAGGGGGAAGATTCACTACAAACACCTTTAATCTCAGTGGATGCTTTAAAACTCAGGTGAATCCAAGGAACAGCCCAACTTTTCTGCAAACACTCGACTAACTCTAGCAAATACAGACCTGGATGTTTCCTCCCACTCTTTATATGGTCATTGCTCTGCTAGAACTACATTAAGTTCTAATTAAGCAACTTGGAAGTTTTATATTTTGCTTCATTAGGGCATGTGCTTTTCTTGCTGGCAAAAAGTCTACAGGCTTCAATAAGAGCAGGATTTGGACTATTTTTTGAAACTTCTCGCTGCTGTGTCTTGTGAATTTTTATACAGGTGAATTTTATACCTCTCTCCTCAGAGGTCACAGGGTTCAAAACCAGTCTCAACATCTGTGTGCAAACATAATATCCTCTGCCAAGCAGTCGAGCACTACAGATGTGTGGGCAGTGAAGGAAAAAGAAAAAATCAAAACCAAACCTTACACATTTTATATCTAACATTGTACATTCCATATATAACATCACACATCATATATATATATAACATTTTAAAGGAGCAATGGAGATGCACAGGATTTAGGAAAATTTAGGAAGAGATGGGATGTGATAGAAAAACCTTTGTGTGACTGCACAGGGGTGGGTGCACCTCCCCATATATTGTCCTCTGCAGGGTATGCTTCATACCCAAAAGGGAAACTGAGAGATTTGATGGGAGGGGAAGCAAAGAAAAAGAGCTTTTTTTCATCTTTGAGCCTCTGCTTGGTGCCAGACCCACTCAGTCTCATCCCTCAGCACACTGTGAAGTGCATGTGGCCAGCAGAACTGGGACCTGGCATTCCCAAGTCTCACAGGACAGCCAGGCTGCCACACACACAGCACTCACATTTCGAGTGTGTTTGTCCCTCCTGCTTCTTTATCTCCCCACAGAGCTTCTCTGCAGACCAACATTTACTCCACCTACTTATTTGGGCTTCATTTTCATCAAATATCAAAAATCACGGGGGATGCCATTGTTATAATCACTGCAAGCAACATCAACGCAAAAATATAAGTGTAGCTAGATCAGAACACAGGTTTTTTTTCCAGGAGGGTGTCAGACTCCCCAGTGAACAAGTTTAGCCTTCATTTTTGCACATCAGGGTTTTGGGGAAAAGAAATGGCTTGAGGAGCCCTATGGAGGTGCTTTTGCTTCCCTGACTTCTCACACAACACTCTTTCAAATGAATTTAGGGCTTTTCTCGTCCAAATCCCCGCAAAAGTAACCACACTGCAGTTTTCCTACTATTATGCAAATAGATTAATCAGCCAACGCTCCAGTGAGAATTAATTTATATTTGAATCAAATGAGCCCTCGGATTCTTTATAAGCCAACCCCCGGGCCAAGGCCCTGGCTAGGTAGCAAGCTCATATTATTCATTTGACGAAATGTGAACTGACATAAATACCATGGCTAACTTTCAATCCGATTACCCCGTTACCTCCCATCAATGCTCCCCCAGCCATCAGCCTCCAGCGTCCCTCCTTTCAGCAGCGCAGCCAACAAGTGACAACTCCTCCCTGATAAACAAGCACCCACGCTGCCACCTCGGACCCCCACTCTTAACCCATCATTCCTGCTCAATGGCCCTTATTCAACAAGGTATTTTATTTTGTTTGTCGCCATCGGGGCACTAAACAACACAGAAATGCTGTTTTGCCGGGGCTGGGATTCAAAGCTGCCCTTTCAGAGCTGCTGAGCACCCGAGGCACGAACAATAAACACCCAAAAAAAATATGGGAGCGTCGTGTCCAGGCATACATAGATATTTATAACACGCAGGCACACATTTAATTTAACACAGGCACTGACATCTGTTAGCTTTCATACTCTCCTTAGCCCTTAAAAAAAAATTTAAAACAATGTTTGGGGCTACTATGTCCAAAGGTCAGTGTAAAGTGAACCCACATTTTGCACAGCACCCTTATACTAAACTCATGTTGACAACCACTAAATTCTTTCTATTGCCTTGCACAGGAACTTGTTTTTTAAAAAGGCTTCCCCCCATCCCTTTAAAACTGTAAGCATTTAAAAAGCTTGGCTAAACAATCCACCAGGTGTGAGAAAAGCCTTTTCTGTGCAAGCAGCTCTGTGTCAGAAAACCTACACTTTGTAATTAGATTAGCAAGCCAGGACTGAATAGCTCTGATCAAAACATCCCCCCTCTGCATATTGTTTATAGTGCATAACTGATAACTAAGCTCCTCTAGTCATGGTTAAAATCTACTTAAAAACAGGAGTCCTGTGCACTCTGGAATTTAAATGAAGAGGAAAAGAAAACAAAGTGCACATTCTTAAAAAACGATGTGTAATTACTTGGCTTTCTTGCCTAAACACGGCTTGATTTGAAAATTAGTCATAAAACAAGCCCTGTGATTTAACAGCAGCTCCTCATGAAATCACCACTTAGAACAAAGTCAGTTTCCTGATGTAAAGAGCAGGTTTGGGATGTGCTGACTCCTTGGAGACACTGAAAGTGGAGTGAAAAAGAGCTGCAGTGCATTAGAGAGCAAATCATCCCCTTCAAGGGAAAGCCTTGCACTCCCCTGGAGATGATCCTAAATGGAAAAAAAGGCTCACCCTAAACCTTTCATGCAAAGCTTGGATGTTTTTCTTGAAGACAGTGAGACTGTTTCACAGTCCTATTTCATCTGCCCAGAGTGCAAATAGCCCAGTTCTGAATTTTGAACTCAGCCAGTCCAGTCTGACATCAGTCCCCTTTTGCACTGTGGGGACTGAGACTTGCTGCAAATCCTTCTGTGGATCAGTTTTTCCAGAGAAAAATCTCTGCTTACTGATTCTTCCTGCTGAGGCCAGTGCACCTCATGAATCCCATCCTTCTCAAAACAGTCTTTTAAATCTTAGGGCTGGACAACCAGAACTGAGACCAAAAAGCCTTCTTCTCTTTGGCTCAAGGACACAGTGGAAAAAGCAGAAGATAACAGGAAGACATCTTCTATTTTTCCTCTCACCCATCTGGAGACCCTTGCCACTCACACAGCACTGCATGGAAACTTTTCCATGCTGTTCTGCTATAGGTGCAGCAGCAGGGAAAAGCTTAAAATCACATTAAATTCCCCTCTCCTGACCTCTCTGGGTCTGTTGAGTTACAGCCAGAGTGTGGCTCCTCAAAAAGAGCCCTGCTCTGTGCCAGGACAACATGACCTTCCCAGACTTCCTCAAGGCAAACCTTAAATCTGCTAAACCCCACCCCATGCCCCTAAATACCTTTCCAGAGACATACAACTTGATGCTCTCCACCCTCTCCCATTTCTAACGGAGAAGAAAAAGCTGAGAGAAAAAAAGGACAAAAAGCATGACACGGTGAGAGCCAAAAACGCAAATACAACCACCAAAACATGGCTTTTGTTAAGTAGTTCTCATTGCTACAGGTGTGACCAGAAACCTGAGAAAAACTGTTTCATCCCCTGAAGATCCCATTCAAACATCCTGGCTGTCTCAGTTGTCTTTGATATTTCCCCCTGCAGTACCAAAACACTCCTGACAAAGTCCTGAAAAGAGACAAGTACATTCAAATTCTTCCAAGGCTTAACCCCACCGCATTGAAATTACCCTGAGTTTTGCCCCTGACTTCAGCCCTGACAGAACAAGCAACATTCTCGGGCCAAAGGCATGGGGGAAAGCTTTTCTACAACTCCCTTTACATGCTCATCCTCTCCTTAGTCCCAGAGATTTCCGTTTGCTTGCAGAAAGCTGCAGGCATAAATGGGCAACACATTTCACTGTGGAAAACAAGTAGGGTGGTTTTTTTCTGCTCTGAAAAGGGATGTGCTTTCTGCAGGTTGGGGAAGCTCCCAGGAGAAAGGCTTTGGCCAGTTCAAGGAAGATTCCCGAGGTCAAGGAGCTCACAGCTTTTGCTGAGCATGAAATGGATGAGCTCTTCATCTCTGGACATCGGGGGCAAAGCAAAGCCCTGCAGAAGGCTGGTCCTGTTGGATGAGCCAAGTGTTTTCTGAAGACAACAACTCTTTCTTACAAGAGGAGACCCAGTGGAAAATCTACTGTCTCTGCAGGGAGCCAATCATCATGAATTCTGAGAGCTACCCTTGAGACTCCTGAAGAGATGTCCATGTTAATTCCTTGGGCATTATTGCTCAGGTTTGCTCTACCTGAAGCACCTCACTTGATGAAAGCATCCCAAGGGGACAACAGAAATGCAGCCATTGCTTTAATTTTCCATTTTACACAAGGTAACTGGGAGCAGAGCTCAAGGACAGTGCTTGCTAACTCATTTCTCTTTGAGGGCAAAGCATGAGGGGCAAAGTTTGTCATCCTTCTTCTGTCAGAGCTCCAGAGATCAAACACTCTCCACATCAACATCTGCAGGAATAGCTTTGTATTTCTGAAAAACAAGCATTCTATCTTTATTGAAGAGATTCACACATCCAGTCTCATTCTCTGTGGGTGCTGCACAGTTTATCAGCAGCTTGCAGACATGAACATAGCTGTGCCAGGGTCTGTAACTGAACCATTTAACTGCAAACCCATTGCCTTAAGGGACAAGGTCACAAATGTAATACTTACAGGAAGAAATCACTAAATGCCCCGGGAATCTGATGATCAAAACACTCAGAACTCACATTTTATTTCTTTAAGCTATTCCCCCATTTCAATTGTGAGAGCATTAGAGTATCACAGCAAGGAAACCTTGCACTTTTGTTTGCTGGAGAGCTGTCACACAGTGTTTGAGTTTCCTTTCACATCACATGGCTTTGGGTCCCACCAAAAGATGAACAAGTCAATCTCTGCCAAAGGACCTCTCAGCACCTTCACAGAGGACTCAGAGGAAAAAAACTCTCCCCACAACAGTAATTTCCCCCTCTGAATCACAACATCTGAAGTATCTTCACCTGGGAGGAGCCACCAGCACGTAGACTGGGGAAGACTTTCCATTGGGAAAACGATTTCCAGTTACCTGGGCTCTCATCAGCATCTCTCCTCTGAGTCTCCCTCTCAAACCTTCCCAGACAGACTTAAACCCAAAGGAAGTGCAGCATCAGTTGGCTGCTGTGGAAAAATCCAAGGGATTGAGGGCTGATGCTCTGGTCCTTTTAAGAAAAGGTGTACAAACAAGAGAAAGTCCTGGTTTTATCCTACAGGTAGTTAAATACTAATTTTATTCTTTTTCTGAGAGACAGAGGTGCCTGTGTGATGTTCCAGCAGGAAGAGGGGTAGAGGGCAATTTCTAGATCCACTCCTGTGGCAGACATCAAGGCAGTGTGGGAGCTCAAGGCGACAGCAAACTCTCAGATTTGCTAAAATCCACCCCAGATGCATTCATTCTCCTGATGAGTTGTGCAGAGAGTCCTGTCCTGCAAACAAAACCATCCTCCCTGTCATAACCTGGAGAGTGAAGAGCAGAACTGGGCCTCAATGAGTGGAAAAATCACGAGATCTTCAAGTCTCAGCAGCTAAAACTGACCACTGCACAGAGATTTCAGTGGGTCTGTCAGCAGAGAGATTTGCCACTGTCATAAGCAAAGGATCACAATTTCAGTTTGCTGTGGGGAGGCAGTGGTGCTCTTAAGAAGTGATTTAAAAGACAAAAGGATTTTTAATTGCTCTGTCTACTCGAGCAACGTGAGAGAAACACATTTTGGAGAAAATAAGTGGGAAAGTTTCATGTTCTGTCATCCTCCACATTTCATCTGCACAGTCTAATTTGGAAACCCCTGAGGCAGAAACCACAAATAAAACAAGCAGGACCTTGTCCACCAGCATCTGAAATCCAAACAGCCACAGCCCAATCCCCAGCAAGTTTCCACGGGGCCAAGTGATCATGAAATTAAGGCAGCAAATAAACCTTCATATTGTATTTTGCAAATCCTAGCTCTCCAAAATGTGCCAGCCTTAACTCGTGAAAGGAGTTGTTTTAAGGAGGTTGTGTGGCTGTTTATTAGACAGATCAGTGGAGAAGAAAGAAGAGGGATTGTTCGACCCCAGATTATTTTTTTAAAACAAAGGTGGAGGTTGGGGGAAGCATAAAAGGACGAAATGGGCAAAAATAATCAAATTCGGAAGAAAGGATGCAAATGAAACAGGCTTGGAAGGAGTTAGCAAAGCGCAAGCAAGACACAGAGACTAAACTAAAGTTAATTACTTGTGACACGATCAGATCATCTGGTTGCATTGCAGGCTGCGTGCACTCTGGGCTGGCCAGCATGAATGGCGAGCGAAAAGAAAGTAACTCTCCCCTCGAGGTCCCTTTGCCAAGTCTGGGCTGTGCGCTCTGTCCGAGATCCCTCTTTCTTTGCGCAGGGAGAGAGAGGGGGAGAGGAGAGAGAAACACAGTTAACCACCTGTCAGGGCTGAGGACACAATAAGGCAGCCCCCAAAAGAGCTTTTCATGCATGCGTAATATATTTGTTCAGCTATTCACTTAATGAAGCTGATAAATGTGATGCAAAACAATAGTCAAGTTAATCTATTTAGTAAAATGTTTTGAGACTCTCAGGCGATGTTAAGGAGGGTAGTGTGCTCGGGGACATTTTCATTTCAATACGCTCATCTCTCCCCTCTTAGGGGGGTTTCAAGCAACCTATGTGAATATAATTTCTTATAAATGTGTCTTTAATGGGTTTAATTCACCCTTGCCAGCTGTTTTTTTAGCTATTTTGTAAGAGCAAAACAAACGTGCCAGGCTTGGAAAGCTAGTTAAAATTAGTTTCGGTCACTGGGGCCAAGCTATATTTCCTGCAAACCATCTGCTTGATTGGCACAATAGAAGGATTTCCAAGAAAAGGGGGGATCTAGAAGAGCTTTGAACGAACCAACAGTTACTGTTCCTTGTGCTTGAATTCTAAAGGTGAAGACTTAGGTGTCTTAATACAGCCTCGCCCCCGCAGCCTCCATTCAAGCTGCCGATGAGCATCTTTAGGGAGCTGGGACACACCAGGGACGGAGCATCCCGACCCCGCTCCGACGGGGAAAAATAAAAAAATTACATAAAGGGGGAAAAACTAAGAAAACAGCCCGAAAGGCGCACAGCCACACGTTGGCACGGCAGTTTGGGGAGGGAGAAGCGGGGCGCTGCGGGGCCGGGGGTGCGGTGCGGGGCTCGGCTGGTGCCTTGCGGAGTTTCTGTCGCCTTGGGGAGGGACGGAGGGAGGGAGGGACGAGGAGCTGGGCTCGCACCTGGCTGCGGGAAGGAGCTGTCCCGCGTGGGGCCGTGCGGTGATTGAGACGTCGGGGGATGCGGGAGAGGGATGGAGCTCCGAGAGAGGCTCCGAGCAGCCGGGGGGAGAGCCGGCCGGCCCTGCCCGGCCCTTTGGTGTCCGGATTTGAAGTGCTGGCTCTCCCAATTTCATGCGGATTACCAGCCTCGGACCGGGACACACGCAGCTTCAACCTCCCCTCCCCACCCTCACCCGCCGGCAGTTTGGGGTTTGGGCTCTTTTTCCCTTTTTTTTTTCTTTTTTCCTTACGTGACAAAGAAAGTGAGTGACTTTTAAGAAATAAATTTGAAGATAACGACATTAAAATGAATGGCAGGAAGCACAAAACTGCCCGAGCATAGGTCAAACGGCATTAGTCACAGGTTTTATCCTGAGACATTAGAACTCCCTTTCTCTTAAACGATCACTGCCTTTGAAAAGAAACTTCCAAAGGAGATCGCTTAAAATAAGATCCTTTCGTCTGATTTCTTGGTTTCTTAGGGTCTATCTTCCCTTTCAATAGATGTCTAGTCCCTTTTGCTGTGGTGCTTAAGGGATTCTTTATGAGTGTGCTCAGACGCATCACAAGGAACCGAGTCCACGCGTGCCCCAGCATGCGTTTGACCCAACCTTCCCCAAAATGTCAGCCCCTCTTCTTTAAACCCACAGAAACCAGCAGCAGTTGGTCTATAGCGAGACAAAATGCCCCCGATGTATATGTAAAGAAAGGAGTAAATCATCTCAAAGGGAACGTATAATGACTGTAAAAAAACCGAAGTGCTCCGGGAACAGCCCGGGCGGAGCTCAGCCGGGATCGAGGGGCGGCTGGAGAGGGGCAGGGAGCAGGGCACGGAGAGAGGGGATCGGGGGCTGGAGGGGTGCCAGGTGATTATTTTATTGGGAAAGAGCCGTTCGCTTTTTCCGCTCGCTCAACAACACCCTGAGAGCAGCGCTGGGGCTGGAGAGAGCCCTGGGTGGGGGAGAGCAGCGCTGAGCCCCGAGCAGTCCCTCGGCACCCTCCGGCACCCCCCGGCACTGCGGAGCCTGAGCGGGGCGGGGGGCAGCAGGCAGGGACACCCCCGAGCCCCCTGCGCTCTGCCCTCGCCCCCTTTCCCTTTTTTCTTTACCTGCTAAGCATCGAGACTAACAAAACTCGGGAGCGGGGAGGGGGGAAAACTGCGGCGAGGTTTTATTTCAAAGTGATGCTTTCAGCCCGAGGAGCTCGCAAGCCTGCAGGTGCTCGTCTGCTGGGGGCCGGCGGGCGGCACCGGCAAGGCTTGTCAGCATCATACAATTTCCAGGGCTGATTCCGTCCTCTCTGATAAATAACTTTTTGATTTGAATCGAGGGAGAGGTTTAACAGACTTTCTTTCTTCCCTAATGTGATATAAATCGCAGATGCACTTTTATTGAATGGTTAAAGCATCGACATGGCGATAATCGACACAAAACGGCCGGACAAAAAAACCATCGAGAGAAATAAAGCTGGTTAATAAGATTTTTGAGAAAGCTTTGTGTTAAAAAGTAGAAAGGGAAAACAGCTGAAGGTGACAGTTAGTTCATGGTTAATAGGATAAAGGCTGCATGGTTGAGCTGCACACTTCTGCTCGCAAAGGTTCAGACACACCAAAGGACTGAATAGGGTGCTTTTAAAACATAGGACATTTAACACATCTGTTATAGCCTTTAACAGAGAAATCAGGTAAAACCGCTCTCAATAGTCGCTTTCATCAGCCACCTCCAAAGGAAACCACGCTTGTGCCTATTTCCATATTTGCCACCGCAAACAAAACCTCTCTGCCAGAAAAATCCCTATTTACTGCTTTCCCGCTAGATGATGTCATTTGTCCCTCGCACCGAAGTTAGGGGACTCCGGGCTCTGCCTCACCGAGCAAATACACCTTCCGAAATCCTGCCCACGCCCGCAGATAAAAAGCGAGATCAGGTGGATTTGGCTGCTTCGAGCCATCGGCATCGCCAAAGCCGAGAGCGGCTCAGACCACTTCAGCCGAAAGGATCCAAAGCTACCAAGTTGTCTCCATTTTCACAGCTGCAGGGTAGCGATTGCCACTATTTTTCATGTAGATCATTTTAAGAGGAGCAGCAGACTGAGAACCCGAAGGGGCTGCTCTGCTCCCACAAAGCTGCCCAGACCTCTTCTGCGTGCAATATTCAGATTTTGTGGGAGCGGAGCTCTCATCGGTTACATCAAGGCTCACATTTCGGTCCGGGCAAACCTTTCTCCTGAGCACCAGAACACGAGAGTTTTAAGATGCTCGGATCCTGAAAGGAGAGGTTGACACCGCAAATAAGCCTTATTGCTGACCTTTGATGTGCCGATAGAAAACCAACCCCGTCTACACGCACTGATTTTGCCTCATACTAATTGCAGGGGCAGAATATGCTCAAACCCACTCTCCGAATACGTTTCTCCCTCCACAGAGCTTAGCTGCCCGTTTTCTGATTTGTATTTTCAAACCCACAAACCCCGTGCTTTTCTGAGAGCCCGCAGATAACTTTATATGAATATTTATTGATTTATTTCCTAAACTCAGCGGGGGAGCGGCAAATAAATTTAGTGCTTTCTTTAAATAATTCCCTTTCTACGAGGCAAGATGTCATTCGAAACTTTTAAATAGGCATTTAATTAGCCTGTGTGTGTTGCCTCTGAACAAAACCCTGCTGGGAGCCTTTGGAGCGCTGTATTCCAAAGAGGCGGTCAATATGCAAAATTGATGACTACACTTTCTTTGTGGCGGGGCCATTGTGCCCCGGTTGCTTATGAAGTCTAATCCAATCATAAATTGCAGCCCCGGACCAATGGAGAAGCCGGGAGCTGGCCCTGAATGAAGCTCAAGTGGAGAACTTTGTTGAACCCCATTGTTGGGGCTGTCACTTTTGAAAGAGCCTCCGCGGGGCTGACCACTATAAAACCCACGGTCCAGCAGGAAGGGGCAGAGAGAACTCCGCCAGGCTCGCTGGCTGGATCTTTACCAACGCAGGTTTGGCAAGCAGCAAACAAAAGCAAACAAACGAACCGGCAGGCGAGCCCAGCCCGGCTCCTCGGACGGCCCCTGCGATGATGTTCCCCAGCCTCATCGCCCCTCCAGCCGTCTACCCCAGCCTCCTGCGGCCGACCCCCACCCTCACCTTGCCTCAGTCGCTGCAGTCGGCTTTTTCCAGCCATTCCAGCTTCCTGGTGGAAGATTTGATCCGGATCAGCAGGCCCACCACTTACCTGCCCAGGACTGCCCCCCCGCCCAGCATGTCCCCCCCCAGCCTCGGCGGCCAGGGCGGACTCGGGCACGCCGGAGCTGCCCAGCTCCACCAGCGCGGGCTCCAGGAGGATCTGTTCGCCGCAGACTTCCAGCAGCGACTCCACTTTCCTCAAGTTCGGAGTGAACGCCATCCTCTCCTCCGCGCCCCGAGCCGGTAAGCGGGGGGACAGCCCGACCCCGCCGGGGCGCTGGGGACACGGGAGGGGTGCCGGGCCGGGGGCAGAGCAGGGAGCAGGAAAAGGGAGGGAGGACTCCGTGCCGACCTGCAGAACCCTCGGCATGGCTAGCGTTTCAAGGGCGAGGGGCAGCGGCGGTCCCGCTCGCCCAGGACGGACGGGAGGCGCAGGCGGAGCGAGGGTCCCAGAGCTGAGCAGGGGTCCCAGAGCCGAACAGGGGTGCCAGAGCCGAGCAGGGGTCCCAGCAGTGGTCCCAGAGCCGAGGGTGTCCCCAGCCGTGTCTTCTGGCTGTCCCTGTCCTCCCGGGGGGTGCCGCTTTGCTGGCAAAACCAGCCAAAGTACCTCTTCTCCTCGGCCCGTCCGAGCTCGGGCTGGCTTTTTAGTTTTTCCTTAAAGTACCACGGCGTTGGTCTCCAGACCAAGCGGCAGAACCCCAGCCTTACCCTCGAGTCCAGCCGGCGCTTACCCTCTGCTTAATTTAATTCTATTTATTTACTAGAGACCTCCCCCGCGCTGCTTCAGAGCGTCCCGCCAAAGACTTTCTCCTTCCCGTACTTTGAAGGATCCTTCCAGCCCTTCCTCAGATCATCCTATTTCCCAGGTAGGTGTTGCAGAGAATCGCTTTCCGCCCTGTCCCGGCACAGCCCGGCCATGTCCCGCGTCCCCTCGGTCCCCCCCGGCGGGGTTATGCCGCAGTTCAGAGGTTGGAAGGAGTACAACATTCAAGCATCAGTCGCGCCAATTTGCTGCCCGATTTAGCACAGGCAGTGACTGCCTGACATTCCCTGCCCGCTCCCCCCGCTGCTCCGCAAATTAGCCGGGATTGTCACGGTGCCGAGGCCAGGCGGGTCCCCCTCTCTCCCTCCCTCCCTCCCTCCCTCCCTCTCTCTCTGCCTCCTTCCCTCCCTCCCTGCCGGCGCTGAGGTTTCAGCACCACGAGGAGCGGTCAGCTCCCGCCGCATCCCCGCGGGGAGAGAGGGAGGGATGGAGAGAGGGAGGGATGGAGAGAGGGAGGGAAGGATGGAGAGAAGGAGGGAGGGAGGGAGAAAGGGAGGGAGGGAACCTGTGGGTGTCCCCCAATCCTTCCCGCCCCCAGACCTTTCCTCCCCCAAACCTTTCCCCCCCCCCCAAACCTTTCCCCCCCAAACCTTTCCTCCCTCTCCGCGATCCAGGCGGATCCAGCGCGCTGCCCTCCTCCACCTCAACCCTTCCCTCCTTCACCTTCCCGGCTGCACCACCAAACAACACGGGAAAGGCGAGAAAGCAAGCGGCGGAGGTGTGATTCTGAAGTATTGTGGTGTTGAGAGAACAATTAAAAAAAACCAAAAACAAAACACATCGAAATCTAATTACACAAACAAGCTATTAATTTAGAAAGAAAACAGGGAAAGGGAGAGAGAGAAAAAAAAAATAACCCAAGCTCTTCTATTCATCCTCTGGATAATGGAATTTGCTTCCTTTCTCCAGCATGTGAATAGCCTAACAAAAACAACTTGAGCTTTATAAATAGCTTTTCATGTCCATTTAATGAAAATGATTTGGGGAAAGAGACGATTGTGCCATCAGTATTCTCCCGAGGAGCCTGGCATGCCGTTGTGTTTAGTTTGAAAGTGTAAATCTCTTTTGTTCCAATAATATATGGCGTTAGCTGCTTGTCCTCAGTCTTTTTCTGTTAGTTCATTACTACACAATTACCATTCACGCTTCATTAGCATCTCTGTCTCTCTTGGGGAGGTTTCCCCCTCCTTTTTTTTTTTTTTTTTTAAGGCGAAACTCTGCCCTTTTTTATCACACTAATGCCATTGGGAACCAGGCAGTGTGCTAATTAGCTGTTACTTTTCATGTCTTCGAATTGAATTCTCCAACTTTGGGGCGGGGGGGGTGGGTGGGAAGGGAGAGAAGAGATTATTATAAAAAGATGAATACTGATTGATCAAAACTGCATCTGAAGAGGAGCGGTTTTGTTCGGAATCAGAAAAGTCCTCATTTTCATCTCGAGCATAATAAAGCATCTGAAACGATAAAAGCATCTGGGGGAGGAAAAAAAAAAAATCAAACGCTTCTGAGTGGGAGGGAGAGCTTTTTATTATACCTCCATCTCAGCCGGTACGCCTCGCTTTGCCTTTTCAGGCCGGAGACCTTTGAATCTCCCAACAAAACCGGCCACCACTGCCCCATTTTCCCCATTCGAGCTGCCAGACCTAATCCCGGCGCTCCCCGCCTGGAAAGGCGGACGCTCGGTTAAGCCCCGAGCTCCTTTGCACCGCCCCAGGTTGAGGCGGGCAGGGAGGGATGCTGGGGGTCTGTCCCGCTCTCTCAGCGCTCTGTGTCGCTCCCGCAGCTGCCTCGGCCGTGGTCCCCATCCCCGGCACCTTCTCGTGGCCGCTGGCCGCCCGGGGCAAGCCCCGCCGGGGGATGCTGCGCCGCGCAGTCTTCTCGGACGTGCAGCGCAAGGCGCTGGAGAAGATGTTCCAGAAGCAGAAGTACATCAGCAAACCCGACAGGAAGAAGCTGGCGGCCAAGCTGGGCCTCAAGGACTCGCAGGTGAGAGAGAAGGGGATGGGAGAAGGGGATGGGAGAGGGCAGAACAGCCGAAGAGAGGGACAGGCGATCAGCAGAGCCAAACCCAGATTCCCAACTGAGTAGGACCACAGCCTTATCGCCACCCAGCTCTCTGCTAGTCTTCCAAAGATCCTGTGGCTCCTGTTGGCTTCGGGATGAGCATGTGCAGGGTTTTGAGAGTGCAGCCAAAACACCTTTGCTGGTCCCACTCTGACTGAACCGTTTCACTCCTTTGCTGCTTTGCCCTCCCCAGGTGAAGATCTGGTTCCAGAACAGGAGGATGAAGTGGAGGAACTCCAAAGAAAGAGAGCTCCTCTCCTCTGGGGGCTGCAGAGAACAGACCTTACCCACCAAGTTCAACCCTCACCCCGACCTCAGTGACGTGGGCAAGAAATGCTCAGGAGAGGAGGAGGAGGAGGAGGAGGAAGTGCCCCCCGTGTGCCCAAGCAGCCCCAGGCACCCCCTGACCTACCACCAGTCCCCAGAACATCTGCACCTCAGGGACAGACTGGACTCCCAGATGTCTCCTTCCCCATCCCATTCCAGCAGCCCCAGCAAACCTTCAGACTTCTCAGACTCAGAGGAAGAGGATGATGAAGGGGAAGAAGAGGAGGAGGAGATAACAGTGTCTTAGATCTCTTGCCTGCCCCTACCACGCCGTGGGGATGCTGCAAAGATGTAAATAAACCAGAGTGCTATAAATTGAAGAGGTGCTGTCCCACCCCAATGTCCACATGCTTCTCCAGGGCAGGTTCTTTATCACGAGAGCTGCAGGACTTCCTTCTCACTGCTATTCCTCATTTGTTGCCCCGTGTGCAGGTTTCCATGTTCATGATATCTGCCAAACTTTCCATAACTCTCTCTGCTTAGCAATCATTCTTTGCTCAGTTAGCTACCTTCTCCCAAAAAACAAACAGGGAGCTCCTGGCTTTACAGCAGGGAGGAAAGGGAAATTTCCCTGTAGGAAAGAAAATTTTCCCCCAGATAAAAAACATCAAAGAATACTACATAAGATGGTGTGACCATTTTGATTACCTTCCACGTGAATTTGCAGCTACTATATTACTTCAGCTACTACTGAAGGTTTGTCTGATGTAGCAACCCTTTCCTGCAAAATAAATAACCTTGAGGGACACAGACCAAGCCCTGCCTCCCTCCTCACCCCAAACAGTGCCATGTCTGTGCAGCAGATCCACTGAAATCCCCAGAATGACTTCTGAGGTATAATGCAAGCATGCCCTGTGTAATGGAAATCTTCTGTATTTATGTTTTTCATTTTAATTTATGCATCAATATTGTGTCCAAAGCACTGTCCAAGCCATCTTTTGCCCACAAGTTTGTGCATGTTGTCCACTTTGCTTCTGCTATTCATGGTGTGGACAGAGGAAAGTGGATACACCTCTTTGATTTTTAACTGAACTTTGCTGTCTTTGCACAGCTTTTATGAACTGTACACTATTCTGTACACTTACTCTGTATGGGTGTTTTATACCAAGGTTATTGTCATTGAACGTAACAACAGCTCAACAATGCTTCTCTCCTTTTTTTTTTTTTTTATTTTATTAAATGACAGCTAAACCACAGGTGAATGCAGCTGTTTAATTGTGTAACTTATAAAGAAACACTTTTATTTTGTATTTTACCATGTACAGACTTTAAATATGTATATATATTAAAGTGGATGATTGTCAAATAAAAAAAAAGTAGATTTCCAAACTTGATAATTCATTAATACTTGGTTCTGATTAACAGGTTTTTGTGGCTTGTGTCTGGGAGAGGAAACTAATCAACAGTACAGAGATTCAATAAGAATTTACCAGTTTCTAATTAAGTGGCTTTACATAATATCTACCTTCCCTTTAACTAGGGAGCAACTCACCATGCATCTCTGAGATGCTACAGTTTGTAGGCTGGGAGCAGGAAATTAGAGCCTTCTTACAGGGTAGAGGAACAGAATAAAAGAGAGAAACTTCACACAACTCTTCAGCCTCAAGTCCACTCAAGGATCACTAATACAACACCAGGCAAATCCATAACACCCACCTGCTTTTTGTTTCTACACACTACAGTAGTGTCTGGGGCTTTTGCCTTGCAAACAGGCAGCAGAGTTCTTCTGAAACAGAGATTTCACTATCCAGGAAAGTCTGAACATTGCAATAACTTAAAATAAATAGAACGTATGACAGAAGGTTTCCTGAAGCAAACAGTGCAGGCTGAGGGTGATGAGAGATCTAAAAGCACATCAGCATCACTTTCCCAACCCACATGGCAGGGATTTAACACCAGGGAGGCTCAGCAGAGCAGAACCTCACAGGAATCCCTTTACTGGTCAGGAACAAGTGCCAGGTATAGGAGGTGTCTGGAATAAGTGTCAGGAAGAAGAGCTGCACTCTTTTACCTGGTTTTCCCCACCATGTAATCAGCAAAAGACTAAAATACTTTATAAAATCATACAACAGCACAGGCTGGAGGATATCTGGAGAGATCCTCTAGTCCAGCTTTTTGTGGGAAAGGGAATCTAGGTGAGAACTGCTACCTTGATCAACCATATTTTGAAAAACCTCCACAGATGGGATCTCTGCCAAATCCCTGAGGAGATTGTTCCACAGAATGGTTGTTCTTTCCCTAAAAAACACCTTTGTGGTATTGAGATAAAACCTCTCCTGGTGCACCTTGTGCTCATTGCTCCTTGTCTTCTCCACACAGCTCCTTGTGAAAAGAGAGCATTCATCTCCTTCAAAGCTGCCCTTTAAGGACTGAAGTCCTGCAATGAGGCCCTCCACGAGTTTTCTTCAAGAAGAGACCTTCCCAAGGCAGGTTCTCCAGAGCTTTGATCATCTTCATGGCCCTGTTTTGGATCCTTTCCAGCCTGTCCATGTTACTTGTCAATTCTGGGGTCCAGAACTGGACACAGTATTCTAGCTGTGGCCTGATTAGGGTGGGATCATCCTACATCTCCTACCTCTCCTAAGTTCAGTTGAGCCCCAGCCTTCCTGGCTGTGGTTTTGCATGCCCCAGAGAGGTTCTTGTAGTCCTTGTTGGCCATTTGTCTCTTTTTTTTTAGTGTTTAAGCACATCCAAAGCTCACTGCCAAGCCAGGGTGGTCTCTTCTTGCTCTGCCTTCTCCTTTCCCTTTGTAGGGCTGCACTGCTCCTGAGCATCTCCCAGCACTCCCAAGCTGCCTGTGCTCCCCAGGGATGCTGCCCAGACCCTCACAGCTGGGCTCTGCACGTTCTGAACTCTCAGGAAGGCCAGCTTTCCTGAAATCCAGGAGTTTTGCCCTATTAGTTGTCTTCAGTGTGCTCAGCAGGAGCTTAAACTTCACAATTATTATCAGTGTGTCCAAGGCCACCAGGGATAGTCATGCAGTACAGTAAATATTGTCAGGCTGTGAGCAGTAAATCCAGCCAGCAATGTGCTGTTCCTGCCCAGCATCTGCAGCAGGAAGCATTCCTCAGTGCTTTCCAGGATCTTTGTGCATGTTTTGTGCAGAAATAGATTATTTAGCAGCCAGGATTTGAGGCTGAGGGGGATGTGTGGAGCTGAGAATTGTGCAGCACCACTGCCAGAAATGCTGCTGTGGATGAGGTTCAGGGAATCACACAGACCTGAGCTGCTGAGGCTGTTCCAGGCTCTGTGTGCTAACCCTGCTGTGCTCTGGGTGGTGCTGCCTCCTCACCAGCCCAGCAAAAAGGCACTCAGAGCCGGCGAGGGAGAAAATGCTGTTTATCAGAGCTGGCACTGCACGATGGGAACAGCAGCGACAATCTCCTGTCCCTCCAGATGCTGAGAGCCCCGAGTGGGGCAGAATCCACACATCCTCACCCCATCCATGGCTGGGGGCATTCCAGCTCCCACTGGAAGGCTTTTTTTTTTTTTTACAATCTCCACCCCTTGTAACATCCCTGAGTCCCCAGCAATGGAGCAAATGGGAAATAGCTGTGTCTGAGCAGCCTGCTCTTTCTGAAAATGTCCCAGCTCATTGCAGGGCTTGGACTAGATGACCTCCAAAGGTCTCTTCCAACCCAAACCATTCCATGATTGACGAGGGAGAGAGGAATTCGGATTTCTTTGTGTGGCTAAAGCAATGAAGATGATGATGGGGAAGGATTTGCCAACACTGTCCCACTGCCAGGGGCAAAGAGGAAAGTGCTCCTCAGCTGCTGTGCTCTGCTCTAACCCTCAAACCCCCAGATTAAATGTTCACATTAAAAACCAGACACCAAAAATAACCCTTGGCTATCACATCTACCATAGAGATCAGGGTCAGAATCCTGGGCATCAGCAAAGCAGCAAAATGGACAGAAAGTGCAGAATAGAGGGAGGGAGCCTGCAGGGTATCAGGAGGTATTTCCTCCCTGGTACTCCAAGATATCAGTGGAAAAGGTCAGTGGAATGAGAAGGGTGTAAAAATACATGTCACAGGCTGCAGACTGAGTTCATAACATGATTCCAGAGAATTTCCCTTTTCCATGGCAGAAAGGAAGTCAGCACGGAGAAATGATGAGGTGGATCCAGGAAGGACACAAAATGAAGTAGGATGTTGGAAACAGAAAGATAGGAAAACAAAGGTTAAAGAGAAGATGAGGTAAAGGGAAAAAAAGTCAAGAAAAATGTACAAGACATACAAGACTGTACATAGAGCAGAGAACAAGAATAATGTGAGAAAGAGCCAAAAAAGGAAAGCAAAAATTCCTGAGAGATAATAAATATTTTGGTGCCAGCCCAGTATGGATTCAAAAATTGTCCAAGATCAAGGCTGAAACCTTTCCCAGGACCAAATCTAGAACATGCAGTTCTGTGAATCAAAGGAAATTTACAGAACACAGAAGAACTTGCCTGAGCATGTCCAAAGCAATTCTGCCTCTGGGAAACTGCTGTGGGAGACACACAAAGCCCACATTGCAGATCAGCTCAGAGCTACCATCCACACTGCTGTGAAATTAAAAAAAGAGTATTTTTAGATTGAACTAACTTGAATGCAGATCATCAGTTTTCAGCAGAACTCCCTCCCTTTCGAAACTTGTTCTTTGAGGTTTTTTATACATTAATCTGTCCTTCCAACAGTAATAGCTGAAATGAGTGAGTGGTGGACAAGATAATTACAAGGAACTGTCAAAAAAACCCAGAAATAAAAAGACTAAGTCTCCAGGACAAAAAAAATCCCTTAGCCTTCAAGTGCAGAGGTGTTTGGATTAATTACCTTACAAGAAGTAAATATTTTACAAGAAGCCAACAAAACCAAAGGAATAAACCCCACGATTGTCAAATGGAAAATTACAGAATGGTGATTAAGAAGGGATAAAAAGTTCTGGGAAGCCACAAATCTGAATAAATAAGCATCAATTTTATTGAATCATGAATAATTTAAGACTGGTACAATCATCAGCTTTATTCTCCATGACACAGGGTGGGGAAAGGGGTAGAAATGGGGAGAGTGAGAACGGGGAGGCATGATCTCAAACAGACCATTCACAAATTCCAATCCTAAATGAGAACTGAAAATTAAATAGGGAGAGGAGCAAATGGAAAACATCATAAACGTACACAAAATACTCAATTCCTAGTTTTCTCTTTAAAAATGGCTAGAAAAAATTCATCAAAATGCAGCACTTTTAATCAAATATTTACATTTCTATGTTACAATGAAAAAATGTACATCTTATAGAACATATTTCATAAACTGTTCCACTGGAAACGACTAGATCAAAACAGCAACCTTCCATTTAATATCGACAAAGTTTTTTTTTTTTTTTTGCTTTGTTTTTGTATATTATTTTTTTTTCTTGAAAGAAAAATTGCCACATTTAGACAAGATTTCATACACATAATATCGAAGTTAAGCATCAACAATGAAATAGCAGTCTGCTTCTTCCAAAATGTACAAAAAGGCTAACCAACCCCCTCCCTCCCCCTTCCCCAAATAAACCACATCTCATTTATGGCCTGTATTCGTTCTTGGCAGTTCTGAAGGAAAGAAAATGGTTTATTCTCTCGATTTATAACTCAACACGAATGTTGCATAGAATCTTGCATTTCTTGTTGATATTGGTTTTAAACAAGCCAACTTTGCCAGGAGGAAGAAAAAGGCAAAAAAAAAAAAAAAAAAAAAACCAAATAAAGGATGTGTTTTGAAAAAGCCTTAAATGAGAAGGAAGTCACTTAAAGAAAGACTTAATCTATGAAAATTCTTGATAAAAACTAAGATGTGTGCACAACAGGTAACCCTGCTTCCCGAAGTTTCAGAAAATACACAGAATATTGTGATGCTCAGAATGACTAGCCCATTCCAAAATTGCCTCTCTCACTTTAAGCCAAGCTAGTGTCAATAAAAAATAACAGGTAATAGAAATTTCTTCCTGAGCTTAAGCACAGGATTTAACATGAGGAAAAAAAAACCCCAAAATTACCCCTTTCCCCACAAATAAACCACTACTTTAAACATGTCTTTTAGCACTCAGTTAAAGGTCAACTGAGACATTTTCTAGGATATCAAGTCCATTTAAAGCCCTAGCCCTGCAACTGGATTTCTTTTGACAGGCACATGCTCTTTCTGCATGGATTCAGTTGGGGGATTAGGTACCAAAATTCACAGTAGTAGCAGGTAAAGTCAGTGCTGGGAAGCAGAATTGTCAAGACTACTGGAAAAATTAACTTCTCTCAAACTCATCATCAGCATGTTATGGATTTGATTCCATACAGATCTAACCCTTTTTTTTTTTTTTTTTACAGTACCAAGAACTGGATTAGGAAAATTGGCTGAGTAACCTTTGTTATTCCATTCAGTGAAATCATGAAATAAGAGTTCATAAGGTTTTAAAACAGTAACAACGCCAAGCTCTTCCCCCCCCATCATTAAAATATTTAATTTTTTCCTTTTACAATATTTTTCTTTAAAAAAAAAAAAAGTCATCAGCACTTAAAAGTTGTAACAGGAGCAGATTCAAGACCAGCTTAGTAAGACAAAGTACAGTTATGTTACAGAAAGTCATGAGGTATAATAAAACGATCCTCTCAAGCTGAACCACAGAAGCATGAACTTGTCTGTTATGTTCCTTTAAACCCACAAGCTCTTAAAAAACTGTTTATAATAAGATTTCTTTCTGTACATTGAAAAACCAGCATATTCCTGTAATTTATTCTCGTTGAAAAGCTCTTTTTTGTCCCTCCTGCATGGATAAAACAGCTCTTGAGTCATTTATTAGCTGCAGATTGATATGAACCTGAAAAGTTATCTCATTCCCCTCCTTTTTTTTTGTTTTTTTTTTGTCACATTTAAACAAATCCTAGCATCTCGTACAAACAATATTCACAGCAACTTATGATATCTCCAGAGATGACTTTAGCCCTGTTTCTTTAAATAAAACCCCGTAATATACAGCACTAACTCCATCGAACACAATTAGTACAAAATAAGGCATCGCTTTTAAGAAGTCAGCACCAAAGGAGAGCTGGGCAGGCTGGCAGGGATCCCTGCTGAGGAGTGAGGTGGTGGTGAGGTCCAGCTGGGGCTGGGGTGGTGTGTCACCAGGAAAGTGCAGCTCTTTGGGAGGTGGTGGTGTTCCCCAGCAGGAGCACCAGCCCAGCGCTGCCCGAGTGGTGTGTGCGTTCAGAGGGGGAGAAACCCAGCCAGGTTCACAGTACTCAGCACCTTTTGTCGTGTTTTCCAGACCTGAATACTGCTAAAATACTAGTGTTTATTATTATTATTATTATTATTTGCAATTAAAAAGAAAAAAGTCACGGAAGTAAGCGTTGTCACCAGAGTAGCACTGGGACTGTCACAGAGCTGAATTCTAATTAACCCCCTTACGGTTGTGCTGATTGGAATGAAACCTCTGAACAAAACCCGAAGTTTTTACAAAACAGCTGTCAACATTTCACGGCAAGAATGAAAACCAAAGTGTGATTTATCCCTTTGCAGGGGTGCAGCTCACCTCTGAGCACAGAGCTCACCATGCCTGTGCCCTGCCCAGGGTCCGTGGGGCACAGCCCTTCCACTGACTCCCGTGGAGGAGGGAAGTCCCCTCTCCTCTGGGTGGGTTATGGGGTGTAAACACCACAGGAGTCAGCCCAGCTGGCTGTGTGGATGGAAGTGGGAAGAGAATTGGGCCCTGACTAGCAAAGGGCTACCTGATCTTTCACTTGTAGCAGGATTGATTGTTACACAGTGTTTGAAAAAAAACCTGATTTGTTCAGACTGTATATATATTTTTATATATTCCTATTTATATATATAATCTTTATAAACACACAATGAAAGAAAGCCAAGGTCTCAGACTGGCAAGGAGAGCAGCGCTTTTTGTTTCTGTTTTTTGTTTTTTTTTTTCTTTTCTCTTTTTTAAATATTTCTTCAAACTTCCCTGTTTTGCAGCTTTGCCTTTACTGAGTATTATTACCAAGGCAAGCGATATTGTTATAGCACCAGAACTATAAGAAGCTGAGTTTAATCCACAAAGCTGATTGGTAAAAGTCCAGCCCTCATGTCAATGTGTTTGGTCAGAAGCAGCATAGGCAAATATTCCCTCTCCCCTCTCTCTCCAGACAGTACATGGCACAAAGCTGTTTGCTTCATAGCTGTGAAGTCGTCCCCCCCAGGTCCCTTCCACTTAGTAATGGTGATTATTTTGAACATCTTCAGGATCTTAGGCATGAGAGCTTACAGCAACTAAAAAGAAGGAAACAAAGGAATAGTGCAGTTCTCATCATCGTCAAAAGAAAAACAATACAAAGGTCGCTTGGGTTGCCTGCACCCAGGTTCAAGATTGCTCCAAGTGTCTTGTTCTTGCAGCTCTAATACTGAGATCCCAGCCCAGGAATGTGTTCTTCTCACGAGTCTGTGATCAGGGCTCTTGCCAAGTGGAAACAACCTCTCTGTGTCCCAGGAAGGTCACAATGTCGACTCCAGAGAGGAATCCAGGATGTCATCGTGGTGGCTGTTGCTGTTGGAGTCGCTGTCATAACTCTGGGGACTGGAGTAGTTGGCTGCCTCCTGCAGCCTCATCAGCATGTTCATCTGCAGAGGCAAGGAAGCTCATGGTCATTTGGATTCTGAGGCAGGAACAGCATTAACTCCACACCACAGCTACAGCAGCATTCGCTTTGCCAGTGGGCAAGGAAGGGGAGAAACGAGCAGAGTCAGCAATACTGAGACCCAGAAAAGATGGATTAACTGTAAATCACAGCAGTGTCCAAATTACTGATAAAACACAGGCTTTTCCAGTAAAGGAGAAGATGGGAAGACTGGAGGGATTGGTCCACAGCTGTAGCCCAATTCCCATTGCTAATCCCCAGAAACAAGGGAAATTGAACAGTTCTGCTGCTGCAGAAATGAGAGCTTACCAGAGGATCTCCTTCAGCATCACTCACTGGCACCTGCTTGCTGGTGGAGCCTTCCCCGGGACACGGAGTAGCCATCAAAGCCCACGTCCTCTGGCCGCAGCTGCAGCAGGGGAGGCCACTCGTGGTGCTGGGGGGTGGCTGCCCAGGGGTAGGTGTCCATCACCCACTTGGCAGGATCCTCCCAGGGCGCTCTCCTCCCGTACAGCTGGGAAAGCACAAACCATGTCATCATTTCAACCCCCTCCTTCAGTGCCTGCCTGACTGAAACTATCATGCCCATGGCTCTTGGGCTGCAGGAAAAGATGCTCATTCTTTACAAGCAGGGCTGAATTTGAGGTTTTCCTCACCCTGCTGACACACAAAGCCATTTGTCATGGCACTGACTGGAAGCAGCCCATCACCTTCTCTGAGGCTGCAGTGCACCAGCTGAGGGGAGAAATGCTTGAAAACAACATCACCTAATAGAGTCAACTTAAACAACCTCAGCACACAAAAGAAGCCATCAGTGCTGACATCTGGATTGCACTGGCAGCTGCCTTACAAACTGCCAGCCATGGAATGGGGAGTAGGAAATGGGAGATCTGTCATCGGGCAGTAATGATGGATGTCAAAGCATAAAGGTTTTGAGTCTGATTTTTCTCATGTTCAACCAAGAAAAAGCACCAGCAGCATTTGTCTGTGGTCAGGTTCCTCAGTAAGCAAGCTCTGTTTCAAAAACGTTTTTCTGTACTGAACAGACTGTGTTACTGAATCCCAACATATTCTCCCTGTTATATTCCATTTGCCTTAGCTAGGCAACACATTTTAATACCTCATGACTTCCAAAAGCACAAATACAACTTCAACTGGCTTTAAAGCATTTATTTCCACTTTATAAATTTCACCATCAACTGGAGTTTGTCTCTGACATTTTGTCACTTGAATTCAGAGAATTGTCCCCTTCCTTTATCCCCCTGCACAAGAGAGCAAAGCAATGGTCTAGCAGAGAAAGTCACCAGGTTTCTGATGGATCTAAGTTTATCTGCCTTTCCTCAATGCTGTTTCTCCTGGGTATGTTTTTGGTGGGTTTAGATTCTGCATGCATGAAGTATTAAATGGCTCTGAATGCCAACACATGGTGTGCTGTGAAGCAGGAGGGAGCAGAGGTGCCAGCAGATGGTGCTAGGCAATCTGAAACACAGCCTCTTCCACAGCCCAAACTCTTCTTATTATCATATTATACTGTATTATATTCACAGCAGAATGGCTTCAAGATGTGACAACCCAGATTTCTGATTTAAACCTTGTTCTCCAATTTGTGATGATATGTGTCATTTGGGAGGTGGCGAGGATTTTGTATTTTTCACGTCTTTTCTCCCTCAAAAGTCAGAGTGGATCCTAGCTCAGGAGAGCTAAATGACTCACTATTCTCTTCCATGGCTACCAGGTCTGTCCAGCCCTCCCACTGGCACATTTTCCAGGCAGCAATTCGTGGGACAAGAATGGAACAGGGTTGCTCCACAAAGCATGAAAAAAAAAATCACTGGAATATGAGTGACAGTGGCAGGAAGCCACAGGGACTCTGGGTCCTCTTTTTGCTGCCTGTACTGATACATCAAGCAGGAAGAACTCTGGTTTTATAGAACTTTCTAATTTTCCCATCCCTGTTTTGAAGAACAAAACAAGGCAGCTCCCATGGGAGCAATTATTGTAAGGATCCATTTGGCTTGTTTGTATTTGACCCCAAACAATTCTCTAAATGAGAAACAGAAATACAAAAATAGCTCAGTGCAGATCCACAGAGATCAGAGTGAAGTTTGCAGTCCACCTTTCCTTTCTGGCAGGCGATTTCAGGAAAGAGGATGTGCTCTCAGAGGAGCCTTTGAGGGTGTGGGGAACAGAAAATAGCCCTAAACTAAACCCACATTTCTAGTCTCAGCTTGTTCATTAGCACCACTCTGGCTACTCTCCAAGTACTAAAGTGTATCTTCTCAGCCATCAACTAAACAGAAGAGAAATTATTTAAATAGAGATGCATTAATGGGACTGAAGTGGCTAAAGAATCGAAAGCACCAAGTGAGAAACTGAAGTCCTTACACCTGGACCACAAGCCATTCAAAGAACCTAAGGGACAATGGGGATATTGGGCAAAAGAAGCAAGCAAAAGGATGGTTTTATCCTGCTCTCTCTCTGTATTTCCATTACTAATTTTTCCTTACACCTGGAACACAAGCCATTCAAAGAACCTAAGGGAAAATGGGGATATTGGGCAAAAGAAGAAAGCAAAAGGATGGTTTTATCCTGCTCTCTCTCTGTATTTCCATTACTAATTTCTCAATGCTTTCCACACGTACTGATCAGTGACATGAGAGCTCAAAACCCAGTACAAGGAGCCCATGCATTCCTGGGAGTATCAATTTTCTCCATTCCAAGAGGAAACCAAGTCACCTGCTCTGCTTTCTCTTGTTTCAGGCTGGAAAGATTACTGGCTCCCATTACCTTCCTTTAGAAGCAGTTTGATGTAAAATGGTTCTCCTGTTCTATTTCCAGCTTTTTTCCTGGTTCCTGAGTGTGTTTTGTACTCCTATCATTTCCTCCTATCTAAGAGCCTTCCACAATTGTCCCAAGGAAAATGAGGTCTCTAAGTACTGACTTCAAATTTCAAGTGGCAGTTTGCCCAAATTTTAACCAAAACCTGAAGAATTAATGTATTTCATAGACTTGTAAGAAGCTGTTAGTAAAAGCTTAGTTCAAAACCATAGTTTGAATTAGATGCTTATTTTGTGAACAGGGAACTGATGAATCAGAAAGCTTTTTTCCCCCTACTTGTAAGGTAAAACCATAGCAATTCTGCTGAACCCTCCTCCTGATTCCAGCAAGCTTCACAGTCATACAGACACCAAAAATTGCATGGCAATGCTTAGAACCATTCCAAATTGCCAGATTGTGAATCAGTTACTAAGCACAGGCAATGAATGATGATTGCACTTCATCCTCTGAAAGAATTATGAAGGAGTCTACTAAAAAACTCATCCTGTATACTGAGAAGTAATCAAAATGTCACTGATATTGATCCTGTCACTCATGAATTTGTTCTCTCCACACACAGCTTTGTTCCACTGCTGAAAGATTTGATTTCCAAAGGAAAATCCTGCATAACAAAGTTAATGACCACAAGGGTATTTTTCTGATGCTCAGGATAATTTTAAGGTGTGCTTCTGGAACACAATCATGGAAGGTATTTGTATGTCTAACTCCCCCCACTGAAAACATCAGCAGTTTGGCATCTAATCCCTTCTTCCACTCTATTTCAAAAGTGCTTGAAGAGACTAATTCTGCCTGAAATGATTGACAATTCTGGTCACATTTTCACAGCCATGCAGGTATTCAATGTGCAGAGTTGTATCTACAGAAAATGTTACCACCACTGAGTTTTGTTACCTTTGAAGCAGATGCCACTCTAGACCTATGATTTTCCCCTTTTGCCTGCTCACCTGTAGCCCTTCTCTAACTGCCTCCAGAAGATAAGGAATGATGGAGTAGTTCCACAAGTCAGTGAACCAAACTCTAGAACCATCTACATCTATTGGACAGGAGAGGAAGAGCCGTGGACCTGGAGAGGGAAATTCAGATATTACACTCAAATCACAACCATGAGAAGCATCAAAAATAGGAATCTGTAACATGTAAAAGCAGGGTTTTAAAGAAACCTTTTTTTTTTACACGACACAGCACAAGGAAGTGTACAAAGACACACCTGATATACCAGAAAATAAAATACACATATTTCCATCTGCCTGGACAGATCACTTACCAATAGTAACATCAGAGGAGCTGTGAGCCTCCAAGAACTTGTTCAGATGTTGCCAGACCTTAGGAATCCAATCAATAATCTTAACCAGCTCTGCATTCCTCATCCTGCCACTGATCTCTGTTTCAATCAGCTTTCTCCTCAAGAAACGGCCGAGAAAGCCTTTGACTGGCTCAGTGTGGTTTGCACACAGCACCCACCTATGGCACAACACCACAAAGGGACATTATTTCTCTTCCATGCTACTGAGTTGAATTATTCTTGACTGCATTTCTCTTCTTAGTTCCAGATTGTCAGGATCAAAATGGGTTATTGCAGTCATACATGTTTTTCAGCTAAAGTTACTGTGGATTATTTTCCTAGATGAACCAATTTTTATTGTGCATTGTTTCAATTAATTTCTCATTAATCTGCTTTGCCTGAATACTGTCGTAGTGCAAATCTGGTAGAAGATCAAATATCTTTAAAATCCCCTGTAAAGTCAAAGTTTTATGAACCCAGCTCCTTTAATGACAGCACCACAACCAAGCTGCACATGTCAGGGCAGCAGCCAGGAGAGAATGGTATTTCTCTCTCAGTTTGCCATTGCAGCTGATAAGAGCAATTTCAGATGACTCAGTGGCCATTACTCCTTTGCCAGCCCACAAACATAAATGAGAAACAGGAATAAACAGTACCTGAAATTGTGGTGAAGCTGAAGGTTAGGTGTGGAGGAGGTGGCTTGGTTCATTGTGCCAATAATATAGGGACTGTTAGGAAAAAAAAAAAAATCAAGCAAATCACACTTGTAAATTTTGAAAAACAAGTCTTAAGTAAAATCTGAATGTTTAAAAAAGGTCATTCACTCTTTTGTCAAAGAAGGTTTTGCAGTTACTTATAACCAAATTCTCTGCTGGGATTCTGACTTCTGAGAACATCAAATTCTGAAAGCAAACCAGAAATCCCAAAACAGGACCTCTCACTACAAATGGGTTTTTACTACTAAACATCTATGTCATGAAGCAAATGCAAATTACTCAAACCCTCTACTACTTTTTGATTCTTTATTTCAGCAAAATGGATCCTTTCACAAAGGAAAAAGACCCCTCTGAAGCACTGTCCACAATATGGACAACATGCTCATCTTCCTCCACATTATTAATTTACTGCATAATTAAATTACTGCAGACTTTGGTTTTGTGATTGGATTTTGCAGCAGCAGCACTGAGTGCAGGATTAACATTTGCAATGTGTTCTGATATCATTTCTTTACCATTTGTGGTACTTGCAGTTTAGGAGTCCATTAAAGATCTCTCCCAGGGAGCTGACATGGTGCAAATTATCCAAAATGATGACAAGAGGCATGTCCACAGCATTGTTTTCACTGTTACACTGGTCTGCCAGGTTGGACAGGTACTGGCGGAGTTCCTGCAAAGCAGATATGAAGAAGAAAAAAAATAAAAATAATTTTCTTCACATTCCTTAAAAGTCCAATTATGATAGATAAGCTTGGTAACAAAATCTAAAGCAAAGGATCCTGACATCTTACAAATTCTCCAAATCCTGTGTGAGATAAGGACTTAAAGAGGGGCAATATTTTGTAATTTAGTTTGGCTTTTTTAATTCATCAATGTCAGACCTAAGAGGTCTGAAATATAATTTTGTTTCTTTTCAGGAATTTGTTCAACTC
This sequence comes from Entomyzon cyanotis, assembly GCA_024500445.1. Lineage (NCBI taxonomy): Eukaryota > Metazoa > Chordata > Aves > Passeriformes > Meliphagidae > Entomyzon > Entomyzon cyanotis. The sequence goes on from JAKEPQ010001029.1 coordinate 3,046,659, forward strand.
TCCCCATACCAATCAAACTCTGCATCCTAGCTAGATTTGTTACATCATCTTGCAACTGTATTTCCATCAAAAGACAGCTGACAAAATTAATCTGCAACACAGTGGCCTCATCAGAGGCCAAATTTGGGCACCCTCAGCAATGCTGGGAAAGAAAGATGAGCCTCTGGGGCTGCTGCTGAGTGGTTGAAATGCTCTCAGCAGCTTTCAAGACATGTCTGAAATCATACCAGTGGCCACAGTTTCAACCATCCCTTTCCTCCAGAGGAAAACACACCTAAAGCCATCAAATATACAGCTTTTTTTCTTCCCCCCTCCTGTTCTTTAATCTAGACGATCACTGGAAGTGTATTCAGCAAAACCAGCAGCACATGAAAAAAGCAGAGCCACACCTCACCTGCCCAGGAATGTCTGCAAACAGCCCCTCCAAAGCCTGCACACAATTCCAGCTGCTGACACTCGCAGCTGCAGAAACTCCTGACAGCCTAGAGATGCATTTCAGGGTTTTTGGGAAAAGTGCCCACGTGCAATAGGCATTGCTTAAGTCTCTGGGAATTTGATGCAGGTGTTTAACTTCCCAGGGAATTCTCATGCTCCTGAACACTTGAAAATCACACCACCTTTAGGTGTTTAAATACACACCTGGAAGCCTGCTGCTACTCCAGGCACACAATCAGGTGAAGCTGAAAACCTTAAATAATACTTCCTTCACGACCAACACAATGCTGTGCAATAGTGTGAGAAAACAAAGCCCCAAAGGATGGGTGAAGCAAGGAGTCTCTCATTTTGGCAGTGTGGCAGGCTGGGCTGGGGCTGTGCCAGGCTGTGTCTCACCTTGCTGGATTTATGGTCCACGTTGAAGGTGGCGATGATGCCCTCGGCCAGCTCCCTGCCCTCCCTGAGCACCATGAACTCCGACAGGCGGTTGGCCAGGTAGGTTTTGCCAGTGCCACTGGGGCCAGACAGGATGATCCTCCTGTGCTCCATCAGCAGGGAGACGTAGCGCTGCAGGATGGGCTTGGGGATCAGCGACTCGAACACCAGCGCGTCCAGGCTGCTCTCGCACATCCCTGCGGCAGCAAAACAGCCCTGGGTCACTGCAGAGCCACCCTGTGCCCTAAGGCACCTCATCAGGCTGCTGGCACCCCAGAGCTAAACCCCTTCCCCACCTGGGATCCCTCGTGGTTGAGAGAGGAGCACAGAAAGCTGGGAAAGCAAGGGCAGGAGTGATCCGTGGGCTCAGCCTGGATCCTCCTTCAGCCTTTTTTAAACCCTCAGCTGCATCCTTTGCAAGCTCCCCCTTCCTAAATGATTCCTAAATGTGGCTAGCACAGGTCTCTCCCATGAGAATTTCTTTTGTGTTTTACAAACAAAGATAAAGTTTGGATGTTATTAAAAACAGTGTCTCGAGATTTGGACGGTTCAGGCCTGGCCAATCAGGCCTAGGGGGAGGTTTCTGACTGACCAATCTGGGTGACCTCTGAAAAATCCATATATATGTTGGATTCAAACAATAAAGCACTTTTTCTATGCCACGCTGAGAATCCGGGTTTTCCTTCTCTGCTAGCGGCTCAACAGCAACACCTAAATGATTCCATTTAGGCCACACTTTCCACCATTAAAACCCCACAAACCACCCCTCTTACAGCAGCATTTCACCCACAATGTACCTGTTTACTTTTGGATCACTAGAGGAAAAAAAAAAACCAAAACCCTAAACCCAGCTATCATCAACTCCCCCTGCTTTCCCAAATGCTTGTAATTAAACTCCTTCTCTGTATGCTGATAGTTATCTCCTCCAACAGAAAACTCCCACTGATAAGCATTTATGCCATGTCAGCAGTCACTTTAGGCAGAATTGGCTGAGGGAAAACACACAGTGCTTCAAAATAAACAGCAGGAAGGGAAGTTGGCAGATCACCCAGTGAAATGTTTGCACCTCAGTGGTTACTTGGAATATTAAATATTTATATAGGCAGCTTTATGTCTCAAAGGTATATGTAAGTGATTTTCCATAAATTGATTGAATACATTTCTATTTTATTGAAAACTGTTATCACTTATGAACCTTCAAGGCACAAGTCAAGCCAATGCAAGTTAAATAAAAACTCAAATTGCAGCTTTACAGCCACAGCTAGACCTTATGCAATATTTCAACTAGGATTTATGACTGGACAATGCATTTTATGCAAGTAGAATATCCTGAGTTCGTGTCAAGCCTCAGTAAATTGAGGTATTTCACAGTTTATTTTGTCTTCCTGCCCACTGATTTGCTACCCAAGGTAACTTGGTTTTTACACCAATATTCAAAAATCTGCTTTCAGTCAGATTTCATTGTTGGTCTGAAGAATGTTTGGCACTTCTCTCAAATACCATCTGTCTGCAGATTTCACTGGTCTAACTTTGAGCAAACTGATATATGTTCAAAATGCAGCAGTTGAGGGTTTTACCCCTAAACTTAGTTTCATGGTATAGTTTTCATTAAAACAGTGCTTCCCTGAGGAAGCAAATGAGAAACCACATGAGAAAAATCAACATTAAATTTTTATCAGTATTACAGAATAAAAGTTGATGGGAATTCTGAAAACCATACATTTTGAAAAATCCAGATTTTAAGGCGTTTCATAAAATTTGGGCTCCCTCATTCCTGGTACTTAAAGAGGGTGTCTTCAATGAGACCAATCAAGCAAATAAGTCAAGATTTAGTTTTTTTCACTCTGCATGAAGGAAATAACAACTACAGCTGTGACAAAGAGGCAATGCAATATGAGGCTTGATTCATCTGGAATGTACTTTGCTGCTCAAACAACTCCACTGCATCCCCTGTGGAGTGAGCTCTTCTCCAGGACCACTCCAGCCATCAGCTCAAGATCTATGGAGTGTGTAATTATTCCCACTGTGACAGGTTGAAAACTTGCTGAAATCCCAGACTTAGCACAACCCAAGTGCTGTCTTTACCAAACGAAATCAGAAGGCATTAATTGAAAGGCAGGGACAGGAAAGAGCAGCACAGCAAAAAGTTTCTACTCCTCCGAATTTCTTGACACAGCAAGAAATTCCGTGTCAAGAATATCCAAGCACCAGCAGTGAGAATTCCAGCAGGCAGCTGGGGTGCCATTACCTTTGATGGTGACAGAGATGGTGTTGTTGTCCCCCACCAGGTAGCCACAGGGCAGCAGCTCGGGGGTCTCGGCGCTGTTGGTGCGCTTGATCTCCCCAATGCTGTAGCCCAGCACGCTGTCTGAGTTCAGCCCCAGCTGGCTCACGGGGTCCACGTGGATGATGTACTCCTGGGGGAAAGGGGACAGGGGGAGTCAGGCAGCACTGGGGGCTTGGTCTGTGCTGTGACAGCACTGAGCACACAGTTAAATACAGCTCACAGCAGTTTGCACCCACTGACCTTGAAGAGGCGTCTCACCACCCCGTCCAGAACGTCCCACTTGGTCTTCCCGCTGACCCCAATGCAGCCGATGAGGAAGGAGCGAGGTCTGGAGTCCTAAAGGCACAGAGATGTCTCTGTCAGACCAGTGTGGTTAATGGAATTAAAATGCTGCCTTGCCTGCCCCCTCCCCTTTGATTTTTACATCATGGAAAAATATTTACATAGAATTTCACTCTATAGGGTGAATTCTGAATGCTGTATGGAATCCTTTTCATACACTGAACGTTTTCTACAGTGCTGGAGTCACAAATCTAAAGGACACTTTGGTGGCAGTGATGTTAAGTTAAAGGCATTTATTAATCAATCCACGAACAATTCAAAAACCCCTGAGAGGATTGCATCTTAGCAAAAAGATAGAAAGACTCTTAAGAATATTCCATGTCAAGTTAATTTTTCCAAGACTTCACAATCAAAGATGTTACGTTTGCAAGGTTTATCCTATTTACTTTCTGCTGTGGGCATAGAAATCTAAATATATATATATATATATATATATGTATTTGTTATACACAGTGATATGTAAAAGTAGTAGAGAAAGAGAGTTTTATATATATTATGTTTGATAGATCACAGCATTTTACATTTTGCAATTGATTTTTAAGGCAGATTAAGAATACAATTTTTCTATTTTTCTGTAGCTGCACTCACTGTGAAACATTAACTGAAGAAAAATTAATTTCTGTCATAAGACCTGAAGTGTTACTGAAATGTAAAGAACCATTTCCACATGGTAACTTAACTCTCTCTGAGCACAGTGATGTCCAACAGAACTACCAGCAGTTTTACTGTTAATTTGTTCACCCCAGTTTGTAATAATTAAGGCAATATTTGTATTGAATGGAAAGATCTGCTGAGTCCATTTTATTTCTCATCATTCAGATTTTTGCCCACCCCTCAGAAAGACATGAACTTATTTCTTACACACTTTTACAGGTGCTCAAAAATGTGAGATTGCTTGGCAAAAGATTGTGTGGGACATCCATGCATGTAGTACATCACACAGACATGAGATGGGCTGCAACTTCCCAATATTTGCAATTTATTTGGGTATTCAGGATTCTTTCAATTACTTGTGGGTGGAAAACATTTGAAAGGTATCATTCTAAACAGGACACTTGTTCCAGAGAGGACAATTTGAAAGGGAATGATAAAGGGATAGATCTCCCAGTTTGGATTTGTGAAGTTCTTCCACTGGATTGATGCTCCTGGCATTTTGGTACCTCTCAGCAGCTCCAAGGAAGCTGCAGGTAGCTGAGCACCTTCTCCATCACTATTAACACACCAATGAACTATTTTCCTGAGAAAACTCTTCGAAACACAACTCACCTCCTTCCATTTCATCTCGTCCTGGAAGCTGACAACTATCTTGACATGCCTGCCTCCCTCTTTCCGGGCAGAGCCATCTCCAGAGTCATCCAACAGCATGTCTGGGAACAGCAAACATCAACAGCTTCACAGCTGGGTAACAGCTCAACAACAATGGATGCTATTCTGGTTTATTGCAGTCAAACACAACGCGTCTGGGCTTCACATGCCCCGAGGTAAAGCACAAGAACCAGGCTGACTGACTTCCCTGCTCTTAAAAAAGTGAAGGTCATTGAGAATTATTAGCCAGTTACTCTGTATTTTCCTTCCTATGATGTATCCCCTGGCAAACGTGCACCATGAAATGGCTTGAAACACGACTTTTCAGAGCTGAGGTCATAATTGGACACCTCTGACTGAGGGTGTAGCAGCCCTCTGATGATATTTAAAAGCAGGCTCTGTGCCAGCTCGTGACATATTTCCACACCTCAGCTGTTAACAATCCTCACGCTCTCGTTTTTCCATGGCTAACCGACCCAAGTGCAGGATCAAACCTGCCCCACCACCCTCCCCATTAAACTCACCGAGACTGGTTGACTCTGTGAGGTTCAGGCTGTGTTGAGAGAGACCCACGGAGTGTCTGGGAGAGGAGGAGATGGAAACCTGAGACTGAGCCCTGCTGCAGCTGCCGTGGTTTTCGGATTTCAGACGGTCGTTCTCTGCTTTTAACTTCTCAATCTCGCTCTTGAAAAGACAAGTCAGATGTCAGAAGGTGCAGTGAAAGCGTGATGAAAAGATAGCAACAGGAGTAATTTAAGAATGAATGGTAGCTTAGCAGAAATGCAGTTTTGGTGAGGTTTTAATTAAAGATTTTAATTATTACAATGTCCTTTCTGTGGAACTTTTCCAAGTGTCCTAAAACACTTAAAGATGTGGGAATTCACTAACACTGAAATGCAACTACATTGATGTCGCTGTTGAACCGCTAGCGGAGTGAAGAACTAAGCTGATCAAATGTGGCAAAATTCTGATTTTATTATTTAATTCTAAAACTTATATAGACTTTCAAAGGTTGTCCAGATTGGGTCAGTTCAAAACCTCCCCCTAGGCTGACTGACCAGGCTTGAACCACCTATCTTTCCAGAGACCATTTCAATAACATCCAAACTTTATTTATAAAAAACACAGGAAGAAGAAGAGAAAATTCCCATGGGAATTTCCATGCTTGCCACACATTAAGGCAGAGAGCATGGAAATATTTTGATAGCCAACAGAACGATGTCACTATCTTGAGGCTGAAACAGCTGCAGCTGAGAGCAGCAAATTCAGGTGCTCAAGCTGACTTTTACTGAAGCTTTAACACTGACACAAAGCTTTCAGCAAGCATCCAAAAACTTCATCTCTTTATTGCAGTGGTGGCTGGCCAGTGTTTTCCACACCAGCAGGGATGCTGCTGCTCACCTGCATCCTGTTCATGGCCTCCCGCAGCTGGTCCAGCTGGTGGGCAGAGCTGAGAGCTTCCAGCCGAATGTCCGTCAGCTTCATCTCCTTGTCCCTCAGCTCGTTCCTCAGCTGCATCACCGTCTCAGCCTCGCTGTCAGTGCACTCAGAAATACTGAAAAACAAGGCACTCGTTCCTTTTCTCGCGGTGCTTCCCCCCAGGGTTTATTAGGAGAAGGGCAATGAAGCCCTTTTCATTCTGCTCGAAGCAGGTGATGGTTTTGGCTTATTGAATTAGTGAGACCATGAATCAGGTATTGAACAGGTCATGGGAATGTCAGGGAGTAATGAAACAAATATGTCTGAGGGTTGTTTTTCTTTAATCAGCATCTGGAACAGAATGATGCAAATCGCCCGCTATTGGGTAGCCTTCATTTTTTTCATGGTAGTTGCCATAGAGGAAAACTTCTAAAGCCAAAATCTAAATAAATTAAGGGGGTGCAGGCAGTTAACAGCAGTTGGCTGGAGATTGATGAGCTCACAGACAGATTTAAAGCTCACCAGGTGTGCACAGCTGGATTTCCCTGAACTGCTCTGGAGGGCTTTGGAACTCTACACCTATTCAAGCATAATAAATTCCTGCTTGCTTTAAAGAACTCACGCTTAAAATATTTTTGGTGGCATTTTTCTTCCCTCCACCCACGAAAAAAAAGTTTCTGAGTAACAACATTTCAGCACATTCATAACTGTATCTATACAAAGATCAACTACACAGCTGCATGATTTCAGGGAGATTTCACCTGTCTCTCCCCAAATCAGGTTATAGTGAGAGATGTTTTCCCCACCAAAAAGCCAAAACACACAAGTTTTACTTGTGCTCTGTCCTTCCCCCAGTTCACATATTTACTCTTTTCTCACATTTATCCCTTTGGCTTCCAAGGCAAGGTGAGATGTACCCACACAGCATTTTGGCTGACGACAGATGGAATCATCATTTGACAATTTTCTGGCCTGAGAGCTCTGAAGCAGAACTTGCTGTAGTCACCAGAAATACACTCAGTTAGGCTCAAGAGACAGAAGAAGCTTTGGAACAAAAATCATGGGGGATTATCTTCTGCTACCGACATTTCAGCACTGTTATACAGCAGGAAACTGCTGCTATTGTTTTCACCTCTTCATGTGAAAACAAGTGGAGAGGAACTGCTCCAATGCATTTGTTCTGCAATCAGGCTGTGAGCTCTGCATGACCTCTGCAAGGTCAGGAGGCTGTCTGGCAATCACAGGTTTCACAATACTGCCTGTTCCAACTTCATGTGTTCATTTATTTAAAATGCTCAAGTGACAAAGCTACTGATGGAATGAACATAAAAGCTGCTTTACTACGTTTTCCATGCACATTCTAAAATGTGAGTTCAGACTCAAAACAGGGTTGCAGGGCAATGGTTTGACTTTATTTCACAGGTGGCCAAGGAAAGGACCAGGCACAAGCTGTTAGATGAGTTCATCTGTATCACTAAACTACATGGTCTGATTTCCTTACCTTTATCTGAATTTGCCAGTATTACTGGGAACGTATCATGGCAGATTTGTACAGTATGTGCTGTGTTTAGACAAGAGAAACAAAATCCCAGATTTGCCCTGGTTTGTTTAATTAACAGCAAGAGATCCAATTAGGTTGGTACCTCAAGGTCACCCTGGTTATAAATATTCTTGATACTCAGTACATTCTGCTGAGAGAGCAACCCAGTGAAATATTTACACTTCAGTACTAACACAATGATTTTTGGCTTCCTGGACACTAATGCAAAGGTACTGAGTTGGGAGTCAGCTCACGTATCTTTAATAAACTCTCTGAACACATAAATTCAGCATTTCTGTCCTCTGCCTTTCCTCCGCCAATGCAGCAAGATGCCTTCCAAGCCATTTTCTGTCTAAAAATTAAAAAAAAATCACTTACAGGGAATTGGAATGGGAAGCTCTCAGCAGTGGTGTTGAAACAGTGGTGGTGTGGTGGGGAAGCTTTGGTGAGGAAGGCAGGGAAGAATCAGTCATCTCCTCAATGTCTGAATGAGAAGATGCTGACTTGGGAGATTTCTTTTTCCCAAAAGCTTGCTTGAAGGAGCTGCGTAACTGGAAAAAACAAGACCACAGCAGCAGGTACATCACTGAAAGTCAAACCAGGCAAAAGAAGCCACAGAATAAAAACCCTTAACATGCAAATACTCCAAAATGCTACAGCCATACTCACATACATACAGTGAGACAGGTGAAAAAATACAAAAAGCTCTTTCTCCTTAACTATTTTATCAGATTAATAAGGTCAATAGGAGAGTGGCTATGGATGCTTCCTAATTTTTTAAGAGCTATTTGACAGCAAACTCTGCTCAGTGCAGCAAGCCTTTGCAGCAGGGGTGGTGCCAACTGGGCCCAGCCCAGGTTAATGATGCTGGGAGGGTTAGTGGTGTCAATGGGGGGTTAGCTTGGTACCTCTGAGTTTAAAGGAGCTCTTCCTTACCTCATTGACCTGCCGGAAGAAGTGCAAGCAAAAAGGAAGTGGGGGAAGGAAAAAAGACATGTTTTAACAGATAAAGCCACTGATAAGGGAAGTTTTGGATTTCTAAGACAAACACGACCAAATGGTTAACAAAGACCAACGGTTACTTTAAAACTGGAACCCTGTATTTTGCAGAACCAGGTGTTTCAAACCACATACAGCCATTTTTTGCATCACCAGACCCCAACGCTCTTAACTATTTAAATTACATTTTCTCCTTAGCTCACACAGAGTGCTTTGGCTGAGAGCCAAGTTAATAATGTATTTTTCCTTGCAAGAACAGGTATTTCACCCTGTGAAAAGACTGCAACTTCTCTACCTACCTGCAACTAAGAATTACTATTCATGTAATTAAACTGATGTTATCCCAAAGTTACAATTCAACAGTTAGCACTCAAGAAGCATTTGGACAATGTTCTTAGATATATGGTTTCACTTTTAGGTAGCTCTAAAAGCTAAACCCCTGTGGAAATCAAGGTTTGGACTTGATGATCCTCATGGTTCCCTTCCCACTCAGGATACTCTATGATAAACACCTTTAAATGATATTGCAAATTACATATTGCACACAGGCTGGCTTAATATGAGCTGAAAGCTGTTTTTAAACAAGACAAAGACTCCTACAAATGAGAAATGTTGAAAATCTGGTGTTTCAGCTCTGAATGGACAGCTGCATTGCTTCTACATAGAACACAAAGATCCTGGCTGAGAACTGCCTCAGCACTGGTGGAACAAAGAATGTGGGAATCAGATTCAACTCACATATATCTCTCAGTAGTGTTTTAATTTCCAATCTTCATTTCACAGCAATGACATACTCATTTTTAATAACAACATAAAAATACTGTCCTGTTTCTTCTACTTCATGAAAACTTTATTTATTTATCTTCATAATAAGGAAATGTTCCCTTAACCTTATTAAAAAATAGTTATCTGATGAATAAGAAATATAGGCTGATGTAGGACCATATCCACTACATTACATTAACAAGGAATAGAAGCTAAACAAGAATTTAAAAAGTGTTTGTCTTAACCTAACCCCAAAAGTTGTGCCACAAAAAATTTAAAAGATACAGCAATCTACTTTATCTATAACTGATGTATAATCCAGCACAAGATGGATTTGGAGAAATGTTATTTTATTTCCATTCACCCAATTATTTAAGGGGGAGAGTGGAAATGCCTCTGTTGTGAAGCAGCTGGCAATACCACAAGATACCAAAATAAAACCACTAGGATAAGAGAGAAATAAAACAAAAAACTTGTTTTTTACAGTTCAGGAGTTTCATCAACACTTCTGAGAGGATACTGTGCAAATACAAATGAAGCTTTTACCAGCTCTAACCACGTTTTGCATCTCTACAGATTTATTTGTACACCCAAGAGATCCAGGGAGATTTAAATTCAGTGGGAAGAAAGGGATGGATTGCTTTACTGGCTACAATAAAGGATCTAGGGACTTCAGTCCAAACTACAGTCAGACTAGGTCACTAAGGCACTTATGGTCTAATTGAAAATGGAGTTGAAGATGAAGTACCTTTCCTCCAGTACAGGGTACCTTGTACATAGTACATGTTGAGCAAAGAAGGAAAAATGGGAAATGACAGGTAAGCATTGCAAAAACTTCCAAAAGAGATGTCCATCACGAAAAATTTCTAAGAGATCGGTATTATTTTTAATATTATTATTAGAACTCCATGTGTTTAATATGTTCACTTATAAGAAAGCCTTATGAGACCAAAAAAAGGGGCAAGAATTACCTTCTTTTGTGCATTTGTTTTACTAATTACCTCCTTTTGTGCATTTGTTTTACTTTAATGACCCCATGTCACGTTTTTCTTAAGGACACTCCTTTAGCCAGAACTGATCTTTGAGAGCTATTTCCAGTTTAAAACTGGCCTTTTGGCTGTCAAGCTAAAACCCAATCCTATGCAGAGTCAACACTTCCAACTCAATGCAGCCTTCACAGGAGAGTTTTAGGATTTAAGCAGTGCACAGTCCCTGTGCTCACCTGCTGCCCCAGGCAGGAAGGAGCAGCTGGGCACATTTCACCTTGCATATCCTGACAATTCCATAGAAACCTCACACAGTCTGCTCAAACACACTCACCCAGTTCTTCCTCTTCTTTTTCTTGGAGTCACTCTCGATGTTGCTGCCCACGCTGGAGTGGCTGGTGGCACTGTTAATGCTGGAGACACTGTCTGAGGAGTGCTGCCTGCGGATCCGCAGGTCCGCGGGCTGAGCAGCTCCAGGACCTGGAGATCAATGTCAAAATGATCAGGGAAATCTGATGTATGGTATTAACCATGCAATCCTAAAGAAGCGTTTAGGGAAACCTGCACTCTGACAATCACATAGCCCAGTGGATGCACTGCATATTTCAAACCTTTGCTTCTCGTGACAATATTAAAATCTGAGATGCTTCGAACTTTCCTTCAGCTACTTATCCCAGTGTGAATTACTGGGTGACTCTGATGGTTACATCAGCTATTTCCCAGGGGACTGAAGTCTCCCTGGAGAGCTCTGGGGTCTCTGCAGGTGGTGCTTGTCTCTCACCTTTGCAGTTGAGCTCAGGTGTGTTGATGACTCCATTGATGGCAGCCTGAGCAGCAGCATTTTGTTTCTTCAGCAGTTCAATTGTCTTCCTTAACTCGTTCAGTTCTGAATCCTTGAATAAGGGAAAAAAAACCTCAACAGGGTGCAAAACAGCTTGGGTAGTATGATACAAAAAATTGCATGTATTCTGTAATGGAGACATACTGTCTATTCAGGTATACTGCCCAAAATCCCAATGCTGCCAGTCTTGTATTTTCCTTGGTGTTTCTCTCCCTGCCCATGTATGGATGCATTGGGATGAAATATATTACAGAAATATGCAATACTGAAGACTTGTGTCCACAGCAACAATCTACAGGAATAACCTGCTCAGTTGCCACAAAATCCCAGTGCAGAAAACAAGTCTTACACATAAATTTTTCATTACATCTCACTCTATCACCACAATTGAGGGAACTAAGGCAATATATACATGTGACTTATTTATCCCCCCCACAACTACAGAAGGAGCACGTGCTGGAAACAGAAATAAATGAATGAATGACTGAATTGCCCAGTATTTTTGAAGCTTGCCTTTTGCTCTGCTGTCATGGTCAGGCTCTGCAGTCGGATCGTCATGTTGCCCAGGCTCTGCTCAAACGCTGCCACCAGGTGAGCCTGAAATCAAACCACACAGCAGGCCTTTCTTCTCTTGTCCCAAACAACACCATTTCTGCAGGTTTTCAATCTGCCCACCCAGTGCATGGCACAGTTGGTTGGGTAAATGGTGTGGGGAAAACAACACTGGTTAGAAAAGGTCAGATGAGCAGCACGTGTTACGGACATGCCTGCCAACCATAAAACATAAAGCAAGTTTTATAGAGAGAAAAGTCAGGCAGAAACTTCCCTCCAATGAAAGCACTATTTTCCTTGTGGATATTTAAGGCAAAAAGCTACTGGCAGTCAGAGGGGGGATGTTCTCCCTGTGCTACCCCACCAGGAGAACAGATGCTTTACCAGCTGATATATCCACATCTAACCCAAAGACTTCTCCAATATTTCAGTGCACCTTGCTTCCAACCAAGCTTGCTACAAAGCATCCAAAATTCCTGCTGCTTGGCCAATTACCCTTCTTTTCTTTTCCCACTGAAAGAAAAAATGATTTCTCTGTGCTTCTTGGGAGGAGAATGTTGAATCCTTCCCCCAGGAAGCATGGGGAACACAGAGTCTGTTACAAGAAAGACATCAGCTAGGAATTGAAAATGGCTGAGAAGCAAAGGGAAGGAAAAGTAGATAGAGAAGATGGAAAAGAGCTTAAGAAATCATTTCTAGAGCCATGACATGGCATGTTTTATGGGAATGTATATGCATGTGGATCACAGGCATTTTGCAATATATATATATTGAATGTATCTCATTAGCCATAATAATCTACACGAATCACAGAAAACAGTAGTTTTATTGATCTATTAAAAACAATTCTATATGCAAAATGACAAGTAAAACTGTGAAATCTTTCCAAGCAGAAAAGGACATTTTCTCACCTAAATAAATACAGAATAGCAAAACCTTTCAGGGAGCTATTCCAGACTCATTCAGCAGCAGCCCACAGTTGACTTATCCTAAATAACTGTTCTCACATCCACAATGAAAACAAACATGAGCAGTACAATAACATGGGGATGTGCAGCTCTCATTCCCATCAGCCCCTATGAAAATAAGCAGAGCTGAGACTGTGAGAAAATGGCAAAAAGTCATTCAAAACCTAACACTACACACGTAGGAAAACCTAAATATTTATTTTAAAAACACAGAGGGCACAGCTTCTGTTGGGGAGGATGAACAGGGAGCAACAAAGCTGATATTCAGGGATCCTCAGCAATACTTATCAAAAGCCAAAAATAAATGGGCAAGCAGGATTGCATGGATTAATAACAGGATACAAACCCTTAGTGCTTTGACCTGAGCCTTAAAAAACAGTTGCTCTTTCAAAAACCGGATCTTGCAATGATTCCTACCTCAAAATTGTTCAGTGAGCTATGGAAAAAAAAAATATCTTCCCTTTCTAGTTGGAGCGAAATGTTTTCAAATCCATGCCCTTAATGGCTTGAGAAGCATCAACAACTGCAGTGTCTACGCATGGAAATTCAGGAAAAAAATTATAAATTCAAGAGATTAATTTGAATTGTCTAAACTTCAATTGCCTTTTATTAAAGGAATCATGTCTAGAGGAAAAGTCCAAGCATCTTAACTAACAGCATTTATTAGTCTTAATTTTTTTGGGAACAGACCTTGCCTTTTACATGGAAAAAGACAATGTTCTCTGAAAAGAGGTGGCTAGAGACTGAAATGTATTGGCAATTTGCCAGATCAGGGGCAGAACCAAGTCTAAGAAGTTAAAACAGCATGAATAAAACACTGCAGAATTTTAGCAAAATGAACTAAGCAAAAATGGAATATTATCCAAAAAAAATTTTTTTTTTTTTGAGAAAAGCCCGCAACAAAAAGCTGCAAAAAAACCCCAATGACCCCAATCCAAACAAGAAGGTACAGGAGAGTACATTAAAAACTGCTCTCCACAAAGAGAGTGGCAGTGAGCACACAGAAATTGCTGGGCAGATGAGGAGCAGCTGGGGCAGGCAGTGAGCAGCCTGTGCTGCTGCCTGCTCTTGGAGACAGCCCAGTGACCCTGAACTGGGAGAAGGAGAATGCAATAAAGCCAAGGCACAGCCAAACGAGCTGCTCAGCTGACAAGCTCTTTGTGTGAAGGGCACAAGCTGGGTTATTTAACAACATCATTAAAAATGGGTGCAAGAGGACCTGGTCCTGCTTTCTCACATGGAAAAGGAGCTTGTGGGGGAAAACCAGCTGGGATGCCTGCAGTGAACAGCACAGATTTCCCCTGAACCTTTCCTGTGATACTGCTCAGGTGAAACCTGTCCTTTGCTTCCCCAACTTTTGCATTCCCTCTATTCAGAGAGCAGATGGACAGGAATGTCCCCTTCAAGCAGCACATGTCCTGCTGTTTATCCATTCCCATAAACCAGGGTGTCAGTATGATCTGACCTGCTGACTACTCATCTGCAGCTTATTTACTCTACAACTGCTTATTTTCCTTGCAAGCTCCTGTGTTGCAGATTTCTGCTATCTGTGCCTGCAGCACAGAGCACACAAATAAACTTGCTCAGGGTCATACAGTATTGCCTCAACACCTCCTGGATTCCAATCTTTTTTTCTCCCCCCAAGTGTCTTAAATTACTTCTCCATCAAATTCCTGAAAGGAACAAGCAGAAGTATTGTCTTCACCATCTGAAAGTGAGGTATCTCTATTCCTCAGGCTTAACTTTAAATTAAGTTTCCAGAGCCCCTTATGCCACTATTATCTATCATGCCATTAACCCAACATCTTTATGCAACAGAAAATAGAATGCATTTCAGTCCAAGTTTCTATTAACTTTTATTCCTACCAATTATAATCTTTATCTGTATCTCATCCCATCCAAACGTCAAATGAAGATACTATTTATGAAAAAAGACTATCTTCAATGATTTTCTCAGGACCTTAAGATGGCTCACATATATATAAAGCTGAATTAATGTTATATCTCAGTTTTTAAAGAAAGGCATAAGATAATTTAGTGGGGCAGAGGATGTTATTTTTAGCCAGGTCCCACACATGCATGCAGTTATTTCTTTAAACACATCAGTAATATAAACTGAATGTTATACACATGACAACTTTGTGTCACTTCAAACACCTGGGTGGTAATTGTTGCATTAAATGCATCCCAGGCCAACGTTTGTTCTCAGAGCTGTACTCACATTAGCAGTCAGCTGAGTTGTCAGAGCTGACACTTTTTCTTGGGATGCATCCAACTCTCTGCGCAGCTTGCGAATCTGGGGGTTTGAAGAGAGCACTTCAGTGCATCATCACCAGGAGAAATAACACAGCAAGACACACAGTACAGAGTAATCTCTGCTTGTCAGAGAGGAGGTGCTCTTACCTCTGACTGGCACTTCTCTTCAGGCTGGAAAATAAAAGGAAATATGTGAGGACATTGCAGCATAACCAGCCTGACAAATTTATGCAAATTCTCTTTGTATTTCACAAACTCTTAATGTGAATTCCTCATTTTGGATTCCCACATCCCTAGTCAGCCTAATTGAATCTCCTAATTTATTTACCCTTCAAGAAAAAGCAAACAGGCTGCTGGTGAGGTACTTCCTGCTGCAAGAAGGAATTTGGGCTCCACCTCTTAGCCTGCTGACCAGAGCACCTCTGATGTGAATTGTGGGAAGGTGAAGTCCTGCCTCTGTCCAGAAGGGACTGCATGAGGCTCTGAAAAACCAGCACTGCCACACAACGTGCCTGATGCCAGGCAATTCCCTTCATCCCACACTCAGCTGTCCATGGGAAAGAAAAAAAAATGCCAAATTCCTCCCTCCTGGGTGCTGCCTAGGCATTGTGGTGATGAAGAAGTGAGGAGCTGAGAGGGTGCCAAGGGGATGTCCTGAGCATCCACTGTGGTCAGCAAGATCAAATTGTGGCTACTATGGCCTGTTTGTAACCAAAGTTACCAACTGAAAAATAGTGTGTGGTGGGAAGTGACACACTCCACTGGCCCTAAGTACACATGGCCACTGCCAGCCCCCAGGAAAAGCACACCCCAGCCAAACACACCACTGGGGCCACTCGTGCAGCAAGCACACAAACCAAAAGCCCAGGGGACTCCCCTGTGTTTTCAAACTCCACTAAGCCTTGTTTTAGGATCAGATAACTGAAATGAGTGCATGCTTGTGGAGAAAATGTTACTGGCACGGTGAATAAATGGCCTTTTTGGAATTATTAATATTAATGAAAGAGTGAACTCAAAACTTCTTTAGTGGCAAATCATTAATACAAGGATGGGATGACTTTATTCAGCAAATTTTGGGATGCTTTAAGTAATGAAGTTCAAATCTCCTCATATCTACTGAGGTTCTTTGTAGCAAAACCTACTTAGCACAGCATCAAATACTGATTCAAAGAATCACTGGCTGCTTTTAGGCTATTGAAGTCTGTGTTTAATGAGGATACTGCTAAATGTCCACAGGCATCCTTATGAACAGCAACATTTCTTTCCCAGCTAGCATTCAGAACACTGTCAGATGAAAAGTTCTTTTTAACTCCTCCTTGAATGGCAAGATCAGCACAGTTAAGACCTGCCAATTCAATAATTCTGATTAATAAGTAAACTTCATTTCATTGTACTCACTGTGGAATAAATGGATGATGTACTGGACACCAAAGAGAGGGAAGAACCATGCACTGAAGGAAAGAAAACAAACACAGTGAATATAAATGCACTAACCACAGAGTGGAATCATCATAAATCACCCACTGTCAACCACCAGCCTGCTGAAGAAATACTTTCACAAATTTCATCATCCATCATAAACTTGTATTATTGCACCAATAACGGGTGATACAATCCACAAACTTGGATTTGCTAAAGCTGCTTTAAAATCCTCATCATATTTGTTAGTTTGGGAAAATGAGGAGGGGTCAAGAAAGTTAAAGAAGTTTGGATGAAGATTTGTTCAGAAGTAAGCATTTCTCTGGACCGTTTATCTTAAAATTCTTGCAAAAGGGCTTCCTCTAGATAAAAAAACCCCCAAGGGATCAACTGAAACGCAGAAGGGATTACAAAAATTAATTGAATTATTAAATCTTCGGTTTCAGATGAGATTGAGGGGGTTGGTTGGTTGGTTTCTTAAGAAGTGGAGGACCCAGGATAGAATTTTTGCATTTAAATTCAGTAAAAGAGATACATATACACTGATGGCCTAGATGATCTTCAGAGGTCCCTTCCAACCCTGACTATTCTGTGATTCTCAAGGTTATTACCATCACTTAGGCGTCAGGATTTACATATAAATATAACATCATTTCATTCTTTATTACTCTAGTGAAAAAAAAAAGTACCTGAAGCTATTATTTCTGCTACTGAAACATGCAAAATTACTTTTTCTTTAATTTTATTGTTGGAAACAAAACATACTGAACTGAAACTTTCATCGAAAATTCAGGTAACCAAATACAAATCATATGAAATAGTGTAAAATCACTTTTTCTTTCTTCTAAATCCTCCAGCCAAAAGAAAAAAAAAAAAAAGAAGTTTAGAAAAGCTGCCATTTTGCTCTAATTACCCACTGCAATTCTACATTTGTAATAAATGGGCTCTGCTTTCCCACTGACATTATATCCTAAGGCAACACTGGAAAGAGAAGTAAACAAGGTCTAAGTTGGCTTCTGAAGGAATTTAAGACAATTTAAAAAAAACCCACAAGAAAGCCAAAACCCCTCACACCCATTGGCTCTCTCTGGGTAATCATATTTTCAATTAAAATGATCTCTCTGGTTAGACATTAAGGACTGCAGTGCACTGAGAACATAAAAATAATGAGTGTGAGTCAGAGCCAGGCTTTGTCTAATGGTGTGCTCCAGCCCTGGCTGCAACCACAGCCCATGGTGACTGAAAAAAATGAAAAGAAGAGAAAAATACACAGTGATTATTCCCCAGCTACATCTTTGCACCTTCTGGGAATCAGCAGAGATGGAATTTCCTGGGATGGAAACTGCAGTCAGAACATTTCTTTTGCCTGCTGTGACCTCTCAACCATTAATTAACTCGCTGAACTGCTTCTGAATGCACTCACACATTTTGTCTGTAACAAAAAAATCCCCTTGTGTTTAGAAATGTTAATTCTTTGCAGTTGTTTTAGGCCTGCTGCTGCATCAGGCAGTGAAGGAATGGATAACCAACCTCTTTATAATGCACCAAATTACATATATGTTCCTTCAGCCATCGTTCTCCGAGCTGAAGATTCCTATTCCAACTTGCTTTGTATCACAGCTGTTCTGCACTTCTCCTCACTTTTCTTTCCTTGCAGTTTTCCCTCAGGACTGGCTTTTTCAGCATGGAAAGCCTGAAGTGAGGCAATGTTGCACAAGGCCACAAACAGACTCACACGTTATTATATCCTTGGGGAGCAGCAGCAAAGGGAAGAGCCATCAAAGATTTGTTCTGTAAAGTATAATCAAGCTCCCAACCCTTGCCAGAAAGGAGATTGAAGACTCAAAGAGTTAATGGTGAAAGAGTTTCCTATGAACCACTCCGTGCCTAACTTCTCAAAGTGCAGTGCTTGAGGATTCTCCCGTGTGCTCACAGCTGCTCCTGCTACAGCCACAAGGATGCTTGATCAGCAGCCACCAAACTAAATATTCATTTAGAGGTAAATGACTTTTTTATTATATTTACATGGGTTCTTTTTGACAGGTGTGATTGCACATTGGACAAGATGATGAAGCACTAAAAAGACAAGCCTAGATGTTTCCAATAGCTATTTGGATGCTTCCTTTGGAAGATCTGTGGTATCAAGCCAGACATTCAGCAGAAATGAGGAGCAAAGACAATTTGAGTACAGATTAAATATTGGAAAAACTACTGGGATAGAAAGAGCCCAACTGATATCACTTATCCTGTAAGCAGAACTGTGGAGGTGCAAGTTCAGAATACCTTCAATAGAAGGTATTAATGTGCTGACTCTAACCATGAATTAGTCATTTTGAGAACACTAAAAATGAAGCGCAGGATGTGTTTAAGCAACTTCTTGAACAGTCAAGATCTAGGTACAACACTTATTTCCTGTGTCTGACCAAAACAACCACTGAATGAACACCATCATTCTCTCTGGTGACAGTGGCAGAACCCAAGGAAATGTCCTGAAGGTGTGCCAGGGGAGGTGTAGGTTGGATATCAGGGAAAGGCTCTTCACCTAGAGGCTGGTTGGACACTGGGGAAGAGGTCACAGCCCCAAGCCTGGCAGAGTTTAAGGAGTGTTTGGACAATGCTCTTGGGCATGTGGTGGGATTGCTGGGCAGGGCTGGGAGTTGGATTTGATGATCCTTGTGGATCTCTTCCAACACTACCATTCCACAATCAGAACAACCATGACTAAGGTTTAACTTCACTCTGAGCAAGCTGAGTTTGCAACAACCCCCGTGCCAACCTGCAAAGCGCCACCTTTCAGTGACAACACCCCCTTTGGAGTGATGCCTGATGGGTTTTTGCCCTTTTTCATTATACTTTCATACTCTCTTTATATCCTTTTTACCCTTTCCCATTCCTGTACTTTTTACTCCCTGTATCTAGCCCAACATGTTTATAACCCTTGTAGTATAGCCTTGCTCAAAATTCTTTGGAGAAGATGAAACAATCCCCACAATCTCAAGAGCATGAGGCACCAACCTTGAACAGAGCCCCATCACTGGGACATGTTTTTGTAAACTTAAGTTGTAACCTTTTTGGGGGGGAGGTAATTTTAATAAGGGGGCAATTACCTCATTTGTCAGATTTCTCATTGGGGAGTTTTAGATAGCTATGCTAATTAGGGAGTCCATAAATTGTATATGAGAGATATTGGTTGTCGGTGTGCATCTGGGATCCTATTAAACCAAGCTAACACCTTTTCCCTACACTGCGTGTCTGCGTCTCCAATTTTTCACCAGCAATTTCAGGCACAGGGAGCACCCCCAGCAGCACCCCAGCCACTGACCCTCCTCGAAGCCGTCGCGGAAGGAGCCGGAGCGGCTCATGGTCCTGCTCTTGTCGTCCAGGGACATGGAGCTGTTGCGGAAGCGCGTGTCGCCGTACGGGTCGTAGGCGCCGTCGGCGTTGGACAGGCTGTGTGTTCTCAGCATGCTGGGGTTGGACAGGCTCAGCTGGGCTGCACTCGTGGGGCTCGCTGCAGAGGAACCAGAGACACTTTTTTAGTAGGGGAAACACAGCTTTGCATGCTTGGTTTGTGCGCAACGATCAGCAATTTTCTTTTTTCCTCCCCTGCTTTGAAATGTGTCTTTAAAGTGTGTTTTAAGACATGCATTTTTGGTATCATCTTCTCCAGGCTTCAGTGGTTTTCTGAATTCGATGAATTCAAGCATGATTTCATTGAATTTGGAGCTAGAGTGTTCACATTCAAACCAGGCTGGTGAATGTGAAAATTCCAGTAAAATAAAGTCATCTTAAACACTGTCTGTGCTTCTACAGCCAAGCTCAGTCACCTCACTAACACCCCCTAGGCATGAACTAATTAACTCTCATTTAATTTGGAACTGTTCTTTTACAAAAACTAGAATTTCATCTATACAGAGCAGGACTTACCATCTTCAGAGCCTTCAAGTTCTAAGAAAATGACATTTTTCTACGTATTTTAGCCACAAATGTAAACTGCTTTAGTTTCCTAGTTGCTGAATATTTCAGAACTGTTTCTTTCCACTATGATGTCCTGAGAACTGTAAAATATTAATTTTGCTTTAAAAGCCAATAGCATCCCAGCCAGTGCTTAGAGCACAAAATGACTACTCCAATTTCACATTTTTCTGAAAGAACTTTTGTGCTAAAATTACACCTGTTATTTACTAAGAAATGGTAAAAATAGAACAAAGTCACTGTTCATCTGGCAGGTTCCTCTTTGTGTGCTCTCATTGCCTGTTTCTATAGAGACCATCAGCTGATACAGACTATTGTAGAAAGCAGAATAACTCAGTTTACAGGTGCTCAACTTTCGTATCATTTGCTCTTAAATTTAATTAAATGACCCCTCTTGACTCCAGTATCTCTAAGCTCTCTCCTTAAGAACACAGAAAAACATACTTTCTTTTTTTTTTTTTTGGTGTTCACTGGTGTTCGTGGCCAAATAGCATTTGAAGCTCGTTAATACAAATAATCTCCAACACTCTGCATAAAGAGTTAACTTTCTGTGCCCATGACAACACTTCTTGGTTTGTTTTTTTTTAAATTTCATTAACTTTCCTGACAGTTTGCTAGCTGTTGGAAATGTAGTTATGCTGTGTGTATATTCAACTGAAATGTTGCAAAATGTCAGTTTGTTTAAAACCACTTATTGAATGTGTTTCTTACCAGAACACTCAAAAAAAGGCTCTGGAATGTCATTATTGCAACTCAAAACCATGCTAGAAATAAGTGACTGTGCAATCTGCTCCAAATTCACACAAGTAGCTCACAAGTACAAACTTAACTATTTTGCCTGTAATTATTATATATAGTTATTATATAGAAGTTATAAAAGTTATATATACTGGTTATTATATACAGGTTCTAAATACAGAAGCTATCATAAACAATATATTTATTTTAAATAATAATATTAATTATTATGGAGGGGCTTCTGAAAGTCACAAACAAGCAGAAAATGCCTGTTCAATGTAGTACTTTCCAAATGTCACTTAAAGCCAAAATTTACAAACCTAAATTGCAAAGGTACTTAAGTCATATTGAACCAGTCCACCAGAGATGAGCACCACTAGCACTTTAAATGAGGTTCTTTCAACTGCTGATAGGGCAAACTAAAACCTGCAGTGCTTCCTGGATCCTGTCAATCAACTTTTATTGTTTCCTTCACTTAAAATGTGTTTCTCAGTGAAATTAAGTGAAGTTTTTCTGACTTAAAACTCCCCTGACTCCTATCTATTGCTTCAGATTGAGCTTTCTGCAGTTTTCCAACAAGCCACTTGAAAAAGACATACAAAGAGAAAATATCAGACTGATGAGACTGGCACACATAGCAGGTAACACGTTGGGATTTCAGAGAATTATTACTCCACAGCAGGCAACATCTCAGGTCCTTCAAGCACCCCAAGGTGTGATATTAACCAACAGCTCACAATTTCTAGTCAGGAATCTGATCACTCCCAGAGAAGGAGTTTCAAAGTTCCTGCAAGTATGGCACCTTTGGGCATAGGAGATAATAATGCTAATTAATCCCACTCCTTTCAATGAAAGCACTTCCTCAGGTGCAGTGTGGGGCTTGGAGCTGCTGGAGGAAAATCATATTTTGTTAACACGCTGTTTTCAGGACACGCAGTGCATGGCTGTGATTATTGAAACAGATAATTATTCACCCAGCTGTGAGAAGTTGAATCTAGTTCCAGAGGGTGATGTTATGCTGGATCCAGATGAAAATGGAGAATTGCCAGCAGTATCCTGCAGTCCTCCTGCTGAATGGGACCTGAGCCATTCTTTGGCATCCTCTTGACTGCGGAGCTGGGAGGATGGAGTATACCTGCAAAAACAAACAGGTTTTTCACAATGGACTTGGAGATTTATTTCATTCTTTTGTTTAAAAAAAAAAAAAGTAACAACCATGAAATGTCACAAGACTTGGGGAGGGAGAGAGAGAAAGAAAAATGGAAGAATCCTCACATGGAATTAAAGGATTAAATGATAGAAACCCAACAAGAGTTCTGAATTAAGGAGATGCTCCAAGTGTTCCTAATTAACTTCACCTCTGTTTGGGGGAAAAAACCAAACCACAAAGCTCTTTCCTATGGCTTCAGCAGTAACCAAACCAGAGTGAACCAAAAGTTACAGGTAGAAGTTGTGCAGTGTGGCACTGCAGGATAAAATATAGTGTGTGCTACATCAGATGATTTAAAAACAAAGCTGTAACTTGGAAAACCTTTCCTTAAGCTCTGCCAAAATTCTATCACTATTTAAATATTTTGGTGCATCACTAATCTTAGCTGACTTTTTGTGATATTCTAACCAAATTCAAGTCAACAAAGCCATTATCAGGATTTTTCCCAACAGCTTATGGCCCAATATTTCATATTCCAGAGATATTCTTATCAGGTCTGTGGAGGTGTATCCCACTTAGCTCAAAACCAACAGCATTAAATCATCATATAGCCTTTTCTGAAGGCAATGAGAACAGCAGAAACATGCTCTATGCCAACATCAGCCCGCTGGCTTCAGCTTCAGCTTGATTTATTGTGGCTGAAAACCAGGTATGTCAGGACAGGTGTGATGTGAGCTAGGTGATAAGGTGCAGACAGAACAGCCAGAGCATCATGGAAACACTTGTCTGCTGCTGGAATTCAGTGTCTGGCTTAGGCTATGCCTTTGGACAGGGATTTATGAGTTACTAGCTCTCCTTCCAAAAACTTGGAGCTTGTTATTAGCTGATAGCATCTGTTTAATTAATTTGATTCCCTTCAAGTAAATACCCTACAGTAAGATGTCACTTATTAAGAGTATTTTAAATCAATGGGAAGACTACAATAATTTAAAAACTCACACTGCTTTCAAAAGATACTTTCAATTCTTCTGCTTATGCCTCAACACTTCAGCAGCAGCAGCCCCTGACAATCTGCATCTCTTAAAATTTGCATAGAAATCAGTTTATTAAGGGGCTTTAAGCAGTCATGTTACCTTAACCCACTACAGATTTATTTTTATTTTCAGCATTAATACCTACCTCTTCAGCACTCAAATGTTTTGGTCTTAAAAGAGAGCCTTTATTTATCAGAGACATACTTGAGGACCCCAGAAACATTAAAACCAATTGCCATTTTAAGAAAGGCTTTTAGAACTCAGCTTAATGGGATGAGGCTGCTGTGAAGAACAACTTGCATGGCACAGAGTCAGTCACAGCTGCAATTCCAAGGCATCACCTCAGAAATCCCAGAAGTTACATTAAGCAATTTGGAAATTGCAGTTTCCTAAATTGTCTAAGATATTTTCTGTAAATTCTCTAACACCTAAAGCATTTAATTAACATAGATAATGTTCATTATCTGGTAGAATTGCTTGTATCAATGAAGAAAATTAAATTTTACTACCTTACAGATATACAAAGTATATGAAAAGGCAACTGCTGAAAGTTTGCTTGAGGATTTTTTTTGTTATTTTCTAGGAGAGTAGAGACCTACATATTTAGGTATTCTGAAGCAATTAAAAAAAATAATTAATATGTCCAATTTCATCCTGAAAGGTTTGGCATGATCTTGTAAATGTTTTCAATTTATATAACAACACCCAGGTTCCCAGGGTTAAAACAATCTCAGGTCAGTCCATGAAACAGAAAGAGCAATATTATTGCTTTTAAAATCAAGCCCAGGGATGGCTTGAGATGCTTTTCAGCACCTCAGCCAGCAAAAGCCACAGTTCTTGCTCAAGCAGAGAAGCCACTGGATGAAAAAAGCACAGTTATCAATGGCCTCCTTTGAGGATTGAAAGCAAGAAAGCAAGAAAGCAAGAAAGAAAGAAAGAAAAAGAAAAAGAGTATTGTTGCCACCTCTTGCAAACTGCGACCATCACCACGAGCCACGACAGAAACACAAAGCAAACTCCAAAGCCACCACAAAAGATGTTAAACCACGAGGAAACACCAATACCTGAGTCCCTTCTTAGGCAAAGTGTTCCTATCAAGATGTGGGTCGCTGCAGAAAAGTTAAAAGAAAAGAACTTCAGAGAAGAACGAAAGGGGAGGAGGGAGATCAGGACGAAGGACGCACAAACATCTGCATCACCTTCCCAGAGGAAAAGGTGCTGTGGCTCCCTACAGAGACATGCACAGCCCTCCTCACCAGGTGGGGTTTGCACAAACATGCAGCTGGTACCATGCCAACGAGCCACATCTGTCCACAGCCTCACCTCACACTGTTTCTCCTACCCACTCTGAACAAAAATGGCTCTTTACACATCAAATGGGGGGTTAAAAATAGGCTTTTCAGCAGGCTGGTGGTGAAACTTGATGGGAATCTTCAATTCCAAAGCACCTTCCCATCATTTCTTTCAGCAGACACCATTTAGGGAATGAATGCAGCTAATTACCACACAGAGGTATTAAGCCCAGACTGTTTAAATTTTCAAATCTTAGCCTCAGTTCCATTAGACAAGTAAAATGGATGGATTGGTTGCCCAAAACTCAACTGTCTCAGTTTCTGTTTTACAACTGATGAGCAGAGCCTGTTAATTTGTTTTTAAAGAAAACATTCCCATGTTTAAGTAAATTCATTAAATGACAACCCTTATAGCTAAATTACAGTACGGGACTGATTAAAATTACATCAGTGAGACAAAAGTGAGCTAGAATGTTCAGATTTGGGTCATCTTTTCCTAACTTTAGCACTCATTTGCACAAGGATGAACGTTCCCAAGTCCCTGGAACACACTCACGAGCCAAGCTGCAGCAAGAGACTGACAACACTGAATGACACAGGGACTTCACGACAAGAAGGACAAGCCAGAAAGGCAGTGGGAAAAGCAGCATGCCAGAGGAATGCTGAAATGCTAGTGAGAGTTTAGATTTGCAGGAAAAAAAAAGAAAAGGCATGATTTTTAAATTGCCTTTGGCAAAGAAATGAAGGGGGGGAATAACACCCTCCCCAAAGCAAACAATGTTCCCAGAAACAAGAGCAACACCAAAACCATGCCAACTCTGCTGTATGCCACTCTCCAGATTGGTTTGGGTGGATAGATGGGTGTTTGCAGAGACTCTCACTGGCATGTCTTTGTGTCAGGTCACACCTGGATGATGAACACAGCAGAGCACTCAACTGAGCACAGTCTGGCACAAAAACAATTTGCTTCACTGAGATGGGCAACAAAACCTACAGCCTTGAGCAAACTCCTGTCCTGAAGACAGCATTACCTGTCCTGCCTCCTGGGCAAAGTATTTCGGCAGAATTTGGGGCTAGCAGCAGGGGAAGAAAGAGGGCTAGAAGGATCAGGCCAACGAGACAGAAAACAAAGAGAAGGAATATTAGAATGGAAAGATGAGAGAACAGAAAGGAGTCATAATAAAACACAAACAGAACCCCAAACTGTCAGAACATTGTATTCAGGTGTTATTTTCTGTTGAGACAGAGCTACAATGACTTTGCTACCTGAACTCATCATTACAGAGCAGCACATAGCTGATTTCCAGTGCTGGGAAGGGTTCTATTGTTATCTACAAGAGGTCCCTCAGAGACCACACTGAGTTTACCCAGCTCAGTATGCCACCAATCCAGCTCTGATGCTGAAAAAGCCCTGTTCCCTCCTCCCTGCCCAGCCTCCCCCCACCTCCTACCTTGTGGCCACACAGATACCAGTGAATCTCATTGTATACAGAGCTGAGGAAGTGATCAGCCTGAAATGCAGTTCAGCTGATCCTTTTTCATTTGGATCCAGCTTCCAGTAGGATTCACTAAGCATTCACATGAATGATTGTACTGCAACACTGTAGGGAGTAACTGGAGATGGGAGAGGGCAGCAGGGAGAGGCTGAGAAGGGACCAAGTGACTATGGAGATGGGGACTTGTCTTTTCAGCATCACCTCCAGTTTGAAAGTCATCAAATTCTATAATCAAAAAGCTTAACAGGAAGCAGTTGACTTTTCAAATCACAATTGGAGGATTTTTTGCATATCATTATCAGCTCAATTAAAAGGAGATCTTTGGAATGATAACATATGCAAAATTCAAATATTAGGTACCATATGGTAGCAAAAAAGTTGTCACACTGGCTACCACAGCAAATTTAAAACCTCCCCTGAACCCAACCTCTTGGTCTGAACTGGGCTCCCTGCCTGGAACAGCTTGTCTGTATGTTCTGGTAGTAGTGCAGATAATCCTAAACATCTTGTAAGAAGCATTACTAGATCTGTATCTGCAGCACTGGCCACTGCTGCCAGGGCTTCCTTCCCACTTGAGACACAAACACATGGAAACAAGGCAAAAATCCCACCAACCTCTCAGACAACGTCGTCTTGACGCTGTTGGTTCTGACGAAGGGAGTCAGAGAATCATCCTTGGCTGGGATCAAGCCACTGGAGGAGTTGTGGCTCAGCCCCCCTGCACTGCTCAGGGAGATGTCGATGGACTCACAGCTGGTGTGCAGGCTGCTGACTGACTGGTAGCCCATGCCATCCTTGCTCACTGCAGAGGAGCTGCTGGCGTTGGTGCCCCAGGTCAGGCTGTTGGAGGGAGCTGAGTGAGCAGAGCTGGGGCTGGAAGCCAGCGGGGATTGGTTCAGATCGGAGTTTTTACCATAGAGGGGACTGCTGCCCCCGCTGCTCAGCACACCACTGCCAGATGGGGAGTCCAGGTTACCCTGCTGGTTCATGGTAGCGTGAGGGTTGGAGATGACTACTGAGTTTTTCATGTTTTCAGCTGTTGTGATGGGAACTTGTTTGCTAGGCTTGCCACCAAAAAGTCTGTGGAAAAAGGAGACAGCATGAAAAATGCATAAAATGGAACAGCAAACACAAGGATATTTTATATCTAGACCATATATCCTCTTCAGAAAACCAGTATTAAGTACATGATCCTAGACTGGACATATGCAACTATACATTTATAATCTCCTTGTGTTCACTGTCCCTTCAATAAAGGTGCCCAGAGAAAATTACAATAGCTTCACATCTATCTCAGGTGTGTCTTCTCTGAATCATCAAATGCTGTTTTCACAAAGCTAAAATACAGCTTCACAGAACTAAGGTACAATCACATCATCTTCTGCTCCTTAAGGAAAAGGGATACCAGAGAAACAATCTGATGTATGAAATACTAGAGGTTGAAAGCTTATGGACCAGGTAAATTCTGTGCAAATCACCAAAAGCTCTGCACAGAAGGATTTGCTGGGATGCAACAATGGACTCATACCAAATGTAGGCTCGTTTCATTCCATGAGCCAAGCTGGCTGGAAACTACCTTTTTTTCAGTGGAGGATGAGATGTTACCTGCTTTTTGGCACCTGGAACTGGCTAGTAAAGACCTAGCTGAGCTCCAGAACTAGGGGAGAGAGGAGGCTGACTGCAGCATCACTGCTGCACTGCCAAGGAAGGAACGACTCCAGTTCCCTCATTAACAGTCAGTGGGGAATGAAAGTGCCTTAGTAGTAAACACGCTGCAAACTAGATTATCAATCATTCCAAAACCAATCTTCAAAACGAGGACGGAAGTGTATCTTCCACCCCAGCTTCAAACATCCACCTCAAAATACTTCTACAATTTCTGCCACTTATCTCCTCTAACTGCCTTTAGAACCTTAGTTTTCCTCCCACGTACCCTGTAAGGATTTGCTTTTTCACTATTCACACTGTGGAGTGCTGTGGGTGAAACCTTCCAGAATAAAGGACTACAGCACTTTTCTATAGAAGCATTCCTGATTACCTATGGGTGGGTGTGCACCAGGCTGAACTTCCTCTGCTTTTGAGTATGCCCAGGTTGTTTGACACAGGGACACAAAGCTCCCAGAAACAGAGGCTGTGCCAGAGCTGGGCACCTGCAGCACACGTGGAGTGAGCCCAGGGCTGCCCAGAAGCAGTGGCTGTGCTGCAGGGATGTTCCTGCAGCTCCAGAGCCTGGAACACACCTGAGCTGGGGGGCTGCTGCTGTGTGCTTGCCACAAGGCACCTGGACAACACTTCCAGCTGAGAGAGTGGGATTGTAGATCAGACAAAAGGAAGAAATTCTTCCCTGTGAGGGTGGGGAGGCTCTGGCACAGGGTGCCCAGAGAAGCTGTGGATGTTCCATCCCTGGAAGTGTTCAAGGGCAGCCTGGATGAGGCTCTGAGCAACCTGGGACAGTGCAAGGTGTTCCTGCCCATGGCAGGGGGTTGGAAGAAAATGATCTTTAAGGTCCCTTCCAACCCAAACCAGTCTATGATTCTATGGCCTTGAGCAGCAATACCAGCTCAGGGTGTTCCTGTTCCTGTACCAGGCACACAACCTCTTCAGCTGCACTGGGCAAACCACTCTTAGAGAAAGGATCCCAGAGCTTCAAAAATCCCAATCACCCCCACAACATGTTTACAAGCTGTTTGTAAGCTACTCCCTCCTTATGACAGCATGGAAGCTCACATTTATCTGCAGACTTATAGGTAAATCTGTATCATGACAAAGGTATGGATTCTAATTCACTGTGTAACACCAAAAATTTACAGGGCCAAGAGGATATATGCAAAAACAATGTGTGCAGCTCATCTCAACTGACTATGAAATTTAAGCTCAAAATCTTCTTTACTGTCATACCAGGAATCAGTAACAGGCAGATGAGGCCAAATTCAACTCTGACGCACTTCAACACATGACAACTTAAGAGGGGCTGGTGAAAATTCAAGTGTGAAAATTCAAGTGTGAAATTGTAAATCAAATGAGGGAATAGTTAAATTGAGCCTCAGTGTCTGCTCTTTGAAGTTTCACGTATTTCTAATGTAGCATTTCAATTACACAGCCAGCAATGCAGCTTCCTAGCAATAAAAAAATTCCCAATCAAATTCCTACCAGTGTGTCTGAGGCACACTGAAATCACTGAAAACACTGAAAATCTGCATTTCTCATGGTGTATCCTACAGAACTGAAAGGCCCACTGGAGTTTTTAAGTAGCCATTGATGCAAATTACATGTTCCAAAGGACGTGGCTATTGATGACCAGGTACAAAATAAAGTATCTTGAATTATCCTCACACAGGCTCTTCAAACAAAACCAGCCACCTAAAATCAGTTTACAGCGTCAGCCTAAGCTGCCATCACAGCCATTATGCTTGCAGTGGTGCTTCAGATGGAATGTGGCTTTCTCACATCACTGGAAGCAGGATGATGGAGCATAACTGTATGGATATTATGGGCGCCACGACATAATGAAATGCAAAACACTGCAACTTGAAACAGACAAGCTACTCAAGGTCAAATTCCATCAGGAAATAATATTAAGAGAACTTTTCACCAATATCAAGGCTTTGATATACACTGCATCAACAAATTAGCTCCTCACCAACTATATGTTGATGTTAGAATAGTGTGGGGGGTACTCTTGGAGAAACAGGAGACAGATAGGATTTTTGTCCAAAAAATAGTGTAAGAAAATTTAACCCAGCTTAGACAGTAACTTTATTTAGGGTTCTTCTACACTGGCTAAAATGTTGAGTCTTGCAACATACTGGCCTAATCCACACAACTGAAAAAAGATTGCTTTGGGTGAATCTAGGTACGGCAGGTCAATGCCACTGTCATGATGAAAATCTGAGATAACTCTCCTGTTGGTGGTTTACATTTTGATCCACAGCTGGACTATTTCCAGGTTTGTTACACATTCATCTGTGCCATTCATTAACCTTCAGGTAAGAAAACTCTTATTCCTGTAATATCTGCACGGACAAAAGCCTTCAGGTATGATTTCCTTAACAAGAAGACTCAAATTGTGATTGCCAAGCTTCCTGCCAGACAGCTTTGGCTTTTTTCCCAAACGTTAAATTTTTGCTGCCGTCCCACAACATCCTGCACGTTCCCAACACTGGCCAACCTGTTCACAGTGAAATCAAATGCAAATGCAAAGACCTTGATGAAGGACACTAACGAGTGTGAGTGCTGCACCACGCCCAGCCAGGCCTGGCTGGAGAGTCCTGCTCATTCAGCTCCCGCTAACACCACTGCACGACGGAGGAATTTGTTGCCTACCTGCGCAGAGTGGGAGAGGCCACATCGGGGTACTTGACTCCTTGCTGGTGGGTACTCTGAGCTCCGCTAGCAGCAGGCTGGGATGCAGGGTTCACTTTAACAGAATTACATGAAGCCACGCTTTCGTTGTCAGACGAAATCCCTTTCTCTTTATCAGTCTGATTGACTAATCCTGGCAGGGAGCTCCCAAGGATTACCTTGGCAGGCTCTCTGATTTTAGGGACAGGCAACCCGGCTGACTTGCTGCTTATGTTGGAGTCTATGCTACTGGTGCTAGATCTATTCCCAGCTCCACTTCTGCTACTGGATTTACTGGGCCGGGGCAAGCTACGGTACTGGAGATTAGTTCGTGCACTAAGTGGTAAGTAGCCATCATCCTGGTTCTGGGAGCCATCTACACTAGTCTTCCGACCAGTGGTCCTACCCATGAGTCCAGATGACTTGGGGATCTTTCCCAAGGTAGCCGATCTACTGGTGAGAGTTGCCCCACTGGCAGTGATTATGGTCATGCCTACGGCCGACCCGCTCTGTTTCTTAAATCCAAATGTATTAGCATTAGCAGCAGCTGTCCTAGAGTTACTTGTGGGAAGCTTTTTGGATTCATCACCACTGCTGCGTCCTGCATCTGATGGGGAACGTTTAACATGTCCAGCTTTAGGAGATAGTCTACCCTTTTCTGATACCTTGGCGTCATCAGTTTTCCCTACAAAAATAGAAAAAGAATTCTAATATTTAATGACTTGAAAACAGCAAGCAAATGATGAAACTCAAAGCAGCATGAAAAGCAAAAGCGTGTTAGCCACTGGAGTGTGGTTCAAAGTTATGATCTAGTCTGCACTGAGCTTACATGCCACTCTAGTGAGTTACACATGCAGACTTGCCAAAGAAAGTATGTGGTGTCTTTGCCCTTGAGAATATGAAAAGCAGAACAGTCTTACATAATAGTGACAGGTAAGAAAAAAAGGTTTCCCTCTGTAGCTACCACAGATTGATCATTTTTATCATTAGACAGTAGTAGTGTTAGGCTGTTAGTATAATTTCCCCCTAAAAGGCATTGTATCTAACTTGAACTTTTTCACAGACAATGTGTACAAGACCTAATAAGAAGAGACATATTATATTGCTTGACTATGCAAGTTCAATCCATTTTCATTCACACATCTGCAAGTGCTAAATAAAATCATTAATACAATCACAAGAACAGCCAGAAATCATGTTTAGTATAAATGAACATGCTTGTTTAGTAAGGGGGGGAAAAAACTGTATGTTCTTGGTTAAGAGTGACTTCAAAAACTAAAATTATATTATTTATTCTTCACACAGCAATAACTTGGCTTAAGACCAGAGTTGTCACGAAAACAACTGGCAGGGTTGTACCAATCTGAAATGTGCATTCTCAAAGGAACAGAAATAGAAATGTGGACATAAGAGATGCTGCTTAGGTTAAAGCAATGCCTAAAACCACAGCCAGGACTGCCTGAAGTTCAGGCTCTGCCTCTGCAAAGCACTTCAACTGTTTTCACACCGACCACACTTTGGCTCGTTTACATCTCCCACCCCTCCTCACCTGTTCCAGGTGTCTTTAAGGTGCCCGAGGTGGTGGCAGCTTTAGGCCTTGGTGTGGTAATGCCAACCTGAGCTGACATGCCCCTCCGCCAGGAGCCCGTCTGCGAAATAACAGTGTTCTTCCTACCAGAGGTGCTTTTATCTGACTCGTCTGACACATCAGAGGCATTCCGCCTCCACTTCGAGCCCGGCTCCATCTTTATGCCGCTGTCAGATCCCCCGTCAGACTTCTTGACTTCATCACTGGACCACAAGGAATTCCTCTCCACTTGGGAATGCTTCTCTGCATCAGTCTAGGGCAGATAAGGAATTGCAAGACAGCTTTCAGGGCAAGTCTTTTCAAGAAGCTTCAGAAGTAAGAAGCATCAACTGGATGAATCAGCTCAGGAGTCAGCTCAGAGTACCAGCAAACATAACATGCTTTTGATGAAGAAATGTCACAGCAAGAAATGAACCCCAGCAATGACACATTTTTCTTGACATGCTTTGTGAGAAAAATACAAAAAACACAACAGCTATGCCCTTTGGAATAAATAAAGGGAAAAAATCTCCACTTGATTTATAAAGGACATATTCAGCTCCGTGATATTTATAATCCTCCATCTCAAATTTCTGACGAACCCTTTTACTGCAATGCCAAAAAAGCATTTCAAACCTGTGCAGCCAGCTTCCCTTTGTTCCTGCTGCTTTCCTATCTCTTGTCTGGCAATCTGATCTCCAGAGCATGAGGAGGCAGCTTTTGGAACTGATCCGAATATGTGGAATGCTGTTAATTCTAACCAACTTAGTAGAAGGTCACCCAGGAACTGAAGAAAAACAAATCCCAAAAAACTTTCTAACAACTCCCAAGGCTGGCTTAAATACATAAACTACCTTAGTTTTTAATTTATATGCAGCTCTTGCAGAGTGTTTTTTCCCTTACTCTTTGCAATCACAAACTGATTGTGCCACCAGTCTCTTCTGGAGAATTTTGCTAAGCTCAATGTCAAATAGAAAAACTTCTCATTGGCAAGCCTTTGCCAAAATCTCCGAAATGCTTAAATTAAATCTCTTACCCTATACATATGTGTATATTTTATATATTTGTTATATACATATATGTGTATATTTTATATATGTATTAGCATTTTCCATTGCTAATCATTTTAGCAACGGAAATCTTTGTGAATTCTTTGTGAATTTTCAGGATAAAAAATTCACAGCTGAAGTGCTTTCCAACCACCCCAGCACCATGCAAGAGGCTGACAATCCCACCTAGGCTGTGCAGTTCCCAAGCACAGGGTGATGAGTTTTGGTGAGGTGTTGAGTGCCACCTCTGCCCTGCAGCCTCAGCAGAAGATGAATGTGCTCAGAACTGTGCGGTAGGTGAAAGGAATGATTTACTTAAAAGGAAATTATTTGAAATATCCCAAGGCATTATAAAGCCCACAGTGTTTATTCCCTTTGGATAATCAGAAAAACACAGCACAGGAGAAGCTGTAAGATTGTTTACCATGCTTTTCAGCTTTTATTTTGAAGTTCCTAAAGCGTGTTTTAAGTTTGTGATTAAGTTTTTTCCTACCAGATCACACTATTAATACTACAGAATTTAGGGGAACTGTGGTTGAATTTCCTCTGCTTTTTACTGTAATCACTTTTTTTTTTAAAAAGCCTGAAAAACTAGTTAAGCCATCAGTGTGTGAAAGCTGACACCACATAACCCAATGGCCTTTCTTCAGTCAGGGGAAACAAGGCTTGGGTTATTTCTCTACATATTGAGTCAAGCATTTTAAATTACGGCTTTAGATAATATTATATTCTTATACTTTCCTCATGCTGTTCCAATGGTGTTTTCCCATTCAAAGCAACCCAGCTTGAGTGGATCTCTGCTTTCTAACTCCCTTCTCTTCCTATGGCTGCCAGGATTGGGGCTGATGGGTTACATTTATTTCTGACCATCAGTAGGTGTGCAATAAATTCACAGTGTGACTGTTCCTGGGTCCTGTGCCTCTCCAAAATCACTGTTTCATGCACATGTCTCCTGCATTCACAGATTTTGGAAGAGAGCACAGGCAAGAAGCACCAAATAACCAACCAACAAAACCACCTCACATGCTCACTTCAGCATCTTGCTCCAAGCTCCTTGTCTGGAATTGTGTATTTGCACTGCTAGTGTCCAAGAGCAAGAAATACACCTACTTGCTAGCAAAGGGCTTATTCTAGTTTTGTCTGACAGGAAATATTCCTGTGCCTTCTATTCCCCCTGTAAGGTTAGTACAGTCTCCACAGAGAGAACTGCACTGCAGGAATTCCTCTGCCTTTGCTCTCTTCCATCCCATCCCATCCCATCCCACTCCTCCACCCACGGCCAAAGTTTTCCTGTAGCCTTTGAAATGCTGCACCTCCACCTCTGGAGCCCTCTGGCCAGAGCCGTTTCTGTTTAATGGTAAACACTGAGCACCATGACTAAGGAATCAAAACCAAAACACAGTGAAACCTGGCTTGGGGATTTGCAGCTGAAACCCCATCCAGCTGCAAGGGTGAAAGTGGAAATACTCTTTGCTGGAGGTCATGGCAAGACACAGTGAGCAGCAGCTGGGAGCAGAGCCTGAACCAGGATTTCTCAGCTTACTCCTACAGTTTTGTAAATCTGCTCCTGAAGCTGTGAACAAACCAAACCCAGCTTTACTGAGAAGTTGTCTTGATACAAGTCTCAGGGATGCTGCTCTTTTCTATTTAAAGGAACCTTTCCATCTTCTGATGGTTTTACCATCACATGAACAAATTTATTACTTGGTCTCTTTCTATTTCAGTTAACTAAGTTATTTTCAAATGTTTACCAGGTCCTAATTTATTTTTAAAATATGTGTACAATATGTGACTTTACAGGCATATTATACATAGTGCTGTGTAAAAGGTAACTTAACTGAATCTGTGCAATATAAAGGAAAAATATTAGGGACCCAAAACTCATATAACTCCATGAAGTGGTTTGGTACTTGGCATAATCACAGCAGGGCATGGGAATGTGGTCCAGCAAATTCTGGTTCCCATCACTAGCTTGTTCAGAAACAACTTGCAAACATCTTCATTGCATTGCTACAACAAGGGGCTACAGCTATGAATGTCTCTGAGGATGGAGTTAATATCCATATTTAAGTCTTGCTTCTCAAAGAAGGACAAACTACAGCTTCTGGAGCATGTAGCTCTGAAAATCAGCTTCTCAACAGTTTCTTTCCAGCTGCAAGCATGCCTTCCTCTGCAGAGCTGATTCTGCCTGAGCTACTGATTTTATCAGCACCCACTGACATGTTCAGGCTCTCTCCCTTTGATGTTGCTGCAGTATTTGCCTGGACTCCCAGCTGCACATGTATTAGCTTCGAGCTCCCTCTTTAATTATCCAAAATCCACCTTCTGCACTCTCTCAAAGAGACGTGACAGAATCACAGCAGCTCTGAAGTGCCTTCCATTTAGGAGAAACCAGGGAAGGAAAGCCCTCATCCCTCTGCAGATGTGTGCCAGTCCATGGTGGCTCACCAGCCTGGGCACTGGCCATCACTGAGTCCCCCAGGTGAGACAGAAGATGTGTGTCTGCAGCATTCACTGTGCCATGAGCTCTGAGGTCTACTCCAGGCAGCAAAAAAATCAGCCCTGCAAGCTACACATTCCAGCACTCCGAGCTGCTTTCATTCCCTTGGTTGACAGGATTCAGGTAGTTAGTTCGACCAAAAATGAACTGGTTTATGGGCAATAATTTGCAGACAACAGGAGTACCTGGATAAAGATTGTCATTTGTGAAAACTGAGGAGAGAAGCAGGTCAGAGACATACATCAAAAACCTGCAAACACGACTTGTACGTTCTTGGCTCCCAGCTCCCTCTGCCAATAACTACACTCTATTGCCTGAACAAGCTCCAGCTGCTTTTCTTCTGGTGTCTGTCTGCACCCTCTTGGATACTGTAATAGTTGTGGAGGAGGAAGAGGAGTTTGTCAACACAGATTTTGATCTTTCAGAGGTGTTTCCAAGAATCTGATCCATCACAAGATAGAAGTCATATGAGCTTCTATTTTTTTTTCCTTAGGTTAATGTTTAGTCACGTCTCCCTGAGTCTTCTCTTTTCTCCCCCCAACAATATTACAACGTTGAAACAGCGACAATTGTCAAAAAATACTTCTAGCTGTCCATCTTACTCTCTGTTAGCTACTGACAAACATGATTGATAGATCTTAACTCCTCTCCACTGGTCTGGGACTTGTATTAGCAGCTCCAAGTGATAGGCAACCAAAGGCTACCTGGAAACCCTTGGTGTGGCCCCAAATATTCACTGCATGGCAAGGGAACAAAGCCAGCCCTGTGCTTGCACCACAGCTCTGCAGACAGCAGCACTTCACAGCAACCACACGTCTGCATCAAATCTGATGGCAAAACAGGATTTTGGGTCCACTGATGAAAGGGACTGGAGCAGATGAAAAGAGAGAAGAAACAGAGGAGCAGGTCGTGCTGACATCCCTCTGCTCTCCCTGCTGCACTGCCAGGTCACCACATCCCAGTGGATTTGGCTCACAAATCTTTGGGTGTACAAAGAACACAGCTGGACTCTTTAGTCCTGCACTTTTCCAAACTAAATTCTATGTAATTGGTTAAAAAAAAAAAAGCTGTTAATATGAGTGCAAATCTCTGTGTTACGCAGTTTATTTGATCAATGAAAAACTGTTAGATGCCTTCAGTTGTTCTACCCTCTTTGGGTGTGTGGTGTCTGAGCACAAAATGTACATGTGTCCTGCTGATGGAGGTAAAGTTTATCCTCCTACAAAATGCTGCCAAACACAGAAAGCCTGCAGTAACACACTGCTCTGGAAATGTAATAAAATCCATTTCATTTGCATAGCAAATACACTTCTGATGGAAGCAAAAACAACATTTAAACTTTCCTGTTGACTTCATTAATTATATTACTTAAGAGAAAAACATAGTGTTTTTTCTAGACCTAAAAAAAAAAAAATTATAGAAAATCCCATTTACATCCGTTTCCTGGGCAGCAGTGCCTCTAGGAAGGCAAGACCCAGTTGTTGTGACACCAGCACAGCAGAAATGCCACAGGTTCCACCCACAGAGGAAATATTTGTAAATGCCATGGACAACAAGATGGTTAATATTGATACTATTGATACTGATAATATTGATGCAGGCTGGCTGTGTGCTCAAGCTTAGCCAGCCTAAAACAACTACACCTCCTGCACAGAGAAAATAAATAAATACCAGTGTTAGGTGTGCAAAGCAAAGCTCTTACCTGTGCATCTAGGTTCTTGCGGGAGGAGGCAGGTGTGTTGGCATAGGAGCTGATGGAGGAGCTGGTGTTAATGTCATCTGTGCTCAGGTTATCTATGGTGTCACTGATCCCACTGCTGACAGAGCTGCTGTCATCCCAGCTGCAGGAAAAGCACAACACAGGTAGAAAGCAAGGCTCAGAAGGCAAGATATTATAATAAATATTATAAGTAATAAAGGTATTGTTTCTACAACCCTTAGCCCACTTGGGGTTGCCAGAAATGGTGTTACACAGACCTGGAAAATAACCTGGATCTACCACCAACAGCATCACCAGCCTCAAAAAGCTTCAGTAATTGAAAGTTCAGTCCTTCAGATGGTACAGAACCCCCCTGAGCTGCACCACACACCCTTTTCAAGAAGAGCTACTATTCAGGACTGCCTTCCTCCAGCATGGCATAGCTTCAACATTTTCCAGTAAAAGAGAAATGTGTAACTGGAAGTTTAGAACAAACAAAGCACCACACACACACAAAAAGAAAAAAAAAAAAGGCCTTGCCTGAGGTGATTTGAGTGTTAGAACAGAAAGACTCAAAATGATCTAAAAATGGAGCCAGATGCTCCAACTCCTACAATGTCTCAAAAAGTTAGCTGCTCAAGGAAGAGATTTATAAACTGGCTTACAAGTGCTCCACCTCCAAGAACAATGAAGCTGAGATTGAAATATTGTCCTGGAAAGATCCCTGTGAAGACATTTCAGTCCGCTGATGGAAATACAAATATTTGTGTATTTATATATCCTAGGTCATTTGCAGAAGGTAAGAGCTCATCACCTGGCAGCTCTCTGGCTATTTATAACCTCAGCTTCAGATTTTGGGAGCTCCAGACTCTCTTCTCTATTGCATTTCTGTTTGCTTTACAAACTTGTAACAAAGAGATTGCAGTGAGGTTTTTGACTGGGGAGTGAAAGCCATTCACAAATTGACCTTTTTATCTAGAGAAGGCAATTAAATAGCACAGGGCAAAATATTGAAAGCCACATTACTTGTAAATTTCAGTTTTGAAAACAGGTTCTATGACTGATACTTATTTCTATAACATAAAGCAATTGTAATTCCTAGATTTTCTAAGTCTACAAATAAGGTCACAAAACAGGAAATAAAATTACTGACTGAAAAGTATGCTTCTCATTTTCCAAAGTTTTGTGCAGCAACAAACATATCCTCTATTTCTGAACCCATAATAAAATAACAATAATAATAATATCAATAATGCCAATGCTTTCCATGTTCAATAGTTTCATTTCCTTCTTATGGAGATATGGCAGTGGGGAAAAAAAAAAAGAAAAAAAAAGGAAAAAAAAAAAGTAACTTTGCTCATTGTGACGCCTGGTCCCATCTTAAATGCATAGAAACAAACATTTTCTCTTCAAGCACTCACAATTCTTAAACCACCAATGGCCCCAGTTCATCAGCATCTCAAGAATGTGCTTCATGTTAACCATGAGTAGTTTTTCTGGCATCAGCCAGTCCTGTTGGCTTCAGCTGGGCAATCTGAGGCAGTGTGAAAATATCTGAGTGCCCTTGTGAAGCAGACCATGTGCCTGAGGACAAAGGCAGGGACATGCACCTGAATACATTGACAGCTCTGCCTTCCCTGGGGTGTCCTGGGCTGAAAGTCCTTGATGTCCTGCTGGAAACCGCGAGCTGCTCCAGCTCTGTGCTTCCGAGTTCCCTAATCCGGTAATGAATTCAAAAAGATTAGCTGCTCTGAGGTCTGAAGAGAGATGTCTGGAGAGGTTTTGGGTGCTGCAAGGCAAGCAGCACAGCCCTGGTGACACTGTGCCCAAGCTGTGCTGACGGGGTAGGGTGGGCAAACCCACATTATCTGTCTGAACCCAAGTGGCTTTAGCTTTATTCAAATTTATTTATATCACTTCAGCAGAAGGGTGGGAGTGCTCAGTCACTGGCTAGAAAACACAACAGGATGCAAGAGAACAAAACACCTTAAGAAATTGAAAATAACTTTGCAAACCTACATAACCAATTATGAATGCTGCCCTTTGGGGTAGCACTAGAGAGGGTTGGTTTTAATGCAAGCTGCATGTAGAACTCCCTGAACTCTGTAAGCTAGATGCCAACATAAGCCACTTCATGAGCACTCAACATATACAGCTGAAAAGGAATGCAATGAACCCACACGTTGTGTTTCAGGCTGTGGCTCCTCCAGGGGACAGCAGCTGTCACCAAACTGAGGCTTCTCTTCCCCACTGTTCTTGAAACCACCCCAAGCCCTCCCCGTAAATTAGGTCATTTTTACCTGGATCCAGTGCCTTGATGGTTAAAGTCAAAAGTGAGGAAGCAGAATAGGGCATCTAACAGCCCTAATTAGGGTGTTCCTGGCTCCCAGAGCCAAGATAGCATCTTTGTAATTTAGCTGGTGCAATTAATAATTCCTGATGTCAGCAGAAGTCCACTCAACCATAACCTGAAGCTGGAATGTTTGGGCTTTCCTTTCCCTATTTGATCAATCACCTGAAACTTTACCTTGATTACTGAAAATTACCAAAAAAAAAAAAAAATCTTAAAAGTGTATTATACATAAAAATTACACAACCACCCACTTAAACCCCATCCCCACCATCACTTAAAAACTCACAAGACAGTGCCTCCTGCTCTCTATAAAACCACACAGCCCAAGAGCCTCCCCAGCTCACTCTGCTCACCCTAATGCAACATTGCTGCCACAGACTGCCCACCTACAGCACCAGATCAGCTGCCCAAAGCTGCTTTTTCAAGCAGGTTTGCAAAGCTGCTAGGCTCAGACTTGTGTTTTTCCACGGTCTATCAGCACTTTTCCATCTTGCATAATCATCCTCCGCAGAATTGGCTCTTCTTTGTCAACCTGGACAGCGTGCAAAGTCATCCTGTGATCCTCAGTTCAGCCCCTCTCCCTGCAGGAATCTCCCCCCTTTGCAAAGGAGTCACTAAAATCCTTCTAAATAAAGCTATTGTTGAAGGGTGGAAATGCACCTTCTCTGCTGATGGGTGTGGATTTTAAGTTTGTTGGATCTTCACTCAAAACCAAAATTACAATGAGCTGCTGAAAAATACATTTGTCCAAGAAAGGGCCTTGGGGCTCTACAGTATTTCAAGTGGAAACATGGCAATTATCCTCTTCTATTTAAAAATTTAACTATTTTTAAGTTGGTAGGTGAACAACAACAAAAAGGATCAAGGTACAAAAATGATTGAAATGTCACAGCATCTTCAAAGATTTAAAAAGAAAAATTAAATGTGCTAGACCATGAGATTGCAAATACCACAGTCTCCACTGTTTCCTTCTAGGATTTCCTACAATAGTGGTAACTGGGCCAGAAATCCAGAAAGCACACAGAAACCCTTGCATGGTTTTCCTTTCAAACTGCTCTGAAACTGAAACATATCCATTTGCAAAAGAATGGATGGAAATCTACTCTGAGAGAAGTTAATTTAATTAATGTGTTTTACATTGTGATTAATCACCCAGCTCTCCGATGTCTCCAGTTACTCTCTTCTTACATCTCACTATAGGTATTTTAACATAAACCACTTTGTTTCTTACCAAAAGAGGAGCCCAGGGACAGGACTGTTCCCTTGAAACACTTTGTAAAGCCAGCCCAAGAAAAGTAAACCAGGAAAAATTAATACAGATCCTTTCCAGTTGTTCTTTCTGGAGCAGAATCTAATCCTTTTAATGACATTTTTTGGTGCAGTGCTAAAGTGCTGCAAGTGTGCTGTGAGCTATTCAGACATTTTCATGTTTAGTGACTGCTGGGGTTTCTGCCAGCAAGCTGAACTGCAGCTCTCTGTCAAGCTCTGTTTAGAATTCATCCAAGATAAGGTTTCAGGATTTACATTTAAAATACCTATTTGTAAAGGGAATACCTCGCAGAACAAAATTAATCAGGGTTGAAAAAGTTTGGGTAAGAAAAGATTTGGAGAAGCTAGAAAAACTGCACACGCTCTTTTCATTTAATCTTTTTATATCAGTGCTAATAACCTTATAAATATAAAACTAGATTTTATTTTGTCCCTTAAAATCTAACCAGGAATTAGACTGAGCCATTGACAAACTCAACCACAGCTGAGCACACACACACACACACAGGAAAAATCCACCTGATCCCAGGGAGTCAAAACACCCTCAATCTTCTAGGAGCAATATGATTTTCCACCGAAACTCATGGAATCCTGCTCTGAGGCTGAAATTCCCTCTTCTTCACCTGCAGGCTTTGCTCAGAGCCCCTCCAGCCCATACCTGTCTGGGGTCACTGAGGCAGCAGCAGCAGCAGCACAACTGTATTCACTTGCAGAATGCCTGACTGGTGGAACTTGTTTTTTTGGCCATTGTTCACAGCCAGGGTTCCTCTGGTTCCTCCACAGCCCCGGGGAAGGGGAGAAACCAGAGCAAGACACTGCATGTGACCCAGGTGCTGCAGGAACTCCCAGCCAGGGCTGCAAAATTTCCTCTGCAACACTACAACCAGCTGCCAGCCCTTTCTTCTTGCACTCACAGCCTATAAAGCAGATTTCCCCACTTACAGTGTTTGTGAAGCTGGGTGCACAGAGCCCAGCAACACTCTCACCTCCCTGCTTTGAAGGCCATGGGATTGATGCTCATCCCTTGTCACTTCTGTGCCACTGCAGTGACTCCAGGGAAAGCTGGAAACAAAATCAGTGTCTTCATATTACAGTAAGGTCAGTGTTAAATCTCAGTCATCACGTTAAAATAACATGCTGTGTTTGTTCTGCCTTTGTTTCCATGACGGTGAGAAGTGCTGAGAAAAGTCTTCTAATCAAAGCAATCCTTGTTTACACGCAAAGCCTCGGGTGCCTTGCAGAGAATAAATCCCTGTGAAGTGTCTGTGTGACAGCAATGGACAGAACAAATCCAGAGGTCAGTCTCAGGGAATGTGGTGATGGACCAGCCCAGCTCCCTGCAGTCCCCCTGGGATGAGGGAATGGGGAGGAGGTCCCTGGCAAAGATCTGGCTGTAGGTCACTGCAAAGTGCCTCCTACTCCCTCTCAGCAAGGTCCCAACCCAAACAGCTTCTCACTCCTGGCTTGCCCAGGGGATGGAGAATTGTGGAAACCAAGCATTAGACTGTGCAGGTTTCCTACCCATCCTTACTCACCAGTACTCCTTTCTGACTGCTTGCTTGCTGCTCCCCCAAAAGCAGATGCCCTGGATCACATCATTTCCACACACAAAGACACAATTTCAGATTTAAAGAAGGGGGAAGCACCCACTGAACAGGGTGGCAGAGTTTCTGACAGCCACCTCAAGCTCCTCCAGCACTGGGCTGAGCTGGTGAGAGCTCAGCAGCTCACCAGCACTTACTGGTACCTGGCAGCTGCTTCACCAGAGGCTCCAAAACATCATCCAAACAGGGTTAAACAGCGAGGAGAATAGAATTCTTCTGGCTAAATTCTTACAGGACTGATGTAAGGAAAATACGGAAGGAAAGGAATGAAGGGCAGTTTGGAAACAAAACTACGCAAGGTGCATTTAAATTCCCTGCAGCTGAATGTGCATTTGAAGGACTCAAGGGGCTGGACCCACCTGCCCAATGGCCCTTTGTCCCCTGGCCAGGGTCACTTGCTCACCCATTCCCCCCCAAATGGCCAACAGGGACCACTGAACAGCCTCACCCAGGAAGAGGTGGATAATGAACCTTCTGCAAAACCTCCTGCATCTGGCAGGTAGAATATAGCTCCTTTGCTTCTCATATTCTTTTACTCCATCCTAATGCTGTGACTCCACCACTGACACCAGTGCAGATTTAGGGCTGCAGGCTGCTACCCCAAGGTAGGCACAGAATGAACATATGATGCACATGGCATGAAGACTCAGAGCAATTCCCAGTCCCTATTCTGCTTTTCCCTACTCAGAACACCCTGCAAAGCTTCTATACAAACTCATCAAGGGCAAAACCTGTGCTCAGCAGAACTGATTTCACACATGAGAAGTGCTCCTGTCTCACAGCAGCATCAGCTGCAGCTGAGCACATGGAGACAAAGATAATGCACACAGTCCTCCCAGCAGAAAAAAAGGAGGAGAACAACAGAAATTGTCTTTCTGAACGCATGACAGCCTGCTGAAATACGCCTTAAAATAAAAGCTGAACTTGGCAATAAAAAAAGTGTTAATTTGATCACAGGGCGCAGCACAGTCCCTCAGGAAGCCAAACCATTGAAAAACAACAGTTGTTATCACACCAGTGATTACAGAACAAACAGAGACATAATCAAGTGTGTCTTGATTATATTTTTATTCCTTGTGAAATGGAGCTGGGTGAAAGATGTCAGCTAGTAAAACTGAAAGCAGATTTTCTCCTAGCAGAACTGCAACATTCTAAACAGTACCAATAACTCCTGGTTCACGTGAGCTTTTA
Organism: Entomyzon cyanotis; assembly: GCA_024500445.1. NCBI lineage: Eukaryota > Metazoa > Chordata > Aves > Passeriformes > Meliphagidae > Entomyzon > Entomyzon cyanotis. The sequence continues at coordinate 3,090,466 of JAKEPQ010001029.1, forward strand.
AAATTAAGCTTATTTGAAGGGAACTACAAAATGGAAAAGGATCTTACAGCCTTACTCAGACAAATCAGGAAGCCACCAGAAATTTGCACAGGAGTGAGAATAACAACTGGATATTATGTACTAAAAAGCAAGTGCACTCTGGGCTGGGATCTGGCCTGAAAGAGACTCACACACGCCTTTGTTTCCCTGCAGAGTGAGCTCATTCCCAGAGAGGTTCCTCCTTTGCACAGAAAACAGACTTACAGTGCTAAAATATAACAAAGCCCCATAGTTTTCTGAGGCTAAAAGCCTGCAACACCAGTGGAAAGACAGCCAGCTAGATTGCAACCTTTGAGTATCAATAAACCTCACAGAAACACAAAATGAAGCCAGAAAAAGCAAACACAGGAATAGCTGTCAGTTCTCTCGTAGGAAATTTTCTATCGTGTTATTCAAATATTTGCAATCTCTTAAAAATATATTGATTTCATGCAGCATACAGCAATTGAAAGGGAACAGTGCAGGGAGAAAGCTGCTCTGATTTATCCATCATCCAATGTGTCCTGCCAGCATTTGCAAAGTTCAACCTCCTTACTCAAAGGTGTAACAAAACACACTCCCATGCTTTCAAAAGTGCAGAAAATCTCTTACCTTGCAACATTCCCTGGCCAAAGCACTTCTCCACCTTGCTGCCCATGCAGAACTCCAGGAAAGGGGCTCAGATTTATTTTGCAGGTTGATACCTTCATTAGGCTACCATCCAACACCCCCCGAAGTAAACCAGCCTGTAACTTGACTATCTAGGGAGAGACTTGGGAAAAAAAAAAAATAAAAGTGGGAGCAAGATTGTTTTCCAGCAGAGCCCTCCACATCCAGCAGCTCTGAGAGACACTGGAAAGCAAAGCCTAGCTAGAAGGTGATCATCAGAAACTTCCCCTGGAAAGAAATCTGATCCCTCAACAAAATTAACCTCTGAAGTGCTGAAAAAGGGAGAGGTCAGGACTTTCTGCTGGGGCTAGGTCATCTGTGCAAGCTGGGAGCTGATGGTGCCTCCAGAGCAGGTACCCAAAATCTCCTCTAGCAGCCCTGCCCTTGCAGGTACGAAATGGCACTGGGTGATCTCAGCTGAAAGACTGCAAACCCCTGAGAGCATTTCTCCTGCTCTGCTGGTATGGAGGGGTTCAGTGTGACTGCTGAAGTAAGTGTTGTTGGATGCTGTGTGAATGTGGCAGGAGAAATACACAAAATGTTTTAATACAAAATATTTGGAATACTGGTAAAATGAACTTTTTTTTTTTTTTTTTTTTTTTTTTGGCAGGGGGAGGGGGAGGGGGAGGAGTAGGGGTGGAGTAGAAAAACGTTTTCAATAGGAATGCTAATGAAAATAGCGATTTATCCACTGGTATCTCCAGCAAAGACCTCAAGAAACTGAGATATGAGATGCAATATTTACCTGACTCTTCCTTATTTAGCACTGTTACTTCCCTTTATTTCAAATAGAATAGAGATGGGCATTTATAAATATTTGGTTGATAAAAAAATCTGGTGGTGAGCATTCAAAACTCTTATTTTAGCCTAATATGAATACTTTATGACAGGATTTTTTCCCAGATCTCTGCATTCTGATGAACACGTGGGATTTCATTTTTTTCTAATATGGGAAATTACACCAGCTCTATTTACCATGAGTAGCATTACTCTGGGGCAGTAATTACTCTGCATGAACAAAACCTGTACACCTTAGAAGATTTGTTCCCTGAGCAAGAAACTGCATTTCTAATCTAGCTGGGATAGATTTGTGTGGGCAGTGAGATCAGCAGCAAGGGAACCCCTGATGGAAAGGAGGTGGGAAACCTTTGGGATGGAGGAAATGGAGAGGATGGAGGAAATGGAGAGGACATGATGCTGCTGCCTCAGCCTCACCTCAACAAAATCATGGCTCATCCAGCCCAAAACCAAAAATGAGGAGTAGGAAAGAGCAGGCAGAAGCCAACTATACCCATATAATTATTTCCTCAGCTTGAGCACCCTTGTCTGAATAAAAACCACCTTTTAGCACAGCGCTGTAACGCTGGTTGAAAGAGTTAAAATGCAAGAATTCGAAGGTTATAAAACGAAGACTTTGCGGAGATATTCTGCTGCCAAAACCTTCAAATAAACGAGTCTCGGTCTGAGCTTGCCTTTTCACTCTGGAGTCTGTATTTTAGTGGCTACTGGGTAACTATGGCAACACAGAGGACTGGTAATTTCGAGGCTGGTGGATGTGACAACTTGCAATTTAAAACAACGCTAATGATGAAAGCGGCTTGGGAAAAGCATCGTTTAACACAAACGTTTGTGGATTGAAATTTAAAAAAAGCCCGTTCGCTTCATTTGAAAATTTTTCAGGTTTTTTTTTTTTTTTTTTTTTTTTCCAGCTGGATGATTACCTATACTATGTTAGTCTGGTGATAAAAAAAAAAAAAAAGTATGAAATGTGACTTTCGTGCTTTTTGGTTTGTCTGCACCCTCAAGTGCAGCCAGCCCACCCCCATTTAGTGATATTCACATGAACAAATGCAGAGCTGCTGATGTCACTGTCTTTGCTGAAGATTAGACAAGAATCACATGGCTTTTTTAAAAGAAAGCTATGTATTATCCATAGGGAAAGATCCTTATGGATTATTATTACTCCTTTTTTTGCCTCTGGTGTGTTTTAACTGCCATCCTTTATCAAAAAATGCTGCAAGCTGCTTCTCATTCCTTATTTTAATAGCAGAACAGTGACTAGAGACAACTCCCAGATATGACAGATACTTAAAAGAATCACAACTGCAATAGTAAAGCTTTCTTTCCATCCCTAACACCCCTCCTGTCTTCCTCCAAATAGCTCTCCCATGTGATGTTTCTCAATTATCTGCTCATGCAGTTGGATAGGAAATAAATGGTAATATGGTAATACCACAGCTAATGGTAAGTCACAATAGCCAGAATTATTCCAGTTAAAAAAAAATAAAAATCTGAAATTATAACCTAGGGGAAAGAAAGAAGATGCTGAATCACCAGCTCCAAATAAAGCCAAATTCACAAGATTAAGGCACAGCACTCACACCCATCTCCAGCCCCATTGTCCTTCCCTTCCACTGGCAAGGAGGGACTTTGCAACATAATACCCTCAACGCCAAACAGAGAGGGATATTTCCAGCTGAATTTGACATGTAGCAATAATCACAGTTTTATGGGTCAGGAAGTTCAGCAGATCAGTGTATTATGGCTGCAGTGCACAAAAGGGTTTGTGTTAGAAGCTCCACATAGCAATGGGGTGAGATAAGCTGTGAACAGCTTTACATTAAGTTCTTTTATGGTAGCTCAAGTTGGGGAGAAGTAAAGAGACCCCAGGTATTAATTTACCTCAAGAACAGCTGCTCAGAAAAGGCTGCAAAGTGTCCTGATACTCAGAGTCACAAAATCACTGCACCTCCAACTCCTTCCCCCACAGCCCTGGCCTATTCCCATTAACCTCAGGCAAGGCTGGGATCCTGCTCTGAGCTGAAATAAATCTGGGTGCAGAAAAAAAAACCCCAAACTTATCAAAGAAATTTATTTGCAAAGATCTAAACCCACAATTTCTAGGTGGAGGTATCTCAAATCTTGCTGCATGTCAAACACCCCCGTGGAGAAACACTGAAATGGCTGGAAATTGTGGGTTTGCTACAATATGTTAATTTCCTTTTTGTTTTTGTTTCTAAAAGCTGAGATATATCAGTCAGGACCTTATAAAATGTCTGCATTTGATAATTGAATCGATAATAAAAGTAAAACAAGCAGCATAGGCTGTAAAGACATCCCACTTGAGAGTCTTTGGAAGCTGCTGGATAATGTGTGGCATGAAGCATAACCCTAACCCTAACCCAAATTAAATCTTTTAAATTTTAGGGTCCCTGCATGAGACCCCATTACCACTGGGTAAACCAAGGGCTTAAAATAATCTCATCACTATTTTTTTAAGATTTTTTTTAAAGATTTCTTTTTCAATTCTTTCCTCCTAAAGGACACTAAGATTATTTAAATGAGGAAAAAAAAATATTTGCAACACCAAAACATATTCTGAAGAGACTCAAACATCACTTTTATCCTTTGAACTTGAGCACGTGGAACAAAAATACACCTTTTTACAATACTTCCATTGATTATCTGCACCAGAAAATAAAAGGAAGACTACAGCAGCAGTGCTGCACCATTACAACCCTTACACATGATACTATAGGGTAAAATTCTATGTATCAACCTGAACAATTGATGTTTGTGTTGAAGTAGACATAAAAAAACCCCAAAACCAAACAAAGAAGCCCCAGCTTGTTGAATTCATGTGTAATTGTTAATCCTGGGAAGGCAATTCTAGCTAAAACCAGAGGAATACTGGAAGCAACATATGAGCACATGAAGTGCAGAATAGTTTAGGATTTTGTTCAAATCACTCAGATGGTATCACAGCTGAAGAAGGTAAGTGAAAGAAGAAAGTAAAAAGGAACCATCTGTGTGTGTTACACTTGGGTATGTATTGTACTGCATGGGAACTGGGCAAGGAGAGGTTTAGGAAATGGTGATTCTGACCCCAAAAAGACTGAATTTGACCAGAAAAGTCAAATACAGGATAAAATTAATAATATTTCACTGAGCAACCATCAAGGAATGCCACAGCTACCTTGGACAAGGTGAGATGCATGGCTGATGGAGAAGAAAAGACTGTGTGTGTGTAATGTCTGATTAAAAATGGCTTTATAACACATTAACATGCACTCCAAAGATTGTTTAAAAAATGCCAGTAGCCTCCACGGAGCACTGGAGTTGACACAGCTGGGAGGCACACTTTTCACTGTGCCCACTTCAAATGAATAAGCACAGCAGAGTGAATAAAGGCAAATGGCTACTTTCTAGAAAGAAAAAAAAAAAAAGCAGGGAACTGGAGAAAATCCAATAAAAATGGGGAATGCTGAACAGCAATGCAGCTTGCACATTCTTATCTGAGAGGAATTCCAAATGAATGCTGAATCCAGGAGTTATACTTGGATGATCCAAAATGTTTCTGTATTTAAACACATTACCAAGTCTCAAACTCCTTGAGTTAGACAAATTATCAACATATGAACTATATAAACATGTATTTGTTTTTGTATCTATGATTCCTATGCTAATTTTTCCAGATATAGCAAATAAACAAACCCAACTAAACATGTATAGGACAAACAGCCCCTGAGTAAGAACAGTGGATATAAAATAGTAAAAAATCTGATCTTAAAATGCAGTTAATGTGGTGAAACACAAGCATGATGTATCATTCCCACTGCTTTAAGTGCAGTTTTCTTTCTCCTTCTCCAAACTATAAAAATCACTGCTCTTTCCAAAGAACACAACACTGCCAAGCAAGACTTTCACACACATGCCATTGACTAAGGATAAAAACGTAATTCTTCCAATCTAGACTGCTGAATAGAATAACAGGAACTGCTACAGTGTTGTAAGACTTTATTGTCTCCTGCAACCATTAAGGTTTTCAGCTTGATCCCCAGCAAATGGAATTATAAACACAGTGCAGCTGGCATGGATTCTTGCTTCTCAGGGCTCTGAAAGAATGCTTTGGGGTGAATCTATGACAGATATATCATTTACAGTTTGTTTTCTGAGCTAACATCATGTCTGTGTCAACGAGCAATACAGTGGGGAGCAGAAAGAGATATGAAAGAATCACACCAACCATAATTCAGGAACAACAGGGATGCAGAGAACAGCTCAGAAAGAGAGAAAATTTGAATTACAGGATCTGTCAAGGGTGATATCTACAAAACTACACTTAGATATTTCTGGTCGAACAAGCAGCTCTACAAGAGACTGCAGTATGGTTTTGAGAAGTCCTATAAAACTAGATTTGACCTCCCCTCCCACACATCCCCAATAAAATACTGAAATCATCCCTGTTTAATCAGCAGCAGTCATTAACCATGTCATGGCACCCACTGTGAAACCACTGCTGCCATCCATATGTATCTTGTTCAGTTATGATCAATGGAGTTTACCCATCTTAATTGCTCCAGCCTCCCCCTAATTAGAGCTATCTCTGCATTTAGAGTTGTTTATTGCTGCTGTGGCTGTTGTAAGGCTCATACATCCCCACCAGAAAAGTAAACTCATTTATTCTAATGAAAATAGAGCTGCTAAATCAAGCTAGCATCATTATAGTGTTTGCAAATCCTCTGTATCACTGAGCCTATAAACCTTCAAACCACATTAACACTTCAACTGGGTAATCAGCAAAGAACAAAGACAGAAACTTTCAACTTCAACAAAATGTAGTTTTCCTTCTGTTTTTTTCTAATAAAACAAAGGGATCTACTCCACCCATGTAACACAAGGATGTTCCAAAGTCTGTACCCAAGCCAAAAGACATGTCTCTTTCTCAGGTTACCTTGCAAAAATATTTCCACTCTTTTGGATGTGCTTTCCTGTGTGAATTGGGTTTTGCCTATTTTTATTGGTACTGTCCATCAAATAGACTGACTTGCCATTTCTGAATTCACAACAGACACTTAATGCAATATAGAATTTTGGACATTTCCCCTCCCTGCCACAGTTATTTATGCCTGGTTATGAAAACTAGGGTGTTTTTAGATTTATAATCTTCCCAACACAAAATTAACTGAATCAACCCACTTACCTACAAGACAACAGCTCTAACCAGTGCCTACTTTTAAACAAAAGTTTCTCCTAGTGCTCAGGTATTATTTAAAATGCTGGCAACCCTTACGGACTCATTGCTCTAGTAACAGAATACAAATTCTTAATTAAGCAGAAAAAAACCCCCCCAAGCGTGTCTCAGACAAACCACTAAATTTAAACTAATATTGAAGAATTGCAGCTGATTAGAGGCGTGTCCTCCACGAAACTCCTTATCTCACAAACACCTGTGGCAATCACAACTTGCCCAGGTGAACTCCTGACCTCCACTAAGCCCTAATAAAAACTGTAGTTGAAAATCACCTGAGAATGGTTCTGCACATTAGCATGTGGCAGCTGCATTTCAGAGCACTACCAGCTGAATTTCAGAGCACTGCCATCAGCCCCACAGAGGCTGGACTGGAGAAAAATCCAGCTGCTGGACTTGCTTTTTAGCAAAAGGTCAACTTTTTAGCTGCTCCACCAGTTCCACTGCTTAAAGATTACTTCCATGCAGAGAAAACTCTCTTCTTGCAAACATAACAATGAAAGCTTCTGCTTTCATTTGACCAGAGGGTAGAAACATCTAGACTCTGCAGTGGGACGTGGGAACATTGATGGCAATAAAAATTGAATATTGACCTGGCGAGCTCCTGCTTGTAACAGTAGTTTTCTTTTGAAACTGAATTACTAATTCCAAACGCCTGTGCCTTGCAGGGCCCAGATTATCTGATGCCTGACACTGTTATCTGATACCTGAAAATTTAACCTGGTAATGAACTTTTAAATTATGTTCCTACAGTTTCCTAGCAGGTAAATATTTCTATCATATACTTTATGAACTCTGTTACCTATTTAGTCTGGAATGCCATAGAACCATATAAGCATTTTTTTCAGGGAGTAACTCTGCCCACATTATCCCACCTCTCCACACAGCCAGGTCCCCCCTGTTTGTCCTCCCCTCAATTCAGAATAAAACTAAATTCTGTGCTCTAGCAAAAGGTACAGCGATGCTCACAAGCATGCACCTAGTAATTAACCACCAAGGGGTTAATTATTATCATGCCACCTTTTGTTTCATTTTATTTTCACTACAATCTGGTGCAAGGACAGATGTTGTCAGGGCCAGAAGTGGCACTAATCCTGTGCTTCTTCCACAACTACCCCTGGTACTCATGGTTATCTCAGGGCTATCTGGCTCTTCATTCTCTCAGCGATTCCTTTGCACGTGAAAACTTGGCAATATTCATTACCACTCTGCATCATTTTACACGTGAAAAATGCTGAAGACAAGACCTAAGCCATGCATTGCTGGCTATATGCACGGTGCAATTAATGATCTGTATGCAAACCATGTTATTGGAAATAGAGACTATTAGCATCACAAGCACTCAATTATTATTTATTGAGATAAATAATAATAGGCATCCTGCTGGGCTCTGAAAAAGCACCATCTTTTCTTTCTCCACTCACACGTTCCTCTCTCCTCTTGCTGATTAGGAGCACAGAAAACAGGCAGACCCCCTTCTGTGCCTTTGTTTTTGGGGGAAGTCTGCTGGGTTTCATTGTGTGTTTAATTTTAACTCCATCTGATGCAGTTCAAAGCTCCCCTCCCGAACCGCACGCTGCCCGAACCGTGCCAGCCACTTCACCCACTTTATCTCCCTAATTCTCAGCTGATAACAAGTTTAAAGCAGCTAGGCTTCTTTCTCTGTCCAACCCCCCACCACACACCCCTTTTTTATTTTTTTTTAAGGAGTAAAACGTGAGAAAACAAAAGCTCTGCTGTGCAAAGCCATAAACCTCTCCAATGTCATGCCTATCCCTCCTATCCTACTTCAGAAGAATTTAACCTTTTGATCGTTCCAGCCATGAAATGCAACAGAAAAAACACAATTTTACTATTTTTCAGCAGGTAAGCAAGGCTTGCTTGCTGGATGGGTTCATCAGCCTGCCTGCTGGGAGCTCTGCATCACTGATGTTCAGAAACCCTGCTCAGAAATCCTGGGGCTCTGCAGGACTCCTTACCCTTTCCTACCATTTCTGTGAGAGCAAAAACTTGCAGAGCTGTTCCTTGCTTGTAGTCCCTTCCCCAGCCCTGCTGGGTTTGCTCTCTCAGAGGATACACCCACTGCTTTAGAGATGGCTGTGTTACAGTGATGAACTAATTAGCAGGGGGAATGAGTTCAATTATTTATCACTTTGCCAAAACTGAGCTGTTTGGACTGAAATTTTCCAAGCTGCATGCCAACCTAAGGATGGGCGTCGGTCTCGGTTAACAACAGCACAACAATTAGGAATTGTATCATTAGGAAATAAGATACAATAGTAAAATACAATTTTTATTGTATTTTACTATTGTATCTATTGTAATTTTTTTGGTATCTATTGTACAATCTATTGTATTTTTTTAATTGTATTTATTACTATAAAATAGTTTACTCAATAGTAAACTATTGAGTTGTATTGATCTTCCCTGAAAAAACCCCCTCAGTCTGTCTTCACCAGAGACACCTTTACACCACAGTGGTGGCACAAAAGCAGCTGAGAAGCAGGGACTGGAATCCTGTCAGAAATTAACTTTGTTAAGAAGAGGCTTTAAGGCTTTCTCTTCCCCCCTCTGCTTTGGTAAGCTTTAGCAAAAAGTCTCCAGCTGCCAGTTCTGCTACTGCTACAGGAAACATCTCTGCTTTAGAGATGTTTGGAATTCTTTTATTAAATATCATTAAATATCCTGTGGGCTTATAAAAAATGTAACTTCACAACACTAAGACAACTCCCTTGGACCCCTGGTTAATTTTCAGAGTTAAATCAGCTGGGGGAGATGTGGGAGTTCAAGGACTTCAACCTTAATTCTTTCCATCCCACTTCCTGTCCTGATAGCTCCACAATAGTCAGGAGTCCAATCAACACCTTCCAGTATCTTGTGTTGATATTATTTCCAGCAAATAATTTGGCAGGAGAGACAGGGAGAAATATTCTTACAGAAACAACCCAAACAGAGCAAGCCAAAACAGAGATCCTTGCTCCAGCCAGGCACAGCAGTGACCTGAACTAAACTTTGTACATTATGACCTTAATCACTGCATCACTGCTCTGGAAGGGAAAATCAAGAATGAAAACCAAACACTTATTTTCTGTTTTAGCCACATGCAGTAATGAAATGAAAATAATTCTAAACCAGCCTCTTGTTTCTCTGTCCCATTTCAACACTGGCAGAGTGTGGCCATCCAGTTAAGGCTGAGCTGTGAAATGGTGTCTCACTTTGCTGTCAGAGATTTAAGCTAGGTCTGATAAAGACAGCTCTGTTTCAGTGAATTCCTCTAGAATTAAGGAGTGGTCATTGGATATATTTGTTCAGAGACTTCAGTGAACTGAAGCACACAAGGGAGGACAGGATGAAAGGACAAAAGTCAGTAGGTGTATCCTGACCCCCTCAGCCCCCAAATGAAAAAACAGATTAAGTTAGATTAATACCCACACTCATATTTAGCATTTGAACAGGCACACCTAAAAAACTACCAGAAAACTCTTTGCCTTCAAGAGGAATAAAGAAATAAACAAAGATTCCTCTGGAAAACCCCTTCTTGGTTATTCCCACCACTTTCCCTCTAATGTGTGGTTGTGCTTTGGTTCAAATAGATTTTTAAAGACACAAAGAACAGAGTTCTCAGAGATTGGTCTATAAGACAGTAATTGCCACAGAGGTTTTCCTTCTAGACACTCTGTTTTCCTTGTCTGCCTTGAATCCATTCTACTAAAGTTATAGCTACAGTTCACTGCTATTCCTGAAAATGTCCAAATAAAGTTTCGTTCTCCTCCCATGATCTCACCCAGACTTGCTTGGCCAAGTCCTAAGTTACCTTTGGCTCTCATCTTTTCATTTCTAAAATAATCCCTTGTTCCTAAATGATTTGATAACATACACATTGCCATAAAAAACTCAACCACATCACCATATACTGCAAGCCCCCTCATTTTGAAAGTGTTAAAACCTGGAGGTGAAATCAGAGTCTGATGTCAATAAATCAGAGAAGAATGTACCCCAAGTGGGGAGAGGCTTGAAGATTCAAACAGATTTCATGGGCAAAGTTGGGTTGCAGTAATTTGCTGAGGATGCAGCTAGATGTGATGAAAGCACAACCATTGTTTGGAAAGAGATGGATGGCTGCATGGGAAAGCAAACTGGTGGCACAGAGAGGATAACGGAGGAAAGGTAAAATAACCCACAGAAAAGAATGGCTGGAATTGTGCTGGTGGAGGGAGGAGAACATGTGGCATGACTCACAGAAAAGAATGATTATTTTATCAGTCCCACATTTAGCTCATTACAGCTGATGCAAAGTCAGCCCATAAAAACTTGGTGTGAGAGATGAGAATGTTGCTAAAATCGAGAATTGGTCAGAAGCTACTGCAGAAAGTGACCCAAACCCTAAGTCACATCACAGGAGACACCTCTGATTCTACCCTCTGGGTGTTGCTGTTGGAGGTCAAACCACCAGCATGCTTTAGCCAAAAGGACTAACAAGCAACTTCTTGTTGCTACATGGCATTTTGGCTTTTAACCTCTGTTAACAAAGAAACGACTCAGTGGTCAGAGTTAGAAGCCAGTGAAGAATTTCAACAGAAATCAGAGCAGAGAACTCACAGCCTGACTTCAATTTGAAATCACAATCTTCTGATCTCACAAAATTTCTGTCTTCCCTTTGCATGCACATTTAAGACATCAGAAATGTGTAAATGCAGATTTCTTTCCACCACCTGATCCATCTCATGAGTCTTTTGGTTCAGAAATGCTCTCAGAGCACAAATGGATAAATTCTCTACCTAGGAGTAGATAGAGGGTACATACACACAGTCCCAAAACACAGTTTAAGTGCAATATAAGGCTTTCCTGGGTGGATGTAACCTCTGTGAACTCAATCTGGCAGAGTACACTCATATTTCTTTCCCACAAGGCTCATGTTGGTGATTCTTCCTTCTCCTTCTCCCTCTTATCTTTTTCCACAGAGATACACATGTGTTGCCTATAAACACACCTCTAGCCATTTCCTGATATTTCCTCCACCCCATCTGCATTCAAAGCAGTTCCACCTTTGCAAATGCAACATTATGTTTCAGTCATCCCCGAAAATAAAAATTAGGTCTTTGCATAAAAATGCTAATGCAACGTGAAACTATGCATGTGCATATCAGATGGCATCAAATAACATGAATGGTCTCAAAGAAATGTTTAAGGCATTAAGTCATGTTACGAAGAGTATTTCTAGCTGCAAGTTTCATAACAACAATAAATCAACCTTGACAATGAACATGAAAGAGGGAATGAAACCTTTTTGAACACTCAAGGTGGTTTGCTCATTTCCCCCAAACCAAAACGAATGAATTAGTTGATATATATGAAAATTAACCTGAACTAACAACATAATCAGAGAAGATAAACTTTAAAGTTAAAATTAGATTAAGAAGATAAAAATGTTACTTGGGGCTGATGGGAGCACATGGTAACTCCACAGTAGCTGCTGAGCTGAGCCTTTGTAAGTTAAGGAACAACAGAAAAATAACATATAGTCAAAAAGAGCTGACCTCAGCCCTTGGACTTTGCTCAGGCTCTAATCAGACTTCCAATGTTTAGCATTTACCCTCTGGCTACTTATTGACCACCTATAGCTGGACACAATAAACACAGCCTCCAGCTAAGGGAGGTTATCCAGGCTCCCTGGGCCAGCCCTGCACACAGGTTTCACACATCCCAATGCCACTTACGGAAAATTAATTACCCTCAAATTGCAGCAATCAGTTTTAATAAAATTAGATGTTCTCTTTTTAGCGAGAAGATGCAAGAAAACTTTGACTCATAAAAATGAATTGCACATATTCTCAGTAATGCTGCTGCAGCAGCACAATGTAGCTCCAAGTGTTTCCACTGTGGAGTGTGCAATTATTTATCCTGGCCCAATGTATATTTAACTGCATACACTTCAGCAACATAAGAACATCATGTGAAAGCCTAAATGCCTGTTTGTACAATAGCAGAGTGTTTTTAAGCCCCATGGAGCTGCATGACACTGAGCTGTTTTTAAGCCTCAGGATGTTGGAGCTCAGTGCAGAACGATCAGGAGCAAAGTGACCACTTGTTCTGTGGAGTCTCAATGTCACTGTGAATCTCATGAGCTGCCATAAAAAGGTCACAAAGTCACCTTGTCACACTGGTGAAAAATCCCTGTGTCATGAGGAAGCTGAGGAACTGAGAAGAGCAGGATGGGATTTACAGATAAGAAGTGTATGGACCCCCAGTATGGACTATCTTGTTGGACACCAAGGAATATGTGACACAAGCAGTAGCTCCAAGAATCCTGGGGCAGCAAAAGTACAGTTATACACTTCTGCCCTTCCCACTGCACTCCCCAGCTGGTAAAATGCAGCACAGCAGCTCTCCAGAGATGGAATGTCCTTCCACTGGGGACAGACATTCATTCCACGTGGTCCATACACTCCATCCTTTGCACTTCTGCCTGTGCACATACATGGGAAATGAGACATTCCCTGCTCTAGGAAAACTCAGGTATAGCTGCTGGGTAAGGGCTGTGGCAGAAGGGGAAAGGAGTGCACCCCTTTGTGAAGTGCCATGGAAACAGGGAAGGAAAACCTGCATTTTATCTGAGACATCTTCTGCTCCCACGAGTGCCAGGTCAGAGATGCTTCCACTTCCTCTGACATCAATCAGCCCAAAAGTATCCTCCTTACTTCATTAACTCCTAAAAACACAGGAGCTGCCATTCAGGACACTTGAAGGAGATGACTGTGAAATACACAGCATTTTAAATAAGACCTCAAAGTCGTGGATACTCAGAGCTTCTTCTGCTGTGCTGCAGATGTGGATATTTATTGGATATACCTGGGCAGTGGTACCACCCAACTTCAGACATTTTAGTTAGCTGTCCAATTTAGGACTCTCACTCCTTTACATAGGCAATGGATCAAAGCATCCAAATATCCTGAATTCCATGGAGAGGTCTCACTGATGGAAACCTTTCACCCCACCTGCAGTGTTTGAAATCTCTTCACTGGAGGGGACAAAACTGAATAAATGACTGAATATTCAATAAACTTAGCAGAGAAAAAAAAAAAGAGGAGGGGAAACATTAATCTGCTAAATAGAAAGCTTAGATCCTGGTTATTAACATTAATATTTCTATTTACATGGAAACAAACACTAATAGAATATTATTATAATCACAAGAGAATACATAGCTATATAGCAGGAGGAAAAACAAATAAATATTGAAATGTGCAGTTATGGACAAAAAAGATGGACAAGCAAAGATCACAGGGAGAGTCATTAGGTTTTCCAGTAATGAGATATTTAGTAATAAACACTATACTTGAACAAATCACTGGTCTAGAAATTTGCTTTACAGCCACAATGAGCTTCCACACTCCTCAAACAGCCCCAAAGTGGGATCCTGCTTGGGGAGCCTGACAGCTGCCTGCTCTTAGTTTTATCTATTCAATCTCCAAATCCCAAACTCAGAGGTTACTGGTGTAGGTCAGCTGTGAGACCGTGTTGACTCTCTTGCCATTCGACATGGAAAACCAAACAACAAAGTCTGCTCTGTGTCAGCAGGCACATCACATTCTTTGGTTTGTCATGCAAAGCACAAAGACCCTGATACACTTCAGAATGGTCTTTGTAGCTACAATCTTGTTTACCCTTGGAATACAAGCTTCATTTCCCACATGCCTAAAGTGTTTTGAAAGCCACTCCATACAACAGAAAGGCAGTGCTCATCTCTGGCTACAGAACCAGAAATAGATGTTTTCAGAAGAGCCTCCAGATCAGCACTGAGATCAACCTGATGCTCACACACTTAGAGAGGGGGTGTATGAAATGAAAGGAAGCATCTCTTCAGGAAAATCTAGTTCCAGTGCTGCACGAGCATGGTTTTGCCATCCCTAGATGCAAATTATTCAGCTGCTTCAATGAGGCAGTTTTCTCTGCTTTCACAGGATCAGTGCCCACGATTCTGGCACCTCCACCTTGTCCCCACAGTGCAGCCTTCCAGGGGAAGTGACAAACTCTTCACAGGGGTAAAAAGAAAGTCCTGGCTTGGTCAGGATGAGCTGCTCCCTTGAGGACCCCTCCCACCCTCCATGAGCTTTGCAGAGAACATCAGCTCCTGCCTTAAACATCTTAATTAGCTGCTACAGGAGAGATGTAAATACCCCCTAAAATATAAAGGAATGCAGAACCAGAATCACAAAAAGCAAGGGGCATGGCACCAGGGGAAAGGTTTCAGCAGGAAATGCAGCTCCTAGAGCCTAACCCCACACTATCTCTCACCTATGTTTACATGGAATCAAAACAGGCAATTCTGAAGAGGATTAGAAC
Organism: Entomyzon cyanotis; assembly: GCA_024500445.1. NCBI lineage: Eukaryota > Metazoa > Chordata > Aves > Passeriformes > Meliphagidae > Entomyzon > Entomyzon cyanotis. Next base: position 3,105,527 of record JAKEPQ010001029.1, read on the forward strand.
TAGAGTGATAACCAAGCACATCAAGATTGCCCAATCTACTGGCTTTGCAGGGAAGAGCTTGCAGCTGCTGGGTGGTTGCTTTGTTTTTAGTACTGAGTGGTAGAATTGCACCTTCTCATATGAAGAAGTTCTTGAAAAAGGCTAAGAACTGCTCTGAGCTGCCTCATCAGCCTGTGGAGCTGCTAAACCAGGTATTAGAGAACACCTGAATACCTGAGCAAGAGAAGAATAGGATAATTCTTGGCTTCTTGAATGAATGGAAAAGGAATTGTCCCATAGGAAAACAGAGTTTAATTTTACAAAAAGTCAGTTGACTAACAGGCACAAAACTGCTTTAACAGCCACCCTTCCAGGTCAGTCATCCACCTGTTACTGCAACATGATGTGGCAATTTGGGGTCATGGAGAGAAATTTTTGTACAAACACAATCTCTGCTGGAAAATTATCTACTTCCTTAAGTCAGCCCCTCCTCAAAACTCCCTGTAGCCTTCAAACAGCTCCCAGCCTCACTAAGGAGATAGCTGGAATCACACTCTGAGCTGCCATCATGCAATGAGTGAAATTAGGCCAAGCCTGGAAAAAACCAAAACTTTCAAAACTTCCATTCCATCACACCTCTCTAAATAGAATTGACACTATCACCAAATCCTACATAAGTACTGCCCAGAATACTTCATCCTCTGTACTGTATGTACACCCAAAACAGTGTGTGTGTGAAAAAGAAAAAGAAAAAGAAAAAAAAAGGAAAAACAATATTACTGTTTCAGTGGTCACACAAAGGCACAAAGCTGAGAAGAACCTGGGTAATCCTGGGGGTCGTTTCTGACCTCCTCCTTCTTCAAAACATCAAAAAACATACTAGAGTACGAAAATAACAACTGTGGTGAGTATTAAAAACCAAAGCTTCAATAAAGAGACAGCCCTTAGAGCCTGGAATGATCTGCTCCCTCTGCCCAGTTCACCCCTCCAAGTTAAAAATCCTCCCCCTCTCCCTTCTCTGCAGCACACAAACATCAGATCATGGCTTTCCTTGCCACATCCTCCTCTGCTTTGCAGGTATTGTTTGTCTTGAAGAGTTAGATTCAGAGCAACTTGTGTTAAGCCATGAAAATTCCTGCTTCTGAAGAAAAGTTGACAGGAAGTTTGTCATCTTTAGAGACACTGCTTCCCTTGGCTAACCCTGCCATGTTTGTATGTAAAATGTCCATTTTTTCCCTTTGGTAATGCTCATTTCAGCCCCCAGGTATAACTACTACACCTTTGTTTTCAACTACTATTTGTTGCTTAACTTTGCAATTACTTTATGTAATCTAAAACCGCCTTGGATTACAGCTTGTGAAAAAGATTCCTTGGAAAATAAAGGTATATGGTATTGTGATTTTAATCAGCAGATCCCAAGGCCATAAACTTCAAAGAATCTTTGCAATGTGAATTTCCCCTGCTTCTCCCAGGCAGTTTTCAAGATAAATGTGGGATCTTTCAAAGACAGAGAGATGGATATCTACAGGTACCAAGGTACAACCTGCATATTTAGAAGCAGTAGTACTTTTTCCTAATTTAGTGATAAAATCCAAATAGATAGTCAAACAGGGCAGATGACCTGTTAGGCATGAATCATTTCACCAGTCCTGTGACTTTGCTGTTAAGCAACTCTAGATGGGCATTTATACACAAATTGCAGTGACTCACAGCACAGACACAGCCAGCAATGAATGGTTAAAAACACTTTTAATCTATATTATCCTAAAACAATTCAGAGAGCTCAAGTTATTTTTTAGAAAATTATGCTTATTTAGTATGCAGGAGCCTTATACAGGGGTGTTCTGCTGAACCAGCAAGGAAAAGAAATGGGAAAAGTAGAATTTATAAATTATCTGAACCGTAACAACTTAATGCAAGTGCAACTGCCAGGGCTTTCTGGAGGTGAAGGAACTGTGAACTGCTGGCATGAAATCTTCCAGGTAAAGTGGAAATAGTGTGGCAGCAGCTTCCTCAGCTGAGATCTCCTGAGGTCTGTAATGATTTCAATGGATAGAGTTACTCCTCCTGACAGAAAAGACATCCTCCCTCTGCAAACTCATTCACACAAAACTCCAGAGGAATCTCTCTGCAAGTCCCTTTCCAGTAAACTGGACAGGGAGATGCTGTGGGGGAAGGAGCTGATGGGAATTCCACGGCCATTCCGAGGCAGGAATATCTATTTCTGGGTATTATTACAACAGTGGGGTCCATCTGAAGTTTAAGATATAACCCAGTCGTGTTTGAACAATTTCAGACAAAGACTATCCACTCTATGTGTTTACAGGTATCTATTGCAGAACCATTTTCTGGTTTTCCCCTTTTCTTATGTATTGTGCTACCACTGCTAAAGCAGTAAAACTCCAGTAATGACAAGCTGGGGAGTGTTGGGGAAGCTCTGCTACACCTTCATTTAATTTTAGCTTCACTGTTTCAGTTAAGGAGAAAACTGGAACCACACAGTCAGGACTTAAAGGCTGTCTTAAAAATATTTTCTTAACAAAAATGTCCTTTTTCTTTTCCTTGTATTATAAAATTTCCCATTGTCTAAAGAAAAAGAAAAAAAAAAGTAGAAGTGATGCAGCTTAAAGGAAATTTGATGCAGCTTCTTAAGCAATACCCATCAGCACCATGACCATAATTCTGCTTTCAGTGGAATCTGCCTCTTCCCAAAAGCAGTGACATCTTCTCCCCCACTTTTCCAAACAGGCCAATATTTCCCCCAACTTGCTTCAGCTTGCTTTTCAGCCCTTCTGAAGTGTGATCCAAGTTCCCCTGATTGTGAAGCCAACCCAACAATCTCCCTCCATCACCAAGAACTAACCCATCCTTGCAGCAATCTCATCACTGCAGCAGGATTCAAGAAATTAAATTGCAGTTAGTGAATTTAAACATGCTCCAGACAAAGGGGTTTACTCCACAAATGTGAAATACTGTCTACTACCTGAGCCAAGAGACGTATAAATAACCTTAATCTGTTTTTATGAAATGCAAAGTAACAGCAGAATATCACTCTAGCTATTTTTGAAAGCTATAATTTTCCCCATTTGTCCTGCACTCAATGACATTCTTATGAACAGCAAAGTATGTGTGCTCTTCATGGAATGTCCTCTGGCTTTCTGCTCAGCTCCTGCTTCACTTCCAATCCTTCTTTCCTGTCCATCTCCTGTCCAGGCTCTACAGTCTCCTCTGGGATTATCCAAAAATCTTTCCAAAAGCAGGAAATACTTCTAAAATGCTACTGACTGCCAGGAAGCAGCTTCAGTCACAAATCTGTCTAAGAGTTAATCTCAATGTAGACTTGTTTTTAACCAAGAGCATCACAAGATTGTTATTGTAGTCATCAGATGTGATCAGGATACAGACACACTCTTGGAGAGCATTTTTTATGATCTTTTCAAAGACCTTTTATGCCTTTTAAGCCAGGTAATTCATGCAACCTCAAATAAAACAGTAAAAGGAAAACAATCCAAGTAAATCACGCTCAGATGTAGTTATTTAGGTACTTCATCACTATTTTTTAAAAGACATTTCCCTAATAATGTTAAGATTACTCTTGACAAGCTCACATTAGGTTTTCTGTCCCAGTCACAAGGATGTGATAAACCAGCACAGGTCTGAATTATCTCCTTTAAATAACAGCTTATACAGGTAAGCAACTACAGAAGATTCATTCAAATTTAACTTATCTATATGTACAACAAATGCAAGTTATACATATGAAGGCAAGGGCAAAGTTTACTCTCAGATGGAGCAGCTGTGTCTGACAATGTGAAATCAACTTAAATAACCAGATGGCACACACCAGCTCCATACATATATATATGTATATATACATAGAACAGATAAAACAACAGGAGATTAATTTCCAACCTTGAAAACAAAAAATCACAAACTAAATTTAAAAAATAATCACAAACTAAATAAAAAGGTTATTTTAATGCCTGTTTTGATTTAAAATGCCTTTGTTCTAGGCAAACACAAATTGTCTTGAAGTCAAAAAGTAAGCTCAGCTGTGTTGTGCAACGATTCCATTAACCTTGAAATCAAGCATTAAATTCAATTCCCTTGTTTGGAGTTCCCTGCTGCAGGAGAAAATGTACTTTTTAAGGTCTGTGCTATACCTTACCACAGCCAATGAGTAAAAGCCACACAACTAAACTTCTACAATTACTAACACAAGAAACTAAACAAGAAGTATATTGCAAAAATTCCTCTGATAGCTTTTTAATGATTAACCTCATGCTCACAGGTTAATCACACAGTCTTTCCCACTTGTTCTCCCATGCATTCAATTAACATCTGCTTTGAACAAGTTAAATATAATCTTAATATGTTTTCTGCATGTACCAATAAAGCAACTCAGCACTCTTGCTCACTGCCTCCACTCACATAGTGAAGAAAGCAATTAATTACTGCATAGTTTTATTCAACTCCTTTTCCTCATGCTCATTTTCACCCTGGAAAACTGCTGCTCAAACTAAGACTAATTTTTTGCTTAAACAGCACATCATGGTCACCCAGCAAACAAAGAGGAACTATTCTTCAACCACTGCTCTGTTATCAGAAACCTCTCATCTTCTGAATAAGGTATTATATTCTAAATAGAAAAAACTAAATCAGAGCAACACATCATCATATCACCAGCTCTGGGACCAAGGGTAATTTTTCTGCCATGCAGAGTCTTTATTGTGTGTAAAGTCTGTCCCCTCCACGTGAACTGAAAGGATGATTTTCAAAGCTGAAATAACTGACAACCTAGGGACTGCATTTCAGTGGGTCACAGTCCCATTCTAGGTGGAATATATTTAAGCACACAAATAATCCCTCTTGTCAAATGCCCCTAATTGATGCCTGATGTGTGCTGTCTTCAGGGAAGGAGCTCAGCAAGCAAAAAACGTTGCAAGCACAGAAAATACTGGACAGGGGAATGAACCAACTACAAGAATGTACCACTGGCTCTCCAAAGGCTGTTACTTAAAAATTAATCTGCTTTATTTTAGGCCAGGGCTGCATTTCAACAGATGCTCCTGCTCCTGTGGCAATGCTCAGAAGCCACAGCAGCAGGAGAGGATGACACTTGACTCGTGTCCAGCTGCATCACAAGGTGGCAATGCCTTCACCCACAGGACCAGCAGAGAGGGCTTGTTGGGTTTCAAGCTGCAAATTTCAGAGATAGACACGAGCTCCTGGAAAAATCCAGGCATATTTTACAACTGGCAAGCATATGTTGACCTGTAATTCAAACTGAGCTGGGATTCTCTGAGAGGTTTTAGCTCTTTTGTTTAGATTTGACATCCTGCTCTTTGCTAGCATGGCGAGGACGCCAGAGCAGATTTAGTTCTAAATCTGGGCAGATTTAGAGTTAGTTTGCTTAGAAAACAAGGCTAGACTCTCCATCACTTGTATTTCCTTGGTAATAAATGCATCACTGTGAAGAAATTATCAGTCACGCCAAGCTCAGTCAAGTGCATTATGTACTGGGGATGACTTATCAATAACAAAAAGTGAAAAAACTTCTGGTTCAAAAATTGGTTTGAACCTGTATCTCAAAATTCATGTTTTAAACTTTGAGGCCTCTCATGGATGTAAAAGGATAAAGGTCACTTACTACAACAGTAACACTGACCAGGCTTTGAAAGGGAAAGAGCAGCTACATGCTGACCTCATTACAAGCAACAGTATTTAACCCATTTATCTCCAGTTTACCAGGATATTTCACTGGGTCCCCTTATGATTGCACTCTTATAAATTATCCATTTCCAGTCCCCTAATTCTTGATATTTGGCCTTGACTGCTCACACTGCATCACTGGACTTGGGAGAATCAGTGGACAGGAGAAAAGAATCTTTAAGTAACGTTTGAAGTAGAAAAGTTTTACATTTTCTTCGCTTGCCTCCCATCCGCAGAAACGCAGCGGAGATCCCAGCGAAGCAATCGGGAGCCGTCAAGCCACCATTTCATGAAAACACCACCCAAACCACCCGGAGCAATTCCTACCCAGCCCTCAGAGCCCCAGCCACCAGGGTGCTGTGTCCTACCTGTCGGCGTCGCCGAGCCCCAGGGCGGTGTTGCGCTGCAGCGTCTCCCGCACAGCGGCCATGCCGTCGGGCAGCCGGTTCAGCCGCCGCGTGTACAGCCCCAGCCCGCCGTCTGTCAGGTACCTGCACACACCACAGCAAAACAAAGGGCCACCGTCAGCAAAAACAGGAAAAATCCGTGTGTTGTCACAGCATCCACCTCCCGCCTTGTGTGTCGCGATTTCCCCGCTTTTCGGTCAAGGGTGTCGCGCGGAATTAGAAGAAAGGAAGATGGGAGGTATCTTCTGCCTCTTGTCTCTCATCGAGAACTGAATTTCAAAACCTTACCTTTCATTAAGGATGCCAACACAGAATTAATTTAGTATTTGTGAATGCTGTCATTAACAATCCCTTCTTGCCCAAAAAATACACGGTTTATACCGCCCCGAATTTTTCTGCATGGGCTAAAGCACAGTCTCAAAATCTCAAACCTTTTACAAGTCAGCTGCAAAGATCACATTGAACTAATCCCTAGGTTTTGTCAGTGAACAATGAACATTAAGCATTCTACAACTTACAGAAATCATCATGAATGAAAAGTTTTTTGCGACCTTGTTTTGGCTCCTACATTCTACTCTGGCTGCAACTGCAACCTTGAGACAGCTGCATTTAAAAATTACTATTTACTATTACTATTCTTAGGCATTAAGAAGTGCCAGGCGCACACACGACACTTCATAAATTGCTAAGATAGCACATTTCTTACTTTCTGGTTCAGACAAATGAAAAATTAACCTTAAATGGAACAGAGATGACACACGGTGGGCAATGGCAAGGAGTGAGCCCGTTGTTACCATCATGCAGGTCTACACGAGCAGCACTGGCAGCTGAGTAAACACACCAAGAAGGTTTTCACACACCTGAGACTGAAATAACTCCAACAACTCCAGCACTACACTCGCTGCTTCCAGCACACTGCTGGACACATAACATAACCTGCTGACAGCACAGGATCTCCTCAATCCTTTAGCCACTCTCAGCAAGTCAACAGCAGACCACAGAGCAGTATCCAGATACTCAGGACAGCTTCCTCTTAAGAAAGCACAGAGCTTTCTCCCTGATAGTGAGACATCCTCATCCACAGCAAGGCAGGACAGATGATCTGATGCTCTGAGCTGCAGCCAGAGATCTCACTGTCCACATGTGCTTCACCCAAGGCAAATTGGATTACTCCATTTATAAAAACGGGGTGGTGAAGAGTTGGGAAGCCTTGCCCAATCTGCTGATTAGCATTGCAACTCAATGTATAAATCTGTACCAGGAAAAACCCAGGAGTCTCTGTAGAGTCTGACAAAGAGCCCATCAAGTCAGACACAGGAATATTCCCACAGGAATATTCAGCAGATCTGTGGGGATTCTCCAAACTCTCTCAAACAAAGGCTGTAAAAAGCATGAGGAGCAGTTGCACTATAACACGTGGAATTCATCTTAGGTCTGGCATTCCAACTTGTGTTTGACAGTTTATAAATATTTTGTCGTGGAATAATTTTTTTTTTCCTTAAGCTACTAAAATTAAGGGGAGGAAGAGAAAAGTAGAGCTTAAGACCGTATTGTTATACAAACATGCAAAGAGTATTTTGGAAAAACATCTCATGTACATACACTAATTGGTTTACTGCAGCTACTTGTCTGCACATGAAACAAGTTTCTGTATGAATACTCTTTGCAGCACGTGGGCTGGAAAATGCAGCTTTTGGCTTTGCTGTCAGATTTCTGGCATATTGGTCCTTTGATACAAAAGATCTATCTGCAGCTGAAATGGATTGTTTTTCATACTTATTAGTCAAGAATATGTGGAAATAAATAAAGTACTCTTAAGAGTTAGCCGTGCTGAAATCAATGCCTTTTCACCAGCATCAGAGTATTCAATCTTCATCACAGAAACTCAGCAAGCTAAAACATTAGAATAACACTGCAGTAGCATCAAACTGAAAATTAAGTCAGATTTTCATTGGTTTCAAGCACTGATAAATCTTACATGAGCCAACTTGGTGCCTTTGGCAGCTTTGACAACTGGATCACACTTTTCTAACCAAGTCCACGTGAAAAAGCACAGCCATAAACAATGACTTTTACACCCATAACAACAGGACAAGTTTCTTACATGCCAGAACAACACAGGATAGGCTTTTGTATTTTGAAACAGGTTTGTGTAATCACAGTTTGAAAGCTTTATATCTTATTTTTATTTCACGCAATATCCTCTACCCAGGAATATTTAATTGGGAAAAGATGCCAAAAACCAATGATGCCTGAAGTCCTGCATGCAATAGCGAGGTGAAGAAGGAGGAAAGGTACTAGCTTCTAAAGTCTGGTGAAAAACACATTTAAAAGAAATGGAAAAAACCCAAAACCCTCTTTACTATCCATTGGTTAGTGGATAGAGGAAAATTAAAAGTTGTAAGTGTCACAAACCTCCAGCCATAGCTTTCTTTTCCTCCCTCTCCACCATTTCAAACTTAAGATTGTCTTGGCTCTAAGAAACTGTCTTGCCCTTATGAATACATTATTATTGCTACAGATTTTTACTTTATTGGAAAGGAGAAAATAATGAAGGCACATTTTTCTAAAGAAAATCTTCCAGTGTTTTACTCAGGTTGGGGAACAAGACCAGGAAATATTACCATGTATATAACAGTACTCTAAGTCATTGGTATTTATTGTCCTCTCACATCCCCACAATATGGAACCCAAGAGTATTGGCTTCTCCTCTACAATGACACATTGCAATCCAAAGAAATGTACTAGGCTTAACTGCAATTTATCTGACTTTTCATATTAAAAAACATGATAAAATTGCACTACCAGCCTTGCTGGTTTCATAACTCCTACAAACTCAGCAAGTATATTCAGTGTAAAAAAACCCAGGACTCAGAAGTATTTTTTCACCTGTCCCAATATTAAAAAAAGTTTAAACATATGATCTGGGGAAAAGCACAGTATCCAGACTCTGACTTTTATAGAGATAGGTAAATTCTACAAAAAATTTAATCTCACATATGCTTTATGAATGGCACCAACAGCCAGAGGGGAATGATTGCCTTTAATGAAGTGGAATATAATAACATTCAATTAATAGACAGTGAGACTGGGATGATGATGATGATGATGATAGTTAAAAGGAGTTTCTAATCTTTTCAGGAATTAATGTCCAAATATTCATCGCTATAGTTTCACTCTTCATCATCAGGGAAAAAAAATTAACCAAAAGACTCAGGTTAAACAAGAGCACTATTATGCACTTCTAACACACAATTAGGACTTACAGCCCACTTTCTAGGTGACACTTTTTTCCTATTAGAAAGTGGCTCCCTGCCCTGCATTACAGGCAGAAAGTCATTTGCTTTGGACAACCTGGACCTTTAAATTTCTCTTTTCTTTAGCCAGATACACCCTTTCTGTGCCTCTGAAATTCTGAGTGCTGTAACAAGCCCTTCCAAGTGCAATATTTTTAGGGTATTTCTGATGCTGAAGTGATTTATTCCCCTTTCCTGAAAGGCACGCTGAGGAAATGGGAATGGGTTATACCAGGGATCAGCAAAATCCAGTGGTCTGAATCACTTGACTTCTGTCTGCACTCCCTACTTACTGACAGATACAGCCAGCCAAGAGCTGTACACACTTACTTTTATGGTCTGACAACTCTACCACTTCATATATATTCATTTCACTCCTTAACGCGTGAATATGAATTTTCCAAGTTTGAAAACAGATAGCCAAGGGACAGGCATTCTTGACTTAAGGATTAGGAAGAGAAGGAGCAGCAGGGAAGCCAGCAGCACACAACAGACTGGGCAAGCCTATCCTGCCCTGCTCAGCATCCTGTAGCTCCATAATCCAAATCCCACGAGAAGGGAGCAGCAATGTGCCCCAAGCAGGACCTGACTGGTGCTCCTGCCCTCCTCTTGGTGCTTTGGATTACAGGCTGGTGTGGAAATTATTGCCCAGGTGTCTCCTGACAGAAGACTTGCCCAGCAACCCAAGTGCTTGAAACTTTAAGAAACAGAAAGTTCATTGGAATGACAGCTTTTGGATTATCCCACACATCAATGTCTGCTTTGACAGGCGGAAGTTTTCTCTTCTTGATGCAGCAGTAACACTGTTATCCCTAATGCTTCCCTTTAAATCTCTATTTTCACTAGGCTTCATCTGTCTCGTCATTACAGTCAGTTAAACGAGATCAAGAGGCTTAACGAGCTTTGAGTATCAAAGAGCAACTCTAACTTTGCCAGTCACTAAAAACCCACAGCAGAGAATTCCCCAGTGCTCTTTCTGAAATATGCTGAATGAGATCAAAACCATCCTGTTATTGCAACTAGGAATATGTCCTAAATCTGACTTGAAAAGAAATGCTACCCTAACAGCTGGATGATGACAACTCTGAATTTCTCAGTTTAGTATGAATTTGATCGGCATTTTCCATCAAAACACTGGCATTGGACCATATGGTCTTTTCCCATGTTTATATACCCCAAAGTCTTTCCAACCACTATTCTTGCCTGACTTGAATCAGTACTTGATCTCTCTAACCAAAGGGCTGAAAACAGACCCTGTCTACAAGCCTGTGGCTGGTTTAAATTCCATCACTGATCCCTGTGAATTTCAACAAAAGCATTCAGGAACAGGGTTAGGTCCTGAGCTTTCAGGTTAGGACTCCTAATACAATGCCCAAATCCCTAATATTAGACCAAATATTACATTTCAGGTTTGTAAAAGTGCAAACCTGTTGCTCAATTCATAAAATTTAATTTACATTTAAGGCAGTCTATAATTCATAAATTCATAGACTTTTTCTAATAATCACTAACCATTTACAATTAACAAACTAATGAATGAACTAATGAATGAATTGTTTTGCAGATGCATCAAACATGGAGTAAACCCTGAACAAATGCCTTGCAGACTCAAGAGTCCTAATCACTGCTGGAAAGGAAGAGATACCTGTTCCACTAACAGGTAAGACAGGAAAAATGGGATTGTGTAAAACTTAGTAACTATGTATTAGTTTCATAGTTTATTTAGAGAAACCTCTCTCATGTAAATCACCAACAGCATGAATGGTGCTGCTTATTCACATTGCTCAAACCAGCCTAGAAGCAAAAACAAGTTCATCCCATTAACTACTTAATGCTCAGACCTTTCTCCATGGAAAAAAAAAAAAGAGAAATCTGCAGAAATAAGTGGCTTTTGTGAAATCAATACTTTTCTATCTGGAGATGTATTGAGGCTGCCTGGCACATACGGCCTTCAGCAGCCATCAGATAACAATTTTCAGGCACTGCTAAATTTTTTTCTATGTCTTCTCAGCTTCAAGCAGTCTGCAGGCAAGGAATTTTAAGGGCAGTGTAGCCTGTAAGGGACTGGAGTGGCTGCTGCTCCTACATGTCCCCACTTCCAGAACAACTGATTGAGCTTTTGGAGAAACCAGTTTCCTGTGGAACGAGCAGCCTTAGATATTCGTGGTCAAAGAGAAGCTGTTAATACATAAAAATATATTAGACTGAAAGAAAGTGTCTCTCACATGGCTGCACCCATTCCTGCTCCAGAGCAGACCCTCCAGGGTATGATCCTCTTTCCAGCACTCACTCCATCTGTAAGCCAAGGGCACCTTAACCTCAAATTCACCTCCACCTCAAGGAGGAGGCTTGCTTTTAAAACCCTTTTTAAAATCCAGTCAGCCCAGACAGACTGGGCTGGAGTCAGCCTGGAAAAACCCAAGAGGTCAATCCTTTCAGGTGTGCATGGGAACATCACTCAGGACCCAGGGAAACACGGGTGGGAACTCATTATTGAGAAGAGGACAACCAAGCACCACCACCAGGCTTGCAGCCAGCTGAAGGTCCACCAGAATCACTCAGTTGCTCAATGGGGTTTTGCACATGCCAGCTTTGATTTAAATGCCTAAATCCTTTCTCAGAGTGCATTTCAATGAAAATCACAGAACTAAGCTATAGAATAAGTGAGCCATTTTTCACCATCCTCTTTAATTCTGTTCAGGAGAGGAACGACCTGAGACCAAACAGGATTAAGGAGGGAGTGCTGCTTCTCTAGCAGCAGAGGAAGAGTAACTCCACAGCAACTTTGGACTATTCCCTCCTGCCCACCCTTTTCCTGCAGATGGATCCACATGAACACAGTGTGAATGGCTGCATCCCCCTCTACTGGCTAGCCCTGGAGTGGGACCCTGTTTTGTCCTTAAAATGCTGTCCCTTCACTCAGATCACACCAATCTGCTGGCACTGCTGCAGCACTTCAAACACTGCTGAGGGGTTTATTACAGAAAAGCCCCGAGTGGGATAACTGCTGTTAAATGGTATTTTGGTTGCTGTTGACAATAGGTCGGTGTGTGCAAGTAAACAAAAATACAAAACAACACAACTAGTGCATTCCTTTTATTGATTAACACTACATATGACCTAGCATGGCTTTTTTTACCATTACACTAAAAAATAAGCTGTCTAAGGTTATAACTTATAGGCCTACGTTGTCTTCCTACGCTGAATCATACACTGCAAGAAAGGTTCTATGAGAGCATTTTATCTGAGATATCATTTGTGATAAATGATAAACACTGTCTCATTGATGAATCTTAGTGACACAAGAACTACTCCAGAACTGAATGCAATATTTAAGAATATTTAAAACAATACACAGCATTAACAATATTGAAAATGCTTGTGCAATATCCTACTCATGTGTCCTGCAAAAAACTGTAAATACAGTTCTTGGAATAAGAATACTATCTTTATTTAAACCCTGCCATGATTTTTTCTTTTCATTCTTACAGCACCAAAATGTCTATGCCTTTAAATCCAAACTCAGTTTCAACCTTTTTTTCTACAAAGTCAGAAGTCAAGGTTTCCTTACCCCTTTTCATGAAAGTCAAACTTTTGAGTTTGCTTGCCCGACCCCTTCATTATTTGCATTAATTATCCATTTACCATATATAGTTGCTATTCTGCAATGTTGAAAAGATCACAGTGCAGAAGTAGTCAGCCCTAGCAAGATGAAAAGCAGTTCAAATAAACACTCTGCTCCAACACAGAAGAAAAATAAAATAAACCTCCTAATGAGTCTTAGTAGTGCTGAAGTGTTAGAGCCATACAAGGAATGCAGTTTTACCCATCCACTGTATTTGGATGAAACCTTATCACTAAATCCATATCAGTTAAGAGTCCAGTAAATGACTAACACACCGTAAATCAGAGTGTACAGAAAAAACTCTGGAAATGGAAATAACTATGGAAAGAAATAGGCCAGAAAAGCCTAGCCAGAGAGCATTGAATCAATGCACAGGGCACACACTTTGTCACTCAGCCACTCCTGATTTCCAGCCAGCCATGAGTCACCTGGAGCAGCAACCACTCCTGCTGCAGACACCTTAGCAGGAAAGGGTTTCTCTCACCTGCTGTTACCAATAACAAATTCTCACTAGCAGCAAACTGCAGAGTCCTCCTCCTCCTCCTGTGAAACCTCAGCCCAAGTGAAGGTCTCTTACCCCATGTATGACCCTGACAGCTGAAGAGAATGCGTCACTCACAAAACCAAGGAACTGAGCTGCAAGAATCCTACAAATATCAACTACACTTCAACTTTTAGTGGAATCAGTCCTCAATTCCAGCTCTTTTTACCTCCCAACAGATGTAACTTAAATATAAGCCTGCTTCAGAGCTCTATTTCAGTGGTGGGTTTGGTCCATGAAGGGCACAGTGCTTCTGGGTGGGTTTGACAGAGCTGAGCTTGGCTGCCCAGTCAGAGTGGTCTGTTCTCCCTCTTACCATCCTTCATTCACACCCCAAATTCAACTGCTTCCAGTGCTTGTGAAAAGATCCCCAGGGACCATAAAGGTTTGAATAAACAAGAAGGAATCATAAACCCATGAGGATTGTGCACACAAACACATTAAGAGGTTGTGGGAATAGAGATGTGGAATGGGAATACATCACCAGCAAATCCTCAAATACGGGGAGATGGATAAAATGGTAAAATGTATCCCCACAACCACAACCACTGCAGCCAGGGGAGGTGGCTGCAAGGAGAATTTTAGCACAGTGCCCCTGACCATTGTTGGGACACAGCTGGAACATGCTTCTGCAAGGAAGGATTTTGACAAAGGTGTGTTTGCAACCCAAAGCCGTTTCCTGAGAAAACTTGTGACCAGCACTAATCAGTATATCCACACTGTGAATTCTGCATGGAAAGCTGCACACTTAAAGTAATGAAAACAGGGACAGAGGATTAATTAAATGAAAAGAAAATAATTACAAAAGGCTTTTTTTTTTCTTTTTTTTTTTTACCAAAAGCCCTGTTGCTACATTCCAGTAAGAGATAAAAAGGAAATTACATCTCATTAGAGAGAACTGGGGCTAGGGAAACAAAGAAAAATATGTAGAAATGTGTATGTTAGTAGGCAGAGGGAGACTGAAGCGGACAAAACCTTCTGAACAAACCCAAAAAATCCGTGAGAATTAACATCTCTGCCTGGGACAATTGTGGGGTAGACAGGCAAGGCAGTTCTGAGCTCTGAGGTGCCACTTTCCAGCATCCAGCTCAGCCAGCCCCAAAGGAGTGGGCTGGGGGCTCACTGCTCCTGCTGCTTCATCACTGGCTTATGTTTTAGCTCCTGCAATAAGGCAGCTCCTTACCTTTGATCCACCCCCTGGAGACTGGCTTAGTTTAAGAGCTGTTCTCTGTCCCTTTGGCAAAGATACTCTTCCTAACCCTAAGAAAGCAACCCTGGTGTCTGCCAGGGCTCTGCTCGAGCAGACTCATTAAGGGAGGCCAAAGGAAACTTCCCATGACCCAGTACATTTCAGAGAAAGCATCAGGATCACAGGGCTAAACTAGTTTTTCTTGGCTATTGGGTTTATTTTGGCTGTAACAAATATTTTGGCTTCCTTCCCTATCGCTTTGCCAATGCAAACACAGATCCAAGGTTTTCAGACTGCAGGATTGCAGCAGTTCTGAAAAATGACAAAGTGAAACACATACCAGCTAATAAAGAGCTATTCATGCTCTAAATACCCTCTTGTGCTGCTCTCCACACAGTGTAGCTCAGCTTCTGGAAATGTTGAGCCTGTTTGCCCTACCATTGATCTTGGTGATTTGTTCTGCTGCAAGTCACATGGATGCTTTCTTTACATGCAATCTCTGATTTTGAAGCAGTTTATTATTCCTCTCCCACAAAAACACAATGCTATCCCATTTTTTCACTATTGGAATTAAACAGACATTGGGGAGACTTAGGGAACAGGCTACCAAACATCTGTTCACACTGGAGATGGCAACCCAGTGTCATTAGGTGTCACCAAAGGTAACACCTTTATTTTTTTATCCTTTATATTTTTTATTTTTTCATCCTTCTCCATTAATACTGGAATGCTGCTACTGCAATTTAATACTGCAATATGCTCTTCTCAGGGAATCCATAATTACTCTCCACAGACTGCAATCCCAACACTGTCAGGCTGCTTCCAGCAATGCTCACTCCAAATACCCACCAGGGCAGCAAGGAGGGGATCCCCAAACTGCCCATCCCCAAACCCTGTCCACAAACAACCCAGAAATGGAGCTGGATCTTTCCAACAGTGACTTCCAATACCAATTCTGTCCCTGGAACTTAGTCAATGACTCCAACAGTGCTGTATGAATTGATAAACCAACTCACACCATTTAGCAAAACAGACTTTTGTTGCTGAAGGCAAAAGATGTGGAAAAGAAAAAAAAATTTGTACACACTTTTGTCCTAAGCACCTTAAATTGAGATCTCATTTATCAGTATGTGGCAATTACATGAATAAAAAGTGGAAGTTCTGTCCCTCCTTTACAAATTTGTGGGGGAAAAGAGTCAGATACTCGGTCAAAGATGCCCTAACACTCAAGGCCAGGGGTGAGGTGGGGAGGAGTGTATGACTCTGCTGCAATCACCATCCTTGGTGTCTAACTCATTGCTTTGCTGACGGTGGTACCAACTGGCAAAACCATTTTATTACCCAGAATCTAAGACCGCTCTTGTACTTTTAGACTGTGCAGACTCACATTTTTTTCCCTTGCAGGATGACCAGACACAGAAAAGGAAATGGTGCACAGAGATGTGTGAAGGGACAGATTTCTCTGGCAATACCATTCATAAATTTGACAGCTTTTCTATTCTTTCCTTTTCCTCAACCTGCAATCTAAATTTTATATACAAAGCAAAGATCTGCAAAGACTGGGGCTCTTCTGTGAGCAGCAGAAGCCTGAGCTGAAACAGTTCTGCCAGGGATAATTCTAAACTACTGCTCAAGGCGTTTTATAGAAATCATGGTGCTACTTAGAATTTACTTTCCTCACTGCCAGACCAAAACTACAGCCGCAAGTTTGAATAGAATTCATGGTCCAGAGGAAAAGCAGGAGCTGTTACTACAATAAACATTATAAAATCCAGGTGTAAGTTGATTTATTTGAGGAAAACACAAGGTGCTTTGGTGATTTGATGCATTATTAATGCAGCAACAGCTACTGGTGCTTTACCTGAAATAGAATTTTATGCTGTTCTTTGCATCAGCTACTTTGCTATATGCTTCCCTAATGAAGCATTAAAAAGAAAGTGTCTGACTTTTCAAAAAGTGTGAAAATATCCAAATATTCATAATGGACAGAATTACTGGAAGTTTCCAGATGGTGTAACTGAACTGATTAAGTTAATGATAAAGCAGCAGCTGGATTCCAGTAAGAGACACTGTATCTTCCAAAAAAGCCAACACTACAAGAAATGTCACAAATTTAAAAAAAAATTACCAAAAAAGCAAAGGATGCAAGATGGCCAGGGCTACCACAGGAAAGAAAAAAAAGCCATTTAAATCTCAAAGATCAGCTTTAATATCAATGCAACGCTAATGTACTTGAGTTCAGAAAAAATGACTGTATTTTACAGTAGGAACTGAAAATGGACATGTTGAATTGAAGTGAATACTGGCTTTGGAGTAAAGAACAAATGCTTTCTCCACTCAAAGCAGAGATAAAATGTAAAACCTTGCTAACAGCTGTCTATCACTTCCTATTTCTGCACACTGATTTGCTCTTTAAACTTTATTTAGCGTGTACCACTATTTTACCTAAGACAGAAATGCAAACTCCCTTCCTTCCAGAGAACTGGCCCCTCAAAGTTCAGACAGCAAAACAGCTCAGCAAAGTACAAAAAAAGCCTCACTGCCTCCATCTCGTGGGCACGAATGAATGCTGCAAACACAGCGAGCCTTGACTCGGGAAAACATTTAACCACGTGCAAGAATACCATCACATCTAGGGGTATCTTCTCAATGTGGCCTTACAACTTGAATTTGTGATAACGATAATTTGGATATTCTCTAAATGCTTTTCAAAACGATTAGGGTATCTTTAGTGCTGGTTTTTACAATCTGTCCAGGCAATCACGGACTTGAATTTGTGACAACGAGCCGCCTCTCTAAACACTTATTGAAATGATTAGGGTATCGTTAGCGCTGGTTTTTATAATCTGTCCAGGCAATCACGGACTTGAATTTGTGATCATGAGCCGCCTCTCTAAACTCTTTTTGAAACGAGCAGGGTATCTTTAGTGTTGGTTTTTATAATCTAATTTTCCAGGCAATCGCGGAAACACAGAGCCGCGAGCAGAACGGAGCGCGGCGTTCACTCACCCGCTGGTGATGTCGTCAGCCCTGATGTTCTTGCCCAGCACGTCGCCGTCGCTCATGTACCCGCTGGCGTCCATGGCGATGCCCTCGAGCTCCACGTCGCCGCCGGCCTTGTCGGTGACGTCCACGTGGCACACGCTGGAGCCGCGCGTGGCCAGCTGGCGCCGCAGCGGCGCCGGGTACAGGTAGCGGCCGGCGCCCGGCTCGGCGCTGACGAGCGGCTGGCGTTCCCGCGGGGAGGGTAGCCGTTCCCCATGGACGGAGCGTCGCCCGCCTGCAGCCGCGGGCTGGACTGGCCCAGCCGCCAGGACAGCGGTGTGGGCCGGCCGGTCAGGCTCAGGATGCTGCGGCCGCTGATCTCCGTGGTGACGTTGGTGTCAAACGTGGTCTCCAGCGTGCTGCAAAGGAGAAATGTGGATGTGGCTCTGATGCCTGATGGTTTTTTTGCCTTTTTGCTTTTATATACCCTTTTATATGTTTTATATACCCTTTTACATATCTTATATACCCCTTTATATATTTCTGTACCCTTTATACATTTCTGTACCTTTAGTCTCTTAGCCTACATGCTTGTAACTTTTGTAGCCTGATATTCTAGCTCAGCTTTAGGGTTCTGCATGGCAGAAAAGCCAAATATTCACAGTAGGAGGCCAGAGAGCCCCACGGTATCAAAAACTCGAGGTTTCAACCTTGGTTGAAAGCTTCTCTCCAGAATATATTTTGTAAACTAGGCTCTAGCCTCATTTAGAGGAGGATTTTTTTAGACTAGGAAGACATTACTTAATGTATTAAGCTCCTTATTGAAGAATTCTGAACAAAATGCTAATTTGCAAAGTCCATAAAAACCGTATACTCGTTATACAGTGTGGGTACATCTTGGAGTGTTCCACCTTTGCAGAGCTGAGCACCTATAAAAATACCAAGGTAAAACCCTTTCACCACTTTAACTGTGTCTGCCTCACAATTCTAAGACAGCCAAAAGGCAACAGCTCTCACATGGGATGCTGTGAGATTCCAGGTGATTTCTGAACGCTCCCCAAGTTACAGACTCCACACAATAACAATTTACTGCTACAACACTTGGAGAGATCCTTCCTTTTCACTTTTCAGGTCCTTCCTCCACATTCCTAAATAAAGAGACTCTTGCACCCAGACCACCACGTGCTCTACAAACACCTGAGAAGACTTAAGCAGGAACTTTTTAATGGATTATCCACAGTATCAAAGCGGAACTTTCTCATCTTCAAGCACATGTAACTCCATTACACCATGGTTTTGCCAGTCCAGGCAAGGGAGTGGGATAACAAGTTGACTAAAGGAAAACCTGCTGAAACACTCTTTTTCTGACATATTTCCCTTTTTTTGTCGGCATTCATGAAAATTCTAACTCTGGAGATGTGTCCAGCCACAAGATGAAAGCTATTTCTACACCATGGAAAGGATTAAATGAAAGAAATAAGAAGAAAGGCCAGAAATTTTTTTCTTAAAATATATTTTGCATATTAATAAACCAATAATGAACTATGAATTGCTTTTAAGATATTCAAACCCAAACCCAGGGATTAGACCCAGGGAAAACAATAAATTACTCATATATTCATGAATTGAGTATATTTTAAAAAAATATTTGCAATACTTGTATATAAAACCCTAACAATGGGACTACACTGTGAGTTTTCATGTGATGTGTATAGATTAGAAGACTGCACCCTGAATACCCATAGCTGAGTTGCAGCTAATGAATTTGCAGCTAATCATAGCTGCAACTTCTCTCACCCATATGAACTCTTCCTTTCCTGCTCAACTAAGTGCCACCTTTTAAAATTTATTGTGGATATTTGTAAAAATATACAGCACTGTACCATTCTCACTATAATGTTACGTGTAAACTGCAAAAAACCTTCATATTCTCTGGTTATTGTAATTAAGCCAATTAAACTTCCCAACACTGAAAAGATCTAACTCACATAATGTTTAAATGTAATGGCAATCCTGGTTTATTTACAGCTTATTTTAAATACTGCTGAAGATTTCCAAATGCTGCTTTACAAGGAAAAAAGCAGTTACAGAGAAAAATACATGGATGCTAACAATATTAGAAAAAATTGTTTCTTCAAAGTTTGGTCAGGAATTTAAATTATGCACTTGATAATGTGGGTCAAGCATAGCTCACCTCTGATTTAAACAAAAATATTACACATAGGAGGAGAGGAGTGTAGTGCACTGAAGTTATTCAACAGTAAGACAAAGAAACATTTTAAAGTGTAACTTACATTCAAACATCACCTCATGCATTTAACAAGAAGTGATTATTCTCGACCTTTGAGTCACTGCACAACCCATCCCATCAATTCCTCGTCACACATCTCAACAACCAGTAAACATTATTCAAATTCTGTGCATTAAAGACAAAAAATCACAAGATGAGTATCTCCCCTTGTCAGTGTTACTAATTTTTCCAAGGATGCAACCCAGCCAGGTATAAGAGATGCAGAGTAAGAGCACAGAGGCTTCCATTTCCTTACAACCAGTGGTGTCCTTACCTGTGAGTGACCTGTGTTCCCCGCAGACTGGACATGGTTTCCTCCAGGTTCTGCCGAAGGTCAGCGATGTTCTTCACGGTTCGCAGCCGCCGAGTCTCCGGATCCTCTCCTGCAGGGAAAATCAGCCCTGAGCAAGGACCAGGCGTCAGGGAAACAGCACAGAGCTGAGCTGGTACCTATGCCTGAATCTGGCTCACAGGTATTTTTTACTGACTTTCTAAGCTGGTTGGGATTGAGATGCCATTCCCCTCAGCAGCACCTGCTGCTGTTGCATCCTGACTGGGATGAGCTCTGCAGGGCTCATCTCACTGCACAGGCTGCCTTTGAGATGCTGCTGGACTGTCATCTCCCAAATGACCCAGTTTCAATGCTGGTTAACTTTTAACCTCATTGGAATATACACTCCATCAATATTCCATCTCATCTATTGACACAACATCAACCTGACACGAGCAATTTCTCCAATGCTGTATTTTCACTAGATCTCCTTTTTCCCGTTTCACATAGATCTCATTCTACAGTAACAGCTTTCCATAAACTAACTGTGCTGCCTGGGTGCTCCATGCCGAGTGATGTTTCAGGTAAAATGACAAAAGATTTTGCTTGTCAACATCACAACTCAGTTACTGTTCCTAAACTGTGCTACATGACACGCAGTTGGGAGATGACTTAGTTTTCATGGCATTTAGAAATACTGTTCTTTCACTTCGTTCTGAAGCACATCCATGTCCTGCTCTTTAAAAGCAGAGTTTATGCCCGCAACAAAAAAAAAAAGTCTTCCTACTCCCTCAGCATAATTTCATTTAATAAAATTAATAATTTAATTAATTGTGCTGAGGACAGCATAATTTATTTACGTGCTCTCAGCTGTCAATTCAGAAATGCTTTGGTTGCTACCTCAGCTGAGCTTTATAGAGTTAAAGCCTCTAAGAGGCTGAAGAGAAGTGAATTTCTTGTAGTGCCAGCATATTCTTTGTAAGCTGAAAGCTGGAACAGAAAACCTCCCAAAAGCTGTCACAAAGCTTCTGCTGGGCACAGAAGGAAATTATTTCATTCTAAAGGGTTTACAACTCACCACTGAAAAAAATACTACAGTAAATGTAAAACTTTTCACATTTGGTATCAGCCTTCTCCATACAAGTGATGCATTCCTGAGCTGCCAGGATGCTGGTCACCCACCCGAGTTAAGATGGATATCTATCCCTTACACACATTACAAGTGTTAAGAATCACATAAAAAAGCTGTTGTTGGAACTTTCTACATTCTTTGCTTTAAATTTCACGTTTCCAAAAGATACCAGGCAGGTGGTACAGAAAAACCCACTCACACACTGTTGCCCACTAAGCAGCAGGGGTACAAACTATTGACCAAAAGTACTGAGTACATGTCAGCAATTTTTTCTTTAATCAGTCTCTGCTCTTTGGGAAATCATCTCCCTGAGTTACAATTCACTTAAGCCAAAGGGTCAAACAATTATGGTCTGGCTGGACTGGAAACATCCACCTAACAAGACTGATTACTTTAGCCAGCGGGTCTCTGGGACAGAAAACATCTTCTATACTCATGGATCTACAAATTTTTGCAGTAAAAACCATAAAATATTGATAGACCTTTAGCTTAACAAAGGTCACAGTGCTCTTTCACAGATCATTTCTCTCATAGATGTGAAGGCAAATGGTAGGTAATTTCTTAGGGGAACACACAGGAGACAAACTAAACCAATTTCTACTGAGAACGCTCATGCCTAAATTGATACCAAATTTTCACTTAAATGACATTCCACTGCTCAAATGCTAAGTATGCTTAAAAGACAGATATTGGATAGCTGGCCTCTAGAACTTAATTCTGAAATCACTGAGCTCCTCATGAGCAGGCAGCATCCTTAAACAATTCTGCTTCCATTTTTCCCTACCTAACCTCTCTTCAGTTTTATACGTGCTTTTAAATTAACAGCATCAATAGCTGCTAAGCAGGGAGAAAAGGTATCTGTGCCTTTTTCTTGTGATTCATTTGGGCTGAGGGACTATTTTGTTCAGCTTGCTCTGTTTCCCCCAAGGCCCATTATGGATGCTGCTGCTGGGTCTGGCTGTGCACAGCTGAGCTTTGCATCTCCCTTGTTAGAGGCTGTCAGCTGTCTTCCGCCTTTGGAGCCCAAAACTTGCATATTCTGGTTGAGTAATAGTTTGTATTTACGTAACATCTGTCATTAAAGACTGAAGACCTTTTGTGATCTAGAAACACTTCTCAGTTTGCAGGCTGAAATGCATCCAGCCCAGCCAATATGATGATTAAGAGGTAATGCTGAAAAAGTTTCAGCAGCTGGACACTGTGTTTCTTACTTGGAACTCTCATATTTAAATATGAACCCAAAAACCTTCTCGAGGATTTTATCCCTTGTGCCTTTTATTTGAAAATCACTTGTTTATGTTAATAAGCTTAAAATGTTTTGCTAATTAGAATATACTTCTTACAGTAGCAGGAATTCTAGACAAATACATGAGGTGCTTTGTAATTTAGTTGGCTCATTTTCTAGCTACAACCAGTTTCAGCTTCTGCACGCTGGACACAGTAAACTGTAGCTGGATTTTGGTGCCCTGTTGCTGCCAAGGCTATTTCTCAAATTGATCAGATTCACGTGGCTGATACTGGGATTCCTCCAAACCAAAACATCAAGGAAATAAAAACATAGTTTCTTCTGCAAGCTCGGAAATACAGTTTTTAAAAGTAAACAATAAATATGAAATACTTCGGAATACTTAGGATCCTTGTAATAGCTTAACTCTTAAAAATGCTGCATCTCTCCCAGAAAAACGTTAAGTATGCAGAATTCCTAAGGATTTCAAGAAATTTGGAGAGCACACCATTGTGCTGAACTTGAGCATCTAGAGTTCAAATTATTGACACCCGGTTTTCACTGCTGAAGAGCTGAAAGAAACACAGCAATTAAGATCTAAAGCACTAGGAATAAAACCAACTTGCTCTAGCCCATTCTCACCTAGCCAGTTAACACCAGTTATTAGCAGGTCCTGCTGCAGGACTTACCTGAGAGGTCCTCGAGGGCAGGCTGGGCAGTTTTGACATAAAGAGCAGAGTCCATGCTGACCCCTCCTGTGCTGGCCTCGGCTGTCACGTTCCCTTCATTGTCTGTCTGAGACCTGCAAGGCAAAACAAACCAGGGATGTGCAGCCTCTCTCCATCCAGAGTGCCTCAAGGATAACACGAGGAGAGTGCACCTGCCATCAGCCACTCTGTCCCACTCTGCAGAACACACCAGCAGGCTGATTTTACATAATTCATTAGTCCCATGTTGAATTATGTCCTAGAAATGGAAACAAGCACTCAGCTGTGAAAAATAAAAAATTCATAGTCCAAGATAGGCTCCACAGCTCATCAGATGGGGTCTTAAGATGTTTGGATTTCCAGATGTATTTTAATTATCCATAACATCAGTTGTTGTGGCTAATCTGATCCTCTCCAACAAAGTCTCTATTGCATGAAGATAAAGCAGGCAGCCTGTGATGGCATGTTACACTCCTGCTAGGTTCCCTTCAGTATAATCTGGATTTTAAAAGAAATGACTGGCCAAAACCAAGTTCAAATGCCAATTTATTGCCTGATATTAGGGCTGCTAGGTAATGAAAGGTGATATTGTAAGGATCTATTGTCAGATTTGAGTAATATATTGTGACTCATTGCACTTTGCCAACTGTGCTGTGTTTTGCTCATAGAGCCACATCAACAAGCAGCTGGAAGCACTCCTGCCCCAAGGGTAAGTGCTGTAAAAAGTGAAGACACAGTGGGGAATTATTATTGCAATACTCTTAATTTCACTTGACCCTGGTGGCAGGATGCTCTGCCTGGAGTGGAGGTAAAATAACTGGAACAATGCCCTGTTTACAGCTGTCTGTGCTGAAAGGAGAAGGAGGCTCATGCTGCTTTTGGTGTTGAATAATCTGGAACCAGCCTGACTCATCAATCCCAAAGCTAAACCTCCTGACAGCGAGGTGGAGATGTGGCAGACCTGGTAAAGCACCTGGTGAAGGAACCAGCAAATGATATTATTGATAACTAAAGCTGCTGAGCTGGCCCAGCTGGCCAGGACACACTGGGCTGACAGTCAGTCCCTTTATGCTACAAAACCCAACCCCAATAGGTTTGGATCAATCCCACTGTTTGATGGCAGAGTCTTCTAGCACAGCCCTCCTTGGAGTGTGGAGAGATTCCTCCCTTAATGGGGACATCCTGGAGGGTGAGAAAAGAGATTTGCCCACAGCCATTGCTATGGGTGAGTAACATCAATCTCTACTTTATAACTGATTTTGCTAAATTTAATATAATGCCTGCAATATCACTTTGAAAATAATGCATTATACTATACTAGTAGTTACAGCAATCTTTACTGTGTAGTAAATAATTCTGATTGAGAACTTCCAGTCTAATAATTATCAAAACAAATCACTTATTTTTATATGACTATACCTGCTTCGCCATCCTTAATCCTCCAGGACAGTTCAGTTATTTGAAGTTCAATTACACCTATATAATCCTTTAGACATGAACTAAGTTGACCAAGTCTGGGGCTAAGCCTGGATCCAACTGCACTGAGAACTCCTCTCTGAGAAGAGTTTAGAAAGGAAGGAAATCCTTTCTGCCTCTCCTGACTCAACAGGAGAGCTTCACCAATAAACTCTGTCTGAAGCTCCCATTGTGCCTGTGAACATCCTACACAAAATGCAGAACACGTTATGTCTTTTGCTTTGAAAATCCCCATCAAACCTCAACAATAAATCTACAGGCAGCTGAAAAGTACAGATTAAAGTAACCTGAACTGATGTCAGAAAAAACCTGAGCCTCCTACTGCAATGCATTAACAAGTGCATTTTGCAGATACAAATAATGTCTGGATAGTAAATACAATAATGTCATATATTTGCCTTGCAAACCAATACAATTTGAGTTTTCTCTTTCCTTTTAAAGCCAACATGATTACACAGTTTGGCATTTTTTTCCTCCAATGCTGAAAAGTAAACACTACTTTTCAATTTCTCAGCTGCCAACAGGTAGTTTCATCCCTCTTTTTGTTAAAAAGTCAAATAAATACTGCATAGAGTTTATAAGTATATTTAGATTATAGAGAACGTATGGATTGCATTTGCTTTTACCCTTTAGATGATGATATCTGTGTTCTAACTAAGATCAATACCAACTTTTGAGAGGACTTTGTAGTGATAAACTTAACACAAAACATCACAAACACATTTCTGGAGGTTATGAGAGATAAACAATAAAGCAGTCAGTTTGCAATCACATTTTTCTATTTAATTATGGATTAAAGTCATACAAACTGCACTGCCAATTTTTAACTCAAAACAAATCTCCAGAAATTACTAGCAGTAGATCCCACTTGCATCCAAAAATGCAACCATAATGGTGATGTAAGCAGATGAATGCAAGAGAAATCAGGATCATGTACTATGTAAACAAGTTTTATTCAGGTGCATTTTCCCCAGCTGGTTCCTTTTCATATGACTGCATCCCAGGACACCTGACATTTTATTCCATACACAGAGGGAGAATTCCTAAAGGGATCAGAAGACTCAAGGGCTGCTCTTCCCATTTTGCATTGCCACATAGGCTTTTGGCATCCCTGTCCTTCAGCTTCATTCTATTTACATTCACTTTTACTTCAAAAATGTGAGCAACCCTTTTCTTATGCTACACCTGCCAAGAGATTCAAGGCAAAAATGTGTTCAGTAGAACCAAAAAACCTATGGGACAGGGCAACAAAGATGACCAAAGATCACAAACAGAATCTCCACAAGTAAAAACTAGAGGCTAGGATACCTCAGCCTAGAAAAGACACATCTTTAGGAAGGGAAGAAAGTGATAAATGTCTCTCAAATCATGAGCAGCAAGAAGATGAAGGAGACAGAGTGAACACTTGCATCCTCTTCTTATGAAAGAGCCAAGAACTGTCAAAGAAAACTCAGAGATGGTTGTCCAAACCAAAAATCCCATCCTCTGACTGAAGGAACTTCTGGTGTCCCAGTCATGCTGGAGAACACATCCTTAGGAATTTTCCCTGTTGTTTTCTCTCTTGTTACACTTCCCTATGCATCCTCTACTGCCACTGTCAAACAAAAGTGCTTCAAACAGAAAATGGACTAGACAGAGGTTAGCTGTGACCTCACCTGGCTGCTCTTTGGCTCATCTCAGGGTTACCACACAGAACACCACAGACTTGTTGTCTGGCCTTACTTAAACAAAAGCATTTTTATTTTATTTCATTTTAAATTTCCAATTCCTGTTTGCAGTGAGGCAGCTCCACCACTGCCATCCACAATGAAGACCATGAGTGGGTCTTGGCATTGTCACATTGGCTTTGCACAAAACAAACCTGATACATGTTCCTGTACCCTTTGGAAGAGCAGGAGCTGTTCTTCCAAAGGGATTCTCATCTGATCTGCTGGTAGGGTTGGACACAACCATTATTCCCCTTCTCATCTGACCTGCTAGTAGGGTCAAACACAACCATTATTCCCCTTCCTGTCAACCTGACACCTTTCACCAATTTTTGTCAAAATGCACAAAATGCCTACTCCCTCAAAGCAAGGAACTTCTCCACGATGTAGCACTCCCGTCGCTGCTTCACCCCCCTGACAGAGCACCCAGAGCCACCCCAGTGTGCTCCCCGTGTCCCCTACCTGTACATGAAGGGCGCGACGGTGGCGGTGTTGGGGTGGCTGTACTGCGGCTGGGGCTGCGGCAGCTGCACGCTGACGGTGTTGCTGCCCGTGCTGTGGGTGCTCACCGCCCCGCTCACAGCCTGGCTGCTGCTGCTGCTCTGCAGCCCCCGGCGCCCTTCCCCTCCGAGGAGGCCAGGCTGGAGGAGGAGCTGGAGTGACGGCCGTCCAGCTGGGACTTCTGCTGCGAGAGCCCCGAGCCGGCCTTGCCGCGGCTCCTCTCGCCTTCCTTGGCCGCGGCGGGGGCACTTGAGGATTTCCCTGCGGTGTTTTTCATCCCTGGTTTTGGTATTCCGCTGTGAGAAGGGGCAGAGGCCTCCTTCTTGGCACTGCTCAGCTTCCCTCCTTTAGGGATGAAGCTTGCGATCTTGGAGGACTTTTTTGGCATCTCTGTTGTTGTTGTTAGTGCTGTCTGTTCTTCTTTAGGTTCCTCCCTCAGGTCCAACTTTTCGGTGATGGATGTTCTCTTCGTGATGTCTTTACTTTTCTCCTTTTCCTTCTCTTTTTGTTTCTCTTTCTCCTTCTCATTACCCTTTGGAGAGCTTTTCTTATTAGTCAGTGCACGGCTGAAAGTCCTCTGTGCAATTCCCTTGAGTGCAATTTTGGGGCTGCTGGACATCGACCCCGGGTTGCTCACATTCAGGCTGGTGGCATCGATCTCCTCGCTCTCCTCAAAGCTCAGAAGAGTCTCCAGCTTCTCACAGCTGTTATCCCGGGACGCCGGACACTCCAGCGCCGTCCCTCCCGCTTTGGAACCCCCTTTGCTGTTGAAGAGCTTCAGTTTTTCCAGCATGGATTTCTGCCCGTTGGGAGCCGTTTTGGTGATTTCCGAGGGTGGCTTCGGAGGCTCCGCCGGCGGCTGTTTGACGGACAGCATGGAAGACGTCGCTGTGTGCTTGGCACTGAGGGACTTGCTGCGCCAGGGTTTAATAGCAGAGCTGGGCTGAGGGATGGCTGAGGAGTTATTGCAAGGAGCAGCGCCGCCGCAGCTTTGAACTGAGGATGAGACATTTTCATTCATTCCTGTGGGCTGGGAGGCTGTGCTGTCTGCAGGCTCTGGAAAGAGATACGCAGAAAATAACCCAAAAATACAACAACCTGGCATTAGAGCTAGTGTGAGATTCTTTCTGTGATGAAACATCAAGAATTCCACGTTGATAACGTTAAAAAGACACAGTGGTATTTTCGACATCAGTGAAATTTAGGGAAAATAAAAGCCAGTTTTCTTTTCCTACCCAGCAGAACAGCAATGAGTTCCTACTGTATAATTTAAATTTACTTGCTGTTTCAAGAGAAAGAAGGAAGAAAAAGAATCTCTTCCAATTCAAACCAAAATGTGTTCGGCAATGTGTTCTCCCTTATTAAGCCCACAATACTTTTTCATTAGCAAAAACACAGCACTATTTTATAACTAAGGGTTCCCTCTGCTTTTGGCAAAATACTTGCTGTCCAAGTTTGATTCTTAGAAAAACCTCAAACTTATAAAAAAATGCAGGAGTAAGGAAAAAAAGTAAAACTAAAGTCCTTTCAGTTATTGGGGGTGGGGGTGGCGAGATCTTCACATGCAAAGGTAAAAGATAACTCCATGTACAAAAATAAAACCAATTGTATCCTTTTGCAGAGAACCTAAATTAAGTATTACCACACATCCTAATCTAGCTGTAAGAGAAACTTGTGGCAGTAACTGTACAGCCCTCCCCCCCCACAGAGAAAACAAATTTTTGATTTAGTTAGTTCCTCCTAATGTTATTTGTTCTTGTGAAGAAATTAATTCCGAGCTTAAAGAGAGCTTGAAAAATCACACTCACCTACCAGTGGCCACTTCTCCTCTGAATCAGTTTGTCTTTGCAGAGTTTCCTTTTTGGAGATGTTACCCTCTCAATTATCACAAATATGTTTTCTGTTAAACTGCTCATGTTTCCAATTAAATTTTGTCATCTGTGTCTGTTCGCCTGCCCAGCAGCCTGCTGGGGATTAACGGCTCTTACCTATATTTCCCTGCCCTCTAGCACTAAAGTAAACTGTGTACAGAGCTGCATTTTTTTAATTCAAAAATCAACAGCAGTGGAGAGCGTGCGTTTCTCGGCAGCAGGAGCAGCCCTGTGAATCCAGCCCTGTAAATCACTGCTGCTGCAGCCACACAGGGACTGTTTTACTTCACTTTCAGTTGCTCAGTGAAGATACGGCTCTGTTAACCTCCCTCCTCTGATCCAAACCAGATCTACTGGAGATTTAAAGCACATACATCTTCCTGACTCGACGGAGAATCGGGTTTCTAAGAGTATTAGAGACTCCTTAATAATAAACTCAGCCGTTTCACATGGTGGAATAGCAGGACTAATGCTGCTTTTAAAGATACTACTGAAGTCAGAAGATTTCCAAGGCTCTTAACCAGTAACTATTATACTGGCCAGTTTTGCTAGTCTTTTTCCTATGGCAAAGTACCCACATGGAGCTGGAAGGAAGCAGGAGCTGGATTACAGACCCAGACAGGAATCATGCTGCTTTTAGGCTTGTGCCAGCCTGCTGACTGCCAGGGCATTGTTCCTGTTTTACTCTAGCAAAGAGGGAAAACCAAGGCACTAAATATCCCAAACAGAGATGCCTGTTTGGGACACCTGGCCCTCTTGCTGCTCTGCTCAAGCCTGCTGAATTCATCCCATGGGTTAAGGAGGACCAAGGAAATTAATTCACAGGAATCACAGAATCACTAAGGTTGGAAAAGATTTCCAAGATCAAGCCCACCCATGAACCCTGCACGACCAAGCCCAGCACTCAAGCACATCCCCAGGCACCACACCTACACATTTTTTGAGCACTTCAGGGATTCCACCACTGTGGAAGGAGTCACAGTGACTCCCAGCATGAACAGCAGCAGTGACCTAACACAGTGCCCTGACACAGAGAGGAAGGAAGGTGACAACTTCTTCACAAGCTGCCAGCAATGCTCCTCCCTGTGCTTTCAAAAGCTGCACCACTGCCCCTTCATGCCTCTTACCGTACACCACTGCTTTGTTTTTGTTTGCATTTCCTGAAGTCCTCCTGCTCATCCCAATCCACTTCCCATCCCCACACCACACCAGGCTCCTTTTGCACACTCAGAACAAGCAAGCCTTTGTCTCAGCCTGCCTTCCACAGAAGACATCCAGCAATAGAGTGAAAGCTTCATGAAAATCCCAACTGTGCATGATGTACAGTTAGTTTGTATGGATTGTTTTTAAAAATAGTAATAGCCCTTCTCGATACTGAGATATCGCTATAGGGACTGGAGATTGACAGCAGTTTCAACACTAAATTCCTAATCCACATGTCTTCTGGCCTCATCATGCTAAACAAATCTCAGCACCAAGCACAGCCATGCCCAGAAATCATCAGAGCTGTCTGGGCTTCATGAACATGCCTAGCATGGATTTACACCCAGGTCCAGGGAGGGACCCAATGTACTGATCAGTATGGGCATGGAAGCCTCCACTTGCTCAGAAAAACAGGACTGGGGCAATATAAGGGTGACAGAATGAAAATTACCAGTAAGGGTTGTATCTGTGAAGTAGGAGAGCTGGTTGTATACCCTGTCAGTACAACATATGCAGGCACAAAAATTCAGCTCAGGGTCTGAGCACGCAGACAACTGAGTAGGCTTGGAAAAGAAACCTACCTTCTTCTCAAACAGGTTCTTCACAACAGTTTGAGAACAATGCAGGCAACATGTGCATGGTCTGAACCAAGCCAGCCTGCATGCCCCAGCTCCCCAAGCCTGCCCAGAGCTGCTCCCCTGGAACAAGGGGGAGCTGAGCCCCAGGTCCATAACCTGGCTGAGAAGTCTGACCCTGTCCCACATCAAAACAGGGCTCTGACCAGCTCTGCAGCGTTCTCCTGGAAATGAATGGAAAGTGCTGGTTCAGACTGGGACCTCAACTACATCCTAGCAGCCCAGATGAGTGCTCCAGTTCACAGACTTCTGGGGAAAAACACTTGGCTTGGATCAAGTGAAATGGCTCGTTTTCCAAATCCCAAAGCACTGCTCAAAATTTATTTCCCAGCAAAATCCAGAACATTTTAATTTCTCCTTCTTTTTTTTTAATGTTTTCAGGAAATCCATTTTTTTAAAAATTAATTCTGTTTGGTCACTGACTAAAATATGCTTTTTCCAGTGTATTTGTTTATAAACACAACGTTCTCTTTGTCCCAACACCCCCACATACACCCTCCTGTTTGGAAGTGAATTTTGTTTCTGTTGCCAGTGGCTCAGGATGAGCAGAGTGCAGCTCCATTTACAGACATATCAGAGCAACCAGAATTAGGACAATTCTATGACTGTAACATTAAGGGGAAAGAAAAGAAACCACCAATAAAACCAAAGAATATATTGCAACAGTAATGTAATTTTTCAGATTGTCTACTTAATATTTGCCACAGAGTGAATTCTGGACACTATGCACCTGAAATGAATGAAAAATATTCTTAAAGTCTACAGTTAAGCAGCAACACTTTGGGAAAGTAAAGACTATTTTCTTACACAGCTGCAGTGGATTTTGATTCATACTTGGGTCAAATACAGTGAAACTGGAAATTGAACATCCTCAAGTGATGTGTTACATTGCACCATGCCACAGTTACTGCAAGAAAGAAAAGGTTCACCCTAAAACATTTTCGTGACAAACTGCTCCAGCTTAAGAGAACTTCAGCTTTTCAGATTCTCTGTTTCTTTCTCATGAACAAGTGCTGGCCCTTTTACTCCCCTGGCCAAGCTTGGTAAGCAAAAGGAGCTCTGCTGCCAGAGAGCAGCTTCAAATGCTGAGTTTCCTAATGAAGCAGCAACATCAATTCGTGGAGAACACATCAGCATGCAAAGGGGAAAGTTTTATTCAGCATAGCATAGGCCCTTCTTTCATGAAAAGGAGAGCAGGTTTCATGCATTCAATTAATAAGCTTATTATTTCCCATGTGTTCCTTTGTGAGGGAGATATTTTCTTTCTTCAGCAACCTGCATTAACTAAAACTGACTATAAAAGAAATGTTTTCAAACCCGAGCTGCAGTCTACAATAAATAATGATCACTTTCCTCTTTTCAAAGTCAAATCTTGGCCTGAAATCTATTTTGTTCCTAGCGTTCCTGTTAAAAAAGATGTTGGTGGTCCAGTTCCAATGCCAATACACACTGTAGCATGGGTAAATCTGATTTCAGCTGCTCCTGCAAAGACTGAACTGCATCTGCAAACCTACCCATTTGTGAAGAGGGAAAAAAAAAAGAATCTGAAGGCTTATGATTTAATTCTTCCACAGAAGTCTTTGAGAGCTTATGTTATAATAAGGTCAGGGGAAAATATATGCAACTTCCCATCATTTGTCATGTTCGCTCTAAGTAAGTGGACTTTGATTTGCTGTAACTGAAAACTTTCAAAAGCCATCATTATAAGCATGAAAGGCAACACACAGACAAAGGATGTTCTCATAGTTACTCTCCTTAGGAGGGTCAAGAACTTAACAGCATTTTTACCCATTTTCAAATGAACAAACCGTTACTTTTTATCTCTCAGCTATGGGAAAAATAAGTAGTTACGAAGAGAAATATCTTTCAGTCCAGCCCATAGATTAGATAACAGATTTAAAAGCAAATTCACAACTGAATTCTAATTTAGGAAATAAAAGCAGCTCTGCTCTGTGACATTACAGTGTCAGAACTGCAGAAACCACTGTGGCAGTTTCATCATTTCCCATCTAGAAAAATAAATGGTGAATCCTGACCCTTCCCATCCACCCATCAGAAGACTTTCCTTCAAAGCACTCCACATAAAGTCCTACAGAGAAAAAAAACTTATTAGCTGAGCCGTTCTCTTCTTCAATAATCATTTATCAAATCCTGTAAGCATGGAAATGTCTGCATTCCTGCCAGGAGCCGACTATAAAAACCACAATCTAATCTTTCCATAATCCAAACCACGAGCAGGTAGAGCAAACTTCCCAACAAGAGCAACCTGGCACACAGTCCAGCCTCAAAATAAGCCCAACTCCCATGGCCCAGGGAAATTTCCATTTCAGTTGTAACACTGATGACCAGGGAGAAGCACAGCTGGCAGGAAGGGGCTGGCTGAGCTGCCAGCCTGGGGTGGGCACAGCATCCACCCACAGCATGGCTGAAGCTTTCTGCTCTCTCTTCTTCTATTCTGCACCACAAAAAGACAAACAACAACTTTTTCAACTTTTTTTTTTTTTTTTTTTTTTTAAAGCAGAGATTGCCAGATAGGGCAATTCTGTATAACCTGAGAAAAGCCTGAATAGGGAACGTTTTGCTTTGCTGAGGATAAAAACTTAGAATCATAGTTGGAACCACAGTTGGGAAAGATCTTAAAAATCATTTCCCTGCCTGGGCAGGGATACCTTCCATTACACCAGGTTGCTCAGGAGCCCTTCTAACTAAGCAGAATTGCTTCCTTCAACTGCTACCCACCGATTTTCCCTTCAGCAGCAATTAAATTTACTGTAACACAACACAAAAATTACCTGTACTCCATTATATTTGTCCTTCCTTCCACCACATCTACTCCTTCAATCCCAGTGCTGTAAACTCTGTAGCTCCAACAGCAGTCCCATGCATTCACAGAAATGTGCTCTACCTCTGAAAACCTCTCCAAAGCCTGTGGATGTGTCAGAAACTCAACTGGCACGTTTCTGTGGAGCTGCCTCCACTCACCCAGAGCTCCAGCAGCACATGGAACAACAGCTCTGCTGTGGGCTGGTTCACCCAGGCAGGACTCAGAGCTTTTGCTGAGGTGAAGGGAAATCAAACTGCAGCCCAGGCAGCCCCTCTTCTCATTGTCTGGCCATAACCAGCTAGGACATTTGAATTCCTTGTTGTTTGTGTTTAGTTACTGTAAAATTCAAAATGCTGTCTGCATGAATGCCTAGGGAAGGCTGGAGGGACCTCTACTGACCACATACCAGTGGGATGATCATAAAAATAATGAAACCAAGTTTACTGTGCCATTCAAAACAAGTTGCACTCCCCATTTAATACTAGACAAATACCATTCCTGCTCATTCTTCTCCATTTCCTTCTCATTATTTGTACAATCTAATCCCCCAAGACTTCTCATAACGGGCTTATTCAAAAGCATTAATGAATTCCAGGCAGGAAGCTGTTCTGTAGTCTTTCATAAGATTTTACACTTAGCTGGAGTGGACAATATGTGGTCTGTCACATCTCTGCTGCAGGTTATATGAGATAGGCACTATTTCATATATATGAAATATATGAAAAATCAGTGGCCTGAGATTTGCATTTAGGAAATATTGTCACCCACGTGACTGTTAGCAGTGGCTCCAATCTGGGCTTGGAATGACCATGGAGGCAGAAATAGAGGCAGATTTTCACTGGAAGGGCCCAGGGAGGCTGGACAATGCTCCTACCCAAGGAGAAGGAGCTCCTAGAGATGTGGTAGGAGCACACTGGCACTAAGGGAAGTGGGATGTAACACCACTGCTCTTTGCTTTCCCATGGTTTAACAGTGACCCTTCGTTTCCATGGCTGTTTTACTGGCACACTTCATCCAGCAATAAATTTATGAGAAATTGTAAATAGTTGTTTTAGAAGGAAACATGTAGACTCCTTAAAGGCTGTGAAATGCTGGACCAGCTCTTCAGCTGGTATAAATTACTGTGGTTCCACCACCTCCAACGCAGATATGCAGATGCACTGGGTAAGAGGCTGCTTTTCAAGCTTAAATTTTACTTCAAAGCTCAGGATTTTTATCCTCAGGAACTGTACAGTTAAGAACACGTCACCAGTGAATATTTTTTAAGGGTTTTTTTTTCCCTAAAACTTTATTTAAATACATTTTTGGCTTGTTTTATGTATTTCTAAAGCTTATACCAACTACATTCAAAGTCCTGTGGTCTCATAAAGCTCCACTCTGGCCATGATGAAGCCTTCAGCCAGGCTTTCTCTAGGCAGAAAAGGACACATTTTTAAATGCCAGATTCAGCCAGCTGAACAGTTGTAAAATTAAGGACGAATATGATTCACTGCATACTCATATCTTGTCCTATAAACAAGCCATACTGCTTGCTATTTCCTGACAGCCTTTGAGCTGTTTGATGGGCACACACCCAACTCAAATATGTCACTGAGGATTTACTAAGACAGGCCAATCTTTCAAAAGCATGTTTGATTAGCAGAGTGAAAGGGTGCAAACAATACCCCAGGATACAAGGGTATCTGAGCTGGCCAAAGATGAGTATTTTGTTTGACACTAATGACTCTCCTGAGGGTCACCTTCTGACACAAGGCAGGAGCCTTCTGTCTGGGGAATCTCTCTGCATTAATACATTTGGTAAATTGGAGAAACCAACCTGAGTCAGGAAGGTTTCATTCATTGGGGATGACTGAAGAGGTTTGTGCTGAGAAAGGAGAAACCAAATGCCTGAATTTTAAAAGGTCAAACCATCAGCTCTGCAACTGCACTGCAGCAAGAGGGGCTGCAGCAGAATGCAGCTGCACACTTCACACTGTGTTACCAAGGGGAAAACAAACCTCCTCCAGAAATGCTGTAGGAGTGTCATACATGGAATCAGAGGTCTGTAGAATAACAGAATAGAAGATAAAGAATTTAACTACTCCGTGCTGCCCAGCAGCAAAGGAAGGCATCAGGTAGAGAGAGTGCTGTGTCCTGCTCCAGCACCCTCTAAGAGACTCACAGACTGGAAAGGAGCCAGCAGAGACCAAGACATAAAAGAGATTTATCACATCGAAGAGATTTATCACAAGGAACCTCTAAGAAAAAGGATGGAGTAGTACAGATTGCTTAGTCTAGAAGAGAAGAGGCTGAAGGAGATATTTTAAGCCTTCAAATACATGAGGATTGTTATAAAGAGCACAGAGATCAAGGAAGAGCAAAAATATGCCTTGTTTTTAGCCACACTGATTGGTTTGATATTTTAACAGCTTTATATTTAAATGCTTTATATTTTAACAGCATTAAGACCAAATGGACACTGGCAGGGATACATACACTTGAAGAGATGGTTAAGTCTCTGTCATGAGACATTTCACAGCAGACTTGTGAACACCTCTCAGGTGTTTTCTACACAGGCACAGCTGATTTCCCTTCAGAGCTGGAACACAGACTCCCCGTGTTATTTACAAATGTCATCCTAGAAATATATAGTGTAAGCTGCAAACTTGTTGAAATTTTAAACACAGTGCTTTAAACGGAATTAAAACCAGGAGCCATATATTCAACAAAAGAAAGTACCAGGGTCCTCTGCATATTTTCAGATTACCCCACACTCCTTCCTTTCTCTCTGTGTTTTTGTTTTTACTCTTTCCACACCAAATTCATGATCACTGTACTGTATTCAAGGCAAAAGAAATTACCCTGAACATTTAGCAAATACCTTCAATGTGTATTATATTTAGAAAACTGGACAGGCTTATTCCAGCATCTGCATTTTGATAATGTATAGAGCAGAACAATAGAAAACACCAACTGCTCTGGTTATGGATTTGTTGAGACAAATTCTCAATTCTCTGTACATTTATTTTACATCTGTCTGACTCACAGGGAAAACCCTTGGTCAGTAAAACCAGAGCATCTCTTGACTGCCAGCACAGATAAGCACAGAGGCAGCAAACTAAACACGCAGCAGAGGATGATGTTTGCTTCATGTCTGACCTAAATGAGATATTAGTACATTTTTACAGAGTGGGATGACTGAAATGTAAGTAATTATCACATTTTCATGCTGTTGAGACAATCATATTTATTTCTCAGTGAAAATCTGAAAGGGTGGGCAAACTAGATTTCCAATATTATTATTATTATTATTATTATTATTATTATTCAGGCCTCCTCAAAAATACAAAACCTTTTCCACTTTTGCAATCCTTTTAATCTTAGCAAATTTTGCAGTCTTATCAAGTCATAATTCCAAAAGTAAATGTTAGATTCCAATATTAGATTAATTTCTAAAGAAGTTAGTAGATTCATTTCTAACAAAAGAGAAACCTAAATACTAAACCCAAGATGGATACAGAACAGGAGTGAAAGTACAGAACAGGAGGAAAGTAGAAGGGAAAAGACAGGAGTGAAAGTACAGAACAGGAGTGAAAGTAACTCTTCCAAAATGTCAGAGAAAGGAAATTTTTTCTAAGCCTATAAGAACACAATTTTCAGTCAGGAAGAAAGTTCTAGCTACCAAAATTTTTTTTCTATAAAGAAATAGATAGATAAATGAATGAATAAATAAATAAATATTATTTAACTTACTATTATCTGTTGCATGAGCCAACTCATTTCATTCTGTAAAATCACTTCCCAGCTTTCTGCCATCCATGCACTGTCCATCCATAAGCACAGGGATCTTTCAGTCTCAGAAACTCCACTAACTTCTGGTAGTCTCTAGTGAATTGCTAAGATCTTCCAGCTGCTCCTGGTTTCCAAAGCTCTCCTCACCCACCTCTCCCCCAGAGCTTCCCAGAGCTGGGCTCAGCAGCAGTGCACTGGCACAGCTGGAAACAGTTCCACTGATGACCTGGCAGTTGGTCCCAAAAGGGTCAATGCCTTTTCAGCATCCCTTTTATTTTATTTTATGTTATTTTATTATTTTTTATTATTTTATTTTATTTTATTTTATTTTATTTTATTTTATTTTATTTCAGAGTCCTCAGCTGGAAATCCTCAGCTTATGAAGAACATGGCTTGAGACACCAGGCTCAGTATTTCCCACTTATGTCCCATCTGTGTGCCACCAGATCCTGCAGTGCCTGACCCACCAGGGACACCAATCAGGACACCATGTACCTGAACACTTCTTCAGGACTACATCACTCTTTGATTAGTAAAAGATGTAATTGAAAATGATGAGACTGACTGTA
Source organism: Entomyzon cyanotis (assembly GCA_024500445.1). NCBI lineage: Eukaryota > Metazoa > Chordata > Aves > Passeriformes > Meliphagidae > Entomyzon > Entomyzon cyanotis. The sequence continues at coordinate 3,143,442 of JAKEPQ010001029.1, forward strand.
CCAACTGGTGTGTAATGACAGAATCACAGCACAGTAGAATGGTTTGGGTTGGAAAGGATTTTACAGCTCATCCCATTCCAACCCCCTGCCATGGGCAGAATCACCTTCCACCATCCCAGGTTGCTCCAAGTCCCACCCAGCCCAGCCTTGGACACTTCCAGGAATGAGGCAACCACAGGAAAACCTGTGCCAGTGCCTCACCACCCTCACAGTAAACCATTTCTTCCTAATATTTAATCTAAACCCACCCTCTGTCAGTCTGAAGTCATTCCCCTTGTCCTGTCATGATCAAACAACCCCTTGTCAAACAACCCTGTGTAAAAGGAGTGTTCAGCCATCCCAGTGACCTTGTGCCAGCAGCAGGTCAGCTGGCTCAATGCCACAGGAATTGCATCCACCATCCCAGCTCCCTGCTCTCCTGATAATTATCCCTGCACCTGAAACCATAAAACACCTTTTTCCCATTCAGGCTCAGTGCTACTATAAATGGGTAGAAAACAAAATTTAAATGCTCTAAGACAAATTTTTATCATACTTTGTAAGTCTCAGAGCTCCTTTTTCACCACCTTTGGGGTTTTTTAGTTGTTACACTATTACTGGCAATAAAGGCAATATAGCCTGGGTTTTGTCCCATTTTATTATTATTTATTTATTTGGAGTGGAAAAACTGCCTGAGGTTAAAAAGAGCACAGGATTTCCAGCAAGGAAGTTTGTGCAATGTCACTTGACTGTCCTGTACTTGGTACAGGAACCAAATCAAATCATTCAGAACGTCAACTATTTCATCTCATTTTATATAAAGCTACAAAAGAGGGCTTGTCCTCCATTTTAATGTGCTTAAATGAAAGATTTTTCATCCAGGAAAGCTTTTAAGATCATCTATGTTGATTGTAAAGACAATAGAGCTCACTAATTTCTGAACCAAAACTGGAACCTCTGTCTGAACATCAACTCTGGGCAAATACTACATTTTGACTCATTCTGTCTGATTTAATCTCTTCCAATGGCCAAACATCCTCATTCTTAACATTTCTATCCCATCTGTGGTCTTCACTGAGCTAATATCAAATTCCTGAGCAATGGATACCCATGCACTCCCTACTGAGCTAAGGAAGAACTGTGATTACTATAAATGTCACTACAGGTATCCTGTAGGTAATAAGGGAACCTTCTAACCTTTTCTTTCAGACCAAGACCATAATCAACCCTTCAAACACCAAACTGCAAAGGAGATTTTTCCAAAGCTCTGTTTATGCTGAGCTCTTCATGTTTTATCAGCATCCCTGTGTTTTAAAGTCCATTTGAATATCACTGAAAATCTTCACCTTCAAGACTTTACCCATGAGAACTCTGAGGTTTGATCTCCTTATGGACTATTTCTCACCTTGCTCCACATGAAGATGAGAGGTTTTCCTCTCTAGTGCTAAAGCAGCCTTTTCAAATGGAATCTGAGGGTCTGACACAACCCAAATCTGCCATTTTAAAATGACCTGAAGCGATGCTGAGCTCAAGACAAGCTCAGTATCACACAGAACCAAGCCATGGGAGTGCATTGCCAGGCGTTTTTGTACCAATACAGGATTGAATTTGAAACATTTTTATCATTAGGAGTAGAAATTCCAACGGCTCAGCTCCAGATTTGGGGTTTTCCACTCTTTCACAAGAAGGCATTTAGGGAAATAAACACAGATTTCATGGCAAAATTGCCATGAAGCCACTGATTTAACTCTGAGGAGCCTTTCCTGCTAAAGCCCTGACAAGATATTCTTGAACTGTGCCCTTGAACTTGATGCCATGCCCTCCTGAAGCTGATAAATATAACTGCCTGCACAGAAAGTGCACACATTTTTAGCACACTTGTGGCATGTGTAACCATACACCAATCTGCTCACTGGAGTGACATTTCTTGCTCACATTCTACTGATGGCAGTCAGTCCTATTTTGATAACACGAAGGTAAACTTAAATTTCTTTAAGAGGAAAGAAATTCCTTAACTGTCCTTCAAAACACATCAGTATCTCTTCCTATTTAAGTAGTTTACAGTTAAAAAAAATTAAAAGGGAACAATATTTAAAGGTATAAAAATGTGGTAACAGTCTAGGTCACAAGAACCCTTTGAGATATTCCTTCCAACCTTCAGCTGAAAGCAGAGCCTGAGGTGAGGTTAGCCAGGAAAATCCTGAATATTTCCAGCAAGGGAGATCCCAGCCCTCCTCTGGACAAACTTCTCCAAGGTTTAACTCTTCTCATAGTGAAGGATTTTATTCCCATTTCCAGAAAGGATTTCCCCTAAAGGCCTGTGTGTCCCTTGTCCTGTCACCACACAGCCTTGTGAACATTGTGACTACACTTTACATATTAAAAGCCAGTGCTCAAATCTATGCAACATCCCACGTTAAAAGGGTTTATCCAGAATTTGAAAGAAATAAAATGAAAGGAGCAGGAGAGGAACACTTTTCTTAATCTCCTTCTCCATCCATACCTAAAAAATTGAGATGTGCAGAGCTAAGATTAGCACTGAGTTGGCAGGATGGGGTTTGAGAATCCTCTCATCAGACTTGTATCAAGTAAGTCTGCAGAACACTGCTATTAAAACAGTCATTTATTTCACTTCACTGGCTGAATCTGTATGCACATAATCCTGGGGGTTTTCCTTTTTCTAACACCATCTCTGCTTAAGAAAAACCTGGCATCTTAGCACTGCCTTCCTTATAAATCAGAGTAATAAACATCTCCTTTGAGCTGAAGAGGAAATGGGCAAAGTCTGGTAGTCCTTTTCTTCCTACTGATATTTTACCTAACATTCTATCCTAAGGAAAACTCTCATTTTTCCCACAGACTTCTACTGCCCTCTGTAGGAGTATTTTAAATAAAATACTAGGAACAATGTAGAAGGAAAAAAAATAAAAAGAAAGAATATAAGTACTGTATCACATCATCAACATGGTGGAGATGGCATAGGAAGCTGATGTTTCCCACAACTTCATAACTTCATTGATTTTATTTTATAAACTGGACACAAGTAATAAGCAGAATATTCCTATTCAGATTTTGAGGCTGCAAAATGCAAACTGAGTGCCTGAAGAGCACTGAAGACAGTGGATGCAGGAGGGTGTTCAGAGCTGGTCAAAAATTCCCACCATTCTGCAGAACTGCAGGCTGCTTGCCTAACACATCTCCATCGTGTGCAAGCAAAACACTGACATAAATTAATGAGAAAATCGACTGTAGCAAAGTCTTTACTGAAGTTGTAGCTTTCAATATATTTAAGTTTCATTCTTGATGCTCCCTAGGATGCAGCTCTGCTCCTCGTTATGGATAAAAAGTAGATTTATGTATTCTAAATTGCATATGAAAATAAAATTTTGGCTATATTTTGATGATCCTAATACACAACTAGGAGGACATACTAATGGGGAACCTCAAGGTAGCTAGTAACTAATAACTGCACTCAGGCACAGAAATACAATGTTCATTTGCCTCTCTGCATTCCTTAGAAATTATAATTTAGATGAGTTCAGCAGTGCCCTTGGAAAGTGGCTGATGCCTTCCATGCCACACTAAACCTGGCATGGGTATTAAAGGAATAAAGAAAAAAAGGATATTAAAGGACAAGAAAGTAAACCAAAGGTTTCTCATATATGCATGGAGTAATCCAAAGCTATTCCTACACAAGCATGGACTAAGTAACTCTGACAATTCAGAAGAGAACTAAAAGGCTCCAGGTGTATGAAGGGATTAGGATGACATTAAAAAAAACACCAAAAACCCACAAGCCTGAGTGGCTTATTTCCCCACCAAACAAAAAAATAATTAAGGCTTTAATGGCATTTTTCTTTTAAAAAAGCCTGTAACACCCATTACACACATACAAATATCCCATCTAGAATATTTCTGCAATTATAAATGGCTAATCACTGTGACAATAAATAAAAAACCATAGCACAGCGTGTTACCACTTTATGATGTGAGCAATGAGAGTCTTGAAATTCCTGTAAGTTGGGGTAAATTCCCTATAAAAAGGGAATTTTGCATATAAACTGAGGGGCTAACTCCAAAAAGCAAGTTAAAGTCATCAGACCCTAACCTCCCAGCAGGTGCCCACAGGACTGAACTAGGTGTGTTAGTCATCCTTACTAGAGAACACTGATCTCCATGTCCAAAGTGGTGTCAGACAGCATGGGAGGATTGAGAGAAAAAAAAAATACTGAAGACACGAGGTCAGCTGTGGGGAAGAGAGACTTGCTCTCCTTTGCTAAGAGCTCATGTGCATCTCACATCAAACACATCGTGCATGCATCCAAGAAACTCTTATTTTCCTGCAACAGAGCAATCATTTTTGATATTACATAAATCCTAGAAAATCTGTGGTCTCATCAGGAACTCATTTACAGAATCTTTCAAAAAATGTAGGTTATTTCTTTCCCACTAGCTGCCTGCTCTTCCATGCTCCCCTTGCTGTCCTTTTCCTTTCTGATGCACTCTGTTGCAATTACTGCACTTCCATCACCACAAGACACAGACCACTGACTAACAAGGCAATTTGCATTCGGAGGGAAAGGCCAGGGATTAATAAAAGCTAAAAATTACAACCTTTGTAAGGAATTATTCAAACCTAACCCACTGAAGGCCACCTTCTATCACGAAATGACCAATCATGCCAAAAGAGGCTGATTGTCCTTTCTCCATTTCCTTCCTCAAAAACACACAAAGGAGCAGGTATTGGGTACAGAGATGAGAACTGACCAAGCCTGGCACACAGCACAGTCATGTAAGTCTCATTTTCTTAGGCAAACACAGGATATGGGTCAGAAAACGGGAATTGTCTTAGCACTTGGACAATAAACTTTGCCTGGCAACATTACAATTAACTTCAAATGAGCCAAAAATTTGTCAGACCAACTGCTTTTGTTTCTCATGGATGCAGACCAACTTTGTGTCAAGATTATATTTTTAAGAAAAGTTCAAGTTCAACTTTACATAAGCCCTCATTCTTTTTTTTTTTTTTTTTTTTTAAGAGCATAATTTATGACTGGAAATTCTGACCAGAGCAAAATTCTGAGTAGTTAATGCAACTTATATGGATTGTCAGCCTAAAAACCAGCCTTGTTTCTTTCAGTCATTTGTAACATTCATAGGAAGCAGCTCATCTCATGTGCTTCTTCAGCAACCAGTTTATCTTTCTCAGGAGATGAATTACAGTGAGGAATGAGGGTTCCCAGAACTGACTGTCTAAGAGTAGTTGATATTCAAGTCACTCAGTTGACAAATTATTGTTATTTCTCTGTAGGCATGAGGACTTTTTTTCTTCCTCTTTCTTTTTTTGAAGACTAAAACCAGTACTTCCCTTATTTAGTAATCTTGGTAAATTGAGAAAAAACCAAAATAGATAGAAGTCCTTTCTTCCATGCAGCATAACATCACATATGGAGTAGGGATCATCCAGCCAACCAAACCATGCCTGAGGACAAGACAAATCCCACCCCACCTCTGCCCAGCCCAGCATAGCATTTATGGGACATGAACAGAAGAGTATTGACAAGAAGGACAAAGAAAGAGACTTGTCGGGTTTCTTGTTAGGTTTCTTGTTTTCTTGTTACATCTTATTAGGTTTCTACTGTTCACACTATAATCTGTTAGCTTGCTCTTTGAACTGAAAGGCAGACCTAATTCAGATTTAGAGACAACTCTTATGTGCTGATGTTCCAGCTAAATCATTACTGTTTACACACTGTACCTTCTAAAAGGGTAAGCATGGATTCACCAGGACAGAACGATGCTAATTGATTAGTATATTATGCTAATAAATTAATTTGTGGAACAGTTATAGTAGCTATGTTATACAGTAGTGAATTTAATTTTTCTCTAATACAAAATCTGATCAGGGTGCTTCAGAACGTCCCTGGAGGACGCTGAGGATCCCCAACTGCCACCATCCCAAGGTGAGCTTTTGGGGTAACATTCCAAACCCTACTGACACGGAGTCCTGGGACAACAATTTCCAGGGAAGGCAGAAGAACAGAGTTTCCTGGAAAGAACCAAGCACAGACAAGCTGACCCAGACCAGCGCTTCTCCCTGCAGCAAAATGCTCATTACAGTCACCAGAACTTCTGCACAGACAGCGAGGAGACTTGAGCCTGAAGGCTGTGGCTGTCAAGTCACTGCAAGCAGCCTGTGCTGAAGGTCACTGCTGGCCCATCTTTGTCAGCAGGGTGACTTCAGGGACAGGGAATTTGCCGCCAGCCCACGCCGCCAGTTTGACCGCGGCGGGCTGGAGAGATGCGCTCAGTTCTCACCAGCAGCATCCCCCTGCCTGCTGGTGAGTGTGGCACCACAGAGCCACAAACTCAAGCTTAATGAGTGCTGTCAGACTGCTGAATTAGTGAATGGACACAAAGTTGGGAAATGTCGTTCAGAAAGCTCTGCTTCACACACAGCATGGCACTGAGTGTTTCTGAGGCACTGCCACAGACAGCATTTCTGTAAAACAGAACATGCTCCTGCCTTCCAACACAACACTAGATGATTCCTGAAATTAGATTTAAATTGTGTGATTTTGTATCTTAAAGGATCTTCCACAACAGTGGTGGAAATGAAAGCAATCGGTGCTATTTATCATAGAAAAACTTTGGAGAAATCTTTAGTGGTCATTCCTCATCCTTGTCAAACTACTCATCAAAATGCCTCATTTTATGATTAATTCATTCCCCCTTATTTGTGCTTGCAGCAAAATGAAAAAACATGGTTCACCAGTGCCAGGACTTTTTAAAGTTATTTTTTGGAGGTACCTTCAGGCCAGCAAGTCACAACTTCAGCTATATTTAAGGAGGACTACACTTTTCCCAAGAAGATCCAGCTGGCTTTTGGATTGGAGACGTCACGGTTACAACACACAGCTTTGAGACAACTTCTGAAGATTCACAGAAAATCCAATTTCCTCCCAATGAAGCCACTACGAAGAGAAACCCAAAACATGAATTGCTTACCTTTGTCATTGCTGCTGGCTGGGGTGGGAGGGGGGAAGCCCAGGCTTGGATTTGTCGTAGTTGTTAAAGCTCTGGCTGCGGCGGTTGTTGGCGCTGATGGAACCACGAGCTTTGGCCTCGCTGCCCGCAGCGGACACCCTCGTGGTGGGACCTGGCAGTCTGCTGGGACAATTACAGCACCATTAGGCACAGGGAAAAGGGGGAGAAACTATGGGGTACCATGCATGAGCTGAAAATAAAAGCATCAACAGCACAGGTATAGACTCATCAGGGTCTCTCTACTTCCCTAAGAACAAATCAAGGATCAGCCTAGATGAAAAGTGTATGCCAAACAAGCTACAGTCTGAATGGTTTTACATCAGAAAAAAGCCCTGAGACATAATTAACAGTCACCTGCCACAAATCTGGTAAATCAGGAATAGTTACAGGTAAATTCAGTGGAGCAGTACAACTGGTAAAAGGTGAAGATGAAGTGAGACACTACTGTTCTTAAACCAGACTGCCAGACACTTCATCACATGCTGCCCACAAAAGGGCTTCCCTTATTTCAGAAATAACAATGAGAGGGAACCTGGCTGCTTTTTTCCATTTTTCCCATCACATCTCTGCCCTGACAGCTACAAAGCTCAGCAACCAAGACCAGCAAAACTTGGTTCAATTATTTAAGCCTATATAAATCAAACAATGCTTAAATGCCCCCTAATACAGTAACCACATTATCAGTGAGTGGTACAAACCTCTGGTTTGAACTGGCCATCTGTCCCTTCCAGCATTTTCTTACCACAGCCTGTATTTACCAGATTTAGCTGACTAACTAGGAAAAAAATTAGTAGTTATTTCAGAGTAAGGAGACAAGCTCTTATGCTTTTCAGGCAGAAAGGGAGGTGGGAGACTTCACCAAAAAGCACAACAGAATCAGGAAAGCCACTAGCATCACATCTCAGAACACTTCAAAGCCAACATTCATACAGAAAACCTTTTTAAAGCTTTTTTATATAAATAACTTGTGTTGATAATAAAGTAAAAGGAAGAAGTCCCAGTTGTCAGAGAGAGTGGGGATGCACTGACCAAATCACCTCTGAGAGCAGGAAGAAAAGCCAGGAACTAACCTGGCAGGGCTTCCTAAACAAACTGACTTCTCCAAGACTGGTGAAGACATAGAAAATATGAAAAGAAACATGAAGAAAAAGCCAAAATGTCAGCAGCTGCATGCACATGCTTTCAAAACTCAAGAGTCTAAGACATGAGGGCATCATTCAAATACAAACCCAAAAATTAATTGACAAGCTCAAACCACCACAGATTCAGCACAGCACATCATGGTTCTGAGGTTGACTTTTAGACAAAGCCTCTCAAATTATCCAGCTTTTTCCAGCACTGGGGGTTGCTAAAATCTTTTCCATATTCATTATTGCAGTGAGGAGCACATGAGAACAACTCCAGAGATGCTTCATCCACTGCAGAGGAGACTGCAAGGGAAGAAGCAAGAGGGCAAGCAGTGACAAGCAAAGCTTCTTGAGAACTGGAAAGGTCACCAAGACAAGGAAGTTCATGAAAAGCTCATTTTGTGTAACAGGAAATGAGCTAGGTTTTCAACAAGGTACCTCAGCTCAAAGTTTCCAGCCAGTTTTGAAACACTGAATTTGGGGTATCCACTGCAGGATGGCTGTGAGTGCCCCAGTATGGAGGGGAGTTTTCCAGCAGCAGGGAAAGGCACAATCTTGCTGTCCTGATGGACAAGAAAGGACTCCCCACACATATCCACACAGGTTTTGCAAATCTGTCACATCTTAGAGTAAATGAAGCTCCTCAAACCATGGGATCACTTAAGAAGTGACAAGTTTGCCATTCGAGTCAGTGTTGTCTCTGCCAATAAAAACACACAAAAATAAAAAACCTACATGCTAAAAACGCTCTTGAAGATGTCTTTTCTCTCAGACTGTTTCTCCCCAGTGTAACTAACTGTTATGAGCCCCTGCTTTTGGTCAAGATATTTCACAGCAGTGCCTGTGAAATCTAAGGAAAAAAATCAGGTTCAGGAAGACATTTCTGGGTTCTTGCTATTTAGAGGGAAGATACTGAGCTTGGAGAACACTCTACTACTCCTCAGCACCTCTGTTAAGCAAACATGAGCTGTCAAGCCATAACTATGATCAAGGGAGAACATGAAAAGGAAACATGGAACTTTTGAACATGAGGTATTCTGCAGAGCTTCACTGTTATCATAAAAGAAATAAGATCCAGGAAATAAATCCAAATTATACAGCAGAAATAACAATCTAGACAAACTGAATAAAGATCATAAGCTATAGCTCACAAGCTTAGCACAAATGGTATGGCATAATTCACCAATGCAAAACTACATTCTAGTCAAACATTTAAATATCTTACAGAAGCAAAATAAACAAGATTAATAACCACAGCAACCCTTAGATCACTGAGCTGAGATGGTCAGATGAGCTGGCATGCAGGTCATGCTGGGATCCAGGAAAAAAATGGACTGAAATTTTTTTAGTCAGTCACTTCCAGGCAGATTGGAAGTGCAGGGGCTCTGATGGGACAGAGCTGGCTGGGCTCACATCATGCAGGTGACACTTTCCTCACCAGCTGAGCCACTGGCCTGATGCAGCTCAGCTGGGGGATGGAGCTAGATGGTCTTTAAGGTCACTTCCAACCCAAACCATTCTGTGATTCTGTGATTTCAACAGTGCAGATCAAAATAGACCTAACACAGTAGGGTGAGAACTCCCAGAACCATGTTTTGTTCTCAAAAGCAGAAAAAGCTCCGAAGAACAAGAAAATCAAATCATTTCCTTGTGGGCCAAAATACATTCCACACCTCAAAAATTTTAAAAAAAAAAAAAAAAAAAATTAAAAAAAAAAATTTACAAAATGAAATCCTTCTAAAACTTTCACATTTCAGCCATTTGTAAAGGCCTAGTTACAAACTCTTTTCCAACAGGAACCCTAAACATGCAGCCAGAAATATTGCAAAAGGATTACTCATGCTTTGCAGAAGATGATGAAGAAATGCTAACCTAGAAGACCTTTTCTGACCAAGAGTGAATCGGATGATTTTGCTTTGAGATGAGTCCCTGGGAGATGCACTGTGACAGGAAAGAAAAAGTGGAAGAGAACATTGAACAAAGAAACTTATTTGGTTTTGGTTTTTTTTAACTCACTGCCCTTAAAACTGGGTTTAGGATGAAAAAGGGTTTTTTATGAATTTCACAGGAATATAAAGCTTCTTGCCCAAGGTATGACTTCAGGTCAAAACCACTACAGTCTGAAATTAATTGATTTTCACAGAGTAATGAACATGTAAATCTGCATACAACCCCCAGCTCTATTCCTCTTTTCCTTCTCAATCCTTTATTATGTATATTTCCTGTAGAATCTGAGCAATTTGACTTTAGAACATACTAAGAAAACATGACATTGAAGATCTTCAGGATGTATATATTTCAATTCTTTGAAACCCAGCCCAATCCACACAATGGACTGAAAACACCAAAGCAATGTCCAAATGCTCCCATGCATCTCTGCGTGTTTTTTGACAGAAAAGTTGCAGAAATCTGTTCAAACACATCTTCATTTCACAGTAATTATTTCCTGACCAAGCTTATACATGCTGTATGAGCAACGCTGTGTTTTTCAGTTATACAAAACTATTGTTTACACCCAAATGAGCATAATTGGTGAAGGAAGGCACAAAAGCCAAACCCAAAAAACCTCTGAGTAGTCTCACTTGGAAGGCTTCAGTTAAACTGTTTATATCCCTCATCAGGCAGCACTTCAGCCAGTGCTCATCTCAATGTGTGTTAACACAAACAAACCTCCATTTGAGACATGCAAACCCAACAAAGCCTCCATACTTTAGTAATTTGCAGGTAGGATTTCTGCTTTTCATTCTGGCCACTTGTTCCCACCAAACCCTCCCTGTCACAGCAGTGGAAGGGTCAGACCAGCAGAAGGCTGGACTCAGAATTTGCTTTTATTGCAGCCTGGACAGAGCACTCCTAGCATTAGAGACATTCAGGGAACAAAGACCCTTTCTATTCATCTGTACTCTGATCTAGGAGTGCCAACAAACACCAACTGTGACAATTATGTTTCATGTAAAGCCAGCAGCATATTATTTTTGACCAAAAAGCCTAGATTTGATTTTGACTGCCACCAGGCATTATGAGCTCTATTTCTTTTACCACTGTCAGAGTAACCCTTCCAGTTCTTAGTGGGGACTGAAACTCTAGTAACCTGAGAACTGAAGTTGGTTTGCATATGCCCAAAATGTACATTTTCTAAGGGAAACAATATACAAGCCTTGTGAGCAGAAAGAAGCAAAAGAAATAGTGAGCAAAACATCCTTTTAAAACCCTGTGGCTACTTGGTCCCAATGTTACACTCACTGGGCTGCAGTTTCCAGCACTGAGAACACATTAAAACACACATTTTTTGATTTCCAAAGGTGTGAAATCAATTGCTACCCAGCATTCCATTCCCAACACACTTCATTCTGGAGCAGAACTGAAGAAAGGAGTTTCTTTGACTTTTTTAAGATTTTTAATCACAAGCAAAAAAAAAAAAAAAAAAAAACCCAGAAGAGAGAGACAATGAAAAAAAAACCACCCAGCTTTAAGGAGATTTCCCCACCTGGACTGCATTTCTGGTTGTGCTTTGAACTGATGCTGCACAGCCTGGGGGGGCTGCTGGCACTGAGCTGGCACCTGCTGCTGGGGGATGCCCACGTGGCACTGGGCTGGAGGTGCTGCTGGCTGGGCTGGATGGTGCTGGGGCTGCTGCTGCTGCTGCTGCTTGTAGCGGGACAGGCTGAAGAAGAGGCCCAGGATGGCCTTCAGATTCCCATTCCTGATTTCTGCAAGGCAATGGTCAGAGGTCACTCGTCAGCCTGCAGTGGGTGTTTTCCCCCTGACAGAACGCTGTCTGAACCCAGCTCCTTTGGGATATCCTTTAGGATAAGTTCTTTTCTGCACATCTAATTGGCATTACAGTTGACTGCCAGTGAGCACCAATGACAGATAAATAAGTAATTTCTCCCCGGCGGTGACTGAGCGATAGCTCACATTTCTGCTGCAGTCTGTGTCAATGCCAGTGTGCTTCAAAAGCAACTCCCTTTAACTCTTTCCTTTAAATAAAATAAAGGCTCCCCACACATATCCACACAGGTTTTGCAAATCTGTCACATCTTAAAGTAAATGAAGCTCCTCAAACCATGGGATCACTTAAGAAGTGACAAGTTTTCCATTCAAGTCAGTGTGGTCACTGTCAATAAAAACACGGCAAGAATAAAAAACCTACATGCTAAAAACACTCTTCAAGATATCCTTGGTTTGCTTTGCTTTGGTTTGGTTAGCCTATGTTTGGTTTGCTAAAACCCCCAAACAGAACCCCCACAACAACAACTGTATTAATGACAGCAGACTGTAAATGATTTCTCAGTCCTAAACTTGCACAAGGAGGAAACTACTCTGCTCTCACACATATTTCTGGAATATCAGACTAATCATTTCCACTAAGAAAATTTGATGCAAGTTTTGCACTAGAAAATATGGTTATTGGGTGAAATATCTGTGTTCAAACAGGTAATTACCAGCTCTGACACTATCACAAGCTGACCAGGGATGGACACCCAATGTACCTAAGGGCAGCTTGACAGTGCATGTATGAACTTTTCCTAAATGTCATCCTGTGCTTCTATGCAATATCAAATGCAAAAATGTAAAAGCAAACAGAAACACAAGCATGAAGAAATGTATCAGACCATGCACTTAACCACTGTGTCATAATTAATATGCAAGAGTGCAAATTCTGTCTTGCAGACAACCTTAATGTGCTGTGACTTAGTCACTTTAGCATGTTTAATTTCCTAAATTAAAGAAGTGCATTAAAAAAGCTACATCAAAGAGCTGAACTTTTCCCTGTGTTGTACAGACCAGTTGAAATAATAAAGCTTGCTGTTGCCTTGAGAGAGAAGAAAGAAAGAGAGAGAGAAAGGGGGAAAGGCAAGGCAAGGCAAGGCAAGGCAAGGCAAGGCAAGGCAAGGCAAGGCAAGGCAAGGCAAGGAAAGGGGGAAAGGGAAGGGGAAAGGGAAGGGGAAAGGGAAGGGGAAAGGGAAGGGGAAAGGGAAGGGGGGAGACAAGCTTCTAGTTTTGGTCTCCTTGTCTACCTGCACCTCAATCTACTTTTCCTTCCCAGCCACTAATATAATTTTCTTTCTTAAATTTGATTCAGCCCATGTCCTCAGAGACCATCAGACCTTCTCCAAGTGGCCCTGGTCACCCCCCAGACCCAGGATATTCCTCTCCTCTCATCTTTCCTGACTCAGTTTCCTTACCCATTTTTTCCTCCCTGCAGCCTGACCCCTCCACCAGTGCTCTGTCCCACCACTGACCCCTCATTCCCTTGTTTAAAGGATTATCATTCCCAGGGCCCTTCAGCAGCCATTTTCAGTCTTCCTCTGTTTTTTTGGCCAATTTTAGTCTCTCCCAGAACAGTAGAGTCCCAGTTAATCCTGCCTGTTTCCCCTTTCCCCAGCCCACTCCTGCTCCCATGCACAAACCCACCCTTCTCCCACTGCACCAGGCAGGTTTTCCTTCTCTAATCTGCAAGTTCTCTTCAACCATCTATGTTCAGCTTGGGAGGACAGGGATGGAAGTAGACAATAAAGTCAAACAGACCCAAAATACAGCAGAACACAGTAAAAAGGATTTCCTTATCTCCAGTAAAGAACTCAAATTACTCATGGGAACAGTAAGGAAAGTAGCATTTAATCACAGGTTGAAGCATAACTAAACAGACCCAGAGGCACTGGGAAGCTTAACTGCACAAATACAGGCCAGAAGATAAAAGAAATTACCACGGGCCTGCTTGCTTAAATTTAGCAAAGCTATATGCAACTGGAAACTGATTTCCATGTGAAGTGAGAGGCAATAACAATAATAACCCACCTATGACCTGTTTATTTCTAAGGCTATTTTCTGCTGCATTTATCAGAAGAGCAACCTGCTTTTGACCAAATAAAGGTAATCAAAAGAACACTTTTAATGAGGTACAGCAGTCTCTCTCCCTCTGGGTTCGAAGCAAAATATTTCAAATTGGCCTTTCAGAGGTACCTCTGTTTCTTTTATCTCAAAACCTGAGGTAATTCTGGCAGTTCTACCCTGCACTTCATACAAAAGGAGTATTTCAAAGAGTACTTCAGCCTCACTGCACTCTGCCCATCAGCAGAGTCTCAAATGCTTCCTGCTTCAAGTCCTCTCCAGTGCCTGGCCAGCCCCAGTATCACAGTGACTTAGATAAGGACAAGGGTGTCACCCACCCATTTCAAATGTGGAGACAAAAATTCCTCTCCTGGATATTGGGAACAAACACTGCAGACACTTGCAGGGAAACTGCAATTTGGTTTTCACAGGGAACCCCACTGATCTACCCTTTGGAGATCTCCATCCTGGGATATCTCCTGTTTCCCCTGCACCACTGTTCCATGGTGTGTCCAGTTGATCTTTATTCAGCTCATTGGTCACCCAGAAGAGTGACAAATGGCATCAATTTGAGTCTCTACTGCACATCTACATCCTCCACAGCCTTCAAAATCTCGGCAGCAAGGAGATGCTGTGTGAAGGAGAGCAAGCTTCCCTGGGCAGCTCCAGTTCCAGGAGTCTAAAACAAGTCTAAGAGCAGGGGTATGGAAAGACAATTCAAAGAATGGACAATAAAAATTTGCAGCAAGAATTGAAAAGAGGTCTCCAGCTCTCTATAGTTTTGTTTAGTAACTACAAATGGAGATTTTAGATTCTTAAGAATCTCTGATAAGGGGATGCCTTTTTGCCTCCAGGTCTGGGGAAGGGGCTTGCCTCTTGCACAGCAAGGTCATCACCAGTGATTGCAGATCCTCAGCATCTCCACTGCAGAAATCCATAAAAACAGCCTCCAAGTAAGTGGCATGCACATATCAAAGCTGGATTTTTCAACACTGGGAGGATATGACACATGCAGTCCCAAATTATTTCAACATTTAGGAGTCATCCAAATGCCAGTTTTGAATCATTAACTTCCCTCCACACTAAAGCTGCACTATTGAAAAATACGTGTTCTTAGCAAACCCAAGAGACTTCGGTGATTATTCCCTTTTGGAAGCAATCACAACCTTTTCCTTCTTCCTAGATGAGGATCTGCCAGTGAAGTAAATAAAGTTATTTGCAGTTGACCTAGCAGGTCTTGGCATCCTGCACAGAAACACTGGCTTGTTTGGTAACAACATTCCTCACTTTAAATCATTCTGTGTTCCTCAACACAGCCCAGGAGAGACTAGAAAGAGAAATTTACTTTACTGCTGCATTCAAGTCTTTTAACTTAATTCATAAAAATGTGTTCATTCCCTCCCCCTCTCTGGTTGTCACTTTCTTCCTTCAGTGCTAGTGGTGGAGCCAGTAAATGGTCTCATTTATATGCTGGCAGCAAACATTCCTGGTCCCTTCTTAGCTTCCGTGTGATTTAAACCACTAATTCCTAGATAGTGGAAAAAGAAAGGGAGAAATCCCAAATCAGCAAAGCCATGGGATAACATGCATCCTGCTGGGCCTGACTGGTGACTTGGCAGGAGAGCCACGAGCATTAATCATGCTGTCCCTTCCCCAGGGTGAGCAACACCTCGCTGCCAGCTTTGGACACCCAGGCAATTTTCTCCTCTCTAATCTGCTATTTCGCTTAGATTTTACCTTCTATCAGGACAGGTAAACAATGTGAACTGTATTTTTACAGCATTTCCATGCTAAGGTCAAAATTGACTTTTACAACCAACTCGGCTGCATTTGCTTTTTCATCATTTCCTGGCAAGCAAACTTTCTGCTGTTTGAAGTTTCAGCTCATGCTTTCTCTTCTTGACACAAAAATCCTTCTGGTTGTAACTGAGCAATTGAGGGAAAATATTTGTAATTGCTGTTCTGATCCAGCCTAAGAACACACCTTACATTCAGCCTCCTCTTCTACTAGTTGTGGTATATTCAGGCTAGAAAAATTATCAGAACAATAGCAGAAAATATCAAAATAACAAACAGCAGAAAATATCTGCTATTTTGCTGCAGCCTTCTCCTCCAAATTCAGTTGGTGAAGAGACTCAGTCAGCAAATGTAACTTTGAAGTCTCACCTGGTGCCACACATTCAATTATTTGTTCTGTAAAGCACTGATGGAGATGTCATATAATACATTCAGCTACTGAACCCAACTGCTTTTCCAGCGTCTTTAAATGGAAATGCAAGTGAAAGCTGGTGCTGAGGATGACAGAAATCTGTTTGATCTCTTAATAAGATAATAGCTAAACAGGTTCTGAGCCAACAGGTGCCACACATCCCAGCAGATGTAACACACTGGCATAAAGGAACAGAGTAAACCTAGTTTGGTTTCAGAAAAATTCTGATGCTCTTCAAAAGCAGAGTGATTAATTAGAGGTCAAAATGTCTTTTTTGGATTTTGGTTCAAAATATTTGGATTTGATTGTTTTGTGCACTTGGAAACAAGCTTAAGAAAAATATTTAAAATGAGAAGAACGCAGGATGGTTGTTCAGGTAAGACAATAATTGAAGAATAAGGAAATAAATTTTTCTCTCACAAGGCAAACAACTGACAGCAGTTCACTTACATCTGTAAAATGTACACTGATCAATCTGCCAATTAGAGAACCGAGAAAAGAAATTTCTGGTATAAAAAGAAAGAAATAAAGAAGCAATTGAATTCTAATTTGGTTTCATCGATTATTTTTGCGAGTCAGCTGTGTAGAAATTAGAGATGTATTTTATCTACCTTTCACATTGAGATGGGGAAAAAAAGAGGAAGTAAATATTGTCAGAAGTTTAAATTGCCCTCGTTAATCTTCCATTACACTCAATGCTCTGGTTACAATCACAAGTAGTAATTCAGGTTCCTCGTTTAACATGAAATCTGAAATAACCAATGGACTCACCTTCTGCTGACAGCCCCTGGATGTTAATCCCCTTAGCAGCCAAGAAACTCAGGCATGCATCTATGTTTTCAATCTGTTCAAGAACAAACAACAACAACAAAAAAAGAGACACAAAAAGAAAATGCAATAATTATTTACTTTCATCTACTGCCACCCTTGAGTGCACTCAATCTTTGCATCCCAAAAAAGTCCCTTTGCTCGCGACGTGGAAACCATAGCATGAAACCCTCTCAGTTTGAGCTCCTAAATGGATTACTCCATCGATGATAAACTGATTATTCCATGGGTCAGGGCTTCCTGTTATCTGCATTGCACAGAGCAGGTTAGTTCATGCCCCAACCACAACAGCCCATCGCTGCATTGCTGACCGGAGGGTCAAGGATGCTCCGCGCCAGCATCCGTAACCTGCAACGAGCAACAAACACCAACCCAAAAATACCCATGGAGGCCATTTGTTTGAGGAGGCAGATTGCCACTTGCTCTGAAGCTGACAGCTGGCAGGAGTTTCCAGCCACACCAGCAGTTGAACAGAAAGCTGTAAGTGGAAACCCCAGCCGGAATCCCAAACGCGGCATTCCCGCGTCGGGAACGACAGGCAGCTCCGGTCACTCGCTGAGGGGCACAGCCTGCCCCCATGGACATGGGACAGTGGGGACAAGTGCTGTGGGATAAAATGAATTTTCACCAGGTAGGGACTTGTGCACAGCAGGTCAGCTGCTACACAAAACTCTGGTTGCTATACACGGGCTGGACTCAAACCCACCTAAGAAAGTGAACTGCAGAGAGGCTGCGTGAGTCAGGAATGTGTTCCACTCTGTCTCAGCATGACCATGGGGATTTTGCAGTAGCCTCACACCTCATTTCCCACCAGGCTCCCACTGAAGCTCTGCTGTCATAACCACAAGATGCAGAGAGATGCAGCCCCCACCCCAGACCACCTCAAGGGGCTGCAAGGAACAGAATTTTAGCAAATAATACCATGTTTTGTGTGTGGTGACACAAATAACATTTGGATGACACTGTTGAGCAGTTTTTTTGTTTAACCACGGTAATCAGCAAGTGATAAAATGGAGTCTCTGTGTTTGGAGATCTCTCAAACGTTAATTTATTAATTCCTGAAACATGACAACCAAATGGCAAACATGCCACCCCTGCATCCACTGTGGGGATGAGAAAGGAGACAGACACCAAGCCCCACTACCTTTATTCTGTGAAGTGTGGAGACATCAAAAGCAAACATGAAAATTCCAGCTGCCCTGTCAGCTCCTGCCTGCCCTCAAAAAATTACACAAGTGAGGGCCAGGGCTAGGCAGCAGTTTAGAACCTGAGCTCCCAGCACCTGACCTGTGAACTGCCTGTCCTTCTCAAAGTAATAAAAAGTACCAGGGAAGCTGCCAGGAAACCTCCCACATGGATTTCTCTCAGGGTATATTAATTTATTGTCTATAACTGTAACAATAAAATCATTTTCTTCCATCATGAGGGGGAAAAAAGTTATTGGCATTGCTGAACTGTGATTTCAACAATTAGAAACACTTTTATCAACCTAATTATACTTTGAGACATACTATCAAGGACACAAAGTATATAGTACACTTTGAGTAAGTTACACACTCCAAAACCCAGAGAGTTACCAAAGAACACATTTCCTGTAATGCTCAGACCTTAGAGCTTGGAGCAGGGTGCAGTTCAAAGGTTCATTTATCCACAGCTCAATATGATCCAACAGCCAACTGACCCATTTCCCTCTTCAGTACTCAACAACCCTTTCAAGTTCTCAACACGGCTCTTTTATTGAGGTGATGTGGGACTTGGCCGGAAAACCAAAGTTCACCTTCTCAAGAACAAACACCACATGAAAGGACCAATCCATTTCTACTACCTGCACTTCACAAGCTGCATCATTCCAAGAACTTTTGCAGTCCTCCAGAGCTGTGGGCAGATGTCTCCTCCCCCAAAAAGCAGGTTAGTGACTAAAGATGAACAATATCTCATCCCCACTGCAGATCTTGCTTCTCTTCCCAGGCCCCTCATCTTTGCATAAACTCTTCTTTAGGACAGAGTGAATACAGGATTAAGATTTAGCTGAAATGATTAAAATCTAGTGTTGAAAAGAATTCAAGGTCCTTCCCATAAAATAACTGCTGGCCTGAGTCAAAAACCCTGATTTTGGCTGAATCAGTCTAATGCATCAGAAATCATGTTGCTCGTTTAAGGAGTTCCCAATAATGAAACGTGTCATGAATTTCACTCACAAAAGCTCCAAGGAAGGATTCTGCCTTTGGCCCCTGCTGTATTAACTGTTAATAACATGAAAATATTGTTTTATGGAGAAAGAGGCCCCCAGTGCAGACAGGGCTGGAGACAGCAAGCTGTTCTGAAGTAGCAGTGTGGTAGTCAGACCATTCAGATGTGTGCAGGATAGGAGTGAAGTTTCTGGATAGATCTCAGCTAGGTGGTAGGGAAAAATTCTTCTTTTAAGCAGATGTGAAAGGGCTGGATTTGCCAAAGGGGAGGGGATATTTTCTGTTTCGCTGTGAGCTACAATTGGTTTTTTGGCTGGTAATTCTGATTTCTCATTAGCTTTGTCAGCAAAGCTTAACACAGGGGAGGCAAAGCTGGAGAGATGGCAGCTGGATGCTCTCATTTCCTGCCCACCCCAAACAGGGGAAAGCAGTGCAAAGCAAGGAAAACCAAGGACAGCCATCCTCAGAAACATAACCAGGATTATCCAGAACTGAACCTTGTTAAATTTCCTGGCCAAAATCATTAGGTGAATTTGCAATTTTGGATGGCCACATTTAAACTGTTTTGGGTGTAATCACCTATCAAGGATGTGCTATCAGTCCCACGTCCTTATAGGATGGGTGTTTATTCTGAAATGTCCCCAAAATGCCAGCCAAGGACTGCTGAGACCACACCAGAGGGGCAGTCAGCCTCCAGGGCCCCTCCTCCTCCTTTCTTTCCATTGGGAGATCATGAAAAAAAAAAAAAAAAAAAAAGAAAAATCAAAAGCCAACACTGTAGAAATTAAATTTCTGTTCAGACAGAACATATCAAGTGTCATCACTCCCATTCTCATATTCACAGAAGGAAAAGCTACCTGGAAATTTCCTCTTAACATGAATGACCTGGCAGGATGGGAACAGAGGGCATCATGGCCAAGTTTTTGTGCTTATCATAGTAACAGCAATTTCAATTTCTCTTCTTAACAGTGCAAGGGAGAAAACATGCCCTGGCCTGTATGAGCAGAACAGAAACAAATGACCGAAAAAATCCCAAAATATCCCCATAAATGGAGACCCACAGGTGGGCACTGCTGTGTGTTGAACATTGACTGGGTCAGACAAAAACCTGAATGTGGAAACTGCCTCCAGCCAAAGCTGTCTGTCCAACCCTGCCAAGTCAAACACACGAGGTAAAGGATAACCAGTGCTGCCCTTGTCACAGGCATGGATGTTTTTCCCCAAACAAAAACCAGAATTGAACTCCTTGTAGGTTCTCACGTTGGGATGCAACAAACCTCTGCTCCCAACTTTTACAGTGATAAATGGGGAGTTTTCATGAGCTTACCCAGAAAACCCACTACTTATATTGAAACCAGTGCTTTCCACTTGCCTTGTGGCTCAGTGGGATGTGTAGTATATTCATTTTCAGGAGAAAAATGACTGAATTCATGGGGAAGTTTTTAAAGTCTCACAAACCTTTGTGCAATATTCCAGCAGAAACAAGGAAATAGCCTAACACAAGCTGTTTCTTAAGGCAAAATCTATTCCTTGTCTGTATTGTTGAATTAAGCTTTTACCCTCATATTTTTATATCCTAAAACCTTAAGTCCTTACACTGACAATCCTCTGAATCCTGGAATTCTGGGGGAGGAAGGGCTCTCCATTCTGATAACATCTCATTTGCTCTATTTCCTAAACATAATTATATATAAAAAATACCAAACCAGAACTGCAAATTCCATTTGTCCCAGAAGGATATAAATACTAACTCTTCTTGCTCTGTTTAAAATAAATCTTCATTAGTAGTTATCCTAATCAAAATGTATCTTTTTGAAAAGAAAACAATATGTTGCTCCCAGTGTTCATATGCTGCTCCTGACAATTTGGATAAAAATGTCTCCCAAAATTAAGCTTCAGGATTTTGACAGAACGTGGTGGGTAACTTAGAAATAAAATAAAATATGCAATATAAAGGAAAATGAAGCTAATCCATATTCTGAAGCCAGGCTGTGACAGATCTAGCCACAGAAAGAGAAATCTGTTCAAATGTACATGAAGAGCTGACTCTTCTGTTAAAATTGCATTGCTTTGGGTTTTTTAAAGACAAGGAGAATTTGGGGACTAGTCTAAGGCTGGAGAACCAGCACAAGCCTCATCCTCCTCTCTCTGACCCTGGTAAAACCCTTGCTACCCTGTGTTTCCAGCTCTTCTTCCAGAAATAATGGGACAAACATTCCACATTCCTTCCCACCATGCCCTGTGTGAATAGGAACGAGGGCAGTGAGCCCCAGAGAGGAACCTGTGATTCACACTGGCCAGAACTTCTAATGACAACACAGAGCATCCAAGGGGCATGCTTGGGCTGTGAATGGATTCAGGCCATCCAGGGCAATTCCCAAGCTTTGCCAAAGCTGGTCTGCTTGGGGAGAGGCACATGGAGAGCTGTAGAACTGTTCCTGCTTTATTCAGCTTTTCAGGTTTCTTTCAGGTTGGGTTTTTTTTTTCAGGTTTATTTATTTAAAACTGAAACTCTCCTATGGGGGAAACAAAAGTAAAGAGCAATGTCTCTTGACAAATATCCCTGGAAATATTCTTTTTGGATTAGCTCTTCAGGATCAGGCCTTCAAAAAGTTGAAGTGGATAACTTGAATAATTTGAAATCTTGAGATCTTCTAAATGATGATTAAGCAACAACAAGCTCAACTTTGCAAAACAAGTATCAACAAAGAATCCTGCCTCTGGAGAATCATTAATTTAGGACACAGATGGAACTCTCTTGACTAGATTCTAGCACATACCACAGTATTTATTGGCACTGAATCTCTGTTTATGTGTAACTGAAAAGAGGAAAACGTGGGGAGAAGCCATGGCTGTGCTCAATAAACTCAATGAGGACAGCAGTGACTCTCAAGAATGCTTCATTTCCACCTTCCCTGGCTGCTCAGGGAAAACCCTTTTCTCTCTGGGGCTCCCAGACAAAGTTACATGCTGTGCAACTGGGGAAAGGGGGAATGGCTCTAAACTGAGAGAGAGCAGGGTTAGATGGGATATTAGGAAGAAACTCTTCCCTGTGAGGATGGTGAGGCTCTGGCACAGGGTGCCCAGAGAAGCTGTGGGTGTTCATCCTTGGAAATCCTCAAGGCCAGGCTGGACAGAGCTTGGAGCAATCTGGGACAGTGAAAGATGTGGAAGTGGAACAAGATGGTCTTAAAAGTCCCTTCCAACCCAAACCATTTCATCATTCTGATTCAATGCAAAATATCATCAACATCCAGCGAAGATGCATTTCTTCCCAAAACATCCTTGAAATCCACATAAACCAGTATTTTTCAGAGTGCATAAATGAAAAGTGGCACTAGCACCACTCAGTGCAGCTAGCCCTGGCTGTCACACACTGCTGCCTCTCCTCAAACACCAGCTCAGGTGCTGAAGCCTGTATGATTACAATCCTGAACTTTCAGCAGGAACCCACAATGTGATGGAACTCACACAGAAAGAGCCTCCTGCTCTGCAGCCACTGGCAGTTGTTCATTTCTAAAAAAGCTCCCTGGCAAGGGAGTTGTGGCCACAGCCTGTTCCCAGGCTCAGCATTCCCTCCCTGCTTGGCTGGTGGGAATTCTTGTGTCTGCAGCCCTGGGGACACAGCCTCACCTGCTCCCAAGGGATTTATCCCAGTGGCAATGACACATTTGTGTCCCCTCCTCCCTGGCACCTGGATAACATCCCCTACCGAAATTCCCCTGCATAGCTGCTCAGAGCAAGTGCAGCAATGCCACTTGTATATGTAAAAATAGCTCTGCAGAAAAAGCAGGGGAATAAAATGTTCTAGACATGCACTACCTAATTAAAACAACCACTATCACACAGTTACAGTGTATAAGCAATGGCTGGAAATGAAAGATTTGTGAAAAGACACAGAGGAAAAAGTTTATTTCTCTGGACTGTTTAATGCTTTGTAACAGCTATGATCTGTTCCCACAGATATTCCACAGTGAAGAGCTTATCACTGTATCTCCTGTAAAAAGCAAGAAACACCCAGGCATGAGAAGAAATTTCCATATAAACAGCCTTACTTCTTACAGCACCAAGCTGGAGGAGAATAATAAATAAATTTTTACTTCCACCTGTCCTCAAATGAAGCTAGCCTTTTCTCCTTAGCTAGAAAAGGCTCTCATCCATGATTTCCCAGTTTTCCCCATTTATGACAAGAATAGCAAGAAGCTATATGTTTGCAAAGTATTGCATAAAAGGTGTATTTATGTAATAATTTTACATCAGTCATGGGCATAGCAGAAAATTACATTAATGGTGATTCTAGACTTTGGTGTAGGTGTAAATATGCAAGCGAAAGTTAAAGAGATCTCTACTCAATGCATTTGCTGGTTCATGTATTTAGCCCATACAGAGGGGGTAGAGCCATAGGTATCAAAAATGCAGTAATTCCATTTAACTGTGACATAAATGATCAAACAGAATCTAATTCTGTCTTTACAGTGAAGCTCACGGATCACATTTTTTCCATTAAAATTACTTGGTTGCTCTTTACTGAACCCCACACTGTTTCAGACACAGATGATATACAAATTCTTGCATCACTGTCTAGGATGAAGAGCTGAGAGCACCCCACCGGTGACCACAAAGGTGATCCATTAGGGTGTGAAATAGGAGCATCAGCAGCAATGTTTCCAAAGGTGTTCCCTACACACCCATCTGACAGACAGCAGGAGGATAGAAAGAGTTCTGGAAGTCTTCCCCTCCAGAAATGAAACAAATCTCTGCTCAGTGACACTACCATGCCTTGTGGCAGGGAGATGTACATACCAGCCTTTCCTGATCCTGTCTAGCTCTATTTATCCTGGTATTTTCCACGTGGGATGATGGGGGCAAAGTGGAGGGGGGCTTGTGGTTTTATTTAGACTGCAAGCTCTGCAGCACAGAAACCTCTGACCCAACCATGCCTGTCTCACTAATTACCATGCAGGAATGGTGAGCATGGCAGCATAACAACAGTCTGGGCATCTGGAAAAAAACACAGACAGTAAAATCCATCTTATCTTAGAGCAAGAGTCACAGAAACTGAAGCTGAAGGACAGCTAGCTACAAGTAACTTGGCAGATCATCTCTGCAGCAAATCATTCTTGTCCACATCACAACCTGGGTTCATACATGACCAACAGAAACACCAGGAGCTTCAAGAAAATGCTTCCAACATTCCTGAACTTGCTATTTGGCCACATCCCTGCACGAGCAACCTTCAGCATCACAGGTTAGGGTCAGGAGATACCCATCTGTTACCATGGCAACCTCAAACCAGATTAAATTTCTAACCATACGCTCCTGATGAATTCCTACATCTTCTCCCCAAGAAAAGTGGAGGAAGGCTTAGAAGACAGGAAAGTTCCCTTGACTACATTTGCTCAGCCTTGGAGTTGGATGACTTGAAAATGCACAGCTATATTTAACCCCTGGGATGGGTTTCCAAAAATCCTGCGCTAGGAATCTCCAGAGGAAAATAAACGTGCTTGTGATGCTTTTGATCTTGCAGCAGGGCTGCTGCCCTGAATTAGCAGCACATGCCCCAGCAGCAGAGCCCTCCTTGGCTCTGGGACTGGGCAGGGCTGGAGCAACAGCCTGGCAGATTTATTGCACCTTGCTATGGCAACGTTGGGACAACACTGGCTGCACCAAACTGCTCAAAAGGAGGAGCAGGTTAAAGCAGGCTGAAGAAAAGCAAAGACAGAATGATTTTCCGTGAGAAAACGAGCAACTAAGAAATTTTTTTTTTTTAATACAGCAGCTATTTTTAGTTGTTTGTACATAACACAGCAGCTCCCTCCCTTAGTGGATTTTGCACACACACATAATAGCTGCTCGGGTGATGCAGATGGTTTCAGCTCACATTATTCCTTCCAACCAAGTCATAAATGGGATCCCAGCTACCCCCTGTAAATATTGGCCACATCATGGCAGCACTCACATTCCTTACATCAACTCAGTGAAGTGCTCTGGAGAAAAAGAACACAGAAATATGGATAGTGTTATATCCTCCACACAAATTAGTAATGGAGATTTCAACATCTCATGCTCTTTCGCCAATTAAAAAAAAAATAAATTCATGGAGCTGGCAAGGATCACACTGAGGAGGGAAGTGAATACCTGTCTCCACCAGCTGGGTTAATATTCTGAGCACTGCTCAATTCAAAACCAAGGTCCCCACCAGGCTGGAGAATTTCCACACAAACTGTTCCTTAGGTGCCACACACATTACAAAACAGCTCATTTTCAGAACGCAAGAAATCGGTCAAATATTAAAATAATAGTCAAATTCCCAATCAGTAGGAAGTAAGGTTTCCTCGAAAATTAAGTTATTGTACTGAAAACACAGCCTGTATCTCAACTTCCATGGAATTCTTGGAAAGAATTGCTGGCTCTGACCCCCACTGCAGCACAAGATCCTTTGTTTGCAGGACAAACAGCAGTAGGAAGAGTGAGTGGTATTACTTTACCACTACAGCTTGATACCTGCATCAGAAAGAGATGATTCTTAAAAACTTCCTGTCAACACATGAAAAAAACAAATACCTCCTCTTTGCCATTTGAGAACGGATAGTTACAGGCACAAAGTGATCCTGAGAAATAGTAAAGCCCAAGCACAAACCCACAGGAGAACCACAGCAATTTCCTCGCCTATTTCTAGGAGGTGCAGTGGTGGTTGTGAAGCCTACGTGCCTTTCTGTGCTCCAAATTCTTGTCCTGGGTGTCCCACAACTCCCCCAGACATGGGAAGATGAACAGAAGAAGACCCACAGGAAGACCCACAGATTCCCCAATCCTCTTCCTTTCAGCCCATTTCAGCTTTGCTGTATTCCTATAGCAAACAAATAGCATAGACAACCCATCCACTTTGTTTTTCTGATTATCATTTGACAAATACAATGAACCTTTTACAAGAGGTGACATGCAGCACTTGCAGAGGCACCCACATTAATAAGAATAACCTATAGTATTTAGGAGGGCAGGTACTAACCTCCCATATTCTGCAAGATGCCAAATGTTGAACTCCAACAAGAGGCAAATAAGGGAAAAAAAAAAAAAAATCTCTGTTTTGCTATAAACAAATAATTTTAGCAGAGATAGCCCTTCTCAGGTCTATTGATCTGAGCCTTCTTTTCAGAAATGTGCAGGAGAGGAAATTGGCCTTGATTTATTGTCCTTCACCCAGTTATCAAGAGCTATGCCAACATTTTCTGGGGTTTTATTTTAAAAACCCAAATGCTGCCATGGTCTCCAAATGTTCTTGGTCCCAGAGCCTGTGCTCTGTACAAGTACATCCTCCATCACCCACAGTATTCTCTGCATCCAGCTGGAACTAATCATCAGAATTGCAGGCTTTTGTTTAGACAAATATCTACAGTACAAAAATATAGAGGTTTTGGAAAAAAAAAAGAAAAATCCCTGAAACAGATTTCCTGCAGAGGACAAGCTACAGAGTAGTGTGTAATAGATTATATAAAAGCCAGCCAACTCTTATCTGGGGCAAAGGAAGACAGGGATACTCCCCTCAGCAGAACAAGCCAGACAGGATGGTGATGGGAGGACAGGTTCTCACCTCAGTGATTTTTCACGAAGCCAGTGGGGTCCTTGTCATGTCATTTTTGGCACTGGGAGCGAGGCTGATAAGCACTGATGGTCCCACATGGCTCTGCAGCACTAAACTTCACTTGACAAGGCTTATTAGCACTGGCTTTGAGCCTGACAGACCCAAGCTGTCTGCAGTGCTCACTTTGGCCAATTTGCCCAATGCTCTCCACCACTGGGAACAAGGAGAAGGGGCTGGATCTGGCTCTGTGGTGCAAGATTTGGCAGCACCACCTTGGCACTGGGCCACATGGAAGCAAAGACACTTTTTTTCCCACTTCCTTTAATGGGTTTGGGAAGACACAGATGTGGTGCAGCTTTCTAAGCTGATACACCTGGCTGGGAGTGAGCTGTTTTCTCACAGCTCAGCTTCCACCTGGCTGCTTGAGGCATTGGGAGTCCAAAAAGGGAAAAGGGATGGTAGAAGGCTTCCCTCTGAGATCTGCTGTACTTCTATATAATGAGCAAAGTTCAGTAATTTCTTTGTTGGTGGTTTGTTTTGTTTAATCCCCCCAGATTTCCTTATCTGTGATGCTTACCTTTCAAGCACTGGAAGATGGATATGGACAATTTTAACTGGGAGATGCACTTGAAAACTGGACATTCCCTAAGTATCTGGATAGGCTTGCCTCTGCCAGCTCTCTGAGCAGGGGTCACCAGACACAACCAGCAGCTCCCACACTCTGCAGGACCTTGTAAGCTGTGCTAAGAGAGTCACTGAGACTGCTGCTCCTAAAATAAGCACTGTAATTAATGTGTTTGTCCTGGGCCTGCCAAAGGGGGTCTCCCTAAACACTGCATGAACACCATCCCTTATGAAGATTCTTATGTTCTGCCTTAGGAGAACTATGGAATGATTTGGGTTGGAAGGATCCCTAAAGATCATCTCGTTCCACCTTCCACTATCCCAGGTTGCTCCAAGCCCTGTCCAACCTGGCCTTGAACACTTCCAGGCATGGGGAATCCACAGCTTCTCTGGGCATCAAGAGTGTTTTTACAGCCAGATGACCACGAGCTCTGCAAGCATGTGCACCTGATAAAAGCAAGCCCTAAGCATAATTCTCATTTTTCCCACACGAGCAAAACTGCTGGGGATGCCCAGATGACTAGGGGGGAGAAATTCCCACTTACTGCAGGAGCAAGTGCAGTAACATCAGAGGAGGCAGCTCAGACCAAACGTGTCCTTCCAGCCCCCTGCAGCATTCCTGACCCAGCTCATGCCCCCTGCATGCCTCTGCTTATAACCTGATCCTGCTCCCATCAGCAACCTACTCCATGCATCCCACTAGCCAACGCTCTCTCTTCGTTGAGAATAATGACTTGAAGGGACTTTTTTTAGCTGCAACGTCCTGGAACTGCTTGCAGACTGCAGTCCTGAATGAAATTCAGTTCTTACGGCACACTTGCGGAACATTGAATTATAGTAATTGTCAAAATTCCCTCATTATTTATACTCCAGACAGCTGCTGTGGCTACAGCAAGAACAGCAACCACCCTCTTCAAAGCAGTAAGCAGCAGCAATGATAAATCTTTCTGATGGTTTTCTTTTTACACAGTGCTTGCTCCACGGTTTCAACAAGATTGATAACTTCCAAGGAACAACAAAAAGCCAAAGGAGGGGAGCAGAACAGAGTGTGGGTTTTGACTTAAGGCATCAAGCTCTCCTTAAATCTTTATTTCACTTTA
Source organism: Entomyzon cyanotis (assembly GCA_024500445.1). Lineage (NCBI taxonomy): Eukaryota > Metazoa > Chordata > Aves > Passeriformes > Meliphagidae > Entomyzon > Entomyzon cyanotis. Next base: position 3,171,962 of record JAKEPQ010001029.1, read on the forward strand.
CTGCACGAGTGGCTGGGCTCATGTTGTAGTCATGGAGGTAGGGGAACAGTCATAAAAATAAAAAATATTAAAATAGCTTCACACAGAGAATGGATATCCGAGTGTCCCAAAGCAAGCATTTGCAATGCCACAGGAAGATACTGGAATTTATGCTGTAAAATGACTTTTTCTCAAGATAGAAGGAAGTAACCTTATTTGAAGTACCATAAATTTTAAATGCTCATCATTTAAATGCATTTTAAAATCAGCTTTTATTATTTGTGTTCTTAGTAAAATTCTGCCTGTAAGTTGAGCTTCAGCAATACTCACAGCAGATATACTCTTGAGGTACTGTATGCTTTTCATTTACCTGGACTAATTTTTGGTTTTCCAGGTCTGAGTATTAGATACAAGCAAGATACAAATCAACTTCTTAACTGTCAACAAGCTGCATCATAAATTCCACTATTTGAATTTTTTTTCATTTAATGCATATGTCTCATTTATTTTGTTTCATTTCAAAGGATATAGGAACTCTTAAAACCTTCAAATCCACTTTTAAATATCTAATTCTTTATTTTTATATATTCCTGTTTACCTGTGTGATACTTCAGAAATTCAAAGCAGCAATGTAAAAATAATCTTGATTGTAAATACGTGATAAATTATAAGGCCTGATCCAACTCCTGTGGAGTACAATGGGGCAAGAGCTGTAAGATAAATGTTCTGAGGTTTACAGTTCTGGTCTCCCTACTGTGAAAAATTAATTAAAAATTGTTATTAAAAGTCTCAGACACTGATGTCCCACATTGTCACTGAGCCACACACACACAAAACAAGACAACTTTACTACTTACCATTTGAGATCTATTTTTTGGGCAGCCATTGATGTCTTCAATCTTCTCATTTGCTGCAAAGCAAAAAAAAAAAGAGGCATTAAGGCAAAAAATCCCTAACCCAAGGGAATTTATTCCAATGACTTCCTGAGCATTTGCTGCCAGCTCAGGAAAGGGGTTTCAGATTGTAGCTGTCCAGTCCAAGTGAATGTGTGAAGCACTGAGAGCCACAAAAAGAAAAAAAAAAAAAAAAGCAGCTGGAGTTCTCTCCTGGGTTGTGCCTCCAGAGACAGCTGGGGCAGGAGCCAACTGCTCTGACAGCTTCTTGTAGGGTGGATGGGGAATTCCTTTAACTACAACAAAGCTCTGGAAGCTGAATCAGTGCTGGGTGGAAGAGTGAGCTCTACGTACACTGAGATGTTTGCATGTCAACTGGTTTGCTTGGAGAGGGAATAGAGGTTTTAAATCCAAATGGGAAATTTATGATTGTGGATCAGCAACTCTGATAATTTTCTTTCTTAGAGCGCAAATGGTGAAACAACTTTTCAAAGTTCCTGATCCTGGCTTGCATACCCCAACCTGCAGAAAAACAGAGTTTCCATCTTCCAGGTCAGGAGTGAAACAATGAAATCCCTGAGGTGGATAATGTTTGCCTTAGAGTCTGAGTTTGCTCAGTTTCACCTTTCGGCCTTGGACCCTGAAATGACTTTGTGTTTGAGCCTGAAGAACCACTTTTAACCCAAGTTCAGTTTCCCACAGTTTTTCCACTGAAATGAAGGTGCTCACATCCCACTTGATTCATGCCCCAAAAGCTGTATTTTCCAGCTCTCCCATATATTCTCAGGACACCGGAATATATTTCCAGCTCTCCCATATATTCTCAGAGCTCCCTCCCACCCCATGGCTTCCTCCAGTCAGGAGGAGCACATTTGCCACAATAAATATTGCTGTAGCATCACAGCCATGAGAAACAAAGCAGTGACACAGCTCCACTCCCATGTCACAGTGCACCTTTATCCCACAGCAATGCAACTAAAAATTGTGTTAATGTGAAAAAGACTGCAGCTGAATCCACTGTGTGCTCCATCAGCCCTTACACACAAACAGCAGCCTTTTCCATCTCGGATTTGGTCACACAGAAATAAAGACAAATCCATTAAATCCCATTTTCCAAGTCCTGGGCAACCATCTTCTATATTTACTATCTCTCAATTTAGTATCATGCAATATCTCCATCAACTAAGTTTATAACACTGTTAAAAATTGAGAGCTATATTCCTATAAACAAGCACCATCCTTAATTACTTGAAAGGAGACTAATGAACCTGTGATGAGCTGTCTCTTGTTTGGGACATGGAGATAGCTCCAACCACCCGGATCAGACCCAGTGTGTCTGCAGCCATGGGTTTAAATACAGCTACTGTGTTTATCTGGCATTACTGAGGCAGATATTATTTACATGTTCTCTTACATGCTCATGAATTTTGCACCGAAATGAACCAGAATGCTGTGAATACATTTTAATCGACTTGCAAATAGCTGCTTTTACACATAGCACACCATAACATGAAAAAAAATCCTCTTCTGCACTGCATATCAAAGCTTTCTTACTGTGCAGTTAGGAAAATAAGCTTGGATTTTGCAGCTACAGATAAAGCTACTTCTAGGTGACAAAGTTCTGTCCATCCTTGTGACAATGAGATGCAACTGCCTAAAGCCATGCACAGCAGATACAAATTACTTTTCTTCCCTCTTAATTGGGAGGATTAAACTGAGAATGTTTAAATATGACCTTTCTTTCACGTGAAGAATATTCTGTGAAAAAGAAATTCTTCCCCTCGTACTCTAACTTTGGAAACCTTGCAGACCTTATCTTAAATATTAGCCAAAAGGCAGCTATAAAAACGACCAAAAAGAAATGCAAAGGTGATCAAAGCAATAACTGCTTATGTGCATGTATTTTAGAAGGAGTAATCTGAATTTTGTAAGTGTTTTCACAAGTCAACACTCAAAGAGCTACATTTAAATACTTGGCAGAAAGAGCCAATTCCACATTTTGATGGTGCTACATCTTGCACATGTGTGCCCATGGAGAAGTTTCCTACAAGGCATGAAAGGAATCAACAACTCCTAACTGCTCCTGGGTTTCCAAAAATCCTTCCTATTAAAGGAAATGGATAGAGCAAGGAGCACTGTTCATAGTGAATACCTGTCAACATAGTGAACACACAATCAGTTAATTCATGGCCTGTTTTTACACCTCTGCAACTGCTCTGCAATACCACTGACATACAATGCTGCTCTAAAAGTTTTGCTAAAGACAAAATCTTTAACATATCCCAGCAGAATCCCAGGCAGATGCTTCAGGATGTCACCCCAGCACAGCCCTTGCAGATCTGTACCTCAAACCCAGGAGCCAGCTCCCTTACAAACACACACAAACATGCATGCTCTGATGTCCTGCCAGCTCACTGCTGGCTTCTCAATTTGCATCTCCAATCTGTCAGTTTGCTCCTAACAATGCCTGTCCTGATTCCCATTAGCAGGATTTCCCACCCCATCATCATCTCCACTGGCCCATGCATGTGTTTTGTGGCATCCCCAGCATGATGAGCATGAAGGAACTAATGAAGGATCCAGGGCAAGAGGGACAATATGCAGCTCTACATGGAGAAAATTGCTTAGAACTTCCATTATCTGTGAGCATTAATGCACTAATTTCAGAGAACTAAAGGATTTGAATGAAATAACTGAGCCTGCATTTGAGATTTTGTCCTAATAATAAGTGATTTTCCTCAGCTGAGAACTCATTACCAAAGATTTCTTCTTCTGCCACATTAAAATTACACCCCTTCTCCTTTCCCAGCTGCAGATATATATGGATCTCCCAAATCCAACTGGAGGTTCAACACAGGAGGCAATATCACTGGGAATTATTTTCAGACCAGTACCCAAGAGGTATTAGAAACAGTGAAGGCTACCAGCATCCTAGCAGACAAATAAAGTTGGTGGTGTTTTTTATTTTTTAACATTCAGCCACGTGGAGTAATCCTGCTGTGTCAGGAGATCTTATCAGCAACATCCAATATTTTTCCAGTATGCTTTAAGACAAGGCTTTTCCCAATTAATTAGCAAAGCCTCTGAAGGAAAGTGATCTACATAATTCCATGAAGTTTGATGGATTCTCCCTGTGTTTGTGTAGAAGATAAAAACAGGAGCCGTCTGAGTGAGCTGGTGGATCCTTGGCACAAACACAGAAAGTCACTCACCTACAACTTGGATTATTTCAGCTAACAGGACTCCATCAGTCACATCTTGCTGCAGATCCTTTATCAACCTCTTGTGACCAGATTTTGCTAGGTAGTGATTAGCCCAATCCGTGTAAATCTGTTAGGAGACAGACAAACAAAAATAAACCGTTACTCATAACACAACCTGAAAAATGAGAGTTCTTCATTTTCCTCAGCATCCAAAAGGTTGATTTGAGATCACTGGGGTTTTTTTTTTCCTCTTTGAAACAAGTCAACAGCGTTAAAATTCAAGGCCTTGTGCAGATCAAGCGTTCAGCTTACTGAAGTATGGATTTCTGCATTCAGCAATCTGACATCAGAGCTCAGGGAAGATGACAGCAAACTCCTGAACATGAATACACCATCAGGAGGTCAGTGGGATATTCTACAGCAGCAGTGGGTGTGTAGAAGAGATTGCAGTTTCCACTCAAGTATTTTTTTGCATTCTCCCTTTGACGTTTTTTCTTCATAGCTGTTATTGAGAAAGCTTAAAGATTTTTTTTTTTCCCAAAACCACTTCTGGTAGATATTAGACATACAGCAATTTCATTGGGAGGAAATGCCTTTATTATATTACCAAAGAAACCTTTAAAGGTCGTAAATATCCACCAATTCTAATAAGTTCCATCTCACAGGTTAAACAAGCCTATAAAATTGGTTTTAATCTGTTATGCAAACCTCCAGCTGCTGGGATTTCTTTCAAAGTTTATTACCTGAAAACTAAGAACACCAAGCAGCCAAAAATCTCTCCTGAACTGGCATTAAGTACTGCTCATCACCTGCCAGCACACCTTATTCAAGATCACCAAAAAATTTGTAAAAACCCTTCATGCTAGGTTATCAAAAAGAAGCTAAATTGCTTCATTAGGAATTTCTGCTTATGAATTAAATTCCAGTATTCTTGATACAGGACAACGTGCAAAGTTTAAGATTCTTTTAAAATTACATATTAGATTCCAAAGAAATAGGGTAAAACCAATTAAATGTCAGGATTTTACCTTTTAAATATCTAAATATTAACGTTCACCCCTACTCTGAAGGATGTGTAGAATATTGGAAATCCAGCCCATCAGTAAGCAGGTGTAGATTCACTCTGCTTCCTAGAGCAGGACCTCTCCCAACCCTCCACAGACCCTACAAATCCCTGTAGGATTTGATAAATGTGATAAAATCAAGAATGTGATCAAATCAAGAATGGAGATTTGAATAGAGCTATTTTTGTTATAAAGTCTTCATTTGTTGGGTTTTTTTTTTAAAACCTGTGAAACATGACTGGTAGCAGCCATGAAGAAATCCCTTAATAGCTGACAGATATTTCCCTATTTTCCACCCTTTATCCTCCACTTTCCCCTTCAGAGCAGCAGGATGTGCATTTCCTATGCCAACAGCGTCATGGACTTGAACAGAAAAACACACTGGAACACCTCCATGAAAAAAAAAAACCAAAAACCCAACAAAACAACAAACCAGAGCTGAAAAACACCTCAATGAAATAAAGGCTGAGCACACAGGAGTGATTTCCCCAGCTGACCAATAAAAGAAAATGGGCAAAACACCTACAAAACAGACATTGTGTTCCTCAGCTCCTTCCACAAGAAAACATTTTCCATAACAGGAAGGTATTTTAAAAGATTCCACGACTTCAAGGAACTAGGATGGACTTAACCCACCTGTCTGCCACATGGTTTTGGCTCTGTTATCTAGCCAGGAGTGAAGCCACAGGAGGAAACAGGTTGTAAACTATTTATTTTGCAAGTGCAGTGGTTCACACCCCCCATGCTCTCCCTGCAATTTAGCTGCCAAGGAACTTATCAAACACAATAACCACGTTCTCCTTTAATGGGAGAGCTGCAGTGAATGTCCTAATTTATCACTGAAGGACTTCCAGAGTATTTCAGATTGCACATTGATGCATCAGCTCCATCCTGGATCATTTCCATGGTGCAGATCACATCATGCAGCCAGACAAATCTTGGATCAGCCCTAGAGTAAAAGCAGGAGCAGAGCCTGAAATCACAGCAAGACCTTGAGAGCTAGTCAGGATTGATTTTTAAGTCAAATAGCAGCGTGAGAATGCACGGCTGGCATTGCAGAACTGCTATCCTGTACCTGCTATCCTGCTGCCCTAATTCCTGTCAAACCCAGGAACACAAGATCTCACATTCCTACCCTGGAAATAAACAGAATTACATCAAAGAAATCCCTGAACTCCCTCAAATCCTCCTGGTAAAGGAGACAACTGGAAAAGACCCAAACACCTGTCTGATTCACTGCCTATGATAATGCATAAAGAAACTCCCTCGGATGGCAAATTATTCTTGCAATCCCCACTTTGTGTGCTGAAGCCAGTCTGTGTTTGGTACCAGAACTAAAAGCAGAGCTCTTGTGATTATTATTAAAGTAATATGGAGGAAATATTTGTTTCTGGGGTATTTGAGGGTGTGGAATATTATTTCGTTCCACCAGTTGATTAGGAAAGCATTTCACAGGAAAATACAGAGATAATAAATCTGTGCTTCTCTTTAAAATTTTATTATACTGACGTTATTTTGCAATATGCACAACATGCAAGTGACTATTTTTTCAGTGACTGGGCTGCATATTTACAAGCTCTGAAGCATTCTTAGGGATACAGTATTAGCCTGGTTTATTGTAGTAAATCTTTGTGGTTGCCACTGATTTTTATGGCATATATTAAGCTAATCACTGAAACTTTCCAGGATGTTTTCAAAACCTGTTTGTTGCAAGTCTTTGTAATGTACTACACAAATAGATTTCTAATGCTTCTTTTCCTTTTCCATACAAACAAGTGGAAAAAAATATAATTGCACAATGGCTGCTATTTCCAGACACTTGAAATACATTTCAAAGCACGCAGTGTTTTCAAATGTTCAAAACCAGGCAAATAACTGGAAAAACAATAATAAAAGAAGTAAGGAAACACTGCTGAGAAAATTTCCATTTTCCTATCTCTGCACATGAATTATGGGTGCTCCTCAGGTATTTTTAGCAAACAGGTACAAAGCCACATGCTTGAATATTCATGTGAAAATTACCTGAGTAGTTGTCTAATTAAAAATATAAAAATCTTGTGATGTGAAATATTCAACCCACTACAACCCAAGAGATATTTATTATACACACCAGCATGGGCTTTTAAAACTTTTCAGCTATTTCACACAGTAAGATGAAAATCACTGGAGGCAGCTTCATTACTTTAGGCACAAGAATCAAGTGACCATCATGATTATCACCATAAGCAGCTCTTTGTGTCCAAGTCAGTTTAATGTTTAACTCAGGTCTAAGTCCCAGCTTTTGTTAAAGGTGGACTCAGCTGTTTGGTAGCTTTTTTTCCTCTGTAGTGTGTGATCCTAGGGATCTAATTATCTGGGAACAAATTAAAAACATGCGTGAAAGACTTTTTTTCCCCTCTTTTTCTCTCCCCCTTTGATTCATCAGATTTGAATTAAGAGTGTTACAGTTAAGCATTAACTTTGGAAATATTCAGTACAATGTGAGTCACAGCTAAAACACTATAAAGTAGTGCAAAAACCAGTGAGGTTTTGGGGAAAGAAGAATCCAAATTCTAAATATTTTGACCAGCAAACCCAGGATAGAGAGCATGGATAAAGTCATGGGAGCAATGAATCCAGGAAGATCATTAGGGATCCCAGAGGAGACCCACTATATCCATGGGGCTGCAATGAGGTTAAGGTGTCAGGTATTAGGATGTACCCCAGGGTCTCCTTTAAATGGAAACTACCTGATGGTTTTGCCTCTGAGTCAGTATTCTGAAATACACTCATGAAAAGGAAAGGATTCACATGAAACTACTTGAAAAGAATGCCTCTCCTCTAAATATGCCTGAATCTCTTCCTTGTTACTCACTTCCACACACGCACAAAAATCTAATTATAATCAATGCCCAAGTAAATTTTCAGATCTTTCTTCCCTCCCCTTCCCATGTCAGCTCTGAACTAATCAGCCTCCGATTGTTTCCTCCCAATAATTATCATGAATCAGGCTCTCATGAATTTGCCAACAGCTGAAGGATATCTTTTTGACATCATGCAGCATAATTAGAGCAGAGCAAGGCTGTTTTTTCCATGATTGAACAGCAGGGTTAGTCACATCGATGAACTCCCATTCCAGAGCAGACACTACAATGCAGTGCCTGTGCTGCTGCTCACAGGGAAAACAAAAACCACCCCAAAACCTCAAAATAGCCACCCCACAGGGAGATGATCCAAAGGGGAATGCCTGCAGTCCTTTCAGCACTGTGGGGTTTTGGAAAAGCCCAGGAGATACTCACTGCTGCCCAATGTGATGGGAACTGCACATGTGGAATCACAAAATCCCAATTTTTGACTGGCGACACTAATTGCAGTCTCATGCTGATCCATGCTCCAGTCCAACACAGTGATCTCAGTGACAAATGTCACACTGCAGAGCCCAGAGGTAAACAGCTAAAGCCAAAGGTTTGGCTGGAAAAGCTCATCCTTCTGAAGCACCTCTGGCTCTCAGGGAACACAGGAAGGAAAATGGCTATTTTGAAAGTGCATAGAGATTATGGCCCTGACAAGAATAAGGCTGACATTTTGCTGAGTTACTGGCAAAAGGACAACTAAGAAGAACATGGTAAAAAAAAAAAAAAAATCAAGTTTAACAGCATTTGTCAGACCTTTTTTTCAAAGGTTTCTTACAATTTGTGGCCTTAGTTGCCCCTACATTCTTCTTAAATCCTGTAGAAGTCTGTGTCTTTACATCTGTACCAAGACACAAATCCCACTACAAGGATAGTGCTGATCCTTCCAGAATGAATGAAGCTTTGCACTGCAATAAAAAAAAATATTTTGTGGGTTTCTTTCCCAATTTAAGGGGGAAACCAGCAGAAACTCCAGGTCTGAGGCACTGATGAGCTGAACTGAAGGTGGATTTCTTCCAGCAAACAGGTGAGACAGCAAAATGAGCTTCCTGGCATGTCACTGCATGGAGGACAGGCCAGGAGGGATGGGGCTTTGAGCAAATGGGGCTGGTGGAAGTTGTCCCTGCCCATGGCAGGGGGTTTAAAATGAGATCATCTTTAAGGTCCCTTCCACCCCAAAGCAGTCTCTGCTCCTGTGATTTGCAATCCCCTAAAAACAGCTGTCACACACACATGCACCTACACCTACTAATTAGTATGATGCCAGTTATCTCAATTATCTGAAGTGCTGGAATTTTGAATTATCATCAACTACTGAGAATTGAGCTGTAACCATCTGAAATTCCCACTTGGTTCCCACATTTCTGGGGAAACAGAGGTCACTCTGCTTCTTTTTTTTATTCATTTCTTAAGGCAACACAACTAAATTAGTTATTCTACTCAGATGGGCAAGTGTTTGTTGCAACTGCTTTGAATTATTCCCCAGCTGGTGGGGAATATTCTTCTGAATATTACATTCTACTGGACACTTGTGTACATTAATTAGCCTCTGGAAGTTAAATAGAGACATGGGTAATTTAAACACCACTGGGACTACTTATTTCTCTGTCTTTAAAGCCTTATTCCCGACTGAGGAGGGCTTTTCTCATGCATATGACTCCTATTCAAAAGCAACGGGCTGACTCACAGCGCACAGAGCCAAGCATATGTGTCGATTTTAGCAGGTTTGTAACCTCTCCAGGAATAGAGCTTTGGACTATCCACACTTCAGAGCAGGCACTGAGGTGGTTTAGAGCAAATCTTTGGTGGATACTCAACAAGCAGCATGCTTTCAACTGCCCAGCTGGCACCTTTGCTACTCTTACCCCCCTGAATATTTTACTATATTCAACATAAAAGAGGAGAAAAGAGAAAATCCCTTTTCCCTCCCAGTTATAAATGTTCTGAATGCTGTTACTGACAGGTGCTGCCTACACAGAAGGCTCAACATTCCTCCCCAGAGCAGCATTTTGCTGTGCAGCAGCCTGGAAGGTGAAGCAAGGACAGTGACAGTGCTGGCATCCGGATCTCCCATTATCCACGTTAAATATTATTAAATATATATTATATATATGCTCCCATTCTCCACGTTTGCCACACACAAACCCCTGCAGAGCTGCAGCCACACACCACGCCAAGCAGGTGGCTGCTCTCTCATTCCCCCTTGCAAAAACCCCATGAAGTCCTGGATAAAATGAGATTACAACTATTACTTCACAGATCGCAGAATGAAATAGTCTAGTTTGCTGAGCTGATTGGCAAAACCCATTCCAAGCCACATTCTGGCCCCAGTGAAACAACTGATTTGATCTCACACCAACCAGTTATAATCTACCTCTGAGAACAAAAGCAGCAAATGCACTATTTTTTTTTTCAGTGTTCTCTAAAAACTCACCTGAAGTGCACAGCAAGTTATTTTGAAATATCACAGCTTTCGTACCCAAAATAAACCCATTTACATCTACCACCACACACAAACAGCGACAGAAAAGGGCTTATCTGAAGAGGTGATACACATCTACTCCGAAGAAAACCACAGAAAATCCTAAGAAGCTGCAGAAGAAAGGGGAAAAAAACAATCACTTCTAAGGCTGGAGTTAGTCACTATTAACAGCACCACTGCCATGACCGAGGAGCCAAGAGCTGCTTACTGTTTTATAATGGTCACAGGAAAATTTACTTCTCCCACGAACAGGGACCTGGAAGGTCATACTACTTATTGGCATATTTAAGGTCAATATATTCTGCTTGAGTCCAGCTTGCTCTTCCTTCCCAAGGGGTCCACAGTTAAATGATTATATATATGCTGGCATGTGAGGCTTGGGTGGTTAATTTTAGCTGAAGACACGCATGCACGGTGCTCAGGTTTCTGACACTGTCACACTTCACAGCTCCCACCCCTCCTGCTCCCTTCACACAGAGTTCCAATGTTTGGCATCAATTTCAAACAGGAACAGTGTATTTTACAATAGCAAAGCTATTTGCAGCAAGAATAAAGTTTGGCAGGTCTTTCGTGTTGGACATTGCAGGCATTAAAAGAATTATTGAAGAAAATCGTTGGGGTTTTTGTTTGACAGGTTTTTTTGTTGTTTTGGGTTGTTTGGGGGTTTTTACAAGATCAAGATGCTTTCTACCTATTATAGATATATATCAAGATACTTTCTACCTATTACCTTCACCTAAATGCTCCTAATGTCTGTGGAAATTTATGCTCTGAATGGAAATCCAAGATTTCACATGACAAAAATCTCCAGGTGTATTCCTTTTTAGAACTTTGGAGCACTCACAATGTCTGAAGGTTTTTATCTATCAGAAATGGAACAAAAAAAGCATCAGGCTGAATGAGAGCTGGAGTGGACACACACAACCTGTGCACCATGTGCAAATCAGCCTTAATTCCATGGTCTGACCACGCTGCTGGCATTCCTTAAAAATACACAGAATTGGCTCTCGTAAGATGCTTGGCTGGAATTTTTTTGTACTTAAAAAAAAAAATAAAAAATAACACAGCCGATGTTGCCAAGGTGAGAAGCAATGGCTTGCCTCACTTCCCCCCTTGCCAAGCTGAAGGATAGATGTCTGACATTTTCACTGTTGGTTTTTCAAAAGGCACACTCCTGCCAGAGTCAAGGCTTTGAACTGCTCGCTGAAAAGCAAACAGCCTGGGAGCCACGGTGTCTCCACACCAGCTCTCCCCCCAGCAAAGCCCCCTGCCCGTGGCTGAGTGGGTGTTTGCTTTGGGGAGGTGGGGGATGAGTGGGGCTTTGATGGGCTTTGGGGAGAACATGATGTCCTGGGAGATGAAGGAGCTGCTTGAAAACCCAAACAGCTCAGGACTGGGCTGGGAGCAGCAGCTCTGCTCATGCACACAGGCATCAGATTGAAGGGGAGAAGTGGGGAAAATGACCCCAAAACCTTGACCCATTGAAGAGGGGAGAGACATCCAACCCCAAAACCCTGACCCACTGAAGATGGGAGAGACACCCAACCCCAAAACCCTGACCCACTGAAGATGGGAGAGACATCCAACCCCAAAACCCTGACCCACTGAAGATGGGAGAGACATCCAACCCCAAAATCCTGACCCACTGAAGATGGGAGAGACATCCAACCCCAAAATCCTGACCCACTGAAGATGGGAGAGACACCCAACTCCAGGCTCCTACAGCCCTAGACTTTCTCCTCTAACCACCCAACACTCAGTGTGATCACTTCCCAAAAATCCATGCAGTCTTGGCACACTTGGCTCGTGACAGTAACTAAGTCTCCTAAACTTTTCTAATACAGACAGACTCGTTTTCTCGATTTGGAAAAGGTATGAGAGACTGTTCCCAACAGCTGCTGTAATTTCATTGGTATTTTTCACCTGGGGTCACAACTCTGTGTGTTTGCAGTATCATCTCCTCTGGGCACAAAGCCATGGCCACAGGAGGGATCAAAACAGATGAACTATCCCTGCTGGATTGGACTCCGAGGAACAAAGGGGAAGGAAAAGATTCCAAGAGATAACAATCTGAAGAGGGCTGGAAATGGAACCTGATTTGCCATGTAGCATTTTAGGCACAGACTCATTCCTCTATTCCATTTTCTCTTGATTTCTTAGAGGATTAATTTGTCAAAACAACATTCACAGCTGTGAAGCAGCTCCAAGTGAAAGTAAAATTTGTTTCTAAGGCACATGGTACTAAACCCTTTCAACTCCTAGCAATGCATGAAGATGAAAGTTATCTGATCCAAACACTGAGGCCAGGAAACATTGCAAAAGCTTTTCTTAATTTTTAACAAAATCAGTTTGCTGTGGGGATTAGGGAATTACAGAAATTGGCCAAATCCTAGCCCTCTTCTAGCCAAGGAGGACCAGCCAACATTCCCTTTTGGGTCTGCTTAGTGCTTGATGGACAAAAATGCAACTCCAAAACCAGCGCCTGGGTAGGCTCAGTCCATATCAGCACTGGAGTCACCAGCCAAACATCCTCCTCTCCCACGAGCAGAGGGTCTAATGCCACTCAGAAAAGAGTAAGTCAGCTGCACTACCTTTCTCCCTCTGTAAAACATGATTTAGTTCAGTGTCCAAGGCTTTTCAGGAGAGGCAATGCTGCAGAAGCTGGCGAGAGGAACAACGCTTGGAACGACATGAAGCAACAGGCAACCAACACAGGGCTGAAAAATCACTGCAGCTGGGCTAGCAAGGCCAAGGAGCTATTCATCACTTTACCTGCCAATGCAAAATCTGGAGATGGAAGGAACGAAGAAAGGAGGAAACAAGAGCCAAGCTTGAGCAAGAGCTTGACCACATGATTGCTGTGCTCAAGTGTCAATTGCTGAGTTTAACTCTTCTGAACAGTACTGATGTTGGTAATTAAAGAATTACACATTAATTCCATTATTTCTAAGGTTTATCAGTGGTAAGAGCAAGAATGAGAAGGAGCCAATTATCTTTCCAAGGAGTTTTTATATATTCCACCTGTGTTTCTATTTCTGATGCTCTCCTAATGCTCCTGCTGCTCTTGGGCACTGCCACAAATGGGACAGTTGGCTAGACAAATCTTAGGTGTGACCTACTTTTGAAAGGCCTATTTTTATTTCAAGCTGCATTTTTAAGATAGTGAAAAATATTTTGTGACAGCTGAGCATAAATTTGTGTGGCAAAGACTCCATCCCAAAGACACAGACTCTCAGGAGGGTTCATAATCTCCCATCAGAACCACATTATCCCAAGAGCTCATCTTCCACCTAGCCATCAAAATAAACAACCGATCTTTCAGAAAATTTCAAATACTTTAAAAAAAAACCTAAACAAGTGTGCCAGATCTCCAGCGTTTTTGAAATCTGGTCCTCACTTTTCAGTAGCGAAAAAGGAAGATATTCATCTACATTGCATCACCATAGGGATGGGGAGATGCAGCCCACACAGGTGTCTGGCCCTAAATGTTTCATTGATGGGATCTGGAGGTAAAATTCTTGCATTTGAATATACTAACAGCCATTTACACACAGGTGGAAAGCACTTTTGGTTTTGTTATTATTATAGTTATAGAGTTATACAGCACTATATAGTTATATAGTTATACAGCACTTATTTAGTTTTGTTATTATTTTGTCATTCACTATATTGCCACACAGCCCAGAAATGAGGCTTTCTGCATCCCTGGGACCACCAGGGGTTTGCCATATCTTACAGGAAATAAGGTCATCTTTATAAATTGTTCCTGTTAAGCACTTACCAAATAACCCAGGTTACTTGATAAGTTTTATTATTTTTTTTCCTTCCCCAAACAAAAAACTAAAGTGCTGAATTAATTTCCACAAACATAACAAACGTAATCTAATGGTCTTGCAGTCAGCCATCTGTTTCACAGATAGAAATCTAACTGAATCTTCTACTGACTGATAACTTTCCCAATTAGATTAAATTGTCAATGCTGACCCTGCTTCCAGCTTAGTTCCTCCTGCTTCCACTTAAAAGGCTGGGAGTGCTTTCTATACCATGATCTATATGCCAATTAGATGGAAGAGAATTGGCAATAGTTAAAGCTACACATCTGGCAGCAGGTCAAACTGAAAGGGACACAGAAGGGCAGTGTCCCCAGCTATGACGCAGACTAAGGGAACAGAGGAGAAAAGCTCTAAAGTGCAGATGTTACAGCAAAAACTTTAATTCCCCCTTCTCCACTGTAGTCTGTGTCACAAAGCCTTGTTCAGTCAAATGAACTTGTATATTTATAAATAACTGAGAAATACCCCTCCTAATGGGAAAGAGCAAACCTCTATACCTAAGTTTAGCTCAGCACTATATAAAAAAATTACTAATTTTATCCCTAAAGGCATGCTGGCCAGGACCCCAGTCCCCAGTTCACTGTCTTTGGGATGAAGAATGATCCCCTGCATGACACAAGAGGAAAATTCTGCTTCTTCATTTCCCACTGACCTTACGCCTTGTTGGGGAAGGAGAGAGGGGTGCTACTTCCATCAGAGCCAGCCAGCCAGAACCACTGCTGGAGGCAGGATGCTCACAGACTCAGCAAACCACTGGCCTGATCTGTGATGGCAAATCCTGTGCTCCTAATTAGAGAGGTTCACTAAAGTGGCACCAGCCTGTGCTTTCATTGATCTGGCAATTAAAAATCAGTGCTGCGGGGGTTTGGCTAAAAATTCTGATACTGAACTATTAACACCTCCTTCTACATTTAAAAAAAAAAAAATCAATAAAGTAAAACTTATAGCAGACTAGAATTAATAATTTAAAAGTGTATTTTATGGTTGAGCAAGAAATGACACAATTTCTTGCTCAATTCCCACAGGTACAGGAAATTTGGGCATCTCTCTCTGGGAGCCTCCTCACACAGGAGGACACTTAAAGGCCTTCTGTACCTTCCTGAAAAAATCATTCAAGCAAAAGGAAAAACTTTTGCACTGCTCCTGAAGCTTTTTCAGAAATATATATATATATATATATATAGCACAGTCCTTTAATAGAACTGTCACGAGGCAGATCAACTGTAGGTTTTATCCATTTCCAGCAGAAAGGGTTTTAACATTAAGATATTTAATGGGAATTTCCAAGGCTTGAACAGCACAACCCACCAGGCTAAGACTATTATCAGCTCCTTATGGTTTTTGTTCATACAACCCTTTTAAAAATGCAGATAGTTGAAATACTTCTATTATTATTAATAGTCCTTCAACAATTACACGGCAGCAAGGAGGTTGATCAAGAGCTGCAAGCTCTGGAAAATTCAGCAAGCACAGGCAATGACAGCAGCCTATCCTCACTGGGGCCTCCACCACTCAAATTCCAATGGAATTTTACACACACCTACACAAGCCCTTTCTCTGCCTGATATCCTGCACTTCGTTTCCCATTTAGTCCTACTTCTGCCTGAACACCTACACCCAGGAAAGTGTTACTCCAGCAAACTTATGTTGCTAAAATTGGCTGAGTAAAAGGTTTGGTGAGAAGAAAAAAAATAGATGGAATTTACAGGTAATACCCTCCTGCAACTAATCCTTGTGGTCATTTTCCTGGGATCCACAGAAATCAAACATTTTACTTTTTTTTT
Source organism: Entomyzon cyanotis (assembly GCA_024500445.1). Classification (NCBI taxonomy): domain Eukaryota; kingdom Metazoa; phylum Chordata; class Aves; order Passeriformes; family Meliphagidae; genus Entomyzon; species Entomyzon cyanotis. Next base: position 3,188,091 of record JAKEPQ010001029.1, read on the forward strand.
TTTTTTTTTAAAATTTAACTTGGTAATGCTTAGTTTTCCTTCAGATGAGAACATTCATTTTGATCCACTGCTATAGATGTGGATATACATCTATATATATCCACAGGATGCAGATGAAGCCCAACTATGTATGAAACTAAGCATGGTTTAAAGTAACATCAGCTAAGTGCAGAGGCTTAGCTGCAGATAAAATCAGAGCAATTTACTGGTAATCATTCAGAAGACAGAGCCTACCTTACAGCAACAAGGCTCAGGGACATCAGCAACATCAGTTATTCTCTTTTGCCTGGAGCAAGGGTTGGAGGAATGCAGAACAAAGAGCATTTTGCCAGTTTAAAAAAAGGAGAAGGGGGAAAAAAGTGACTTATGCACACACATAAAATTTTGATTCAGAAATGAGCCACAGAGATGCTAACACTAGGAGGGGAAAAAAGGGAAAAAAAGGCTATCAGGACTGGTTGCCTGTTTTCCTGATCAAACAACTAATATTTATAACATTACTCGCCCAATTCTTTATTAACTACAGTTCACCTAAAACTTTAGAAATAGGCCAAAAAAAATTAAAAAAGGAAAATAAGAAAGCTGCAACAGCTGTTGTAGCACTACGTTGAGATTTTAGGTTACAGGCCATTTTTTGCAAAAGGCAGGCAAAGGCTTTTCATCCTTAAGTTGAAGTCATAACAAATCAATTGAGCCATGGTTGAGTTGTGAATTAAAACTAAAACTACCATTAGAACAACCTGGAAGAAAAAGCAGCTCAACACTTGGATTTGGGGTCATTTGTACGTTTGTGGGTTTTCCTGTTTGCTTTTGTTGGTGTTTTTTGAGCAGTGGCACTTCTACTGCTGAATTTCCTAGTACTGTCATTTCTGCAGCGTTTGTTTGACACCTTTGGCAACACTTCCACTGAAAGTTTTGTTAATGCAATCCCACAACGATTAGGAGGTTATGAATTACTTGTTTTTATCTCTCCAAATAACCTTCCCTGATATCTCCTGCAGGTTTTCTCCTCCATCACTGCTGGATTCTTGAAGAGCAAGACTGCTCGGCATTAGCCTTTCCACCCATGGCTGCATCTGGCACTGGAACACGCAGGGCAGCCTCAGCAAAATGAGAAATCATTCCAAGGGACAGAGGCTGGTGACACACTGAGAACATCAGGGGACAGATGCAGGCAGCTGACAGTTAGTGAGTGCTCTGCTCGGTCCCATCGCGCTCCGACATGGACATCGCTTTAAGGAGGTGAGCGACACTTCCAGGCAGGAGGCAAAGGAGTGCAGGCTTGTCCCCATCAGAGCCACTCTGACACCAAGGCCAGGGAAGAAAAAACATCTCACTGAGCTCAGCTGGAGCTGACAAAGGCAGCAGCTGCTCTGCTCCACAGGGCAAATTCGTATCTTCAGTAGGCGTTGGGGAAAACGGATCCTTACGGAAATTACTGTCAACTTGTCCACGCTCATCCCAGTGCTATCCAGGAGATCCCAAAGAAGGAACCAAGCAAATCAGAGCAGGATTTAGCTTTTAAAACATGAAAAGTCCACAGATTCATTCACAACAGCATGCAGAGATATTTCTGAGGAGCAAAAACACCAGGAATGAGCATTTCCCAGCACACACTGTAAAGAATACTGGTAAGTTGGAACAGTAGTGCCTTCAAAAGATACAGATCTCTTTGCTGTGATTCAGAAGCTCCCAGAGGATTGGAAGGATGGATGTTTTGGCATGAGATCCTCAAACCTCATTTTATTAGTGCATAAGGGAAAAATTTGCTACTACTACTAACTACTACATCTACACCACAGTTGGCCAAAGAAATAATTATTGAGCATGAACTAGCTTAAGCAATAACTGGTAAAAATTGGGATTATTTGAAAAATGAACAATCTCAGATATTGAGATTGCACAAGAACAAACAAACAAACCCCAAGAATCTGCTGTGTGGTGTAAAACACAGGATGGAATACTGCTGATGTTTGGTACCCTAAATCAGACTTCTCCACTGACTAAGGGACAAAGTCTGTGCAGTTTTGTATCCTGACATTTGTCCAGTGTTTTGCCAATCAATAATGCAGAAAGTAAGCTCTCAGCAATACAATCTGAACTAGGCATTTACAGACAACATAACTGCATTTAATCCATCTGTTTCTGTATTTCTACACTATCAATTTTTCCTTTTTTTTTTTAGTATAACTAGAAATAAATAGCACATTAAAGTATTCTGACGGTGTAAATGAGTTTTTGTAGTGTTTTAAACACTTGTGTCTATTTAGTGTGACCCTTTACATTCACTCTTTACATAAACTAGGTGTGACAATGCTTGGGTAAGGGATAAGGGTGAGGGAGAGCTTGGCACCAACAACATTTTATTCTCCCAACTCTCTGCAGATGCTTGTCTCAAAAAACAAATAACCCAAAGATCAGATTAGCAGCCTGATATTTCCACGAGGCAGCTAGCACTGGCAGACCTCATAAAAGTACTGAGCAGCCCTGAGACCAGCCTCCCTCCCCAAGAAGGATTAAACACAATTAGCATCAGGAAAACAGATGTCTAACAAAGTAAAAAACCATAACTTTTACACGAGGTTAAAGTTGTCCCTCTCCTTTCCTCTATTCAGCAAATGATCCATGGCTCCCAAATGTATCTCTTTGCTGCTTTACACCACCTCCAGATTCCCTTATTCTCCCATCAGTCAATTCATTGGCAATCACTTGTCAGCAAAAAAAAACCAAACCCAAAGCAACCAAAAAAAAGCTTGTTGAGCAAATGTCAGAGAATATTAAATTAACCAGCCAAAGATCAGCAATGAACAGCTGACACCAAATTGAACCCAACACATGGCCCCATTCACATTATTGTTAAACACACATAGGCAATCGCTCTGCCTTCAAAATCACATTAAAGGGTCTTGATTTTATAAAACAAAAATATTTGCTCGTGAATGTTAGTCAGCCTAACTACCATTAAGTACATCATAAAACGTAAGCTATTGCTCTCATGCAGTTTGGATTAAAGGTACAGTTCGACCTCTGAGTACAAACTAAATTATTAAGCATTATTATTAAGCACTTTCCCTTTAGCTCAGAGATCCTCAGTGTATTTCTGTGTTCTGACAGAGAACTGGATGTGGATGTGAGTGCAAGGAACCTAATTAAACACATCCATTCTCTCTCAAGAAAGGAAAAAAGCCAACCAGGCAATATTTGCAATATTTTGAACACAGAGTGTTGAAATGACAGGAAAAGAACCACATTTACAAGAGACTACGGTGCCCAGTGTGGCAGGTGTATTTCCTTTTATTCCTTGAAAAGAACTTTTTCAGCACTGAGTAAATCTCATTATTTCTCTCTATGCCTGTCACCCCTCCCACTCCATGTCTTATTTAGGTAATAATTCTTAGACATGTTTATCCTACACACCTCCAGGACAAGAACTGCCACTTCATGTTTCAGCAGCACCTCATACAACCTGGTAGTGATCTCAGTAAATTCATCCAGGCAATCTACTCAAGATTTAAATGACATTTTTCAAAAGGGCACAAATTTGCCTGCTAAAGCCTTATTTAGTAATGGAAATGTTCTTACAGAAAGCCAGAGCAGACCAATTGTTCCTCACAGACATCATCCTTAAAAATCCCAGTATCCTGTATTGCAGACCCTCTCCTAATGTAAATTTCCCAGTGCAATGTCTTAAACCAAAACCAAACCACCAATATTTCTACCTTCTGAATTCTAAGGCGTGTGTCACAGAGCTCAAGAGAATAAAGCAGCACCCTGGGTGGTTTTGGAAGCCTCTGACAAAACCAAGCCAGTCAGGGAAGCCTTTGATAGTGCTGGGCTTTTCACATGCCCTGTACTGAACCCAGTGGTGTCAAATTCTGAGCTCAGGTCATTTACCTGCATTATGGTCATCAAAAATAAATAACCAAAAAAACCCAAAAAACCAAAAGAAAACCCGAACCCAAAAAAACAAAAAACAAAAAAAACCCCCAAAAAACCCCCCAAAAACCAAAAACCAAACAAAAAACCAAACAAAAAAACAAACAAAAAACCCAAAAAACCCAATTCCAGTCCAGAACCAGTCCTTATAGCAAATCTGTGAATGCAGAGCAGAGAGGAGAAAACCAGCTTGCCTTACAATGCCCAACTGTTTCCCAGGTGATCATTATCCCATCCCAGTGTGGGCACAAGGGTGAGATGCCAGAACAGTGACAGCACCCCACCAACTGGAACTGGATACTCAGGAGTGCTTTAGAAGCTCTCTAGTGATTCACTGTAAAAGATATTGATTTTAAAAAATATATATCCAACTACTGCTTAGCTCAGAACCCCTTGTTAAAGCCTTCAACACCAAAATCATCTTCCCTCCTTCATTTTCACAGTACTCACCCTGAGAAAAGCTATGTAGGGTCATGATTTCCTGACAAGAAGATTATGATCATTATAATAAAAGAAGTAACTCCCCAGATAATCTATGAGGAATTTATGTTTACAATTTCAACATGAAAAAGCAGATCCACTATGACAATAAACAAGTGTATTTGGAGATTTTTCAGACAGAAAGGTAATGCAGGAAACATCTGAGCAGTCACAGCCTCACCATGATGGTTCTAATCACAAACTACCCACAAATAAAAGAAGTGCTGGTTGAGTGAGAGACTTAATGCTTACTCACACGTAATATTTTTAAATTAAAGACATATTCAAACCCCTGTGCAATGCCCTGGCAAGACTTCACCTGAAACATCTCATGCAGTTCTTGCCACCCATGTTCAAGAAGGAGGAATTCAGACTGGAAACGGTACAGAAAATGACCTGGGAAACTAAGAGAAAGTCTGGGGAAAGAAAACTCTGAGAATTAGGTTTATCTGAACTTCACAGTAAGACGTTCTTTGCCCAGAAAACTGGGGAGGAGGAGCAGAGCAGCCAACAGACTGCTGGCACCAAACCCCAAAACAGGAACAGGCTGGGAGAGTGAGCAGATGAGGCTGCAGGAGAACTCAGGGGCATCTCTCCACCAAGAACAAGCACTGCAAGCCAAGTGGTTTTCAGATTTTATCCTCATGAAACTGTTGAATTCATCAGTACACTGTAACAGTGAAGTCTGGCGTTGATTAAAACAATAAACCCTCTATCTCACATGCTATTCAATACCATCTGCATCTCTCCCTCTGTGCTCTGCAAGACTTAGCAAAACCCACATGCAACTGGGAGGGAAAGAAACAGCAAGTAGGGAATTTTTAATCTTCCCACAGCATCCTATGAGGTAAAAAAGTAAATAAATGAAAATCAAGCTGCAATCCCAAAATGCATCCTGTACCAGAATAGGAATGCTTTTTGAAGGATCACCTACCTCAAATCTCTTTCCAGTCTGTTCACTGCCATAATCAAAAAACAGAATTAGATGAGGCTCAAACCTCTACACCTGAATACTAAATTAAGACAGACAAACAGCTTTATCTGGAATATTTCAGAAAGCCTAAACCAAGCAACACACAGCATCTATATACATTTTTAGACTTGCATTTCTGAAGCTCCTTATATACGGATTTTTTTAATGATATCTGCAATGAAATATGACATGTAGTTTGTAACAGAAGAGTTATAATATGGCCTTTATTTATCTTGAGATATAAACACCTGAATATGCACATTACATCATTTTCACGTGATTGTCTTCTGCTTACTTTGATTTCTGTAATGATGTCAGAAATAACTAATCCAATCTTAGACACTCAGCGTTTTTATAATATTTAAATATCTATATATTGTACAGAAGAACACACACTGTGGTGGGCTGTGCCTGGCACCTGTATGCACACACACAGTACCTGTGTCTAGGAATTTAATTACCTGTGTGATCCAAGTGCTGTCATAAATGATCCAAATCTCCTCTAAAAGGTGTGTGGAGGTTTCCCTCTTTCAAAGAGAGCTTCTTTCACTCCCTGCTGTGGTGATTAGAAGCACCCTGCTGTATTTTGATGTCTTTACAGAGAATAAGAATACTCATGTGCCCACATGTCCTTGTTTTTCTATTTAGGAGAGCAAAGAAAAGAGATTTTTCTCTCTCTTGGTCAACCCAACAGCCCTTGTTTCCTTGGCACTGATCTTTCACAGACAGCACAACGGTGTACAATATTCTGGGTGAGGTTTCACCTGCCTCCTGGCAGTTTCACTGCTTTCACACCTCCTCATCCCTCCCAAAAGCACCTTTCCTGGTTCCTGTCAGGAACAGCTCTGCCTTTTGCCCAGCCTTATGATGCTGCAGTTCACAGCTGTGCTGTCCTCTCCTGACTGATCCGCAGAAAATAAGATTTCTGTGCTCCTTCAGCACGCTGCCTTCTGTGTCAAAAGAACCTTTCTTTAGCTGTGTGATTAAACACAAGTGTGGGGAATGGATGATTCCATGCAATAGCCCTTTTCAGCCATCTCCCAACCTATGAACCGCTGAATTATACTTTGCTATTTATTTTAATCTTTGCAGAGTGCCAGCAACTAAGCCTTCGATCTAGACATCTAACAACTGGCTGAGGTTCCACACTTTTTGGCTTGGAAAAGCTGGTAACAGGCTGTGATCCCATTCCAACATCAGGTCAATAATCAGCTGCAAGATAATGCAGTGATGATTCCAATAAACTGCTTATAAGGCACTAATGTAGATGGCAAAAGCTTAAGGAACTGCAGGAATTCTTTCCCTTGCTTAATGAAAAGTATTGCTAAGTCAGCTAGCAAAAGCAGCCCTATCAAATCATAACTTTGCAAATCTCCTATCAGCCCAGGCAATTCTTCTACTGCAGTTTTTTAAGTTAAGCACTTGAAAATCTCTTCCAGAATGAAGTGTTTCTTCCAAATAAGTATGTTCCCTTTGCTGTATGCTACCCATCAGCCCAGAAGGCACATAGAGATAAGAGCATTAAAGGGAAATGTTTAATAGAAGGGCAAGTCATGTGTAAACCAGGGCTGAAATTTTATACATAGAGATAAACCTTTTAACACTCTCTTCACAGAGAACATTTTGAATTAACTCACTATTTTACGAGAATAACTTTTCCCCCGTTTTGTTTTTTTTTTTTTTGCAAGAACACGTTTTAAAAATCCAATGGTTTACCCAGGTGTCTTATAGAAGGTGCTCATGCACATTTCTTTTCTCTCATGTTCTTCAGTGTTTTAAAATCGAAGCAGAAAGTAATTATAGGGAGCGAGAAGTCATAAAATAATTATATCTGCTTACTAGCTAAGCAGCATTCACATTTTATCAGCTGGAAACAGAAAGTATAAAGGTGACAGGGAAATCTGAGCAGCCTTCAGTTTTCTCCAGCTCTGTATAACCCCTAAGCCTAACCCCAATTGAGAAAAGACAAAAGCTACTCTCTTCCTTAAAAAAAAAAAAAAAAAGGTTACAAATAAACTACCTTAAATAAAACCCTAAAAGCTCAACTGTTTTTTTCATCTGAAATCTGTTTTTGAAACACCATTATGGTACATTGCACAATAAAATGCTATAGGTTCTGCTGACATGGCTGTGGCTCTTCAGTCAAGTTTCTTTTGCTCCACTTAAAGAAACAAAACTTTTCAATACAGCCTTATCCTGGGGTCATTTATTACTCCATGTCAGACACAGAATGTTTCATCTTGAGAAAACATACACACAGTTTTCTTTCATTAGTTGCTTACAGGTTCAAACAAAAAAAAAAAAAATCACCAAAAAAACCACCCAAAAACCAAACCCCAACCAAACCACAAAAGAAACTCCACCCTGGAAAGGTTATCTACTTCCAGTTACATACAGATAGTTAGTTAACATGTTTCTAGTGATACAATAGTAGGGAAAACCTTGTAAAAAGCAGAAACATTCTCATGTTTGCATACATTGTATACACTGAAGGAGGCTGAAGGTTTGTAGGATAGCACAGGACAATTTGAACTTGGCATTAAAGAAAAAGGATCACAAGCTTTTTGCAACCTTCAGTCATCACAAAAACAATACCTCAGCCCTTGCGAATTCTCAAAGCCATAAAACAGTGAGTGGGAATGATCCTTGTTTTGATTACATTAAAAAAAAGGTGTTTGCATAAGGTGTGAAGCTGACTCAGAACAGTTACACAGAACAGAAGAAAACGAGAGGGAGGTGTGACACTCTGCTGAAATTTTGTTCTGTTAGTCTCAAATGTAAAGTGGAAATAAAATCAGAATTAAACACCTGTTTTTAGAAGCCCAGGAATCAGGAACTCTGGGGTCAAAATAAGCAGGTTTATCAGCAGTGCACAAGTCACTCATCACGAATAGGAGAAACCTACACAACTCATTTTTTTTATCCCAAGAGTTGGCAACACCTTAGAAAGTAGATACAGTCTATTCAGCAAAAAATTATCCTGGTTACTGTCTGGCCACTCCTCTGAATGTCTAGGAGCAACACCAACATTCTCCAGAGACTGGCAAGAAACCTGTCGTGATTGCCCAGGAAATGCATCAACAACAGAAGCAACCTTGTATTTTGCAGCTAATTGAAGATGACAAGATGGCAACTGAATAGATTGTATAGTGGTATGTAGCAAATATTAGGCCACCACCCCCCAACATTATTCAAGGACAATTTCATGGAAAAGGAATTACCAACACAAAGTTTCAGCAGAGTTGGATACTTGTTTCCCATTGCACTCTTACGGCAATGTCATCATTTTTACGAACTTCCCTGAATAAGTCTTGCAGGATCTGATATTTGGGGGCTACATGGTAACAGCAAGCAGATAGATTTATCCCTGGCTGCCTGAACAGCCCTATATCACAAATCTGATAAAAAACCTATGTTTCCACACGGTGAATCCTATGATTTCAACCACAAAGTGATTCTTGCCATCACCACCCAAAACTCACAGCAGAATGTATTTGGCTTTTGTTGGCATAGCAGTCATAATCAGCTCACCCTAAGCAATGACTGGCAAGCTTTTTTATTCATTCTTTCTTTCACAGGAACCTCAGTGGACCAGAGGAAGGAGGAGGAGAGAAAACAGAAGGGACAGTCTGATGTATTTACTCTGACACTCACTTAGCTGAGGATTCCTTCTTTTAAATTAATTTTACACATACACACACACACATATATAAAAAAGCTGTCTTTCTTTGATCCACTTAATGAAGACAAAAATAGACAGAAGCCAAGGCTTCTGGAAGAGCTGAGCACAGAGCTGAGCTCATCGCAGGGCTCTCCCTGCTCCAGCACCCAGCAAACCCCACCAGGCAGCAGGGAACCCACAAGGCAATCTCCCCAATTCCCTAATTGCAGGGGCAATAAATGCTTGCTGCTTGACAGGGAAAGTGGGTCAGGAGCACGGGAGGGGGTGAAGGATTTTATCTTTTCTCCTCCTGCACAAGGAAAGGGAAAACCCAACATTTTTCTTCCACTCTTGAGCATCACTTGGATTTTGCTGGACACTGCCAGCTATTTATTTGATTTCTCACCTCCCATCTCCTTTTCTCTGCTTGGTTTCCTAGGCTCTGCTCTCCCAGGTGCTGCTTGCAGAGCCCACTGGGGCTGCTTTAAAGGCCAATGGATATGCAGAGACTTTGCAATACACCTGTGTACATAAGCTCCTTCTGCTTCCTAAAGGGCTCTTTGCATATGAAAAGCGAGAGAAAGGACTCACTTGAACCTCCCTCCCAAAATCCTTGGCTTCAGCTGGAACCAGGCTTGGGCAACCCCCACACAAATCCTCCTCCAGCTTGCACTGCCAGCTCACAAATTCATTATTCCAGCGGCTACTCATGCGTGAAATATCCCAAACTATCTGATCCCTGCTGCTGTTGTAGCCGGAGCTGAATAGCCCTTCACAAACACGTGTTTATCACCTCATTCCTCGCAAGGAAAGCATGTAAAAACTGAGATTGTTACATTATGAGCCACGCTGTAAATTTCTTTGATTGCAGAGCCTGATAGGAAGAGGTGCTGGGAACCTTTAACTCCCACGTGGACTTCAACATAGTTTTCACACATAAAGGCTAAAGGATTAGACCCGTAGCAAATCCTTGACTTTTAATATAAATTTCTCGGGAAAATAAATCTTTCCTCTAAAAACCTGCATAGAAATGTAATTTTCTTTGTTTAAATAATCCGCCAGAGAGACAGAAAAAACATATTTAACGCTATCTCAGACAGCCACTGTCTTGAGAGTCTTTACATCAAATAGCTTTAAAAAAAAAAAAAAAAAAAAAAGCTTCTGGTGAGAAGTCTCTCTAAGTTTTGATCAGAGTTTGTATCTTGGTACGGATAGTAATTCGAGCAGACAGGCAGATACGTGGGTTTCCTGAGCTCATTTATGCAGGAGGAATGGTGCAGCCACACATTTATACTTACAGGGTGCAGTGGGGTTTTTTACTTTTCAGGAAAGGAGAAGAAAGGAAAGGGGATGCAGGGGGAAAAAGGGAGGGGGAATTGTTGAGCAAACAAAACTCCAAATGCTCCCAGCCGACAAAATTATTCCAGGAAAACCGAAAGACAGAAAATTCCTTCCAAGAAGAAGAAAACAATAAGAAAAGACGATGATTAAAGAAAGGTGAGGGGAGAGAGCTACATAAGTGACTGATGCTCCAGTAGATGAAACAACACGCAGACTGACTTATACAAGCCCAAAATACGCATTAATGAGTAACAAACCCGGCAAAGGAGCATCCGCCTGGAGAGCACACAGCACCAGCTCTGCCACCCCGGGTACCCCAACTCTGCCACCCCGGGTACCCCAGCCCTGCCACCCCAGGCACCCCAGCTCTGCCACCCCAGTACCCCAGCCCTGCCTCCCCGGACCCCAGCTCTGCCACCCCGGGTACCCCAGCTCTGCCACCCCGGGTACCCCGGCTCTGCCACCCCGGGTACCCCAGCTCTGCCCCCCGACCCCAGCTCTGCCACCCCAGGTACCCCAGCCCTGCCTCCCCGGGTACCCCAGCTCTGCCACCCCGGGTACCCCAGCTCTGCCTCCCCGGGTACCCCAGCTCTGCCTCCCCGGGTACCCCAGTCCTGCCACCCCAGGTACCCCAGCCCTGCCTCCCCGGGTACCCCAGCTCTGCCTCCCCGGGTACCCCAGCTCTGCCACCCCGGGTACCCCAGTCCTGCCACCCCGGGTACCCCAGCTCTGCCACCCCAGGTACCCAGCTCGCTAACGAGAAGCGCGCAGAGCTGCCTTTCCCCCACCCAGCGGCAGCGGCGGCTCGCCGGCGGAGCTCCTTACCAGCTTCATGGCGCTGTTGTTGTGCTCCCAGCGCCACAGCATCACGCTCATGGTCACCTGCCGCTAGCCGGCCATGCCCGGGGCACACCGGGGCCGCACTGCCTCCGCCCCGCTCCGCCGGGGAGGATCCGCCGGTGACCCCCGGCCGGCCCGGGGAGGGGTCACGGCAGGGGCGGGGGCACCGGGGAACGGGGGGAAAGCAGCCGGCAAACATTGGGAAACGCACAGTTAGCGAGCGCCCAGCCGCGCTTGGGGAAGGCGCTTTTTCAAGCAAAATCACCGCGGTTTCTCTCCTGGCTCCGCTAAAAGCACAGCTTCTGAAGCTGCCTTGTTTCGGCATTCGCGCTGCTTCCACTCAGAGCTGGGTGTATACTGAGGTCTGCCGGGGTGGGAAAGGCTTGCCCTGAGTCAAAGGGAAGAATATTCTGCCTTAAAAATGATTCAACAGGTGGAGCACAGCAGACCGGCTTCAGGAACGCAAACAACAGAATAGTAAGAGTAGTTTGGAATAATTGCTATTTCTAAAATGCAGAAGAGCTATATTTAATGGCAATAAATATCCCGGTTTGCCACGCTGTATTTAAGAGCTATTAAAGATCTTTGTCCATGCCAGGCTATTCTACACCTGCGAGAGCAGCTCTCTGAAATATCCCCTCTGCAGCACCTTGCCCAGACAGGACTGCTGGGGGAAGATTCATGCCTGCTCTTGCCCAAGGTCCTGCGAAATCACCAGTGGGAAGCACCTGGCTGTGGCTGCTCGCCCTCCTGCTCTGGAGAGCTGCCACACCTGACAAAGCAAGGGGACAAGGGGGACACAGCAGCTCCAGCAGCAGCTCCATGGGCACTACCCCAGCAGCTCTCCAAGCCTGGGTTTGGAGAGGTTTCTCTTCTCACCCTCTCTCCAAATATAAATTTTGATTCACAAAAAGATAACTTTGCTGGCTGCAGGAGGGCAGGCAAGAAATGACCACAGGCATAACCCATAGCTAATGGTCCCACAGCCCACAAGCAGCTCAACGTCATTTTCCAATTGTTAAATCCTTTAATAAAAAAAAAGTACCAAATTGTACTCAAACTGATTGTTTCTTAGCTGAAAATTCAGTACTATTTTACTGGCTAGGCTGCTTCATATATCCATTCAGTATGCTGCTGAAGAAATACTACAATAAATCAGTAAATCAGCACTTGATATTCTGTATGTACCCTCTTCTATAAGAAAAAAACAAATGTGCCTTCTTACTGAAGTCTCTTCCCCAACAGTTATGGTTCTGTGACTTAATTCCTTCAGTCTGTAATTGTTCTCCTGTTCTAATTTATTATTTTAAGTGATAAAGAAGAAGGAATAATTATTGAAACAAACAATCATATTCCTTCAGTGCAAAAAGAATTTGCCCACCAAGTTGGGTAGCTTGAATAGCTGTGTATAGAGGCAGAGCTGCATGCTGAAAGCATTTAAAGGCTTTATGCACACAGGTTACCTTCAAACCACAGAAGAAAAATTTGAATCCTCTTCTGAGAATAAAGAACTCTTGTTCTTTCCCTTCAGGCCAACGTGGACCAAAGCCTTAGCACAGCCAAATCTCCCCAGCCAGCCCTCTGTGTAAGCAAGTACCCTGCTGAAAGGTCATTCCTGCAGCACTCAAAAGAGGGGGAAGGTCACAGCCCATTCGAGGGCTGAACATAAGATGTATGGTGTTCAGGAGGCTCACAGGCTGAGACAATAACCTGCTGACAGACTGGGGAATGAGGGAATGAATGCATGCACTGGGAGGGAGCAGCCTGGGTGTGATGCACAAGGACTTGCTGGGAGCATCTCAGCAGCACCTTGGAGGAGCTGCCGGTGCCTGCAGGGTGCTCCTGGCTGAGCTGAAGTTTGTCCCTTCCCTGCTGCTGGCATCTGCCGAAATATCACGACAGGAAGGTGTTCTGCTTCCAAAAAAACACACCAACGTCAGGCAAAAAAACCAAGGGAGCTGAGGCAAGTGGAGCTTTAGGCTTGCAGGATTACAGTGTGTACAAAGGGCCAAGACAACCCCCAGCACAAGTCAGCGCTGCCTCAGACACCTCCTAAGCCTCTTAAAAGGTTCTTGATGATCTGCTCTGCCAGTTTGAGCAGCCAAACACTCTCATTCAACACTCAACCTCGTGCCAAAACCGGGAATTGTAAGAAACAAAGGAGAGCTCTCAGAAAATGGCAGATTTTTGTCTACTGTCACAAGGAAAACCCCATTTTTGGGACCCAGGGAACGAGAGCAGAGCCAAACTGCCCCAGCTACAAAAGAAAGATTAAAAGACCAGATATGGATGGAAGGACTCTCCAGCCAACCAGTCTTGTTTCTCTGAACACAGTTTGCTGTCTGTTTTTACATGAAGTGGGGCTCAGGCTTGAGTATTTTCTCATTTTATCCCTTCCTGAGCCAGCTGAGCAAGCTGAATGTGGACAGAGACACTCATATGTAATCAGCCTGAAATACTAATAAAGCAAAGCTCCTGAGGTTAAAGCGCAAGCTCTGTGCCGCCCAATCACTTTTAAAGCTAATTAACATCCTTAACTAAAATCTGTGCTGCTTTTAGACACTTTTATTTAATGGAATTTCCTAAGCCAGCCTTAATTTGGGATGAAGCTCCCTCGAGTTCTGATAGCGTTGCCAGGTGTAACCAGAATTTATTTCTTCCATTAAAAAGCAAGACTTTGGAGGTGCCTTTCATCCTCCTATCTCCCTTTCAGGCTCACACAACACAGTGGAAGAGATAAGGTTAGGACTGAGGCTGGTAAAATCCATGCCTGACCTCTTGCCCCCAGCAGCATCACAGCAGGGTTCCTCCCCAGTTGCTGTGCCCCAGCTTTGCTGATGCTTTTCCAGGAGATGCTTTTCCCATACAAAGCCCAATTTCAAAAGGGAACAAGGACCAGATATTTGCTTGCATTTGAATCCTTTAACTATAAAGCATTCCAGCTCTGTAAGGCTTTATCATGAACTTCAGCAACACATACATGATGGCACGGGGTCAATATTAAGTTGAACCTTCAGGAAAAGACATTATTTACAGCCCTAATGGGCATCTAAACTTCCCCATTAAAGTGCTGAACAATGCACTTGTTATTCACCAGTGACTCTTCAATGACACAGAAACACGTGTCCCCAGCAAACCCCGTGCTCTAACGAGACATCATTCCAGTTCCCAGTGCTTCCCAAATAAAACTGCTGGAAAAAACAGGAGGAAACAGGTGTTGGAGACGTTATGAATGAACTCAGTGCACACAGTCATTGTCTGTGCAACATTTACTATGAAGAAAGCTTGGGGAAATCCGCTCACTAATAATTCATTGTTTGCCTGTGAAAAATATGTGTGCTAACAGCTTGATCCTCAGTCATTAAACAAAGCCACCCTCTTGTACACACCCATTACTTTTGCTTTTTAAACACATCAACATTTTGTTGTTTTGTTTTGTTTTTATCTGGAAAAGAAAGTACATTAGAAAATTTTACTACTGCTTTTCAATGCATTTTGGTCAAAAAGACTAATTTGCTGTCCACTGAAAGCTGGGTTTTTATTTATTTTTACTATATGACAGTAAGCCCATAGGGCTTCCTCTCATGCATTACAAAATGGAAATACCTACAAATTAAAATCTTGAAAGGATCTTAGAAATCCTTAAGTTGTTGAAAGCATCTTAGAAATCTTGAAGTTGTCAATAACAGTATTTTGCCAAGCATAACATGGGAGAGAACAGGAGAGTAGCCCATGGAATCAAAACAGATGCTGAACAATTTTTATTTTAAAAAAGCCCTCAAAATGGTGTTGAGCAGCAGCCAGACAGAAACACAATTAATCAACATTAATGGAAACTCAATGAATCAACAGCTGAAGCAGATAGTATTATTACTGGCAAATGAGCATCCTTTCTTTGGAAAACATGTCTTGTTAAACTGGTATTTTCTGCTGAGCTCACAGGAGCTTACCAAAGTGATAACACAGATGAGATTCTGTGGGGAGGCTCTTACTTCATTTTCACCTGGCACAGTGAAAACCAGGATAGTAATAAATCAACCCAGCAAACATCTGGTGGACTGGAAAGGAGTTAAATGGTTTAAAAATATATGATAACTGGGAAATCATCTTTAAGAAAATAGCAATAGTCAAGCAGCTTGACTGTGTTTCACAGGAATAACTTTCAGCCTTACTTTTCTGAGCAAGTCCTAGAAAGGGCTAGCAAATTTGCTGGTGGCACATCAGTAATGGGAGAAGAAAATGGTAAAAAAAGAGATCAAAGTTAAAGAAACTCATCTACAGCGATTAGAACCATGGAAAGGTGTTAAAACACAACCAATGCAATTCTGTAACAAGGAGAAACTGTTATTGGGGTGATGCAATAGTTGCACACAAGAACAGGTGGTTATCAAGCAAGAAAAGGTTTTATCACCTGCTGGCTTTAGTGCTGTTTGAGTAGAACAGTTCAACAGGTTTGACCTCTGGAGAGGCTTCAGAGGAGAGCCGCCAGAATGACTTATGGACTGAAAAATGTGTGTCACAAGACAAGATTCAAACAGCTCCCTTTCATTTGTCAGAGAAGAGTGAGGGCAAATATGAGATCATAACGTGAGCTAATTAAAAAAAATGAAAGCAATCCAGCAGAAGTCATGTGCACTGTTTTATGGAGGAAGCTGGAGTGAATTATCACATTTATTGCTGTCTATCACCAAAGGTTATTTCTAAGCTCCCCATTAAAGTGTATCAGGAAGCTACAGATCTGTTCCTGCCAACCTCAGATCTATACTATCAGCAACCCTGCCAGCAACCCAGAGTAACACACTGCAGTCTTCAAGGATTTCAAGGAATATAATAGTGGAAAGCTTCCTGTGCACCAAGAAACAGGTGGGGTCTGGGGGGATTTTTTAAAAAAAATATTAAATTCTTGATTCAGAACACAATGTGTTGGGGAAAAAAAGCTGTTAAATAAAGTAACAAAAATACCAGCACATTGAATACCCACTGGTTAAGTAATGTTAATGTTATTAATGAGACCACCCTGTTGATGGAGAGCAAATTCCAGCCATAGTCTGAGGGACCCAAGTGTCCAAGTGGTCACTGAAAGGACAATAATCCAGGAAACCTATGGATCCTCCTCCAAAAATCGTGGTCATAATCCAAAGACAACACTGCCCTTTCTGAATGTAATCCCAGCCCACACTCCCAGCTCTGCGACCTGACATGCCCTTCCCCAGTTTCCCAACATGTAAAAAATAAAAATATTGATAGCAAACAAAAATAGCTGGACTTGCTATATTTGAGACTTATTCCTGATTCATATTATTTTGGTAGGCTGACTAAAATACAGACAGGAAAATGTTAGCTGCTCTGTTTCTGCTGAGTCTTTGCCAACTGCCCTGAACACCAAGAATTTAAAATTAACTAAGCAATTCTACTTAAGCAGATGCAGAATAGTAAGAAAAAAGTGATTCAATTAGTCTGTAGACAAAGCTGCTCAGTGCTAACAAAAGATCTCTCACCACCATAATTTTTGAAACCTGTCCCACAAAAGAACACATACCAAGACTTAATTAAAAAATAGCTGTTACTCATAGCCTTGATTAGCCACCTGGAACACTTGATAACAATTGGTATCCACCAGATCCTTTTGCCAAGCTCTTTATACTTCACCCTTAAATGAAGTGGCTGCTAATTCAAGAGCACAAAGTTCTGTGACCCAAAGATCCTGTATGGAGCAGAAATTTGTATTATGAAATTATGTATGCATACAAATACAGAAATAGTTAAATATATAATGACTTTATTAGGGGTGCATTCATTAGGGGTGACCTAACTGAGGCCCTCCAGTGCCTGAAGGGAGCTGACAAGGAAGATGGAGAGAAACTTTTTACATGACAAGGGGGAATGACTTCAAACTGAGAGGAGATTTACATTGGATACTAAGGAGGAAATTTCTCCATGTGAGGGTGGTCAGGCTCTGGCACAGGCTGCCCAGAGAAGCTGTGGATGTCCCATCCCTGGAAGTGTCCAAGGGCAGGTTGGATGGAGCTCTGAGCAGCCTGGGACAGTGGAAGGTGTTCCTGCCCATGGCAGGGGAGTGGAGCAAGATGATATTTAAGGTCCCTCCCAAGCCAGGCCATCCTATGGATCTATTTAGAGCAGAACCCCTAGACTAGTCTGCCTGTAAAAGCTGCAGTTAAACCTACTATTGGTGGAAATGCCATAATCAGGTCTTCCCAACTCATTTGATTTCAAAGAACTATTTCCAGTGTCCACTGCAGTTTCAGGATGAGGCTGCTCTCCTCACATTTAAGTTTCCAGCACTGCCTTCAGAACCAAACAAGCACACACAATGCCCAGGCTTGTTCCAAACTTGCTGATACGATGATGACATGGAACAATGTTAATGGATTAACAAGGATTGATAAACTAACCAACCCTTAGTTTTTGGTTGTTTAGGAGACCAGCAGCTTTGAAAGCTTCCATGCCACAGAATCCCCTTCTCTGAGTGTCCCCTTCTCTGAGTGGATGTCGCTGTTGAGCTGCTAGCTGAGAGAAAACCCAGGTTCTCAGACAAGGAAAGAGAAAAGTGCGTTTATTATTTTGATTTCCATATATATAGAGTTTTCAGAGGTCACCCAGATTGGTCAGTCAGAAACCTCCCCCTAGGCCTGATTGGCCATGTCTGAACTGCCCTAATCTCGAGACGTTGTTTGCAAAACATCCAAACTTTATCTTTGTTTATGAAACGTAGCAAAATGTTCTCACGAGAAAGACCTGTGCTAGCCACAAGTGTCCCCTTCTCTGAGTGTCCCCTTCTCTGAGTGTCCCCTTCCCCCCTTCCCCACCTCTAAGGCACAGATGACTCCAGGGATGCACCACCTCCCTTTCAGTCCCCAGCCACAATCAGCCCCCTGAAGGCACCAATTTAGAGACATAAACACAGGTTAGGAAAAGCAGTCTAGGATTTTCAAGATAAATACCTCTTACTCCAGAAGAGCTGGTCAAGGACCAACACCACCAGGGACAGCAGTGCTGGGGCAGATCCCATCTCTCACCCCAAATGGCAAGTTATAGGATGAAGAGAAGCCCTTAGTGCAAGCTTGCAACTAGAGAAAGGCACATTTGCATCTGCTGCACAGCAGCAGTTGGTTTTGAAAGCACACACATCATAAACTAATGGAAAAACCCTGGTCCCGTGCTAGGGATGCCCAAGTGCCCAAGCTGGATGCCCAACAAGGCTCTCCTCTCTCTCTCCTCAATAAATCCACATTTCATTCAGCAGCCCAACCAAAAAAGGATTTTTAGAAGTTCCCATAAGAGTTCTGTACCCTCAGTGAACCTTCTACCTGAGCTAAGAAATTAAACTGTAGTGAGAAACTGAGAAACACTTGGTTGTTTTGTGTCTTTTGGGAGCTTTTGTTGTTGTTTGTTTTTAATACAGGGAACACACTTGTGAAAAACACCATTACTTGATGTGATCAAACATACCAGAAAGTAATTCTTCTTCCTCTGCACACTCAGAGTTTTCTGAGCTGAATGCACTGATTCTTCAGTTTTTAAATTCTTCAGTTTTCCAATTCTTCAATTTTCAGGTTTTTTGAGAAAAACACTCATGGGGGAACAACAGGCTGCAGTCAGAGCAGCACTGATTTGGCGTTACAAAACAAAGATACAAGGAATTAAGTAATTAGAGCCTGAATGGCAGAGCACAATGCATGTGTCCTTTGATAATCTCTTGAAGGCTGAAGATAAAAGCAGGGCAGAAACGTGCACACAAGATGTGCAATAGCTGGGAGTTTCAAAGCCTTGAGGAGCACATTGCAGTGCACCATTCCATAGTATCCCAACAGCTTAAAAGGTTAGCCTGTTGGAGCAAAAATTTCTCCAATTGCCCAGCTCACTTCTGCTCTTTTGTAGCTCCTTTCCAGCTGCTTTGCCCTCAGCTCCTCTGCCAGCCTCCCCTTGGCTCACTGCACTTGTGGGCAGCTGGAACTACTGATTGATAATAGCAGAATTAGCAAGAAGTAACTTCATGTTTCTCCCTCCTCTTTGATTTAATTAAAAAAAATTAATATGTATCATAAATTAAGTCAGTTGACTGGAAAATCATTTTTCCTAAAAATCTGCCTGCTTTTTATATTTTTTTTTAATAATTTAAAATATTATGCTTTCCACTTGCTTTCAACCTTTC
The DNA here is from genome assembly GCA_024500445.1 of Entomyzon cyanotis. Lineage (NCBI taxonomy): Eukaryota > Metazoa > Chordata > Aves > Passeriformes > Meliphagidae > Entomyzon > Entomyzon cyanotis. The sequence continues at coordinate 3,207,495 of JAKEPQ010001029.1, forward strand.
AACTTTTCTCTCAATTTTCACCTTACCACATCATCAATCTTGTCAGTTAGGGAGAAAAAAAATCAGATCCATTAAAGAGCAGAAGTTTGCAGCAGACTAAAAGTCAACTAAAGACATTACTTAGCTACTCTGTCCATGTACTCTGAAATTAAAGACTGAAACAGAAATGCTAATGACAAAGAAAGAAATGAAGATGCTGATATTTATCATGAAAGAGTGCTCCAGGCTGTAGCAAATAGAAATGCAAATTCTTATTCATGATGCTGGATGCAGACAGCCAAATCTCAATACATTCCTACTACTTTAAAAGTCAAGAGATTCCTCCAAAGGGTAAACAAATGATGAGCTGCCTAAGGTAGGAGTCCTGAAAACAAGTTTTATCTAAGAAAAGCTTTCCTAGTCCCTGGACTTGATATCCAATTAATGCTTCTAGTATTCTAAAGAGATTATCACTTGCTGGAAAACAGACACAAAAATTCTGCTGCAAAACTTGGCTTATGTTTTTGATGGATTAGTAAAATAGCACAGAGCTAGGACTATAGGTTTTCAATTTAATATTATCCCCCCATATTATCATCAAGAAGAATGACTCCCATGGCTTACTGGCACTGTTATTCTTTTGTATCTCAAAATATGAGATAAATAGAAAATATGAATAAAAAAGCTACAGCAAGCCCCACTGTAAACAACCTGAAGCATTTTGTTGAGTTCACCTTATATTGCACTACTAAGCAGAGCTCATCCTCACCCCATGAATGTCAAAAAGAGTTTTATGACCAATTCAAATCACTCTATATTTTCACGATGGGGCAAAGAAAGGCATGTTACATTTAATTTGCTCCCCAAATTGGCCCAATCTAGACTATGACCTGCAGCCCAGTCTTATTTGAACACAATAATTAGCATTTACTAAGATAACTGAGTTATCAATCCCAATTTGGAATGCCTCTCTGAGAGTGTAACATCAGCATTTTGTCTGGCATCCACTTCAACAGTTAACAGGCTTTCAGTTATAAAGTTATATTAAAATACAAGGCAATTTTCCCCCTACTTGCACCATTTCCTATCACTTGTGTGTCTCATTAGCTCATATCTCAGTCTTAAAAATTATTGCTGGCCTGCTCTCAATGTACCTTAATATGATGACTTAAAAAAGAAAAATCCAATTAAGATTTATGGGATCTGACTCTTCTTTGCCTTTAAGTTTGACCATGTAATTTAGCATTTCAACTTCATATTCAACTCGTGTAACTCATAATGACATAAGCTGCAAGGTATAAAAGAATCAGACCTGTTTGATTATATGAAATTAAACATTTCTTATTTTTATTAAGCATTCTTTCACTGGTGTCAGGCCATGCTCCAAGGAGGTGATTATAATATTGCTTTTAAGCTATTTAGAGATTTTAAAACAGTGTCAGACTCTGCTCTGAATATCCTAAAATGTGCTAGTTGTGAGCACAGTGTTATTTTCAGAGGCAAAGTGCCTCTGAAAACAAGATTGGTTTGCAACCCCTAGTCTGGCTACACAGAGTTCAAATCACAGACCAAGGAAAAAAAAAAAAGGACTTTCTGCTGCTACTGCTACAGCACTTCACCAGTGTGAGTAGGAAAAATAAATAAACCTGAGAACAAGCTATTATTAGTTTTCCTCTGCAGATAAATATTGTTAATGCTGCTTGGTTTACTTTCTAAGCACTTGGCCCACAAGAAGCAGCTTTCCACTGACCTTTGCCTTGGAAACTTGGAGGTTTGGTTCATCCAAGTCCTGAGAGCAGGCAGGAGAAGAGAGTGAGGTGAAAAGGGATAACTGCCTGAGGATGCTTTCCAAAAATTGTGTGTCCTGTTCATTGTACTTCTCTCACAGACACACAGCTCTCCTGGACAATAAAAAGTGAGAGACCTACTTGGCTAAATTGAACAGTGCAGGTGAGACTGCATGAGAAAACACTTCAAATTCAATATATTTCCTTTCATCCCCTTTCACTGCATATTTAAATCTGGGATCACTGTAAGCAGCATTTTTATCACTGTGATCCAATTCATTTTCTGAGTCCTGTGAGGATTCAGCACATATGAATCAGAAAGAAAGAAAAAACAAAGCATCCATCACACATGAGAAATAAGGTCTGGCTTCCATTTCAGGGAATATTAATAACTGAAATTGTTAACAACTGACTGACAAGAATTGTGCTGCTTCCCGCTGGTTTAACTGCTTCTAGGCAAAATCATGATTACTGCTAATAAGACTAGGAATCTAATAAGCCTTGAGAACAATACAGAACAGCAAGTCACAAAATAACTACACTTTCTAGTCAGAATGGTTCTCCTGCAGGCAGAAACACAGTGGGAAGGTGGCTTGAAAGAGCCAAGTGACATTAGCACTTCATATTCACGAGGGAAGGGACTTTGCACACAAAGGGGCACCATTTAGTTGTATTTCAGGTCCTGTTAAAATGCCGTATTAACTGGAAATCCAAAAATTATAGACGTAAGGACAGTGCAGCTGCTTCAGAAATATTTTTCCCTCTATTAAAACTATTTTTCTTTCCATACACGACAAAGCTGATCTGAGCTCCAAAGTGCTGCCTGCAAGATTCACAGCAAATAACCTATGCCAGCACTTCACTGGAAAACATTATAAACCTCTGAAATGCTCCAGCAGATGCAGATGTTTTGTCACTGAACAGGAGGGGCTGAACAGTGATCTCCTTTTTTTTTCTTGCTAGCTACAACTTAATCTGTATTCCCCTGCTAAAAGGATTGCAACAAAACCCTTTGTAATGAAAGGACAATTAAGTCACATTACGTGCAAAAAGTCATCACTCGATAATGATCCACTAATTTCAGCAAGATAAGCCACTAATCACTTATGGTAATCAAATTTGCCCTGGTAATGCAGTGACTGGACCCTGCTGGAGCAATGCAGAGATGTTCATTAGCTCTGCAGCCAGATGCCACCAGCTCCCAGTGTGTCTCTGATGGTGACACTCCGAGGCTGGGAGGACATCACATCATCTCCTCTTCCATTTCTGTACCGCAAAAGGCAGATTCTGGATTCATCCATCACACTGACTGCATGAGTTTCCAGCCACACAAGTACTGGTATCTGGCAATTCAGAATCTGGTGATGCTGTGCCTAAAATAAAGGACAGTCATAAAATATTGTAGATTTTTTTTCTCCATTGAAAGAATTATCTATAATAAATCTAATCCATACCCAAGGACTATTTAATCCCGTGCAACTCCTCCGGGGAAGCAAAGGAAAATGAGGAGTGCTTTGGTTCTGCCCAGCACCACCAGATGGCAATAGCAGCCCGGCTAACACATCCCAAATCCATCCCATGCCAGCAGCACACACTGCTTATTCCCCTTTTCCCTCTCACTCAGCCCTACCCCGAGCTTTTCTTAACCTAAACTCAGCGTCAGACTAACCATCTATAACAAACAGGATCCCCACAGCTATTCCTGCCTCATGAGATAGTCCAAAGACTGGGTGCAACCCAAGCAGCTCCCCAGAACCCATGAGTGACACTTCCAATCTGGCAGATCTGCTCCTCCTTGGGCTGGAGGCATAGCTGCCTCCTGCAGATATCCATCACATTCACCCACTTCTGCAAACTGACAGCCCTTCCTTGTATTTTGGCTCCAAGAGGGAACAGCATGCAAGACTCCTCTCATTCCCTACCCAAACACATATGCCCCAAGCCATGGGAAATATGGAAAAGCAGGAGAAAAAAAAAAGCTTTTTGATAAGCTGAAGTACAGAACAGAAGTACACCAGGCTTGGATTTGAACAGAAAGCTAGATCCAAAAAGTGGCTTATATTTCAGGGAGTTCTTTATGTGAGTGAATTATAGCTGAATGGTCTTTCTTTACCAACCATTTTAAGTTCAGTCAACAGGCAGAGGTGGCTTGGTGTATAGAAATTATTTGCCACTGCAAACTCAAGTTGCAGACATCACAATGAATGAGGATGGTGGAAATCAAAGAGCAAGCTGGCTTCATCCAGCAGCCCAGGACTATAGTTTCTAAACGTCTCAGCAGTCTGATAAACAAATCTGTGGGTTTTTGTTGTTTTTAATGGAGCTGTAGGAAGAATATAATCCTAGGTACATTCTATATAAAGTTACATCTCTGATCTGGCCTCACCAGTGCCCCATGTGGAATTACAACACGGTAAGCAAAACAGAGTCATTGGTCTACACCTGCTTTTCAGGTTTACAATTCCAAGTGCTCAATCACCTCAGACCACCAGAACTTCCACCTCCAGCACCACTGAGATCAGCATGCCCTCCCTAACCTGGCCTGCATGGATGAAACTCACTCACCTAAGTCAAAAACCATTTTATATGACCCTAAAGTAGAACCTGGAATAATTTGCATTTTAACCGCTGTTCTCTGCTCCTTCTTGTTAAATGAGCTTTTTTATCAAAACTCTCATCCCAACACTGGGAAAGGAAATGTGACTGAAGGTGGTGGAAGAAAAAAAGAAAGGGGAGTTGTATTTTCTTGGCTTCCACCCATCACTGTAGACTTCTACAACTGAATATGCTCATGCTTAGGATGGATTTATCTTCTGGTAGGCAAAACCCATTGGCATTTCCTTGTCAGAGGAACAGCTGCTGAAATGCAAGTTACACACTAGGACTTTTTGTCCCGAGTTGCTTTGGTCTTTAATTTCAGTTCCACTATTGTTTGTAATTCTATTCAAAAAGTTAAATTATGACTTGAACTGCAAAATTCATTGTAGCTCCTTCAGAGTTTAAAATACGAAATCAGAATACGAAATTAGCCACTGACTCCAGCTGCAATACATTTCTTATTCCTCATTTTCACCCACACTCATTGGAAAAGCAGTTCAGATGACAACCTGAAAATTGGATTTAATCAGCACTAGTACGTGGAGGTTCCCCCCTGCCTTTTTGCTCCTTACATCCCAAAAGCACCCAAAACAATGACATGTAGGTTGGCAGAAGATGAACCAAATACCTCCCCAAGGTACTCCAAGACACCACACATCTGAGCAGCAGGTGTCGAGCTCTGCAAAACAAAACCAGATACCAAAACCCAAACCACATTTTAATTTGATTTAATTATTTTGGGCATCCAGCCTCAGGTCTAACTCTGCATCTCTTACAGCATCCACTAACACTTCTGTGCCTTTCCTAACCAACATGTCCCTTCCAGCCTCTTCAATGGAAGAGATGCAGGGTGGCAGAACCAGCCAGAGCCCACAACAAGGGGAACAGCAGCAAGCACTGCACTGCTCCTGACAGCATGGCAAGAGCTTCCTGAGGGGAAAGTCCTGCTCATCAAACCTGATTTCCTTCTGTCACAGGATAACCCACCTGCTTGATCAAGGGAAGGCAGCTGTGTAATCCTGTTGGATTTCAGAAAAGCTTTCAATAGGGCATCTCAGAGTGACCTTGTGGACAAACTGTCCATCACACAGCTGGACAAACCCATCAGGAGCAGCTGGTCCATGGATTTGGCACAAAGGGTGACAGTGACTGGGGTGGATCAGCCTGGGGAGCTGGCACTAGTGGGGCTTTGCAGGGCTCCATCCTCTGCCCTGTGCTCCTCAACATCTCCATAAATGACTTGGATGCAGGACTGGAAGGGACACTGAGCAACTTCCCAGATGACACAGAACTGGAGGAGCTGCTGACTCCCTCAGAGGCAGGGAGGCTCTGCAGAGAGACCTCACAGACCAGAGGATGGGCAATCTCCAGCCACAGAAGTTCAACAGGGGAAATTCCACATTCTGCACCTGGGATGGGCAGCCCTGGATGGATGGGCAGACTGGGGAAGGAGAGGCTGGAGAGCAGTGCCACAGGAAGGGACCTGGGGGTCCTGGTTGATGGCAAGCTGGATCTTCCAACCTTGACTGTTCTGTGATTCTGAGATAAAAAGCCCACATAAGTCAGGCTTTGTTCTGTGCTCAAACCAGTAACATTTGCAGAGCTAAATGCAAAGCCAACCTGCAGTAGCTCTAGATCTCTAGAAAAGAAGCTATTTTTAAACCGCAGTAGCAGTGTGGACTGCATAAATTAGCATAATCTCAGCCTTCACAGATAGTTCTCAGCTGTTTTACATACTACAAATTAACACTCTGCAGATTCCTCGCTTCTACTAACGTGGTCAATCATGCAATTCATAGGGCTTAAAACCTCCTTTTTCCATCCTCCAAAATCTCAGTGGCATTTTTTTCACACTTCTCTTTTCCCTTTCAGAGCAGTACTACCACAGGCACAGGTTCCATTACAAATCTCACAGGGTTTTGTGTGTAACTGGTGGTTCTGTGGCTCCCTAAATGCAGGACATCCTCCTATTTTCTCAGCTGATGATTTTCTCCTCGTGGGCAGATGGCATGGAAGTGGAGTGCAGATGGAAACCCACAGCCCACAAACTCATTATAATTTGAAATAGCACCATTCTCATCTTCTCTTTAAATTATTTTCAGCAATAAAGGATAAATTGCCTTTTTCAGAAGGCACAGCCAAAAGTAACGATATCTGTTTATAGCTGAGAACCTTCTCCTAACAATGTGACTTCTATTTTCACCAGTTTCATTCAAATCCATAAATCATTAGTGGAAAGGGCTTTAAATCGAGTATCTCTTGCTTTGATGCAAGTATTACCTTAAGAAGAAAGATCAGTAAGAAAAACAACAGATCACACATGCATGACGGTTTAGAAAACAGCTAACTGTGGAGTTAGCTATTTAAGGTAATTCATGGCTCCAGGTATCACTTTACCTGAGCAGCTTGGAATTCTAATGGATTTATCTCTGCAGAACACCTGTGAGATAAGGGAGCTGCTGGTGACAAGTGCAGCAGGCAGCAAGGAGGTGACAGTGATGCTGATGGCCTGTGGCTCACAGACTCACCCTGCACCCTCCCTGCCCTTTAGGACTGAAACCCCTCCTGGCAGAAAGGCATGGCTCAAAATGAGGGTGGGTGCCATAAAAACCAGGCTTATCATTTCTTCAAGCTTTTCCACAGCATGTCCAGTCTGGTGGAACTGGCTTTCCTAACCTTCTGGCCAGTTGGAAAAGTCCTAAAAACAGCAAAATGAAAATATCTGGGGTGGAAAATAGCAAGGAATGAAATAATAAGCATTAGAGGTCAAGCTTGGATCCCTGAAAAGTTTGTATTAACCAATGGAAAAGCATTAAAATAAATAAACTAATCCCTTAGCTATAAAAAGAAAGCAAACAATACTTGAGACACCCAAGTGACATGGGTGAGGATTTACAAACTCACAGACAGCTCTCACACACAGCACAAACAGAAAATTGGCTAATTGCTCCTGTTCCAGAAGCCTGGAGTCAGACTTGATAAACACAAACGACCTGGTGCCTGACAACCAATTATTACACCACACTGCTCCACCTCAGCTGGAAAGGAACCTTCTAAACTGTCTCACAAAATGGTTTCTGTCTAGTTAGAAGATGGATCCATGTAACTGCATTTTCTGCCTTCAGGATTAACCATCAGCAAGGCTTTTCCTCAGATGGCTGAATTTATTTGCATATTATGCATCAAAAATGTTCAGATGTTCAACCTACTTGTGGTATACATACACTACAGCATCAATAATTTGCCTAGATAATGCAGGGCTATAATCTTCCACAGCATGCAAATGGTCTTACACATGGGCAACACGAGGTGAAAGAATGAAGTATTTCATCACCAAGGACAATTTATCTTGCCTACATTCATGGAAGAAGATTACAGGAGGTCAGCTGCTTAGTGGTTTCCCTTTCACGACACAAAAAAGGCAATAATCAGTTTTCATTAGGGAAGACTTGTCCTTTCTCTTGTTCCACATGACTTTCCTGTCCCATCCACCACAGCACTGATATCAACCCAGTCACTACATGGTACTGGCTAACACAAAGGCTTAGAAAGGGTAAGAGACACACTCAAATTTGAGATGCAGCCCCCAAGGACTCACCTGTGTCAACAGAACCTAACACATGTTTTATCTCCAGCTTAATGGCTCAAGCTTGATACTGATCAGGGTCTTCAAAAGTCACCATCTGAAATGTTGTTCCATGAGAAAACTCAGCTCAAGCTTGACAGAATAGACTTCCCAGAAGAAGAGAAAGCTCCATTAGAAGTGCCTCAAGGAAGCCCTGATTCTACAAAAGCCCATCAATATCCCACAGCTCATCCAAAGGCACGTTCAGAGTCTTTGGCATTGGCTGCTGATCACCCAGGGAAAGGCAAAGAGAATTTTGGCAGAGGATGAGATCCTGTGCCAGCATTCCTGCTGCAGTGAGAGTGACTCTGCCACACATCTGCTTCTCTGTGAGAGGCTGGAGCTGCCTGTGACAAGGTCAATTTTGAGAAAGGTTGGTATTAAAAGATTATGCTCCCTCCATCCTCTCACTGAGGTTATGCTGATTATTTCAGGGGAGCAAAGGGATTCTTTGATCCTCCAAGTCCTCCTTCCCTCCCAAGGTGACTCTGGCTGCTGGCACAGCACACCCTAATTCCATAATTGTGGAATTAGCCGTTTTCAACCTTGAAATTTCGCCCTAAGAAATTGAGAATGCAGTAATCCACCTAATCCAGGCCTCTACACCTGTCCCTCTTCCAACTAATCTCACCACCCTTCACCATGACACATCTTAATTCAGAGTCCTCTCTGCTGAGGTCACTGTGTCAGTGGATGCTCAGGACTCACAGCAAGTATTTGTCACACGGTGGGACCAACTGCTTTGTGAACCCTGCAAGACACAGAAATAGCAGTAGAGTCCTTGGCCAACAGGGCAGAAATGATCTTTACAAACTAGGGAGCAGTGAGGAGAAGGGACAGATAAATAAATAAATAAATGTGCCTAGAGTAGCCCTGGATAATGCGATCTGCTGGTATTAAGTTTTCTCCTGAAGGAGTTAAGGATATACCAGCTGCTCTACATTAAACCGAGCTGGCATTTTAAATCATGCAAATGAGCTGAGCTGCCATACACTGCAGCCCCAGCCTTTAACAGCATTGCTGTAAATGATGCAAAGGGCTGGCCAAACCAAGCCCTGCCACTTCAGCTGCTGTCAGGGAGGAGAGGAGCAGGCAGGGGGGGGAATGGCTCTGAGGGATGCTGCAGCTATTCACAGGATGGTTTGCAAGCCCTCCTTCCACCACAGATACTGTCTGCATGTGCATGGAAAGCTTGGGGCTTTTATTTGTTGAAAATCCTTTTATATACGTTCCTAAGAACCACTGAAAAAATATTTAAAATTCAACTGTTTGCCGGCGGAACGCTGAAATTTCAAACCTCTCCTTGCTTAATGCTGCATTAATAAACACTGAGTGGATCTGACAGGTCATGGGCTCAGAAATGCTGACACAGCAGCCATCCTTCCATCACGTCCAACACCAAGGGGCATTTCTCAGACTGGGAAGGGAATAGATGAAAATCTGTGTTTATTCAACACAAACCCCTCTTCTGCTGAATCTGAGAGTGCTCAGGAGGCAAGAAAGATGCTAAATCTTCCTTAGTTCACACTGTTGAGGCCAAGAGATTAAGTTTCAGCACAAAGCTGAAACAGTGAGAGTGAAGGTTCTGCTATTAAGAAGTCTAGGAGCCCTGCAGACTTTTTTAAAATTATTATTTCAGGCTCCTTGTGGAGATAACCTGCTCAACAAGGGGAAGGTGGAATCAATTCCTGCATTAAAAGTAACACAAGAATTATATATAAATATAATTATATAAAAATAATACAGCTGCCTTTCTATCTAACCTGATAAACCAAACCACCAGTGGGCATGACACCCCACTGCACAACAATGTGTCTGCAGCACAAATCACTCCTTGCCATCCAAGCCCTGCCAGGGAAAGGCCAAAAGGCATCTTACAGGCAGGAAAGGCAAATCTGCATGGCTGCAGTGTGGGAAGGTGGTATCTGCCTGCTTAGAAACAGGATCCTAGGCAACCACTGCTCTTCCCTCTTGAAAAGCAGACAGCAGTTTGATTCAGTGAAATGGAGCAAATTCCCTACAATCCCCTGGAGAGGCTCTGTAGGGATGGACAGGATGCTGCTGCCTCCCCTCTCCAGCTCCATGCCAGAGGCACCTTTGGGCCAGCTTGCTTTGGCAGTGCCCACCTGGCATCAGGGAGGATCAGACCCCTGGGTGCTCCAGAGCCCATCCCAGAGGAGGAGGATGAAGCAGTGCCAAAAATACTCCTCCCCAAAATAATCCATCCCAGTTAAGGCCCAGACAAGTCTGGAACACACGTGGCTGTCCTGAGAAGCAGACTGACCCCTGGCTATGGAGCAAGAAAAGAAAAACCCATTTTTAATCTATTGCATCTAATGATCAATGCACATTTGATCTTGGAACATCAGGTGACATTTTTCGATTCATTTTGAAGACTTATATATCAATAGGTGTCTGGCAAATGAAGAATAATTTAAAATGGAATCAAATTTGTATTACCAGACTGATCCGTTAATTATTGTCTCCACCAGCTACAATCAAAATTGCTCATTGATTTTTGTGGATCAAAATGTCAGTACTGAAGTTACCTGTAGTTTCCAACAGTGAACGTGGCTCAAGTGGAGATGGCTGAAGAAAAAAGGAACTTTTTCAAGATATATAACAAAGTCTCAGTACCCATATTCACCATAAAATGTCACACAAGCTGGATCAACAACATGAAATCCCCCAGGGTAATCCTTTTGTTCTACCAATAGGCAAATATATAGAATTAATAGATGGCAGAAAAAGACAATATAATAATTTCTGGTCAGCATTTCCAGCAGAAGATAAGCAACACCATCAGGGAAGATTCCCAGCAGTGTGTGAAATGGAAAGGTATTACTACAACAGTCAGCATGTCAAGGGTTGGTTTAGGGTTTTTATGTATGTTCTGGATTATATATTTCATGATAAAGCCTGGATACACACAACTGGCTCACTTTGCTAAGCAGGTGAGGCAAACATCTCTGGGTTTCTCCAAAAAGGCACTTTTGGATTATACCATGGCTGTCATTACATCAAGGACAAGATGGAAGGAATGGACCAATATGAGTGACAGGACAGCTAAAATAAAGACAATTAGGGGTTCCTTCCAACTGGGAAAGAGAGGATATGGCAACTTGTAGCCACAGCTGTAGAGAGAAAGAAAAAAAAACCACACAGGGAAAAGGACTTGAGGAACCATCCAAGACCAGGGATGAGCACAGGCTAAAAAATGCAATTAAACAAGAGATTGTCAAAATATGATGATATGACAGTCCAACACTGAACACACACAGGGGAAAAAGTCCTGGTAAAAGTGGATTTTCAAATACAGAGGTTGGATATTTTTTTCCTTTCATGCATTGTTTTCCCACACATTGCCTCCAATTCTAAAATAACCCAAAATTAAAATGAAAAATAATCCAAGGATAACACACCTAAAAATAATTTCAAGAGGCAAAAAAAAAAAAGGTGGAATCAGAATAAAACTTCAGATCTCAGCCTGTTTTAAAATAAGAAGTGACCCATTTTCTCATTTATTTTAAGAGGTGGTTTATTTGTTTTAAGTTTTAGCAGTTATTTCCATGCCTCTGCTTCGCAAAATTGAAGAAACTGAGACTGTTTCCACAAACTATTTCAGAAAAAAACAATTTACAGATAAAATTAGAGGCATATAACTAAGTGCCAAGTGTTTGACTGAATTCCAGTTCTTGGTGAATGGAAAACCAGCAGCTTCCTGTTACAAAATGTACCAACAGTTCATGTCTAATAATACACGTAATATCTAACCATTTATATACTTCAAATATAGATGTTTCTAAAAATAATATTAGAGCATGGTATTTTTAGCCAGGTGAACTTCTCAGGAGAATGAGATTCTACAGTTTGCTGCAAGGATAAAAAATAGATTAATGGGTTAAAATTTCAAGAGCATCTCTTGATTTACACCAGAATAAAAGTAGGTTTAGCTCCAAAGCCTCCAGAAGTGAAAAACAAATGAGAAAAAAGGTCAAGAGCAAAACACACACCCTTTCATTGAAGGTCCAACTATTGCTTAATTCACAAATTATCTTAAAAGCATCTTCTTAAACGGCACTTACAATATTTATTCTGCTGCAAATTTGGAAAGTTCAAGCAAAATAATTATTGATTTGAGTACCTCCTTAGTTTCTTCCACTTTGCTAAGGACAGGGAACTTGTAGGCTAGAAGCATTAAAATACTCTACAAATTATTCAGAGATTTAAATCTAGTGGTGAGACAATCTGGAAAGTGAAATTACAGAGTAGACAATGTTTCTCAAAGGACTCTTAAAAGCAAATTAAAACCAGTCTTAATTTCCAAAACCCAGAACTGAATCCACACTTCCTATCTCAAAAAAATCCAGGCTTCTTTTCCTGATACCCTCTGGATAAGCAGAAAGAGGACAAGTGGTGTTGGTCTCATAATTTGATTTCTTTTTGGTATTTCTCAGATACTTGCAACTTGGGAAAGGTTCATGATTTGTTTACCAGACCCCTTTACCAATTGGTAATTTTGGGGTTTTTTTTTTCCTTTTTGAGAGCTAAAGCTCAGGTTCAGTGCCAGCAGATTTCAAAAGCAGTACCTGTTTTTCTCCTCTAATATCCTTGTACCTCTCTAGCCTTGGGTGTCACCGTGCCCCAAGTGTCACAGCAGAAGGTGACAAAAACCACTTGCTAAAACAGGGACAAAGAACGTGAGAGTGCTCAATTAAGAAATTCAACTTGCTGGAGTAAACCAGCAGTTTCAAGGACAGAAGGAGAACACATGGACACCATATGCATGAGCACTTTGGACTGTTAACAAGCAGCAGCAAAGGAGAAAGATAATCTAGTGTCAGGGGACTAGCTAGTAATTTTCTATAGAACTGCAGACATTCTGACCTTGGCTAAATTTCTCTGTGCCTCAGCCATCCATTTAATGAATGTTCTCCATAAAATAAGAACAATATCCCTACCTCTAAGCAGTGCTCTTAGGTTAAGTATATTCAAATTTTCAAGCCTGATAGACAAACAGATAGACTGTCAAAAGTAAGAGGGAAAAAACCAACATTTTCCAGTATGATAAAAAAAAACCAAATAGAACTTTGAGTTCAAGCAACCCTTTGCATATTCCAAATGAATACCCAATGATTACAAAACTCCTCAATTTACAGTGCAATGTTACACCTGTTGTTCAAATGCAGGGCATTAGAAAAGGTAGCTCTTTATATGAAAATCCAAGTGAATAATCACAATAAAACAGCTTCAGAATTGTTTTCCATCTGGGAACATTTCATCTGGAGCAACCCCCCAACGATTTAATATTTTTCAGTATGTATCTATAAATATATCAAGCCCACTGTAATCATAAAGAGAAGATGAATTTGGCTACTTAATGGCCTCAAATTGCTTACAGTGTGTCAAAAAATTAAATCAATCAGAAAGCAAGGTACAGCATGGGCCTTTTTGTAGGAATGTACTTAGGTACCTAACTATAATCATATAAACAAGATCATTAATACCAATTTCAAATTTATTTTGTGCTTATCTATTTTGATAGCCTGAACCTACAGTTTTTCTCAGCTTCTCCCAACTCTTCAGTAAAATTTATCCTTTGTTCACATCCTAAACACAACCCCATTTGGTTTCTCCCAATTGCAAAAAGAGATCTTTTATGCTAAAGTTATCAGTATGATTGACCACATTTTTTATAATTCCATTTATAATTAGCTCAGCAGTTGCAAACAGACCAAATTTCACACCACTGAGGCATCTCACGCGATGGCACTGAAACCAATCGATGCTCATCTGACTTTAAATTGGGTCCAGATAAAGATTTGCTTGATCCCTACCCCTCCTGCAAGCTGGTTCAGCATTAGAACTGTGAAACCCAGCGTCACACACAAAAATGGCTAATGCCTGTGAGAAGGGAAGGCATAATTTCCCTGCAATATGCTCCATTAATCTTTCTCTATTTGAAGCTTCACATTAGCAAGACAGTGATACGGAGGTTTAAACGGCTCCTGGTGAAGTTAATTAAAATATAGAAAAGTAATTACTAATATCAGAGCTCGATTTGGATTGCTAATGGCATGGGCACAAGGGGAGCAAGGCAGAGAAGGGAAACTGAGAGCCAAGAGATCATGGGGCACATGAGGCTCATCAAACAGTTGATGGGAGCCTGAATTTGAAGTGTGGAAAAATACTGGGAGAACCTATGAAGTGAATCAGTTTGAGAGCAGCTCAGAGCTGACTGAGAAGCTCCCTGGAATGTACCAGCAGTGTGCCATCGACCTGGGAATGGCTATCCACTAGATTTATTTGCAGGGAGGTGTAACAGAGTTTCCACACCCTTGTCATTACCTGGACTACAGAATGGGCAATGAGGGAAAAAACTGAGATGTTCTTAATCTCAACAGGTGTGGCAAATGTTTTTGGAGCACACACCAGATGTAGATGATCCTCACAAATTAGGAAAGAAGAACTAAATCACTAGAAGATAAATCTAGTGTAAGACTAGAAAATAGGGATATCACTAGAAGAAAAATCTAGTGTAAGACTAGAAAATAGGGATATCACTAGAAGAAAAATCTAGTGTAAGACTAGAAAATAGGGATATCACTAGAAGAAAAATCTAGTGTAAGACTAGAAAATAGGGATATCACTAGAAGGAAAATCTAGTGTAAAACTAGAAAATAGGGATATCTAGAACATCCCTGAACTAGACCACCCCAGATCCAGGCTGCCCAGCTCAACAGGACCTTCACAAATTGGGAAAGCAAGATGAAGAAAAATGTGGCTGAGCAAGGTAGCTTGATTTCAGACAATGCTGTCTAACCAGTTTTGAACTGAATTCTTTTAAAAAAAAAGTCTAGGAAAACCAAAAAGAGTTCAGCAGATAGCACAAGGAGCTGTAAGAGTTCTAGAAATCCTAGGCTTTGCCTAGTGTGGGGAAAGACAAAAGTGGAGGAGAACATCCCACCCCGTGAGCACCTGGCTGCCATGTCCACCAGGAGAGGGCAGCCGCCTGGATTTCAGCAAATGAACATTGCAAAGGAGTTTGCAAAGAAAGAACAAGTGCTACCCGGACCCCTCCCTGCTGAAGGTGAAACACAGCTACAGGTAATTGCTGAACACACATTCTTCAGACCCAGGTTAAACAGATGTCTCTACACTTGAAGTGTTTCAGTGGAAGGGTGGGACCAACCATTTCACAAGGTCCTTCAGTGCTGCTTCACTTACTGAAGATACAAACAGCGATTATTTTTTAGGTTCTCCGGAGAAAGAAAATCAAGCAGCTGGAGAATAAAACACAGCAGCAATAGACACAGGCAGTAAATCCCTGCTCTCCCTCAGTCACATTCACAGTGACATGGCAGCAGACTGTATGCCTGCAATGGCATCTTCCTTCTTGCACTAACTCCTAACTGGCACTGACTTATATCTTAAATAACTAATGCAGATTTAGTAGCCAAATGCATCTGACTCCTTCAGAATCACCGAGAAACACCATTTAGCGGATGAGAGATCACAGTCTGGCTATCTACTCGACGGAAGTTTCTCTGGTAACAAAGTTAAATATTTCCAAAACAATTCTCTCTAAAGATGGGTACAGTTTATTGGCGGCGTTTTCAAACTGGACAAAATAAGCACCAGTGCAACAGTGGGATACTGTTGTGCACAACACAGGGGATTTAATATGGAAAAATGGAGTGTGTCTATCAGGGACAGTAAAATAGGAATGATGCTGCCATGATTCATCGACCTAAGATTTCCAGCTAGCATTTACAATGGGCTTGCTGCTAAAACCCTCAGACCTTTCTTTGGAAAGAGCTTCTGAAATACCCTGAAGTATGCTTTTTATAAATTGCACAGCATTTTAAATAACACACTGCCCTTATAAGGCCTTAAGGCACCAAACTTCCAGTTACTATAAAATCCAGTTTGTATCAAGAGGAACAAAATTAGCTAAACATTTAGAAGTTTTCACTGATATCGCATTTGTGAGTGGGACATCTTGATTTTCAGATTTCTTTAATAAAAACTGGTACTTTAATGAACACTACCTGCAGTGCTCATGTTGTCTGAGGAATCAGGTTGAAGAAAGGCACCAAAACAGCTCATGAAGCTTTGCAGTGGTGTGTAAATAGCTTGAAATATGCTAAACCAGCACATGGTCTGCTATCCTCCCATGGTGGCTTCTGGACTATGCACCAGACACAGCCTCTCCTCCAGAGTAATCAGTCAACCAAGCCACTAAATTTTGCATTATGCAGTGCAAAAAGGACCCACTTCAATGGGATTAATAGCAACTCCTTGAAATACTCCCAGAACCAAGAGAATTGGTCCAAGTGACACAATCTCTCTCTCATTCTCCCTCCACCCACACAAGAGGATATGATGTCCTTCCACATAGGGACCAAGATCTACAGAGGATAGGTGCCAAAATATTTAGCATTAGTCCAGCTTGTGGATTTAAACTCTGAATTCTAGAGCAAGAATATAACTTCCGTCTCTCACAGATGAGGTGATGCCAGGTGCCTGCACAGTAAAATGGTGAGTGCCACACTGGTGATTCAGATAAACCACCCAGAGAAGTAAGCTTCTCAAGATATTCAGACCTGGTGCAGTGTTCAAGACTAAACCTTAAGAGATTTATTATCAGAAAGCACTTCTATACCTGCATGCAGCTGAAGGTCTTCCAAGAGAAGAGTGCTTCAGCTGCTGACATATCACCTGGCAGCTGTCCATCCATCCTATTCCTCCTCCCTTGGCATCCTTGATCCAACACATCTGGAAAAATCTTCCTCTAGATATAGACTGATCCAAATGACCACCTTGAATGTCAAAACCCTGCATGCTTTTGTGGGCAGAAGGATCAAAGCTAGATCAATAGGAACAACAAAAAATGACTGTGTTTATTCAAGATAACGGATAGTGAAAAACTCACTGGCTCACACCTTAAAAGGTGCTGGTCATCGGCTCAGACTACCAGCCAGAGGAGGTTACTGAGAATGCAAAGCCTAAGATTTCTCCTGCTGCTGATGTAATTAAAAATATAACATTATCTGACATTCCTTCGACCAAAATCACTCCCTGTTTAAATAGAACAAGTTAGCATCAAGACCCTTTCATCACCAGGATACAGAAAAAGGGGTTTGTTCCACATCACTGTAAGGGTTAAAACCACCATAGTGCTGCCCTTACTGCTGCAAACAGCTCCCACTGGCAGGATCTCTGCAAGCATAATCTGTCACTAGATGAGAAAGTATTTCTGAGTAACAACCTCTTTTGCAGCAATGTAGATTTCCATGCAGAAACCATGGCATGTGTGAGAGAAAGGGCAGCAGATAATGAGATCTTGCTGCCGTTTCATAATCACAAGGACAGACCCAGGCACGAGTGAGAGAGAGCCCTTGATTCTCTTGCAAAGGCAAGATGTGATGCACTGTCTGCTGTCACTACCCTGCATCAATGCCTGGCTGTCTCCTTTTCCTGCTCAGTCCCTCAGGAACTGCTCCAGTCCTATCTGTCTGGCCTGAGCATCCCAACACGTCAGCCTGTCTACCGGCAGCATCTCCCGAAATCAGGGCAGGCGGTCAAACATGCCCAGTCAGCAGGCACACTTGTCTGCAGGGAACAGGGCTACGAGGCCACCCACTTCAGAATCTAGGTGGAAGGGATGATCCATTATTCCTCGAAGAAGGAATAAACCAGGTGAGTATCTGTCATTATTCCCCTATCTAAGCACAATGGTATCACCTTCCATTGGGCTCAGATATTGGCAGAAGCAGCGTGTAATGTACATGGCTGTTGCCAAAATACATCCCAGGGTGACACAGCCGTGTCTGCGTCACAGCAATCGATGGTGCTTGCTGCAGCAGCCCCTCTGCTCTGCTCCCTGCCCAGTGCAGTGAAACACACCACACTGTGCCCACGCTGCTGCAGACACACCGGGCACAGCAGTGCAGGGCAGCCCCAGCCGTGCTGAAAACCTCACCCTGCCCACAGGAATTAAACCAGCTGAGCAACGTGCACTTCTCCTCCCCATACAGCAAGCAGCATATAGAAAAAATACATTAGAAGACTGATACAGACAAAAGGGAGATCTGAAGAACTTGTATAGATGATGTGCTGCATCTATGATGTCATGCATGTATAGCATTGTACAGGCAATTCCACTTAAGTGTTCATTTCCTACATAATCTGCTTAATTTAGCTGCACTGAATGACATGCATATCGTGATCCAGAATCAAGCACTGCCTCCCATTCACTCCCCACACAGCTACAAACACAGAACGTTCACACAGCTCTGGTACAGTACATGCCCAAACACAAAACACACTCACAGCAACCAGCAATCCACACAACCCAGCCCTTGCACTTAGCACCTGCAGAAAGCACACAAAGAACACACCCCACAAACAACATCTCTACCCCACCTCCCTCCTGCAAATCCCCCCAAGTTGAAGCAAAAGTGATGGAGAAGGCAGCACAGGCAAGCAGCACACGCAGCCCCATCCCTCAGCACCCCAGCATCAGCTCCATCATGCTGACAAAATCACACATGCCACAGTGTGGAATATAAAACATCCCACCACTGCAGACAAATGTTAGCACACATACATGCACACCCCTTCTCCCGCTCCTATTTACCCCAGAAAACCTGCTGCACACTCTCAACACGGAAATAAATCCTCACATACACCTCCCCAGCATTTGGTGCCTGCTAACCTGCGTGTCAAATCCATTTTCTACCGAGCTACTCTTCCTTGCTGAGAGGCCATCTCCTGCGTTTTCTTGTCCATTGGAAGATTTGAGAGGAATCTGGCTGGAATACAACGGCTTCGTCACCTCCACCTTGTTCCCAAACTTCAGGTAACAGGGCTGTGGGATGGTCCTGGCCGTTGGGACATGCAGGATTGGAGCAGCGCTGTGTACGGGTTTAGGTAGTCCCGATTTCATTTTGGAGGCTACCAGGATGGCTGGCATTTTCTCTTTCTGCTTTCCTAACACGTTTCTGTCAGCAGCAGCAACAGCGGAGGCAGCAGGCAGGGAGAGAGAAAAGGACACGCTGGGGAAGCTGTTCTACTCTAAAGCAGCCTGGTTTACTGCGGAGATCTCCAAAATCAGCTTAGAATTTAAAATCAGCAATAAAACCAATTAAAAAAAAAACTTTAAAAAAAAAAAGGGAAGGGAAAAAAGGAAAAAAAAACCAACAAAACCACTACTTTCAGCCTGAAATATGTCCCAGCTTTATGCCAGCCTTCCACCTGTTTCCTCTAATTTTATTTTCAGTCCTTTACCACAGTCCTCTTTCCTATTTCTGCTATGTAACTTGCTCCTCTCCTTTCTCTATCTGACTCCTGCAATTTTCTTGCCTGGAAATGAGAGACTTTCACTCCATTATCTTGTCACTGCATCTCCAAAGTGAGGCAGCCTTTGGAATAAAAAAAAAAAAAAAAAAAAAGGAACCTGCTGCTGCATATGCTTCCCCTTCCGTACGCACTAGAGAGTGAGCGAGCAGGATTTCCAGCTTAAGATGTCTTTCTTCAGTCTTAGCCAAGAAGCAGATGTAGCTCAGCGTGTTAATGACTGATGCCCTTGGATACCAGCCTTAGAGAATCAAGCTTCTTAAGCCTAAAGAGCTGTGAACAGGACAGCGATGCCCGAGCAGAAGGAGGAACGGAAGGAGAAATATAAGGAGAAACGTCCGCTGACAGCGATTTTAAATCAAAATATCTCAGCGGCCACCCAATTTCCCGGCTCCCCCGGTGCTGAGCATAAAAAGCCAGAGCGAGGAAGGGGCGGAAGAATAGAAAAATGAAAAATGAAAGCGATTCAGCGGCGAGAGGGAAGGGAAAGCAGCCGGCAGCTCATGCTCCCTCCCGCAGTGGAGCGGGCTGCTGCTCCCGGCGCATCCCGGGGGGGTCGGAGCGGGCGGGAGGCACCGAGCGATTGGTCCTGCCCCTCCGAGCGGCGACAAAAAAAATAAATAAAGGAAGAAAGAAGGGAGAAACCGCTGCCTCTCTGCGCAGGGGGAGGAGCGGGCTCGGCTCCCGGAGACCCGCGGAGCTGCAGGGATGCTCTCCGGTTTCTTTTTGAAATTTGACAAAAGCAGCGGACCGGTTTCGTTTTGAAATTTGAAAAACAAACAAAAAAAAAATTCAAATCAAAACACCTGGAGGTGACTCATTGTTCGTGGCCGTTCGGGAAAAAACTCTCCCGGCTTGCCAGCATCAACAGGAATTTGAATAAGCGCAGTGAGTAATCCGGTCCTATTATAGCAACGCCGGGCTTTGGGGAGCCTTTCGGTGTCGCAGGTTCCTCCGAGCTCCAGCAGGTTCCTCCCAGAGCACTGGGGAGGTCAGGACCTGTTACAAGTCCCGGCTGTCCCATTCCTGGTCACATCTCCGAGGTGCACATGTCCCTCTAGCTGCACCATCCTGGGCGGTGCAGGATTACAGCCTGGAAATCGAGGCACTGAGAGATGCTTTCACACTGAATGGGGGCTCAGCAGCAGGATAGGAAGTGCCACAGTGCCCAGCTTTCAGGTGCTCTGCAAGGGCAGCCAAAGGACTCATCCCTCACTACAAGAACGATTTGGAGTGTGTCCAGAGAAGGGAACTGAGCAGGCAGGCTCTGGAGCACCAGTCTGCTGAAAGGAGCTGGGAGGAGAAAATGAGGCTCAGGGGGACCTTGTGGCTCTGTACGACTCCCTGGAAGGAGGCTGGAGTCAGGTGGGAGTCAGGCTCTGCTCCCAGGTGACAAGAGACAGGAGAAGTGGCATCAAGTTGTGCCAGGGGAGGTTTAGATTGGATAGTAGGAAAAATTTCTTCACGGAAAGGATTGTCAAGCACTTGAACAGGGAAGTGTTCAAAAAACACAAGGATGTGGCTCTTGTGGACATGATTTAGTGGTAATATGTCAGTGTTGGATTCGATGATTTTGGAGGTCTTTTCCAACCTTAACAATTCTGTGATTACACACAGAATTCTGTGACTCAGAATATTCACAAAACCAACAAGAGACACGGAAGCAAAAGCTGCATTTAAATCACATCCTCATCACACTCCCAATTAATTGCTTTATTTCCTCAGTAGGGCCACTTCCTCCAGCTCCTTATTCTCACCTCATCCACTACCCAAATACTGAATCCCTAACCCACTGCCTGGGTGACATATTATAGGTGTCTCCAGGATTAGGACAGCATTGTGGATCTTCTGCAGATGTCATCTCAAAGACTTATCCAAGGTTCTATAGTGACTGAGTGGCTGAACTGAGAATTAAAGTCAGAAATTGTGCTCTACTCATGATAAAGTACTATTCTTCCTCAACATTGCAATGTAAAATGTAATTCCACTTCCCACACAGAGCTCACAGCTTTAGTTTTGGTTGTTGCTGGGGTTTTTCAGCACATCTGCTTTCACACGTACCAGCTCTGCAGGCTGTTTTGTAGTAACTACAAAAGGGTAAATTTTATGGTAGCTGTTTTTTTAAATAACTGCTTTCCCCTCAGTGTCTTTATCCACCAATTTCAGATGGGAAACGGCACATCCCTGTTCATCCACCTCACTGAGATCCCACCAAGACAAATCTTTCAATGTTCTGTCACAACCACGCACAATGTCAGCTTAGAGACAACTATAGAGACAATTTCAAAACCCTACACCTCGATAAAGAATGTAAAATTCACCATCTGAGAGGACTGGAGTTGGAGCAGAAATGTGTCAAATGCTCCAACACCATTTCCATCGTTCCATGCTGAGAGCTCAGCCTTGCTGGCTAAGAGAAGGTTGGGCTCCAGCGTGAACATCTTGAAAAAGATCCAGGGCTGAAAACCAGGCTAATTTTAGGTCTGTAATAAAATATAGTAAGGTTTAAAAGCTATTAGAAGATCTAATTGACAGCTTTATGTTCTGTTCTTCACTTACACGTTTTATGAGGTTCAGGCCACCAATCTCTGGTGCACCCATCTTGCCAGGTTCTGTTGTTCTGTTTTCACCTTGGAAAACTGGCTAGGCTACAGGACACCAAAACAGCCACAGAGTCAATCTGACCAAAGGAAAAGGATTCATTTCATTTCTCCTTTAACAGTTATGGAATCTGGTCCTTTGATGATGATGGGTTGAATGTTCCACAGCTCCTTTGGATGCTGAAGGGAGTCTTACTGATTTCTCAGTGTGCAGTCCTGCCTACTGAAGATGATTTCTTCTGAATACACTCAGTCTATGACCCTGACAGTTATTTTGCCAGATTAATAAAATGGACACATTCTTCACCAAAGCTTAATGTGAATTGCTGATAACATATTTGGAGAGTGGCCTAGAATTGCTGCTTCTTTTATAGATTCAGTAAAACACAGTATTTAAGAAAAAAGTT
The DNA here is from genome assembly GCA_024500445.1 of Entomyzon cyanotis. Taxonomy (NCBI): domain Eukaryota; kingdom Metazoa; phylum Chordata; class Aves; order Passeriformes; family Meliphagidae; genus Entomyzon; species Entomyzon cyanotis. The sequence goes on from JAKEPQ010001029.1 coordinate 3,229,852, forward strand.
TGTATTTCATAACCCTTTGCCATCTAAAACCTGGGGGTTTTTTATCTCATACATATTTTGCTTTATGTATCTAAACAGCAAAGCACAATGGCACTGAAATGCAACCTTCTCTATCCAGTGGTAGTGCAGTCATACCATAAGGTCATAAATTACATATTACAGGCTTTATCTACAAAGAAGGGCAACATAAATTCTGCTCTGTCTTTGGAAGTGACTAGTTTCTGGCTTTCTGGTTTTGGTTTGGGTTGGGTTTTTTGGTGGTGGTGGTGGGGTTTTTTAAATGAATTTGTTTTATCTGGTTTTAAAGCTATGATTTTTAGAAGAAACTACTTCTCCTAGTCAGTCAAAGGGATCTGGGAACCTGTCTCTCTCATTCTCTTTGAATAGGAGTTTTCCCTTCCCCCGTTCTGAGTCATCCCAATTTCTGTGTCTAAGCTAGAAGTAATCTTAAAAAGGAGGCAAATTATCTAAACAAAAAGCAAGAGCTTCATTCTTTCCCAGAAATGATGGATAATCCTCTGACTAGGGGAAATTCCCTTGCAGCTTTAAGTCTGATGAGTATCTTTGCCTGAATAACCACATCATCTCCCCCTTATCTGCCTGTGGTCCAGGGAGCATCCACCCACTCCCCAAATGGGGGAATATGGAAGGAAAAATGCCACAACCAAGCACCACAATGGAACCACAATAAACCCCACTGATTTGGCTTACACAGCTGATTTTGAAGCTCACAAAGCACCACTGCTTTGGACTCAAGCTGTGGCTGCTTAGCACCATGTAGTGTCAGCTCAAGTGCCAAGACTCTGGTGTTGAGAACTGGCTTAATACTCTCCAAATTTCAGCGAGCAGACTCATGTGAACTCAAGAACTTAACACATCAGAGGAAACTATTTGAATGCCCTGGAGTTCAAGAGCTTGTAGGCAAGTCAGCACATTGCCCAAAACAAAGCCAGCAAACAGAACAAAAGCCCAGGGTTGACTGCTCTTGAACAGATGATCTTTATGAATGAGATGAATGTTTCTGGAACAGTAAAACCATTGAAGCTGCCTGCACAGCTCACACACTATCAATTAACAACAGAACAGGGTCTCTACACCCGAGTGGAATGAAAATGCCTGTATGGATTGCGTGTGGGTATTGCAAGTAAAATTAAAAGCTAAAGATCAGAGAATCAGACCTTCCTTTCAACTTGTGGTTAATATTCATCCTCAATGAAGCCAAATGTTACATTAGCCTAAATGGAAAAACCATGTAGAATTATGCTATCAATTAGAACACCTCATTAGCTGGTCTGGTGATTCAGAACTGCTGATGGAACTGAACTCAAGGCTTGAAAATACCTTGATCAATGCTACCCTCGGCTTTTAGGCATTAAGGATGCACCTGAAATCTCCCAGAAAAATCGTTTCAAGCCGAGGTGAATATCCCTAAAATGTCACCACACAGTGTCAGAATCAGAGAGCTTAATTGTACTCTCAATCCCATTCCCATCAAGCTTTCCTACTGCCAGGCAGCTGTCCTATAGACCGTGGGCATGTTCAGCTTTGGCAAAGCTCCATCAGCTTAAGTGAAGTTATGACAGGAATAAATATGGATCTATTTTTGGTACTGCAGGCATTTTGCACATTCACATCCATCTTTTGTCCCTGATCAGTATCAAACATGGGAAAGCCTGATCCCATCTGCACATTTACATTACCATCCTATGAAAGAACCCATAAAGGTGTAGAGGGGAAAAGGTGTAAACCCCCTGATTTTTTGTTGTGTACCCCAAAAGGAATGGCAGAGATTAGAAAGAGGAATGTGGATAGAGGCATTATATAATTTGGCATCCTCTCACCACAGCAATTATAATCTGTACATGAGAGTTCTTTATATAGAGCAGTGAGGAGGAAACTTTGGTTCCATTCCCAGTTCTTTTGACAGAAATCTTGTCTGCATTACACTAATTCTGATCTAAAATGCCTTTTGTAATCCCCTGACATATTTCTAATTCACACTGGGTTTAATTCCACTTCATTTTATAACAGTGTCAAATTTAAAAAAATATACAAGCCAAGTTCCACCTGGACAAGAACATCTGTTCCACTCATTCTCAGCAAATACACAGGAAATTTCACTGGCCACACTAGTGATACAGGCAGATGCTTTTGCATGGTGACAGAAAATGGCACCATTTTAAATTAGCATCTTCTGAACAATGCTCACATTTAATCCTGTCTCTGTACCAGAACACTTCATGGTTTTGTAATGTAAGCCTGTAGTAGTGCTTCACTCAATAGCTTCCTAAGTTTCTATTGTCACAGCAAATGCACACTCCCAGCTTTGAATTCATTATGCTCCCATTGCTTTTGAATCTGTAGCCATATCAGTTTCTCACAATCTAATGAAAACTGGGCTCAGCTGTCTTGAGCTACACACTGACAGGGGCTCTGTGATGGGCTTTGAAAAGGTCCATCTCTCTGAGTCTGCATGCAAAGTTCATTCCTTGGACTCAACCTTGTCAGGACCAGGACTGAAAGGGATGAGAAATGCAAGAGCTTCTTTGAATTAATGCTTTCAGTGGTGGTGTAAGATTTAGATGCTTACTGTTTGCCTGTGCTGTAGTCACAGCAGTGACCACTGTGTAAAGCATCTACACATGAATAATCTTTATGATCCTAACAGAGGAGCTCTGTCAGGCCAACCCATAGCTCACCTCCACTTGCACATCTCAGTGGCTGTGACCATAACAGTGGTCATCATTGTTATGGTCACATCATCTCTCCATGCCACTCACAGCACCTGCAATAAATATTTCAGTACCATTTTGGAAAGAGACTTGCAAATCACGTCCTCCCGACAGGGATGTGCATCTGGGTATTCTTAATCTATTCCTGTGTCCTTGCTTTCCACAAGGTTAACAGGACCAGCTCCTATATCATGTTCTGCCTGATTTGACATTGCCTATGGCTTCACGTGTTTGGAAAAGCAAGGAAAACACCTGTGACTAATGAGCACATTACAGAAGAAAGGTGATGATGATGATATAAATACCACAAACGACTCTTGACTTTAAGAACCATCAAGTTAAGATGAAATATGAAGAAGAGGACCTAAAAAAATGCTCTCGTCCATCTGCTGCTATTCTCTCTACCCTCTCAAGAAGTGGCATGTTAAAAATAGCCACCACTTACAAGCTAACAACCTCACATCATCAGGTAGCAACCTTCAGTGACCTTGCTGGCACGTTTCAAATACACCTGCTCCATCATCTGGAAGAGTTGTCAGAGCCTAAAGGCAGAAACCATCTGAGAAGTGGATGGGAAGAAAAGGCTGTTTTCCAAAGCCTTTTTAAGCATTCCAACCCAGCCTCAGCTGCCATCAGCCTCTCCCACGTCAGCAGTTCTGAACAAGCACAAATTGGCCAGATTATCATTAAGCAACTTCAGCTATTTTGTAAAGAGTAAACCATCATTACTCAAACTAAGTGGCAAGGACCACATTCTCACCTGCCCTAAATCAATGCAGCTTCTCTACAGCCAACATCAGAAACTGACTTCCAAATCTGAAGTATTTATCCAAATCTTCTATACATAATGATTCCAATCCTATCAGACACTCACATTATCTCCATTCCCCTCAGCACACATTTCCTATCAATTTGTATTAAAAAAAGTCCTCTTGCCTACTGAGCCCATGCATCCAGTTCAGCTGGAGCTGCTCAGTGCAGTTCTGGAGCTGTGGAAGAAGTGCTTGCGGTGCTCACCAGCTGCCAGCTGATATCAGGGAACGATGAATATCATCCCACATCCCCAGGTTTTGCCAAGTACATTCACAACCCAAGCCTGCAGGCAGCCACTCTTCCCTAGAATCCAGAAAAAAAATTTCCATAGGGCAACCATTCTGGAGCAGTTCTCTGCTGGAAGTCACCTGCAATGCCCCTGTTGTCACTGTTACTAATTGCAATATTACAAACACCAGCTATTCCTGAATATGTTGCCAGAAAAAAAAAATACATACAAACCTAGATTGTTCACAAAGGAAACACAGAAAGTGCTTAACACAATGCCCTGATATGAATGCTGCCTAACTCTACAGCTTAATTAAAGAAAGATTTGTCCTGAGTTGGTGTTTATGGAAAATAAAAGTACAACCTTATCAGCTCAGTTTTGGGGTACACTGATGGTACTACTGAAATTCTTAAATCAAAAAGTTCAGTGAAACTTCTTCAGATTTACACAGATATAAGTCAACTATCAGCCCTACAGCCATGACCATTCTTGAGAGTCAACATCCCCAAAACCTCCATCCCCAGTGGATTCCCCAGCAAGGGAATTTGATGAGGATTACCCAACCCATAAACTGTGGGGGAAAAAAACCAGCAAAAAGTAATAATTCATTTTATTTTTAAAAATCACACGTGCATTTGAGGGAGAGGTTTACTTGCACCTGCTAAACATCACGCTCAGTTTTAAAGCAGCTTAAGTGATCACTTCACAAGGAAATGTACAGGAAACAGTTATTCTTTAATCTATCAGCCTAGCACAGAATAATCAAGTTTAAAGTGCTGCAGGGCCACTGCACAGCCTCATGCATGGCAGGATCAAGCTTCCCTTCTCTAATATCCTTATATGTTCTCTGTTCTTCCACTCTCCCATTAGCAAACTGATAACTAACCCTGCTGCTGTTCTAACACTGATTTTTTTCAAGCATTTGTAATATCCACCACCCAAAACTGACATAAGAACCCACTGATGAACGTTGTCCTAATATTTTGTTCCCTACCAAATCAAAGGACGTTCCCAGTGTAACGATTAATGACATGTTTGTTGCCTTAAACAGCTTAGATATTTCAACATTTAATCAATTCTATTTTTTTTAAGGTGACAGGTTTCCTGCCACCCTGAATTTTACCCATGATGCTGTACTGAACTCACATGGTTTACAGCATTGCAGTTATCTTACACACCCCATCATGTGATTTTAACAATGTTGTTCTCAGTGTCTGGAATATTTTGGGAAGGTACCAGTGTAAAAAACATCACACATATGCCCTAAGAATGATCTGGCTGATGGCAAACACTGGAAAACAAACATTTTTTAAATGCTGGAAAACAAACATCAGGCCAAAAGCATAGCACTGAGAGAGAAACTTCCTGAATTTTATATTTTCCCTTGAAATTTTAGCAGCAAGGACACTGTAACACACAACCTTTTTGCAAATAAATGGCACAGAGTTGATGGAATGATTTTCTGTGTTCTCAGACACAATCACCTCCTGCATGAGCATTACCATGAGCTTTGTTTATTCCAGTGGTAAAACAACCTGTATTCCAGCTAGCCCAGCTGCCTGCAAACTGCACTGATCCCACTGTAAAAAGCAGGTGTAGTCAGTCATTGCTGTCACAACATTAGGACATTGCTGCCTGTTGGCAAGTGGGTCAGCAAAGCACTGCTCAGCTGCTCTGTTCCCTTCCATCCCCGTTGGCACAGGAACAATGCTGGTACAGCTGCTGAATTTCAGAAGGCATCCATCTGATTAACTTCCTAAAATGACTTTAAAGAGTGGGATACAACAAACACATCTGCTACCTCAGCACGTTAAAAAAGATCATCTGGAAATTAACTGGGAAATTATAAATCTTTTTATATAGAGATCCACAGTGAAGTTCCAATACGTATGTAACATCTGCTCCACCATGAATTATACCTCAAAGCTTTGCACCTCTGGCTTTCTGAAGAATCCAGGCAAACTTGAGCTGTAACCAGCTCTGTATCTCCTTATCTTTGTTCAGGAAAAATAGGCATCCATCCATTCAATTTTGTCACTCCTGAAAGGCTCAACTGGATAAAGCCCTGAGCACTTTGGTCTGATCTCACAGTTGACCCAACTCTGATTAGGTTAGACTGAAGACCTCCTGAAGGCCCTTTCAATCTGAATTAGCCCGATTATTCCCAAATGAAATAAAACATAAAAAATTAAAAAATCTGTTAGTATCTACCAGAAGAACCCAAAGTGGAAATCAGCTGTGAACAATAACCTGGGTCCATCACAAGAAAATGTTTAGGCAGGAGGGCCAGCAGAAGACACCACTGGATCAGATTTTAGGAAGAAAATGTTAGCACATGCTTAAGTGTGATTTTTCTTGCAGCTCTTCTCTCACATCTCTCGCAAACACAAATGTGTTACCAGTTTGAATTATGTGAACAGATGCTTACATGTAGGATTTGCAATTTACATTAGCCTAGCCTGCACTGACAGTGATTTCAACACCAAATGCAAACCATGGTGCATGTTTTCACCCTAAGGTACAGCACCATGTGCAACCTGCAGCACCAGGGCACCTCAGTAAGTTCCCTGGCTACCCTCTGCAGACTCTTCAGGCATCCCAATTTCATCTGCAGAGCACAGGCAGAGCTGGTGTGACATAACCCAGGAGAGATGTGCATCCTGCTCTGGGCTGTGGGCACCAGAAAGGCTGGCAGAACACAGTGAGACACAAGAGATCCCACACAAGGAGCTGCCAAATCCACTGGGGAGGTGAGAGGAATGGACAAGGACACAGAAGAAAGGCATTCCCACCAAACTGGGAACTGGGAGAGGTGCTCTGGCTAAGTGCTAATGTGAGCTACAGGCCCAGGCAGACCTTCAGAATTAGTATTTGATACTCAATATTAGAGCAAAACCTTTGAAGTGCAGCACTTTGCAGCAGTGCTAACACTGTTCTGCATGTATACAAATGAGAAAACAATTTTTCGTTGCTGTAAATAGCTCCTGCAATTAATAGCAGTTGGCTGTTCCTGTCTTTCTCCAATTACAGACCAGGAAAAAAGGGCATATTAAGTTACTTCATGCAATTCTGGACCACCTACTGTTAGAAGAGCAATTTGAGGATGAGCTGCTACAGCTAATTAGCAAAATTAAAACCTGAAATAGCAACGTTCACTTTTAAAAGTGAGATGATTTCCTATTGCAGGCATAACTTTCCACTGCTCTCCCCTGCCAACAGTTATCACTTTCGTCTGAGATTTCTGGACTGAAACTTTGAACACAGAAATGCCATCATCCAGAAAACCTTTCAAAACATTTTGGGTCACCATTTTGGGTCTTTCAAAACAAAGCCATTTATTTACCCTTGGCTAATTACCTTTTAGTCTCTCTGCACAGACGCAAAATATTTGTGTTTCTATTTTGTCTTTTCTTTTACATTTTCAGACAGCTGCAGCCACTTCCAAAACCATCATCATGCTTCCACCATGATGTTAGGAAAAAAATTTCTCCTGGATAGTATTGCTGTTAGTCCAATTTAAAAAATTACAGCTATGTGTGCATATGCAGTGTGCACACACACGTGTGTTGTGAGCTGAATAAAAATGTGGTGATGTCTAGTTTGACCTGAGAAAACCAGAACAGCACTTCAACATAAACAGGAAAAGTTTGACACTATTTGCAGCACAGCACCACCAATTCCAATCCCTCTTAGCCCGTGCTGAACAAGCATTTCCAATTCAAAGGAGTCATTAGCATTCCGTAAAAAAATCAGAGCACTAGCAAATACCAAAGCTTTAACTTGGCATTAGCAAAGATCAGTGAGAATCCATCACTGTAAGCTCACCACGAGCACTTGCTGCCCAAACACACTGGGAGTGCTGGACAGGCAAGACTGTGCCTATGCCACCCAGGAAGTTCAAATTTCCCTGGGAAATAACTAAATAGCAGATATCATTCTCCTAAACATCACTATCAATTGTTTAAGCCCACTGAGACTCCTCACTCCAATACCTCGTTCTCAGCTGCTGATGATTTTGTCCAACTTTAACTCTCTGGTATGAAGCACATCAGTGCCAGAGCCCACCTCAGGCTGGAAATTTTGAAATGCTTGAGCCAAAATGCCAGAGCCAAGGTAGAACCATAGGTCATCACTCAGCCACATCCAAAAGCACCAGTGACCTTTGCTTCAAGAGCTCAGGCACTCCAAAGCTTTGAACAAGGAACTCGTGATTAGGCAAGGTAGTTCTGTTTGTGCCAGAAATCATTTAACCTGTTTTTTCTGAAAACACACACAACACAGCCGATTTAAAAATCACTGCATTTTACACCTGCTCCATAAGAATACTTAAAATCCCATATTTACATAACAGAGATTACAGCATCCCCATAACCCACCAAACCTCATCCAGAGATGAGGTGAAGGCACATTACATACAGTATTTAGATATTAAACTGCTCAGCACTATGTACTGGGAAGCACACTAGAGGAAAAATTCATTAAGGTGTCAAGAGGTAAGGAAAACACAAATTTTGCCATTAGGGAGGAATTTAGTTAAGTACAGTAAATAAAGTTGAGAGTCTCACATACTGTTCTTTCTTAATTAAACATACTATTAAATAACTGCTTGCTAATTTGTTCCTCTAAAAGGCCAGCATTGGAATAAACAGTACATGATCATGCCCTTAAAAACTGTATCATCATGACAAACAGGGTTTATGTCACAAAATGTAAAAAGCAACTTATCTGGGACATGTTGCATTTGGCATTCCCTAAACTTTGGGGTTTTAACCTTAATATTTCAGCAACCCTAGTATTCTTTTAACACTTTGTTTAAGGAGTGTGATAACGCTTGCCAATGCATATTAGAAGGTGTATGAGAGAACTTTGGACACTTGCTGCACGAGGCACCCATCACAGCTTTCCCCACAGCCTCCCTGCCTCGGGTGACCTTCTCAGCAATGTCACCTGCAGGTGGGTCACCCAGCTCTGCCCCACATGACAGCCTGGCAGCCACCAGCCCTGGCACGGGCACCCTGCACAGCGAGCAGGCAGGGGGGACAAACAGCAGATGGCTTTTCGTATCGCCACAACAATTTCATCGCGGCGGTGTGACGACACTGACGCGCTCCACGCCACCTCCACTGCCTTGTGCAAGGTGAGCAAGCTGCTCTCTCCCAAGGACAGCCCTTGGGACAGGCCAGGAGGCGTTGGAAGGGTCTGTAAGCAGGACACCAGCCACACTTACTCAACTTGAACACAACAGATCTGACCAGTTCAGGCAAGAAGGAAAAGCGCTTGTGTTGCGGGAGAGTTGTGACCCTGGAAGTGAAGGATTTGGGATGAGCGCCCAGTGCCACTGCTGAGCTCCCCTGCAAACGTAGGCGAGCTGGTCTGACAGCTTGGCAAACACCTCAGATCAGGCTGCCCAAAATAGAAACAAGTAAAATTAGTTGCTGCTTTGGAAATGTATTTCTCCGTTTTCTCCTTACGAACTGTAAAGCCAGATAAAAATGTCTGCACGCTGCCCATGGCAATGTGGCAGCTCTGCTAACAGAAGCACCTCAGATACTGAGATGTTACCAGATAGACATTTCATTTAAGCAAGGGAGTATTCTCCACTGTGTAGTTAATTTGCACATTTGTGTGACCTAAAGCCAGGCTCCTTTGCACTAAAGGGGATGAGGGGATGCCATAGTTGGTATGTGGACAAATCCAAAAGGCACCAACTATACTCCTAGTAAAGAACAAAGACTATTAAGTGTGTCACCTTTTCCCAGTCTTGACTGAAATTAGAAAACAAATGAAGTTTAAATTGGTTGTGTTTAGCTAAGCTGGTTAGAGCAAGGTGCTAGTAACAGCAAGGTTGTGGTTCCAAATAAGAGATGGACTCAGTGATCTTTGTGAGTCCTTTGCAATTCAGGATATTCCATGAATCTGTGTTTTCAGCTCCTTAGCAAGATAAAACTAAAAAGCCCAGTGCACAATAGTTGATTTTTTATTTCCTGACTGGTACAGGTAACATCAGTTCTCCAGGCTAGTCTACAAACTTGGGCTCTTTGACATATCCTGGGGACTTACACACATGGATGCAGCAGCAGCTAAAGAAAGCAGCTGTAATTATTCCCAAACCTGTATAAATCACAACAGGGGAGCAGTTGGAAGCAGAGATAGAGAGCCAAAGTTTGACAAATGGAAAAGACAAAACCACTGGAAAAAAACCTTTGGGATGTGTAAGCTAATGAAGAGTAGAAATAAATAACGTATAATAAATAGATTATATATAAAAATATCTGCAATGCAGTCTAAAATAACAGCTTCCTCTTTTGATGTGACTGTTGTTTCGAGTTCATGTTTATGGCACTACCAAGCCCCAAACAAATGAGATGAAAAGTGGGGAGGGTTATGCAGATAACATTGTTAGGGAAGGAAGAAATAAAGGAAGGTACTGTTTATCTTTCCTTTTACTCTCAGTATTTTGAATTCCCTGCCCCATAAACAGGAGGGTGAGGGAACTCTAAAGCTGTTTGTGACTTTGAAAACTTCGTTCTGTTCCCTTGATCCAAAAATTCCACAGAATGTTCCTCCTCCTTTCCATATTATGCTTTACCACCTAGAGCCAGAGCACAAAGGGCAGTGCTCTCCAACACGTGTGTGCACAGGCACAGACCCTTGTGTGGCAGAGCTGTGCTGGGAGCAGATAATTACAGCAAATAAAAGGCAGCTCTGGATACAACAATGTGGAAGCAAATCCAATTGCTAAGGACATTGGCTGAAAACAGCCCTCAGAAACAAAGAAGCAGCCACATTAGAGCAATCTTTCATACTTGTGTAAAATAAGTAATTGAGTCATGGACAGGGTAAAGCCTGGGAGCACAAAGAGAGATGGCAAGTCGGAGCTGGAAACTGTCCCAGTGGTCCCATATTTCAGCTCCCTCTCTGTTTGCTATTCTTCCCACTCTGGGTTTTGAAGCACAGCATCACAGCTCGTTATTAGTCTGTAATCAAGGCCATTAGAGCTCTCGGATTCAACCTGAAGACGCACTGGGCACAACCTGGCGAGGCAGCAGTAATGATCCCCTCTGAGGAATCAGAGGATTGCTCCACCCCGTGCTGATAGCAAACGGTCCCTCTGTGCCCAGGGGCCTGCGAGAGGGCTGCTTGAGAGAAAGTGTTATCTTACACACTATAAATACGTGAAAATGAGATTAGAGGCAGCTGTGGAGACAGCAACTCGCCATGTCAATACACCCACTCACACTCTGCCCCGGTTTTGAGCTCGCTCAGAAGCAGGAGTGGCATTGCCAAACCCTCACTTCCCTGCATTTCCCATCCACTTGTGCTATCCAAGCACTGCCCTCACCCTCACCTGACTTCACTTGGGCTATCAGAGATGGAGTCAAGCACCTCACCAGTATTTGGGAGCTGTGCAGAGCAGGACAGCTTCTTTGCTGTCCTAGTTTGGCCCTGTGACATCACAGCACGTGTTAACCAGGAGCAATGTTAATATGACAGAAGTCTCTTACTAAAGTAGACATTTAAAGCATTTCCACTGGAAATTAAATACAGTCACTTATCAATTTTAACTCCTGCCATATTATTACATATTACTGAAAATCCTCCGCGTTCTGTCAGATAATTGTCTGCAATCATTACTTCCAGTAAGAAGGAAGCTACTGAGTGGGAGAGAAATAACCTTTTTTTTTTTTTACATTACTCTGAGTTGCATACTTAATGGAGCTATTTCCCAGAGAACACAGTGGTGATTTCTATTTATACTGTGTGTAGCTGTCTTTGCTATAAATGAAGATCCAAAACTGGTGGCAACTATCATGTAGCTGCTGCAACATGCAAGAGATGCATAAGACACAGTGCAAAATATGGCTACTGGCCACAAAGTGATTATTGATGGGCAAAGTATGGTCTACTTATTTCCTAAAGAAAACCAGAAAACATTGCTGCCTCAGCTCATCTCACAGTCAAAATCTGGCTGGATACTCTCAGGAGCTAAGGGTAATGTATTTCCCCTGGGATAAAGTGTTTTAAAACATAGGTAATTGGAGACAACACCCTTGGGTAGTAAATTCCAGATTTGAATAAGCATATCCAGAAAACCTAAATCAAGACCTATGTGCTTCCATTAGTTTGTTAAGCTCTGTAAAGCAACTGTTCTTCTCTGAGCTATCCTTCAGGAGACACAGCAAGCACCGAGTGATGGAGTGACAGCAGTCTCACACCCCTGGTAGCTGTTCTGAGATCCCTCAATTGCAGGCACTGGAGAGGTCTGGCTGCTGCCACCCTCGAGCTGCTGCCTTGAGCAGCACCAACGAGCCAGAAGTCGTGCTGCAAGGGAAGGGAAGGAGGCAGCAATGCCACGAGCAGCCTGTGTCCCTGGCACCTGTGCAGGGCAGGGGGAGAAGGCTGCTCCCTCTCACAGGGCACAGCCCTGGCACCGTGCAGCACTCTCCCACGCACACTCCCACTCCCAGATGGCCTCCACACAACCCTTCCAACAGGAATTATTTTAGGATTTTAGCAATTAAGCCACACAGCCCAGATTTTTGTCTCACAGGCAGGAGTGCAACTCTCTTTTTTTTAAAAATCAGGAGAAAAAAGCCCTGAACAGACAAACGTCCCTGCCAAACCAAAAATAATCACAATAAAATATCCCTGTTTCTACAGCAAGTCACCTAAAGCATTCAAAATACTGCCCATGAGTTTGTTCTGCTGACAGCTCTGTGTTTACACCTGCTGCTTTTCCTTGTCCTGAGTCTGGTAGGAAACAAAAGCAGGAATGGAAATCATCTCTGTGCAGGGAAGGAGATGAAATCAAGGGGAACTGGAGGAGGAACAGTGCAGCAAAAGGCACATGTGATGTCACCCCAATTTTTATTGTTGCTCACAATGTAGATGATGGCACTGAGACCCCAGTAATTCAGAGGGGAAAAGGAAGCTACAGGGCTTCAGCCCAGTTTAGAGATGAGCTCCCTTAAGCTCGAGAGCCTACCACCCAGGACATTTTCTTTTAAAGACATCACATCTACCCTGCAAATCTATGCACTGAGGGGCTGGTTTAGCTTTAAACCTGCTGAAGTGAGGCAAGAAACACAGTGAGTTAGAGGAGAGAATACTCCCAGTTTCTCTCCTTCTTGGAAGAAGATTGGGCTAAAAGATTAATCAGATAAATTGAACTGTTTCAGGGATAGGGACCAGACCTCAGTAAGCCCTCAGGTAACCATTTGCATTTAAATACTTGTAGCAGTAAGCTCCTGGCAACACAGACATTAAACAGGCATTTCTGAAGCCTAGCACAGGGCTTTTATGCTTGCCTGCTTCCTTCTAATAGTGGATATACAACCCCCACATTCTATAACTTACAATTTTCTCATTGAAGCCTTTTACACAAAACTCAGTAACAACCTGCATTGTCCATCTATCCCATGATGCTGACTCAGAGGCAGGACTGGCAGAGTCACCAGGGCCAGCTGTGTCCCCATCCCCACTGCTCACATGATTCCAGCTTCCCACAAGCCATCCCTTGAGCTGCTGCAGTTCACAGAGAGGCAAAGGAAACATCTGTGCTGCCCTAAACCAAACCAGCCCACTCTGACCTGCCCAGCCTGTCCTATCCACCTCAGCCAGCCCACCCCAAATCAGGCCCTGTGACCCTGTGCTGCTCCCAGCATAAGTCACCCTGTGACTCACACCCCTCTGCTGGCTGATGCATCCCCACATCTGCCAGAAAGTGCCCTGCTGGGTGACAAGGCTGTCAGGTCACCCTGGCCAGTCACAGGAACGGTGAATCACCCCTCTTCCAGCTCTGGCTGCTGTCATTGTTCCAGCTCTGGCTCTGTCCTTGCCCTGCTGTCTCACCACGTTGGCCTGTGTAGAACTGGAGTTCCTGGAACCCATGAAGGCTTTTGGGAGGAAGGAAGAGCTTTATGGGCAGAGGCTTTACCAGCAAAATAAAGAATCCACCAGAAAGCCAAACTTCCCCATGAGCACAGATACTCCTCCAAGCCTGTTAAAAACAAATCCCTTTCAATGGCTCTGCTAACTTTAACAATTAAACCCCTAGGTCAGGCTTCTGTGAAGGAGGCAAGTCCCAGTTCTCATGCTATCTCAGGTACAGAGAGGCAAGGAGCAAAAATAAATGTGAGTGACAGATTCACATCTGAGGCTGACATCTAGCTATAACATCAGGTAAGTGCAGGATCAACGTGACTGAGAGGCATCAAAGGAGATGGGATACTGTGCAGGACCAATTCTTCTCTCCCTCAAAGGCAAAAGGTATTTTTAAAAAGGCTCAAGAACCAAAGGACAAAAAATCCAGGCTATAACCTTTTTTAAAAAAAGACTCTGCTTTTAAACTGGATGTTATGCTAAGGAGTAGCCTTGTGACACTGAAAGGACTAAAATTGGCACAACTGATAACACACAGATCTCTCTTTTCTATATTCAGCTCAGCCCCACAGTTCTGTATACCAGATCACTCAGGGTTGTGTTCTCCTACCTCCAGGCCCTTTGCTCTTGCTCCTTAAATCTCCAGATAAATCTCTGATCCTCATGCCGTGCTGTCAGGAACAAGTGGCACGAGGCTGGGTAAATGTTTCTTTTCCTTTCTGGCCTGCAGTAATACAAATAACACCTTTACAGCTTTTCCTTCACTGCTTGCCCATTTATTTCCCAATGCACTTCACCCTGGCTTGCCCAAAGTTTCACTTCCTGGCAGACATGAATAGTGAAGTGAATCAAATATCAAGCTGAGAATACTGCAAAGAAATGCTTCAATACCAGTAATTTCTGTGAATAGTAAAGTAAATCAAGCATTAGGCAGTGAATACAGCAAGGAAATGTTTCAATACCAGTAATTTTTGCATTCAAGCTGAAAAAAAACCAGGATGGAAAACACTTACTGCCTGAATTTTGCAGAAAGTGTGGCTTCTGTCTACCACCCTCAGTGCAAACCATGTATTTTGGGAACAGTCAGCTATTTCCATTGCTCTCAGCTGGTATCTTCCACACCATAACTCAGCCTCTGCTGAGAGGTTTGCTGACCTCGTGTCCTGTTTAAAGCAGCCACTCTGTCACTCAATTCCTGTCACCAGCATGGCACAGCAGAACCACCACCTCCACTTTTTGCAAGCCCTCTCCTTGCCCCCTGCCAGCCCTGAGAGCCAAGCCTGGAGCACAGCCCTTCCAGGGGAAGAACAATGCACTGGTTCCTGCAACTCAGCAAAGGATGATTTGTCAATGCTTAAAAAAAAAAGGACTCCTCCATCCCAAATGGCCATTTTGGGGCATAAGCTGGAGTTGGGCACATCTTATCTTAATATGAGCAACGTACACATTCTGGAGAATATCCACCAGAGAGATGGGAGTCTGGCCAAGCACAGGGAGGGCCTTTGCTAAGATGACAGGATGAGGAGCTTAAGCGTATGTATTTGAAGATGAGAAGGCTACAGGGGGGATCTTCTTGTGCTCTCTAAGTACCTTAAGGGGGATCACAAGGATCTGGTGGATGGATAAATTTGAACTAAGCAGCAACAGAACAACATGTGGACAATCCCAGGCTTTAAAATAGAAGTAATTTATATTAAATAAAAGCATGGTGGCTTAGCCAAAGTGGGCTGCTAGCTAGCCTTGTGGGATTTTTTTTTGTCCAAGAGACTTCTGCAGCATATAAATAATGCAAGAGTGAAGAAAATAAAAGCAGATTGCCTGTACAGCAGTGATATCTATGGATATGTATGGGATTAGATGCTCAAACACAATGGTTTTGCTCATGCATACAGGGGCTATGTTTAGCATCAGTAAGGAATATCCTTTTCTCAGGTTACCACATGGAGTTGGAAAGAGAGCAGCTTCTCAGAGATGGTAGGAAAAAAAACGAATGCAGCCTTAATAAACAGATGATGAGAATATTTTTCTAGCACCCAGTTGTACAGAATGATTTCTAACACAGAGACAGAAACATCAAAGACATGCTTATTGTATCATCCTTAAATGACAGAACAGGAGAGCGAG
The DNA here is from genome assembly GCA_024500445.1 of Entomyzon cyanotis. Lineage (NCBI taxonomy): Eukaryota > Metazoa > Chordata > Aves > Passeriformes > Meliphagidae > Entomyzon > Entomyzon cyanotis. Next base: position 3,245,632 of record JAKEPQ010001029.1, read on the forward strand.
AAGTTAAAGAGTCTGTCACCTGCCTGTCAAAGTCTAAACCTCAGGGGTGTAGAGACCCCATCACACAGAGCCTGCTCGCTCACAGAGGGCCACTGTCCCCTCTGCCAACATCACAGTGCTGCAGAAGACACCAATCTTTCTTTAGCTGCACCTTGAAAATGTTCTTAACAGGCTTTTACTGAACACTCAATGTCCAGCCTGTGCTGTGAAGTAAAAGCAGGAAAAAATCTTTAAGCTCATCACAAGGGGTAATGGTCTTGAACTAAAAGAGGACTGATTTGGATTAGAGATGAAGAAGATGCTTTTCGTGGTGAAACACTGGCAGAGGTTTCCCAGAGAGGTGGTCCATCCCTCATCCCTGGAAACATTCAAAGCCAGGCTGGGCTCTGAGCAACCTGGCTGAGCTCAAGATGTCCCTGCTCACTGCAGGGACCCAGATGACCTCTAAAGGTCCCTTCCAACCCAAACCATCCCATGATCCTGTTATTTTTCCCTCTCAAAAACCACAACAGGCTGAAAATATTACGTGCCATGTGCAGAGTGACTTACTGGAATCCCTTCTGAGGAGAAAGCCTTACCAGTGGCCAAAAGCTGGTGTTTTATTTGTATTGGATTGGGAGTTTTATGTCACCTCCCTGCACCCAGTGAGATGAAATCTGAATCTGCTGCTGCCGTTTCACCTCGGCTGCCTGGACTTTCTTGTGCTAAACAGGAAGCCCTTGTCAATACAAAACTATTTGCACTGGCCTCACTGTGCTGTGCTGTGTCTAGATAATTCAGCCTAATGAGGGATTATTTCCTGTGTTCGTGGCTGACAACACCCAAAGACATTCTGGGATTGTGCAGTGATAAAAACTGAACTATATTAAGCTGAGAGCACGGAGCTGGTGATTTTAAATAGAGAAGAGAGAATGGATACTGCTCCAGGCCATCCAGGAGTCACTGAGATGTGTGCTTGAGCCAGGAAATTAAAACAGAAACAGGCTTTCTGCTTTAGGACTGACCACTAAACCCACTGAGTTTGCCTGTATGTTAAAATGCAGAAGGGGCAGCAGAAGCAATGTGTGTGTGATTGCAGGCTAACAAGAGCATGATTTTGTCCTGAGTGGATGCAGCTGCACTAAAACTAATTCTGTTCCTAATATGTAACAGCAAACGTCAGTCCAAACATGAGATAAAGATCAAATCAACCCAACAGTAGCTTCTTGGCCATTTCACCCCCAGGGAGCTGCTGGAAGAAGCAGGTTTGTCCCAGCAGTGCCACATGCCCTCCCACGGGCACCTGGTGGGTGGGAGGTAAGGTACAGCCTTTCCTTGCTCCACCAAAGAGAGCTGAGCCCACAATAAACATCACACGTTATACATAATACACATATTAATACAACAATTTAATTTCTTTCCCCATCACATTCAGGACATAGGCCAGTTATCCAGCGTCTCATGTGGACTTTATGGATGACTGACTTGCTCACCAGCAACTAAATCAAGGCTTGGGCCAACATGCTGCAGACTGTAGCATATTTATAGCCTTTGGGATGTAACAGTGAGCCATCCCTCCATGGAGCAGAAATATCCACTGTGGCTGAAGAAGAAAGATGGCCCTGTATAAACAAGTCTGTGCATGCTCCAGATGAAGGAAATGAAGAGTGGCAATGCAGCACCTCCCATAATTCCAGCCAGCTGTCAGTCCAGCATGGAAAACAACAGATCAAAAGCAAGCCATTTTTTCCTTGTGCATTCATACATAGGAGACATTTTCTTATAGTAATTTGTTCCATTTTACAGTATCATCATTAAGATATGCAGATTATTAAAGCCAAACCAAATACTTGAGTTATTCTCCATCCACTTATCCTCTTCACTGCTCTTTATAGAGCAGAGTTTGAAGGCTGCCTGTCATTTCTAGCTGCACTGCTGTTCACTTTTACAAAGAAACAAACAGAGAGCTGCATGAGACACGGATTTAAAAAACCCAAACCCTGAACTTTGTAATACAGTTGTTGGGCCACCTCCTTGGATCAAGTGCAGTGTTTCAGGCTTGGAGCTACATCTTCAGGTGTGCTTGGAAAAGAATGGGAGTCTGGCGGCCCAGCCTCCAGGCAAGCAGCTGGGCAGCTCTATGAAAAATATATTATTTACTTGAGGAGAACCTGACAGGTTAATAAAAGAGGAAAACTGCAACAGCCCGGGGAACACACAATTTCATCCCACCTCCCATCAGCTGTTACTATGCAAAACTGGCACTAAAGCTAAAAAAGCACCACATAAGCTTAATTACTTCCCATATTTTTGATTGATGTGACTATTTCTTTCAACCACACAAGACATTTTCTCGACTTTTTTTCTGCAGTTTATACACATCATTCTCTAGTTGCTGTTTCCAAGGCAATCTCACTCCAGAATTTCAATGGATTGAAGGAACTTGCAGGGTTCAGTCATACAAGGCAGACTGAGTTCATCTATAATCCCACTGCTGAAGAAATTATGAGTGTAATAAGCAGAAAAGTAAAAGTATCAAATTTTAAAAAACAGCACAAGTCTTGTTGCACCTTCAAAGCACAATAGATGCCCAGGATGCTTGAAGGCTGCACTAGTTGAAAAGTTAGCTTGACAAAAGACACCTTGCATGTAACACAAATCTATCTAGGGCACAGGGTGGACACAGGAGGAATGATTATTTGAAGAAGATATGATTATGCTGGAAGCCAGGGCCAGCTGAAACTCCCTTTGCCATCAAAGGGGAGAAACAGCACTGCCACAGCACACTGAGATCATCCAACGGTGTGTACCTAAAATAGTTCAGGTGAATCATATCCTAAAAATGCTCATTTCTGTTCTTTAACTATAAAAGGAGCCCTAAGGCAGCCAGTTCAACTGCATATGTCTATGCTGCTGAGGTTTAAAGAAAGATGAATTCATTTCTCATTCAAAGTGATTCCAGCCAGAATCACAGAAAGTTCCTTAAGTTATGCAGCAGTGAGATACCTGAGGAAATTACTACCCTGAAACTGGAAATTGGGTCTGCTTTCTTGATAATAAAAGTAGCTATCAGACCTCTTTGTCCATGTTTAAAAAAATTGAATTATCACAGTATTGCTATACCAAAAAGACAATCACCAATATGTAAGAAACCAGATTACTTCATTTTACTAAAGCAAAATTCCCACAGTGAAGTTACAATTTCCATTCTCACAAAATAAATGACAGGAGTTTCAAAGGAGAAAACAGAACAATACTCCACACAGCTACTGATTGTTTCTGCAAGACAAACTCAGCTCTTAATGCATAACTGTGCACTTCCCGATAAATATAGATAAAAGGGTAAGAAATTAAGAGCACCCAACTCTAAGTCCTTGGTTCTACAGCAAGGTCAGTGAAGGTGAAGAGAACACTGCTGCATGTTTCAGTGCAGCCTCCAGATTCCAAGCCTGGTAGCTCTCACAAGCATCGAATTTCCCAAGTAGTGGCACAATTAAAAAATGCTACTAGGAAGAAAAATACATGTGACTGCACATGCTTGGTTAATTCCCAGCAACCCTGCTTCTCTCTATTACTTCATGGATGCTGGAGCCTGCTCCACACAGACAAACAGAAAGCACTGTGCTCTCGTTTCAGAAAGGACAGTGAGGATTTGGGAGCCTCTGCCAAGTTCAGTCCCCTCACACAAAGTCCTTTACTCCCAGGAATTCCTAGGCAGCTGGCAAGAGAGCACACTGACACGAGGCAAGGAAACAGAGGTGAGATTTCCCTGACATCGCCTGCACAGGCTAAAAGCAATCAGCTCCTATTTCTATTTTGAGCTCTTGCAATCCCAGCTTGTCGTGGGCTGCTTGTAGAAATCACTGCCAAGAGCCCAAAACTGTGTGAGCCTGTCATGACAGATCACAGTTTGGGAAAAGCCATGACAATGGCTGCTCTGCAAAGGGCCACAGCACCTGCAATGCTGCATTTTTAAATACCAACGAACTTCCATCTCGAGCAGAAATTGCCCATTCACTTAAAGCTGCTTTCTGTTTCCCTGGGGACAAGGGAAAACCAGACCCTGCCAGCTTTATCTCTGCTCCTGAATCACATCCCAATCTTTCTAGTCTCCTTGACTACAGCTAAATAAAACAGGGGCAGGAATCGCTCGCTGGCCGTTAAGCGCCTGAAATAAGGCGACGACTGCATTGCAGCTGGGAAGTTTCATGGCAGGAAATATTGGGATGTGTGTTCTGTGCCCCAGGTTATGCAACAAAGGGCACCAAGGGGTGCCTGAGGTGTCAAGATGTGCTGAGGTCGTGCTGGAGGACAGTGCAGGATAAAGGGAGCCAAGGAGAACCGGTCCTTGGTGGATGTTGCTGCAGCACAGCAGGGAGAGCTGGGTAACAGGAGAAGGGACAATTGGCAGCACCAGGGCTAAGTTCACTTATTCATCAGTAAAATCAGCCTGCACGAACACAAATCAATGATTCCTGGGGGTCCCTGCCAACTCAGAATATCCTGTGACCAAAACAATGAACCATCTCCCCCAGGCTGGGTGTGATGATCTCTGCAGGTCTCTTCCAGCTCAGGATGCTCAGTGTTTCTAAACCTGGAGATGAGACTGATGGGCATGGGGGACTGGAACTCCCACAATGAAAATCTGCCTTCTGAATGAGCACCTCGCCCCCCAAATCTCAAAGAAATGTCTGCTTAACTAGCTCCCATTGCAGATTCTGCCTCGTGCCATGCTTCAGTTTAACTTCAATTGCAGGGTCTCATCAGCCCCTTAAACACACATCAAGAACAGCCTCAGAAGTTTGAGGTGACAACCATCCCTCCCCACAAGAAACAATCATTTGAATCAGTTTTCATATCATTAAAGGGACAAAATACTGACTGTATTTCCTCCTTTTCTGAAGCTGAGGATTTTATTCCTATTTCAAATAAACCCAAAAGGGCAAACCATGTTTTTGGTGAACTCCCAGGTCTCAGTGAATGTGAACTGAAAGAAAGAACAAACCTACTGATGCATTCTCCTAACCATCCACATCACTCAGTCTTTGTACACAAACTAAATGGAGTGTGTAAAGCCTCAAAGCAGGAAAACAGGATTATAATGGGATTTTGGAGGAAAACTAATTCCTAAGAGCAAGTTGTACACAACTTTCCTATACCAGCCTTGCGTAATTAAATCTGAATCCACGGAAAACTAGTGCTGCATGAATGAAGCAACCTCTTGAGAAACAACTGTTTGAAGACTAATAAAACAGGACATGTCAAAATTATTGCCAGGAAATCTCTAAATCTTTGCCACATATTTTACAACGTGTTTGCCTACGGTTGACCCCAGCACAATATTTATAAAATACAACTGCCAGAGAGCTCCAGCACTTCCTTTCAGCAATCCCAAGGTGGTATGCAAGCTGGGGTTTTTCAGCTCAGTGCTGAATGCTGGGACTTTGGAGGATGGAGCTGACCCACTGGCAGTAAAGATATATTAAAAAAGCTTCCAGCAATAACAATTTCCTCCCCAGGAACACTTGTAAGTTTTCAAACTCAGACCTAAGGCTGTCAAAGCTGTGCTTTCATCAGTCTACAGCAAACAGACTGACACAGTAATTTTGAATATTAACTGATTCCTCTAATTTTTTTAATACAAGTTTAAATCCACACATTCTAGAAGCAACAGACCTCCATGGCAGCACACTGAGTTATTTGCTCTCAGCCAAGAATCTGACTATAAAGGACAACAAACCTGCCTAAATGTCACAGGGAACTATTTGTCACTGGAGCTCATTGTGAATGCACAGAAACGTGGAAGTTAATTTTATCCTAAGAACTACCCCAGAATGCACAGAGCCTGACAGCCACTTTTGGCTCCTGAGATGCTCAGAGGGAATGCCCTGCTTATATAAAACCAAGTGTTGCTCCTGGATCCCTGTGCTTTTTTTTTTTTTCCAAGTGAAAGCATTCTGCATTGAGCAGAAGGAGCTCACTTTTATAGCTGCTGTGAACTAAATTAACAAAGGCCTCTCATGTAAACACAGGCTCCATCAAATAAATACTCCCAAACTGCTGCAGTGCAAGTATTATCTTCAATGAAAGAAATCAGAAAGTCTTTTCTTGCAACAGTAAAAGATAAAATGTTCTGGGATGTCATCCAGAGGGTTTGGAGGAGTCATGTACTGAGGTTACACAGATCTAACTTAGGTTACTTTGTTTCAAAGAAAAATTAAAAAGTATCCAAGAGAAATACAAATTTTATTAGGTGGAACTCCCATGTTGCATGGAAGAAATGCTGAAAAATAGATCCTGCCTCAGCCACCCATAATTATTATACTTCTTACAGTATAGCACTGACTCCTACAGAATCAGAGATTTTTACAGAGGAGGAATGAGCACAGTTTTGCCAACTGTAAAATACCAACTACAAAGCCCAACTCTGCACTGCACTAAGAGCTCTGTAATTGTGCATCTTGCATTTGCTGTTCAACTGCTTAAGCACAGTGACAGTGGGAGTGCCTCCCACAATATTCTCTGCTCTAAGCCTTTTCCTGTTGGTTCCTTCCTGACCAGGTAGGCAACTTTTAATTTCCCAGCAGGCCATCCAGCATTAACACTTTGCCTGGAAAACTTCTTTTCAACAGTCTTATTTCCAAGACCAAGCTCTTCTTTAACTGACATTTTTTGAAATCCACTTCATGTTACAAACTCATTTTCCACACTACACTGTGTAGTGTGGATCATAAATGCAACAGCTATAGCTATAATAACAGCTGTCTATATAGTAGCTATATAGACCTGGTTAAGAAAACACAGTCTGAGGGACTGCATTCTGTCCAAAGCACCCTAACAAGGTGCACAGTGCTGAATTTTTCCAGAAATAATGATCTGGGTTATCAGACTGTCTTCTTTTCTTTTCCTTGTGGATTTGATTGTCAGCGTTCTCACAGAATATGAGAAAATTATCACCCATCCTGTAAGTGAGAAAAATGCCAGGCAAGCAGACACTAATCCCCTTCTCCCTTGGGGCTTCACATTGCCACCCCTTCCTCTCCTCCTCTGCAGCTCACACCTGCAGGCTGAGGTGTCCTCCTGTATTTCTGGAGGAGAAATACTGGCTGCACCTGTATTTCATGCACCAGCTGAATTCAGTATCTCCACAAAGTCCTAAAGATTGCCTGAATGGCAGTAATTGTATTACACTGAGCCTGTTTCAAGCAGCACCAACTGTGAAATTCTGCCACCCCATTAATGCATCCCTTTGCCACAGGAATGAACAGCAGAGCAATTGAAAATGTTTCCTAGAGAGCAGAGACAGTGCCTCGGCTGCAAACTTCCCTCTCTCCATCCCCAGAGTCAGAAAGTGTTATCTCATGGAGCAACAGGGACTCCTAAACACATGGTGAGCCAGGTCATCCGAGGGCAAGTCTGATTCAATTACTTTTTATTTTAAAACCCCAAAGCCCTTTGCTGTGCAGTGCTGTACTTTCTGACTTTGTCACAGGAGAGCTGCTACGGTTTCTAGGTCAGTAGGACTCCAGCACTGCCCCTGGGCTGTATTTTCACAAGGCTCAATACAGTTAACGTGTCAGACACACCACAGTAAATAGCTCCTATTGTCTGTGGCTTTAGGGAGCCATTGGTTTCACATAAAAATATCACTGCTTTTATTAACAGATATTGATAGAGGTCTGGAAATGGTCATTCACAATCTGAAATGCATCTGCCTTGCTCAGACAGTGAGAAACTGAGGAACTAGTGACCCGTGCTGTGGCATCTGCTTGACACTGTCCCCATGTACACGAGCCAGAGTGACAGCAGGAGAGCAGCAGAGCTGGTGCACAGCAAGGTGGAAACCCCAGCTCCTCAGCACTGCCTTCAACAGGCACTGCATTTAGCCTTAGGGCTGGCTTTACAGCAGGAGATATGAAAAATATTGCATTTATGTATTGCCATGGTTTTTCCTTCCCTTCCTTTTAAATCAGATTAAGCTAATGGGGAGAAGCCCTCACTATAGGTGTCGTGTCTGATATGATTCCCACAGCAGCACTGGATGCCTCTTCCCTAAAGAGAAGGAAAACACATACTGTGCAGGATTTAGAGATGATTCCTTTATTCACTGTTAGTGCACTTTCAAAACTGGACTTCCACTTTAGCTGCTCTGGGAATTTATCACAACCAATGCACAGGACCAGACTTCAGTCAGTTTAGATTATCTTTCAAAATCTCCACGAAGCACTAATTAACAAATCCCAGAGAAGAAAATTAACATTCCATGTCTGTTGCTGAGACACCTGGAAATATTAAGAGATTGTTTCTCAATAGCTAGGACATTTCTCAAGCATTTCCCTTTAATTTCCTTCTGTCCCTTGTTACTTCTCACCTGCATAAATCCAAAGACTTGAAAATGCTGCAGAAGAACCTCCTCCTTTAGAATAGGGAAATACATTTGGAAATTAGGATCATTATGATCATCCGAATCACCAGAGACAACCTTGCCAAAGCTAAGTATCATAGTTTCAAGGAAAGCTCATCTTCTGATAGGCAGAGTCCAGGCAGTAATTTGTGTCAGGGTTGATTTTAGTCAGGCTTCTGTTTGAAAACGTCCGAATTATTAATTAGCTCATGCAGAAAGAGTGACAAAAAAACCCTCACTAATACATGAGCTCTGTCAGAGATCTTTCAGTAGGAGACTAAGTTACATCCCACCAGGGAGGAAAATGCTCATGTTTTTAACATTTATTTCACTTTTTGATTAGAAAGACTAGGCAAAGACATTCTACTGGTACCTTAGTCCTCTAGAACTGGTAAAATCAGATTTTAGAGAAGGAAATCTAGCAATTGTTTGGTTTCTTTTGCCTTTACTTAACTCTCCATTCGCTCTTGGAAATTCCCAGAGTGATCCAGGACTATTTCCAAAATGAAGCTCAACAGCTGTGTAACAACCCACATCCTTCCTGAGGATTCCATGACATGGAACACAAAGTGAAGAGAAATCAAACCTGATGCTGCAGAAAGGCAAAATATCACCATCCCTATTCCAAGCTGTGAGACATTGGTTCCCTTTAGATCTTAAGGAGAACAGAGCACAGTTAACCACTTGCTCCACTTCCAGCAGCCTCTGAAAGCTTTGGGCTTTCATCCTGTTCAGCACATTCAAAAGCCAGAGTGACATGTTTTTAGGTACGAAGCTGAGTAATTAAACAGCTAAATTTCTTCAGCTCATTCTAAGTCAGCTCTTTCAGAGAATCTCATTCTGACTTTGAAACTGAGGAGCTCTGTATACTGTGTAATTTACTAAATCACCTCTGGTTCAGACGTAGGAGGCTTTCTGGTTCATAAAGCCACAGTTTTAAATCATAATACCTCCCTGACGTGCTAAACTGCTGATCTGTGATGCACAGCCAGGTGGGAAGATCTGCCATGGGTGGAAATCCCCAGCTGCTAGCCTTTCACACATAGCCCAGCAGAAGGGATGAATTCCTGATGCAAAGCCATCAAATATGTATGTGTTTTGCTAGGAGAGAAATGGAGCAGAGAGTCTGGAGATGCAAAATGAGCCAGGAGGAGCCACCACCACCACTGCTACCCCAGCACTGACAGCAGCCTCTGTGCTGGGGGTTTGCTTTTCAGAAGACATCTCCACCTGTGTTTCAGGGAAATGGCTAGAGATTGGTGAAATAAAAGAAATAATTGGTGAAATAAAGGAGAAATAATCTCCTGGTTTGTCACAGCACTACATCAAAGGGTCAGACTGTCTCAGCAGGCTGCACACACACACACCCACGCGTTCTTCCTCCACTCACATCATGCACATGACGTATATATTTACATATGTAGAGAGAGATTTATTATATACATATTAACAGGGGGAAATGTGCCTCTTATGCTGTGTCAGTTGACTTGGCTAAGCCTGTTGAAGGCTGCAGTTCCTATTTAATGGTTGAAAGAGATTTAGGTAATGAAGTCTCTGGATGAGGAAGCAATGGTATTTATGAGACTAAAAAATATTTGGGCTTATCCAGCTTTGAAATGACTATAATAGGGCAAAATAGAGGAGTCAAATGGGCAACTGACAGCAACAACAAGCAGAAGCTTTCACAATTCAAGCTTTAATTATGTGGAATGTACTGGCTAGAGAGGATGACCCACAATTTCACAAGATATTCCAGCACATCACCCTTTCTATTCCATGTCAAAAAGGTTATTCTTGCTCCTCAAAATACAGTGACAACAGCTATTTTCTGATCAGTTCAAGAAAGAAATTGCCTGAATCTGATTTGATATTCAGCTTTTCAGCTTTTTTTCCCCTCCTAGATGTTTTCTGTTTACTTTACTTATTCATAAGTAGTTTCCTTACACACTGCCTAGATTATAAAGCAGAGAATGGCAAAGCAAATAAACAGAGATTAAATAAAGCTGCAGCAAAGTTAGGCCTTTAAGAATTAAATCCAACCTCTAAAACTGCAGAGGCAACTCTTCAAAAGTCACGCTAAGCAGAGTATGTACATTTGCAGTCCAACTTCCATTTAAAGTGGATGACAAGTTTAGCAAGGATAATACCCTTCAAATGCTGGCTGATTGGAGAGGCAAGGACATTTGCTCAATTTGCCCATAGTATTATCCTCCTGGCTTGCTGGGAGTTGATGCCCCGCTGTGAGCTTACAATAAGAGTTTTCCTTCTGAAGTCCCTGATGTGGGAGCATTTTTCTTGAAGATCATGGGAAAGTTTGGGAGGTTTTATTTTAAACCACTATAGCAAAAAAGTAAAGAAGATTAATAGGGCTAGCTGCACGACTCATCTCGCTGCTTCTGGCTAATTCACAACAATCAGCATATCCTAGAAGACAGTCTTTCAATCTCAGATATGTCCTTGTTAATTATTACAGCATATAATAAAAGACAAATATTTTTGGATGCTGAGAAGAAGTGGTACAGTATTTTAACCCATACATGTTTTTTTTTCACCCCTGTGTTATTAATCTAGTGTTAATCTACCTGCAAATTTATATCCAAAGATAAAACACCCTGCCACTTTTCCTTCTGGCTCCCAAGAACTTAGCAATCAAGATGCACAGCAACGTGCTGATCTGCTCTATCCCCACTCCAAGAGCAGACTTCCCCTTGCAGCAGCAGGTTTCAAGCAGATGGTGCCTGGATAGAGCCAATTGATACCCAAGTAAACTGGGCTATCCTGACAGCTCCACCCAACAGGCTGCACGACAACTCCCTGAGAGCTTACAGGGCAAAGCCTGGTCTTAGGGAAAGGCTAACGCTTTCCAGGGAACTTGTCAGGACTGCCAGGACTGACACAATCAAAGCCCACTTGCACTGTGACTTCCAAAAACACCCAAGAATTTTTGGATGTGGCCCGTCACAAAATTTTCCTGCAATTGATAATTGGGCAGCTTGTAACTTGTTGGTGAGAGAGATCAGATACTTAATTTTCCTGGCTGGTCACAAAGCAGGTTAGTAATTAATTCCTAATGCTACACAGGAATACATTATTACTATTTCTATTATTACTATATTATTTACTATCTAGATTATTACTATATCTATTTACTATCTTTTTTTTTTTACATAGAGTATTTATTATTTTATTGCTCTACATCTGATATTAAGAAGATCATTTTTATAGATGAAATAACTACATGCTGGTTTGCAGCAGCACATGATTCTTCACTGCAGAGGAGCAGAGAGTAAGTGACAATCAGGGTCAGCTCCAGGTAGGGTGGCACCTGGAGGACTCCAACCATCTCAGCTACCCTGGGAAAGCTGCATTAACCCCTTTCCCTGGGTCAGGCTGCCTCTTCCTCCCACACCTCAGCAGCACAGCCACCCAGCCTCTCTGCTGGGTCACCAGGGGCCACTGCCTTAGGGGCAGGGGGATGAGGTTTATTGTGCTGAGCTGCTTTTCCTGCTGGGAAAAGGGAAAGAGCATTACTGGAACCAGGCAGGGAGCAGGGGCTGCTCCTTACACATGGGAACAGACCTGGAGCCAGAGCCCAGCTTGGATTCCTGCCCCACAGGTGCTGGGGCAAGACCAGCCTGGCACAGGGCTCCCCCAGCATCCTCAGAAATTAATAAAAACCAAAAAACTGGGCAGTGCATTCATTGCATTCCTCTGAACAAGCTGCATGCTGCAATACACCTGCTAAATATTTGATCACTGCTGATTAATTGATGGATTTTTAATTTTTAAATATGCCCACGTTTAGTTCTAAATTCTGGGCAAGAAACAAAGGGCTGACACAGTTTAGTAACCTGCACTCTGTGAACACCGTACCCATCTCCCCTTATAATCAAAATAATCACCCTCCAAACCACAGGAACAATTTCAATAAATTTGATTTTTCATTGAAATATTCTAAGAAACTTGGCGTTTCTGAGGCACAATTTGTCTAAGATTTCCATGTATGTTACAAACATGAAAGAATGTCTGCCATACCTATTACACACAGTAGCTTGGGGCTCTTTCACTCCACAGCACAGGGAAGGTAAGATACAAAAAACACTGCTTGTACATCCTTAGCCTGCACAATTAATGAGCTGAGACTAAAGCTCCTCTTAATCCCCAGTCTTGTATCTGATTGAAGTACATTGGGGATAATTCTTTTTTCTTTTTTAAACTTGTTAGTACATACAGCCAGGATGTATCCTTTTTTGTAAAAAAGAACAAAACCAGCCAAACAAAACCCCACAGAGTAGCAAATGGGATCCAGTTTCCTTCTGTTTACCACCTTACTGTGTTCCAGAAAGACTGAAAGAGAATTAATTTATTCTATGGTTTGGGGGGAATTGGAGCTGGCTGTCTGTCCATAACCATATTTCTGTTGACAGCTTTTGGGAACTCTCTGCAAGGTCTGCTGAAAAAGAACCAAAATTGATAAGTAACCACATTACATTCTGGAACATCATCTTTTTGCAGGGGTTTGTTTGCCTGTTTTCACTAAGACAGTTTCTTCATAGCAAGCAGACTCTCAAAGGATAATCCATGTGATCATAGCCTCAACTGTCTATACAGAGATGGCTTTGATTAGCCCTTTTCTCAGCACTTCTGGAGATCAGGTAGAATTTGTGCACACAGGCAAGAGACCCCATCAGCCACAGTCAGCAAGCAATATGGACAGAAACAAGAAACAAGGGATGCAAAAGCAAGGTCCATGTCCCTGCTGCACAGACAAGGAAAGGTGATGTTGAGAAACAGTGACTGGGGATGTGCAGGAAAGCCACATGAAACCCATTCACCTTGAAACATTCATCCAGCCCTAGAACCAACCATTCCTGCCGGCGTTTGCCACAGAGCAAGCATGACCCAAAGCATCACCCAACAGAACTCACACTTTCTCTGTCCTGCACTGTGACTTTCAGGCAATTACACTCAATTTCTCCCATTTTTGCTGTGCTGCTACTGAGAGGCTCCCCCCACGAGAGAGGCTGGCAGCATCCCACATCGCGTGCTGAGGCAGAGCATTCCTGCACAGCCCTCCCTGGCACTGGCAGCACTAGCCAGGCTGATGTGGAGTGGCCCCCCGGGTGGCAGCCACTCTGATCCACACGACATCAAGAGAGAAACAGCCTTTGAGTGAGAAATGAAAGCTGACAGGCAGTCGGACTCCTCCTGTACTCGTCTGCACAAGCTTTCACATCCAATACTACTTCAAATGCAGGAATTTAACTACAGGGCTCTTCACTTTCATTTGGAAAATAAAGCTGCAGCTCTGTGTCCCTGCTCTTTATTTTGAGGCTGGGTTTGTCAGAGGGGTTCCTGTTGTTGTTCTGCTTTACTCAGGGCCTCAGCAGAGCACTCCTGGTTAACTGCTCCAGATACAGCAGCACAGGCTGAGCAGGTGATTCCCTCAATGCACAACCTGCTGCCCTGATGGAGAACAGGGATTCCATCTCTGAGTTCATGGCTGAAGTATTTTGGAGACAATTCCTCATGGCCCTGAGGGTGGATGAAAACGATTCATTGTGTGAAAGTGCTGTTATCCCACTACCACCACCATGCTCTTATTTCACTGCTAATTGATGCTTGGGGCAGTGATAATGAACCCTGAAATGAGCTGGTACACCTATCCCTTGGCCAGGGCAGCTGCAGAAAGGTCACTAAATGGAACGACCCAGAAGAACAGAGCAGTGCATCCACTCCAAAAACACCTCTGCAGTCTCCTCACCTGAGGTAGGAACACTCAGATATTTAGAAGAGCTACACAGAGCTAAGAAGTTCCCATCAAATGATCTAATGATCCCTGGGCAGGCTGCCCTGCTGGGACACCAGGGATCCACATCCAGCTGCTAGGAAACCAGCTCGATTTGCTGCACACTTCAACCAAAGCAGATAGGAAGCAGAAACATATGCTCCATTAAAACCAGAGTCACAGCAGGACTCAGAAGTAACCATATGGTAGCTGCTTTTAAATATAAAGTGAAGGGCATTCTATTAATGCTGATGCAACGCTGTAATCTCTGGTTTATACCCTTATTGATCTCGGATGCTTGCAAAAATAATTGAAGCAACGCTGAATATATTTCCAATTTTGTTGCTCAGTCAGTTCTGTTTCATGGTTCTTTGTAGGCAGGCTACAATTTCAATGCATATATTATTTATCAGATGTATGCTTTTCCCATTTATTCACCAATTATGTGCATTAACTCCTGACTGACTTGCAGCTTGAAATCTGCAAGTCCTGTTTGCCCTATTTTTAGTTTTGACTGGCACAGTCAGGGAAAGAAGTTGCAAAGTAATAGCATTAGTAAAGATTTATGAAATCTGCAAATTAAATTATTTAAGTCACTGCCAAATTATGCTTTTTTTACTGGACTATAAAACATATGTAAAGTCTTAGCACATTCTAGAAATACATACAGCAGCACAATTATTCTGTAGATATAACTTGACTGAGCAGAACCACCTTAACTTTGATCATAGAATTACAGAATGGTTTGGGCTGGAAGGCACCAAAATACAGATTCCCTGGCAGCTCATATTTATATCAAAATGCTTTAATCAGTATTTAGCAGCTAAAGCAGCCACTGTCACGAAAACATGTAAAAATGGATCTGTACAACCTACAAGGATGATGTAATAATATTTCCCTGAAATAACTCCAGGGGAAAAAAAAATTCTTTTTAGAAACCTTACATCCTAAAACCAGCTGTGGGCAAAGGCATTCTTTTCATTTGTGGCAGCAAAGTGCTTAGAGGGAGAAATGATTTCTTGATTTGCCAACATAACGCTGCTGCAGGAATTGAGCTGCAAGCTGACCTAAAGGGAGAAGTCAGCACGAGTTCATGCACCATTGTTTGAAGAGCAGACCTACTTGCACAGCAAAACTGCTGCTTCAAATCCACAAATGGCAGCCAGACACATGCTAACGCAGCAGTTTTATGACATAGGAATACATTAGCATTTATCAAACCAAACCACAATTAATTGGGTGCCACCAGGAATAAAAGTTTTCCTGCCCGCAGTAGAAGGAGGGAAGATCTCCTGTGGATTTGTGCCCTACATCCCATCCTCACTCCTCCATCTATCATTAGCAGTCCTTGCTCTTTGTCCTTCTCAGTGGCTTATTCCCAGTAAGCACTCCCACAGCCTCCTTCCCCATTTCCCCCAAATCCCTGGAGACTTAAACCACTTCTCTAGTACCTTATCACTCCTGTTGACCCTCCTCTCCCTGGCAGTATCTTTATTTCCCCTAGACTATCCAGCATTTTTTCCATATGCTCTAGAACAACCTCCAGGGTCCTCACCACAGCCTGAGGTTGCATTTTCCTCCATGGGAAGATCAGTTTGAACACCTTCCCTCCAGCCAGCCAGCAACTTTCCTTAGCCTCACAGAGCCATTTCTAGGGATTGGATGTATCTGCTCTGCCTTCAGGTGGATTTAAAACTAGCAAACAGGTTCTAAAGGTACTGGAAGGGGGTAGAGGAGAAAAGACAAACGAGAAGAAAAAAGGAAGAAACAGAACTATCCAACCCAAATTTAAGTACCTTACAAAAGTGGCTTAAATACACAAAAGAAGTTGAAGCAGAGGTGAATCAGCAACACAACACGCCCCAGGAACACAGAAGCACATCAGGAGAAGGGAGGCTCCCTGAGCACAAGGCTCAGAAGAACTGGGAACATCCCAGAAACAAGATTTTTCTGAGATTTGAAATCCACTACCCTGAACAGCATGGCTCCTACCCTGTTCTGCTGGATGTAGCAATGTGTAGCTGTACTGCATGCCTGCAAAAGACAGTATTTGCAATTACTAACTATGCAGGTTTTGTCTACATTTACTTACAAATATTCAGCTTGATCAGCCACTTTTTTTTTTTTTTTTGGTCATTCAGGCTTCTCTGTTCTGCAGCAGTGGACTGTACCTATCTTACATCTTCTCATCATCTTTGCAGTTCAGTTCCTCCCCAGTTGAGGAGGATTTTTACTGGAGGAGATGGCTTGTGACATCCCACAAGCTGGCAATCCCATACACACACCTCTGTCAAGGTGCAGCCTGACAAAGTCCAGCTCTTCATTCTGTTTCCTGTCACAAAATGGGACTGACAACGAGAGAAGGGCGAGAGGAGGTTTCTATTCTTTGGCTACTGGCAAGTAAAATGCAAAGGCTTATCTGGGATTTATCAGCCCCTGTGACTCTGGGCACGATCCAAAGGCACTGCTGCACTCACCCCCAGAAACAATTCAGCCTCTGCTGGCATGAAAATCAAAACCCATGAAAACAATGAGGATGGTTTTGGGTGTTCACAGCAGTACAGGAAAGGGAAATGGAATCCAAAAATTAAGCAGAGTTTCTATTGGAGTGCTCGCCACTCTCCCTGTCCGTTTGACTTCAGAGCACAGACCTTCATGCTTTGAACTCCAAGGCAGAAAACCACAGCAGGAATTCTTCCCTACTAATGGCAGAAAGCCATTGCTGATGGTTGTCTGGGATTAGAGCTGGGGTCTTGCACATCTTTCTTAAAACTGCCTACCTATGGTTTAGATTTACATCTAATAGCCTTCAGCAGCAACTTTTCTATGAGGGTCAAAAATCACACATTAAAACACAACAAACGTACTACTTTAAATCAACTGTTCACTTCACCCTTAGTTCCCCAGCACGGTCTTAAAATAAGAAGGATTTATCCAGGTAAAAAGATCCCATCTTATTGTTATGGGGTCCCCAGCATAAGAAGACATGGAGTGAGTCAGAGGAGGCCATGGATGATCAGAGGGCTGGAGCCTCTCTGCTGTGGAGACAGGCTGAGAGAGACGGGGCTGTTCAGCCTGGAGAAGGGTCTGGGGAGACTTCAGAGCCCCTTCCAGTACTTAGAGGAGGTACAAGAGAACTGGAGAGGGACTTTGGACAAGGGCATGCACACAACAAGGAGGCAGTGGCTTTAAACTGACAGAAGGCCAGTTTAGATTAGGGATTAGGAAGAAATTCTTCCCTGTGAGGGTGGTGAGGCACTGGCACAGGCTGTCCAGAGAAGCTTTGGCTGCCCCATCCCAGGAGTGTTCCAGGCTAGGCTGGACAGGGCTTGGGTCAACCTGGTCTAGGGAAGGTGTCTCTGCCCATGGCAGGTGCTGTGGAACTGGATGAGCTTTAAGCCTTTTGCAACCCAAGACATCCTGTGATTCTGTGTAATTCAATAATTTGCACGACCTGCTCTACATGTAGGATGCACTGAACCTGGTTGTGAGCCTGTAGACCATGTATATCCCCTCCATAGCACCCTGAAATCCCCAGCAGCAGCACATTTCATTAGGCTGACTGCATCAAGCTATGCTCTCTCTGATCACTGAGCAGTCATCAGCCAAGAAGAGGTGGGAGACTCCTGGGAGCTCCTGGGTATCACAAGCTGTGAGACTGCTGGCTTCAACTGGCAGGTATCACCAGCTTAACACGGCAGCCTAAAGGAAGGAATCACTCTTTGTGTAGGATGAGCTTCTAAAATGCACATTTCTGAAAAGCAAGGAGGCTGTTGATGTGTTTGAGGTTGTGGGGGAGAGAGGGGAGAGTCCAGGCTGTACCTGCACTCCCTTTGGATGCACTCTTCACACACAGCCATCCCTGGAGGTGGCTTCTTCCTCTGCTGCACTGGCAGCTGCTCAACACAGCCCTGGAAGGAGCCCCAGCCTGGCAGCAGATGAAACACTGCTCCCTGGAAACACACTTCTGCCAGCCTTGGGCTCAGCCTCTGCAGAAACAGCCCTGCTATCACTTCTTGTTCTCAGTATGGCTACGGTAGCACAGTTAAATTGATTCTCAGTGTTATTAGCTCAATACACCCACCGGTTTATATGACTGGGGGGGGAGGGCAAGATAGGAATTATGGAGAAAGAAAAAAAATTCTTTTCATTGATTGGATTGTTAGCTTCCTGTGAAGATAAAATATGCACATTCTGTATTAGGCCTTTGTTGGGCACACATGGAGCACGAAGAACTAAAAAAGCACTAATTACTAGGAGCTAAGATTAGTCTCTCCTGGCCCGTGGTAAATACAAAGGTGAGTTTTAATAGCAGAGCAAGGAGATTAAGCAACGTGAATTCTGACAAGAGCCTAAGAAAAAGGCAAGTAAATTATCCCTTTTGATCTAAAAATATAAAATGAAGAATTCATTATGGCTTCCCATATGAAAAAGCCACAGCTTCTTTCTTCATAAAAATTCAGCCTAGGACAAAGAGGCGCTTATCACATCCATTCTGCAGTTGCAAAAAACCACGCACTGATCTCCAAAACTCCTATGAACTCCAAAAGTCCTATGAACTTGTGATCAGGAAAGACATTTGTCCAGCACCAGCATTGTTGCCTGAGTCAATAGCCTCTGGAGCCCATGGTGTGTGTTTCCTTTCAGTTCCACGGACACCGAGCAGCTGCTGTGGCATGGAACAAAAATGCCACACAAGAGGAAAGCACGTGGCTCACCTCGGAACATTTCCCTTCTGAACACTCATTGTTTCAACTGAAAGAGCTCCAGCATAAGGAAAACCAGCAATATGCAAGGGTCTGAGCAGAAGGGAGAAAGGCATGTCTATGCAATAGCTCTGGTGTAAGGAATAGGCACATATAGATACATCTATAAAATACTTTAGACCCCAAAGAACATCTTGCTTCTAAAAACTGCCATGTATGACGAAGTTCAGCAGTTCTGGAGAATGTGAGCTGTGCTAACCTACAAGCAGATGGAAGCAGAGCTGGAAGGAGGCTCAGCAGGGTACAAGAGAGAGAGAAGCAACGAGGCAGGCTGCAGAAGGAGAACACTCTGATTTTCCAGCAGCAGAAGCATTTTTTAGCATCTTCACAGATGTTGGCCAATTTATACAGTTCATGAGAAATACAAGTTAGAAAATAATCTGGAGCATTTGGAACAGTATTCAGCTCTCATGTATGGTGTTCATTTCCCTTTGAGTCTCTTCAGTAGAGTTAATGAGGCACTAACGAAGCTGGTTTCCTTTGGCTTTTTGTTTAGTGTTGGAATTGCTGGAGTTGAGTAAAATGTGAGCTTCCTTTAACTTATTTTTTGTTTGTTTTTATGTGGTAGATGCATTGACAGGTTTAAGAGAGAACAGGCTCCTACTGCAAATTTTTTGTTGGTGAAAGAACTAATCTTAGAGCTCACCAGCGAGGTAATGGTTAAAATAGGCCAAATAATTCAATAAAATAAAATAAAATAGATTCAGGAGGTGTGAGAAGGACTAGGACAAGGAGGCTGGACAGGGCAGGCAAGCAGGAGAAAAGACCACCAGAGTGAATTAAACTGTGCAAGTCCCACTTCCCTGGATTAAAATGGATGACTTTGGAAGGGATTCAAGGTTATAATGAGGAAAGCTAAAGGAGACACACCAAAACCACACATCACTGATGACTACAACTCAAGGTGAGTAGAGAAAAGTGTCTTCTAATTCATGATTATTAATAGGCTAAAATACTTTCTCAAAAAAATTCATCAATTAGAATGCTGGTTTTTGGAAATGGGTCATCATTAACAGGGAAGTATATGAAATATTGATCCCCAAGCTTTCAGCAGTGAAGATTTCTTTCATGTGGCTACAAGAAATGAAGAGGATTCAACACTTCTGGCATCCTTTCCATGGCTTTGCTACTGACTTATACCATAAGGCAACAGAAGTTAAATCTTTTCACTCCCAACCTCCCCAAGTTTTCTTGTCTAAGGCAAATTCAACCTCCTTTAAAAAACCTGCTGGCTTTGCTTCATTTTTGTTCCCACCAACATGATGTTCTTCGGAGATAGAAAAGCCAAATGCAGCTACTCAAGGCAGAGGAGGAAGCAAGGGAAGGTCTCAGCCTGAGCCTCACCAAGATGCCCATGCCCTTGCTACCATTTAAAGTGAACTCAAAGGGCAAAGAACACCTTCTTCAAAAATACCAAATAACCCAAAAAACCAGCCAGCTTAACACAGCCAGTAGGTCAAAAGACAAACTGGCATGGAAGGGAAGAAAACCACTTTGGGATAAAGTTGTGTCTTTCTCATAGGAAATATAATTAAAAATACAATTTAAAACACGATCAACAAAAACTCCTTTTGTGGGTTTTTTTTTTTTCCCAAATATATACTGATAATACTGTCCTACATTTTCCCTTCTTAAAATGTCATGTCCTTTGCATGCACTCACATTATTGATTTCCTGCAAACAACCTCCTGCCTACAGCACATTCCTGCTCTCACTTCTCTCCCCCACATGAAATCTCAGTAAAAACTCATCCCCTGGATGATTTTGAACCTCACAGACTTGAGACAAAACTGTCTTGGCACAGTTGTCCACCGTGCCTACCAGAGGAGAAGATGCCAATCAAGGATGAGCCAGGCTCACCCACTTCTTCAACTGCCTTGCAGGTATTTCCAGTCAGAACAAAATCACTGAGTTCAAAGCTCTGTGTAAGTGGCTTTCTTAGTTCACTGAGATCTTTTTGACATTTGCAAAGTGTGAGTTGGTTCCATTTCTGCACCTCTTCCCAGTCATAACTTTCCAAAGCACATGAACAGCATTAATTTCCATACATTAAGAGCAGCATCCTCTGGACAGTACTCTGCCTCCATGAAATTGATTTATTAAAACTCACTACCAGCGATTCAGTAAAAGGAAGATGTATTTGTGGCACAAATAGGAGGAGGAAATAAGAGCAGAATAATTCTTCTGCCTCTTTATCACACCTTTCAAAAAACCCCCAGAGCATTCATCATACAAAGGATGTGTCCCTCCCAGTAACAGCATATTCTTCATGCATATGCACACATATTCCAGACTATAGTTAATTATTTCCCCAGTAAAATTATGTCTATGCAAATTTAAATAATGTTCATAGCTTAGTGAAATGAAACACATGAACAAAGAACAACTGCAGCCCCAGACATCTGGACCAGATGCTAATATTTTTCATTTGTTATGAGAAAAATGGGAAGTGCATTGCAGAAAAAGAGAGCAAATGACACCAATTGTAAATCTCTAAGCCTGAATAGATGCAAGAAGTCCTGAACCACACAGCTGGGGGGTATCAGACCACTTGCTTATGATGTATTCAAGGTGATGCCCACATTACAGTTCATAAAAACAAATGTAAACCCAACCCATAAACTCCTCACTCCTGGAAGTCCCCCTGGAAATGCAAACCTGGAAAAAGTAGAAGGGCAGCACTTAGTGAGACTCTCAAATGATGTTAAACATTTTTTCTGACAAGTCTCCTTCATACAGGTGCTCACAATTTCCCTGCAGTAAGCACTGATGATGGTTGCTTAAATACATGTTCTTCCAGCAACTGCGAGATGGGGATTTAAAGACAGAATTCTCCAAGTGATTTATGATTCACTTCTGCATCTCAATCTAAGCAATGAAAAGCTCCAGCCCTCATTTTTTCTCCACAAATGTGCAATTTGATGCCTAAATGAATATTCAGCTGATGAAGTGAACAAAAGCATCTCAGAGAACACCAGCCTGCAAATGCTGCTCCGTGTTGGGAGCCAGAGAGTGGCAGATAATGACTTTCTCAGTCTGGCATCGCTGGGGAAGGCTGGAGACGACACAACACCCACGCCAGCAGCCAAGCCAGGGCAAAAATGCTGCCCTACAGACCCCAAATGCCACTGCACTCAATACCACTGCATCATGCACGTGGCAGTGGGATGTGGGATTAACTCAGGGCTTCTGATGAAAATGTGCAGTTTGAGTTAACACCCCAGCCACCTGGCAAAAGCAAAATCCATTCTGATTTACCCCAGCAGGGCAGGGAGCTCTAATGCCAGCTCACACGTGCTGATGGCAAAATAACCACTTTAAGCAGGAAATCCTGCATAACTGTGTCCAAATAAAAATCCATGCCTACTTTTCAACTCCTCCTAGGCTGCACAAAAATGTTTCTTAAACAGAAGTCTGACCAGAGACACTGAAATTCTGCATGATGTGCAGTTCTACACAATATTTACACCCAAGAAGCATATGGAACATACAGTGCAGAGAAGGAAAAAGTATGAAAGTGATCTTTAATTAAAAGGCTTGAGACAAAATTATTCCAACTGCTGAAACAAGATTTAATTTCATTTCTGTCAGGCTGCACTGGATTAAGTAGCTTGGAAGTGTTCATATCACCAAGTTAAAGCATAACAACTTGCTCAGGATAGTTTGATTCTTTGAAGGTGTCAGTTACAAAATTGGGAATAATTTTGTCCCATCAACTCTTCTCTATATAATGCCCTTGAGGAATCCTGCAGAACAACACACACCAATGAGCAAAGCAGGATGACTTTGCTTCATATTGAGAACCAACAGCCTTTGGAATTCTAAGAGCATCTCATGTACCTTAGGAGACAACATAATTAATGGGGTTTGCTTGCCTTTCAGCTTGAGAAACCTTGAAAGTGAAGGTCCAGGCCATACAAAGGGCACACTCTCAATCATTAGGACTTCTAAAAGCACCTCGGATTAGACACTTAGATAAAATAAAATCCAAAACTATTAGACATGGAATGTCTAATAGATATGTGTGGATTTGCTTTAGGAATGTTAAAAGATATGGGTGCATTTACAATGTACTGCATTTTTAAACTTCTCCTGTTGGCCAAAATTAATAGTTTTAGGTTGGAAAAACACGATTAGATTTTATAAGCTGGTCCAATACATGGGCACTGGTATTATAAGGATGTGCATTACTGTTACGTGGATCTAGTAACAGTTTTGGAATGATGTGGTAATTGTTAACAACATTCTTTAATTCTTTATTAACATTCTCCAGAGGGCCTAAAAGCCTATTTTTAGAAGCATGAAGGCAGATTGATTTTTTTTTTTTTTTAACTCACAACATCTAGATCTACCTTTTTCATTCACCACAAATGAAGGAACCTTTGCTACATGATGATACGGACATTTAAAAAAAAAAAAAAAAAGGAAATAAATCAAGCTTGCTCTAAATCTTTGTAGTTATTTAGCTGCCTCACTCTCCATGAGTTTCTTAAATGGTGTAATTGCCATTGACCTTCCCTGTCTTTTAAGGCTCTTAAACATGCAGGGAAGGTCAGAGCCAGTAAATTGCCAACACCCTTGACTGAAGCACATTGATCAAGGCCAGTTTAGTACTTGCTTAGTTTAGCAGATAAAGTGTGGCAGTCAGCATTTCTAAATAAATTATACGATTTCCAGATAGTGATGTACGATTTTCATAAACATGATGACTCAGCATCTGAAAGAGAGGAAAACAAAAGAAAATCTCAGGAGTTTTAAGAGAGGCCAAAGAATAATTTAGCCTGTCTTTTTATTAAATCAAGAATTCCCTGAAGACTTGGGTAAAAAGCACCTTGAAACAGCAGCAGGATGAACCAGAATGGTTTGGCACAGAGCAAAGATGCAAGTTGCACAAAAGCACAAGAGACTGAAGTTTGCAGCACTGCTGTGGAAACACAAATGCTCTGTGCAAGATTTTGATGTGATGCTGTATTTAGATGGCATCATTTAGAAACTATCAAAAGATGAAGATCTGAAAGGGACATTTGAAAACTCGCTTTATTTACAAGTAGCAATTTGTTTGTGTTTTTTTTTTAACAGATGAGCTTTAAGATCAGGTGAATTAGCGAAGAGGATTGTGATTTCTAGTTTTATTAGCCATGTCTTTGCTAGTGTTTCTGGTAGATGTATCTCCTGTTACCTGTCACTGTATGATAGCACACTCTGCTATTTGTTATGGTAGCCTGACTCAAAGGGATATCTATCTGAAATTCAACTTTTTTTTTTTTTTTTAATTTACATAAAAACAAAACTTGCTGTAACTTTTGAAAAAAGCTGTGTTAGCACTGACAGCCATTCCTGGCTGGGACCAATCTTCTCTACGCATTTTACCAGCTCCTGACTGGAATTTTAACCTAAATTAAAGACAAAGAGGATAATCTTATGCCTCAACCTGTGCATTTTTTTTCTTCTCTAACAACTCATATAGATGAATTCAACAGAAATTGTTTCTTGATTGCTCCTTAAAATCTTAGTATCTCCTTATTTCTATGGCAACTACTGCCATTCAGTCTGCAAATTCCTGTCCCTTTCTGCTTGTTTGACTTGATTATATAAAAGAAACTGCAACTTTTATTACTCAGGTAAAGGGACAGTAAGGCAGATAGAGAATTTATTTATTTACTGTGTTTCATATTGAATTGGGGACACTCAAACTGATCCTCCCATGCCTAATGACGTATTTATTCCTATCCACCTGGAAACCATTTATGACAATTTCCAAAGCTCACTGCAAAGTATCACACAGATCTAATAGCTTTACATAGGAAAACTGAAGTGGAGGTAGCTGGGTTACTTGGGTTACCAGACCCTCTCTGCTGGATGTAAAAAACAATTCCTTGTATTTATTTATTTGACTTAAGCTGTTCCTACTCATTCATAGTTTATGAGCAGGATATGATGCAGAGTGTCCTCCACTTGCAGGAACAGTTAATCCATGACCGACAACAGAAGATAACTTTAGGACAAGAGTAAGAAAAAGTACATCTTGCCTAGAGCTAGATAAATTTCACACCAACATTTTGCAACACCACTGAGTCTGAAGAGTGTGTCTGGTCCTCACCTCATCTGCACTTCTCCAAAACAGATGCACATGCTTGCTTTTAAGTGTAACTTCAAATACCAATTCAGTGAAGAGGAAGCAAAGGGTGAAGATGTGCTTCACCAAGCATGGGTAATATTTCCTTCCCAAAGGTCAAGTTTGGACCTTTTCATGCTTTTTAGCTCCACTGATACCAAATGTTTTTTCAAGCAATTGGGTTTAATGATTTCATACAGTGAAGGGCTGGAATACGAACTTGGTATATCTGCTAACTTCTGCAAGGTGCCCTTGCTCTTGGCACTGCAGATATCAAATTTCAGATACAGTAAAAAAGAAAAAATAGTGTTACTAATTAAAAAATGTATCATTATACCGTTACATTTGAAGATTCACTGTCATTTGACGGGACATTCTCCAGCAGGTGATTAAAATCTAAGGCCTTTAACAGACACTCATGGTGAAGATGTTTTTCTCATACCAAGTCCTAGGAATGGGAATAAACCTAAGACTAAAAATCACGTCCAGAAGTTTGCAAACCTGTGAACTTTTTTTTGGATGCAGTATCTGAAGGAGAGGATTTCTTTTATTAAAATCCATTTCATTCAAAATTAGAGGCAAACCATCAATGTTGAAGTTTCTCAAAGTCTGGGTTTTCTTCTGACACAGGTTTTGATCACTGGTTTTGGTCAGACATGGAACTTCCACACTGAAAGATGACATTTTTCAAGACAATCTGACCATGTATTAAGCACCATAAGTGGATTTTGCCTACAAGCCATAATTAAGAAAAAAAGAGACCAAATACCACAAGCAATAAAAATCTCAGTTTTAAACTATTCAGATTTCTTCAACTCGTAGAGAGAAACACAATGCAGTTTTCCATTTGGGGAGGTCAAAGCTTTAATTATCGTAACAAGTGCCACTGCTCTGTCTCCTGTCCTGAAGAATGTAAGAGCTACTACAGCTTTCCATCCATCAAGTGACAGAATTCAGGAGATCCTCAACCCCTCAGGAAAAGTTATGATTTACCAAAAAACCAGAGAACAGTCTCATTCAGAGATGAACAAAGCTCAGTAGCCAAGTCAGAACC
This sequence comes from Entomyzon cyanotis, assembly GCA_024500445.1. Classification (NCBI taxonomy): domain Eukaryota; kingdom Metazoa; phylum Chordata; class Aves; order Passeriformes; family Meliphagidae; genus Entomyzon; species Entomyzon cyanotis. The sequence goes on from JAKEPQ010001029.1 coordinate 3,271,738, forward strand.
TCACACTTAGCCCATCCCTTCATCCAGATGACTAAGCAGGGCAGACTGGTGGAGCTGCCAGCTCTCTCCTTATCAACACCCAGGACGTGGATGCTCCAGGATTCCAGATAAGCCTCAGGGAACATCAAGATAAGAAAATAACTCTCTTCCTCCCTAGAAAACCTTCTGTCATCTTGACCACAGAAAGCAAAACGTTCTCCATGGACACCCGAATATAAAGCTTTAAGCAGTTAGCAAATTGAAAACGTAACAAACAGATCTGAATATTTACATTTGGATATATACACCCAGTGTGTATGTATCTTGGAACAGATTTGTAAATGTTTCCACTGTGTACTGCTTGTAAAATCTCCGGGTTTGGAAAAGTGCCCTGGCTGCTACGTCACTGCCTCTGCTGCCAGGGTAAGAAAGGGGATAATAAAATAAGCATTAGTGGGAGAGCATGAAGTGAGAAGCAAGCCTGGTAGAAGGGAGGCTTCCCTCAGGTTTATGCTCTTCAACATCAACCTCAAAAAGAAATGAGTGGGGAAGGGGAGAGGAAAGGAACAGCAGGTGGCTCGAAAAGTGATGTATTCAGACCGACGACAACTTTTCACAACAAAGACATCACAACTAGAAACACAGAGGCTGAAAGCCCAACTTACATTTTATCGAACATCTGCTGTGAAAGATGTTCTTCCAGCACAATTAAGATGAATTTTGAGAAGTCAGTTTTTAATTAAACGACCATAAAACTCAAAAGTTCCAAAACTCGAATAAGGCTCATTCTGTGTTTTGATTTTTGTTGCATTTATCCTTGTAAGTGTTTTCAAAAATGCATTGTATAAGTAGTTGTGCAGATGCAGGAGGCAGCACTGGAAGTTGCCTCTGTTTCAGGGAGGATTATGGCTGGGAAGAGGCCATCAGCACCTCTTTAGCCTCTCCATAACCCCACATGGCATTCTCTTTTCCCAGCATTAGAAACCACAGCTTCCAAGCTGGAACACTCCACAGTGTCTGTGGAGCTCTGCAAAGGGCTCTGCTTGCGCTGGGTGGAAGTTGTTGCAGCCCCTGATTCTCACCTGGGCAGTGAGGTTAAAACAGGCTTTAGGAGTTCACTGGCAGTGGTTCATTCCTGCAAATAACAGAAAACCTCAGCTCCTGTCGTAAGGACAGTAAAGCTTCATTTTCCATTCATCACAAATGTGTTAAAAATGTTTTTGTCTTAATTTCAGCAACGTAAGCAAATCGTGACACAGTGTATTGAAGACCACATGGCTTTTCATGAAAATGATCCTTAAATCAAATGGAGGACAGATAGAAAAGAGTCTTAAAGCTTCCCAGTTGTTCACAATAAATAACTATGTGCCTGTACAAGTTCATTTCATTATAAAAAAAATATTGGACGAGAATCAGTAGAGTTTCACAAGGAAGCAAACATCATCCAACACACGTACAGAGGCCTATCAGAAAATTTTCCTTTGCTTTTCTACACCCACTCACATGCAATTCACTTTGTTTTCTTTTTAAGCAAGGAGAAAACAGCTACAGAGATAGCAATTAATCTTTGCTTGAGACTAATTCCCCATCTGTAGATGACCTCTGTACACACTTGCAGTTAAAAACGAGCATGCCAGTTCCACTGGAGAAGCATTAAACACAGCAATTTTACAGAGATTTATACACCAAAATAAAACCAGAGGAAAACTAGTGGGAAAAAGACCTCTATAAAACAGAGTTGCTTCACTGTGTCCACAGTATAAGAGGATCTACACCACCTACACAGAAATAGGATGCTAAAGCCTATTTCATCCAATGATAATGTGCATTTGTGGAGCACTCTGAAGTCAGAGAGCTGATGACTCAAATATGGCAAAACACTAAAACCTCACACCCTTGCAACACAGCAGCTTGCACATGGGTCACTACTACCCTTCACTGTCCTGCAGAACAGGAGATTTAAAAGATGACAAATGCAGCAGCTTCACCTTGAATTCTTTACTCTCCCCTCCCCAGGGCCAGCACAACCATCACCCACAGAACAGACCCTGTCTCCTCAGCCCCCTGCTCCTGCCCTGTGTCATTGCCCTCATCACACCAGCACATGGAGAGCTGGCAAATGGAATAGCTCAGCTGAGAAAAGACCAAAACACAGAAATCCAGCAATTTCTCCTGCATTGCTCTTACCTTGTGTGAGTTCCTCAGCCCGTGTCAAGGCTCAGCTGCAGATACCCTCTCGCTGTACACAACAGGAATGTGGACAGGCTGCCAGGGAAGGTGGGACTGTTTCTCTTGGCAACAACACCAGCTAATGCCAGTTAAATGCAATTATTATTTAAGGCCATAATAATTGCAAGATGAAGTATCTTTTGAGATGTTTTTGTTTGGTTTCCTACTTTTATCTTAGCCAAAAGGAAAGTCAAATTTTAGTAAAAAAATGTTCCACTGGAATCCCTCCTTTGAGTTACTTTGCAATCAGACATTATTCTTTCAGACATCACCACTGGTGTCCCATGGGGTTTCCTTGGTAGGATACCTTGGGGATGAACAGCAAATCCTCCCAGCTGCTTTTTAAGCTGCAGAAGTTACTCCCAACACCAAGAGGGACCACTGACATCCTATGAAGAATAAAAGCCACATCTCAGAGCTCTTAACTGTAACTGGCCAAAAGGATTCTTCCAGCATCGGAGCAATGGCAGATTCAATGGCTGCCTTATCCTGGATAGGAGTACAAGACAGATTAACAAGGCTCTTTATGTTCTCTGTGTCTCATGCACATGTTGTTCTGGGTGGACATGGACAGCTACATGCAGAAGCAGTTGCACTTTGGAAGTAAATAAATTAATGTTTTTACAGGCAAAAAATTCTTACGGTTTTCCTCAGGAACATAATTCATCCCAGAGTCACTTTTAAAGCCATGTGTCAGTGTGAAAGAGGATTTACTCAGCTTTCTGACACCAATATTTCCCATGCAGAAATGTATGCAAGAGCCACTTCCCTGCAGCCACACAGACACCGTGCCCTAAAGTTGTCATGATCTATCCAGCTGCCCACAGAAATGGGTGTATCTGCTGAACTGCCACAGCAGCAAACACAAACCTCATTCTGAGCAGAAAAGACATGTGTTTTGTCACCTCACATTGATGGAGGCTTTCTGAGATGGCAGCAAGAGGGAGGTGAAGTCGTCATCTAGTCTCAATCACAATCAGGAGTGACATTAGTGACTTTAAAAAAACCAACAAGTTCCACTGGACATGAACAAGAACAGTATCCACCCAAGTTTCTCCCCTTTCTAATTCCTTTTCTGGACAAAGTTTTCCCAGGACTCAGGTTCTCAGAGGTGACAAGTTATTTGTACAGAGGAACACAGGTTTCTCACTAATAAAGAGAAAAAAAAAAGTAATAAATACTCATCTCTCGCAGTGACAGCACACCAGTGAGCCACAATCACAAAAAACAAGAAAGGAATGCAAGTTTGGCAGCCCTTAGATCTTCAGTGACCTAATCAAACTCTACCACCAGCATGAAATAAATGCCCCTGTTCCCACAGAAAGACAGTGAGGAGGCCAATAACCTGAAAAATATAGAAGCAAAAAAAAAGGTAAAAAATTCAGGAAGAAATTATTAGGTTCTTCAAGAAATTGTCTGCCTCCACAAATGCTACTATCTGCAGAGCAAACATATATTCCATGTTTTTGTGATGCCAGTGCTTCACCCAAATATTCTGTGACTAATGGGCATCTGGAAAATCATGTCCTATGTATCCACGACACACAGATATGGCACAGCATGTGGAAAGGTCTGATAACTCCAGCAACTGTAGTGTTTACCTTTTAGCTTGCTTTTAAAAACCATTTCAGTCTTCCATTAGATAATTACAGGTTTCATATTCTCACTTTCAAGGTTTATTTTCAAAACACTTCTGTCACTAAAGCAATTTTTAAGTTATCTACTTGCCAAAAGCAATTTAGGGACTTGCACATGACAGCAGTGAAGCATACAAAGTATTCCCTTCTTGCATACAAAATAGTGGTATTTAACTACTTTTTCCTCTCAATATTATAAAAATAAGCATGTAAATCAACCTGCTATTTTAGAACTAGTGAGAAAGTGCCTTACTACTGTAATGATATTCACCTAATGTACACTCAAGGTAAAGGAGAGATTCTGCACATTCAGTACAGAGTACAAGCTTCCCTATTCATGAAAATACGTGTGATGCTGACAAAAACAGGTAAGGAGATGCAGAACTATTAAAAATAGTGTTTAGATTGAAAAAATGCATCAGAGACACAGGGCAAATGCTGCAATTATATTCTTTTCCTCAAAGATGTGTAAGGAGCAACACTGGAGATACTTGGTTAGGTTTTTCCACCTCTCATCCTTTATCATAGAAATACCAGAAGTTTTAAGTCTAGATACCCTCTTTTTTCCTAGAAACCTTCCCTGGAAAGCCTTGAGAGAATTAAGTTCAAACTGAGTTGTATCCATAATTATCCAACCTTTCATCAAAGTGTTCTTCAGATGCTAATATTAAATAGGAAAAAATCCCTCCATTAAAATATATATCCAAATAAAGACCCTATCAACTCTCAGATAACTTTTTTTTAAATAGAAGATGAATATTACCTTAGGATTCAGGTATTAAGAAACATAAGACTTGTTAAAACCCATCTTCAGGTAAGGATAAGGCTGAACACTTTTTTTCAAAAGGACAGGGATGTTCCACATCAAGAACTGGTTTTAAAAATAAACCCCAGGGTATTTTTAAAGCCATGTTTAGGTTGATCAGTCCTGTCTAATCCATGATAAATCAAATGCAGACCATTGGGGTTTGTGTGTGCAGAGAATGTGTATATATGGGTTCAGAATCATCAGGCTGACATCTTCTCCATTAGGGAAACACAAAAATTGCCAGCTCATGGCTTTGATGCTGGACTCAGAGCCAGGGGGTTCCTATGAATGTCCGAGAGCCTGCCCCAAGATCAGCTCAGACAACTTCAAAAACCATCAGCTAAAATCCCCAGTCTGCCTGAGCAGAACAGCTTGACCTGGGAACCATTGTACTTGAAAAATTGCAATTTTTTTGCCCCTTTTTTGCATTTCTAATCTGGAAAGCAATTCTCCTACCAAGTTGAATACATATGCTGGCTGGCTGTGGAGTGGGATGAAGATCAAGCATTTAAGAAGATTGTCTGATAGACAACTGAGAAGTCATCCCTTGCTCCACCTGCAAGGCTGAAGGAAAGGTTATTTCCAAGATAACAAGGCAGCATGAGCCAAGAGGCACTGGCAGCAGGGGAGAGGTGGAAGCTGCTCCCAACACAGGCACGACCAGGAGAGGAGCAGAAAGCCTGAGCAGGCTCTCCTTGAGCTCGGGCTGCTCCCACCCCAGACAGGCTCTCCGTGCACAAGCCAAGGGCAGCTGAGCATCCCCTGAAAAGCAGGGAAGGTGGGAAAGCTGCTGTAAGTTGGATCAGCTGGGATGCTCTGGCAGCCCCTCTGACAGCCCTGCTCGGGTGGAAATGGCAACAGTGCAAGCCCTACCTAAACCTGAGCACCAGAGGGATGCAGGGTGCCCACCCTGGGCACAGAGCTCAGAGGAGGACAGAAACCTTTGCTGAGTGAGGTGGTGAGCACTGAGAACCACACAGCTGTAGGTGAACACTGCTGTCCCCTCCCAAAACCAAGGTACCAACTGCTGGCCAGCAGCAGGAAGCTGGTCTGCAACCTGCACCTCCAGCTGAGAGGAAATGGTGAATCACATTTTCTGTATTTTTAGGTGATATTTGTTTCTTTTTGTTCAGTGATTTATTTAAAGCTGTTCTCCAGTCTAAACTTTTCCACATACTACAGTGAAAACAAAAACCCAATCTCTGTTCTTTTTATAATGTACATCAGACTTCTTTTTGCCATCTTGGTTTTAAAAAAGCCATGAAGTTATTAGTTTTTGAGGTGATCCAAAACCAAACATGCTGCTCTGAAAAAGCCTGTAATTAAGCAGGCTGTAATCATTTTTCACTATCTGGCTCCTTTTCAAAGCGCACGTCATCCTTTTGTTCTTCCTGCAGTATATTCTCATGGCAGCAGCAACCACGCTGATCCCAGGCATTAATTACTGTTTGGGAGTATGGAAAGGAGGAGGGCAGAGGGGATGGAGAGAGCAGAGAAAACAACACCACACATTTCCATAAAACACCTCACTGTGATATTTGAAAAAGCAGCTTACAAACACCTACCCACACAGGGCTTGTTGGAGAATTTATCTGCTCCTTTTAAGGAGCTAACCTTGTAAAAGTGATCTATAGTCCCTCAGTCTGAGGAATACATTGACACAAAAATCTATTTTTAGTTAACACAAAAAAAAAATTACTGCTAAATAATACACATATATACATATATATATTTACAGAAATTATTTGCCTGGGTTATTTTGAAAACACCCCAGAGAGGTCTGGTATTAATCTAAATTAAGATCTATTTCTACACGAGAGACAATAATTAAAATTAGCCTGAATATTAATGAGTTTCTAATGTAGCCTCTCCAGGTGCAAGCAACAATTTTTAGACATGAAAGGCATCTAATGCACAGAACAAGAAGAGCCACAGACTTCTACCATGAGCTACATGCTAGAGGTTTTCACATGAAGAAGCTGCAATCTGTAGTTGTCTTCTTTTTAAACGTATTAATAGTGCAGTAATTATTAGTGCAGAACAGTAATTACTCAATCACTCACTAAGTCCGTTTCGAAAGATCCCCACAGCAGCCAATGTTTCCTACTCTATTCCACCCTCAGAAGTGCCATTTCACTTGTATTGAGCAATATTCTCTTTGAGGTGAAGGCTGGAATCAGGCCTGGGAAAAACAGATTATTTGAAGGACATAAAAATGTTATGTGTTTGGCACTCAAAAGGGTACAGAATGATCCGAGGCTCCACAGGGTGGGATTTCTGCTATCAGTGTTTGTGTTCCACACTCAGCTGATGCTCAGAGCCACATCTGCCTGAGCCAGCTCAAGTTCAAAGCTAAGAGCCTTGCCTTACAATCTCAGGTACAATAACGTGCTAATAGAGCTTTATATGTGTTTTAAATTGGATCTGCCTCGTGCTTAACCAGCTCAGAGCAGGTGCAAAACAAGCCAAAGGTTCTCTATGAAAAATCAATGCATAACTAAGTTATTTGTACAGATGGTTGGCAAAGAAGATTTGGTGACCTTTTTCAGTGGAGGAGAAATGAAATTTTAGTGACCATATTAAATGATGACGTTTGAGCACAGCCTTTAGGCTTCTGAGCTATACAAATGCATACATGCAGTTATTACATATGTATGTCTCCCTTCTATGATTATATAACTTGACTGTAATGAGAGAAACCATTGGCACAAAAAGAAACTGAGGAATCCAGAGCATCCAGGAGAAAAATCTGAAGGAAATATCATCCAAAATTCTTTCACATCTCCAGCTGCTTTTCAAGGGACGCTAGAATCCAGAATCTGGATTGAAAAAGAAACACAGATGTTGCATAATGTCTATGTATAAATACCTCAGAATTTGTTCTTGCATGTAGTATCCTAAATAGCATCCCAAATCCTAGATACTATATGCACATATGTATAAAAGCACAGATGTGTGTGATCACAGACAGCCTTTAAATCAAGTTAAATAGAAGCTTTGTACTCTCTTTGTTCAGCCTGGCTTGTTCCTATCTCCACTTTCACCCATCCTGGTGTTAAGCAGAAGGATGTGGGAGCTCTTGGTAGCTCTTGAACTCTGATGCCTCTTGGACTTGCCAAGCTCCTTCATTTCATCTTGAGGAAATTTAATCATGTTTTTGGATAACACCGGAGTAACAAAGCTTTCAAGGCAGGTGACAGGGGCTCTGAATTTACATCACAAGTCAGCAGAAGGACTTTTTGCATTTCCTGATGGTTTTTTTATCTATATATCTCAGTACTTTTCATCTGAAATAGATTCTAGCACAAGATTACCATAGCACAAAGCAGCACTTGATTTACAAGTTGTATTCCTGTGACGTGACATCCATCAAGGAAAAAAAAAAAAAAAGACATATTTTCTAGGATCAACAGAACAGCTAGTAAGAGCATAAATTATAAAACATTCATCTAAGCAAGCTAATCTATCATGCTAATCTTGAAGCATTAAGTGTAAAATACAACACTTAACAGGCCAAGAATGTCAAACATGCAAACTGATAATCGCATGAAGCAGTCTTGCTATGCCAGATCCAACTCTGCCAGTTTTCCATCAACCATAAAACACGGACAGAAACTCAAATAATTATGGCATGCAGAAAATATCGTATTATTTGTGTGTTGATAGATTATATATTAGCATAGGAATAGGTTTGAGGGATAAAAATTTCTGATGGAAAGAATTCAAATTCAAAACAATTGGTATCTGCTCCAGACTTCTAAATCATTTGCAGCTGGTAAACACTATAACCAGCAATACAAAAATACCATAAGGCCTGGTTCTGAGGCACTAAAACCTGCTTTTGGGAGAGATGCATAACCAAGTTGATCCAAGAATACGAACTTCAGAAAACAAAGAAAAAGTCAATGTTTTCCTTCACAAGGTACAAAATCCTAGAAAAGAGGAGATGCAGCCCAACGCTGCGAAAGAAACTGATTTTTTTGTAAATGGGATTTGCTTCCCAGTCTTCCTCTACAAAGGATACAACTTATCAACTCACTCATACTTCTCTTCCCTCTTGATTGGGATGGAATATTCTCTTCTCCTTTCAGGAAACTCTAGGCTAGAGGAGCCCTTCTCAGTCAGTCCCAGCAGTTTGCTCCCAGCAGTCTGCCAGCCATTTATTGTGTGATTCATACCCAGACTCTTATTAAATCTGGGTATGAATCAGCAGTTTCAGGAAAGACAGAAGGAACATCATTTTAATGATTATTTACTGAAAATTCAGAATTTCTCATAGATACAATTGCATGAAAAAGGCAAACCACCTCCAACAATTGCTGGAATATCTATGCAGTCAGTGCTGATGAGCAAAGGTTGCTATTCCCCTAAAAGTGGAATCACTGTCTTAGTCACCACCCTTGGGACAGACCCAAGGGACCAGACAACTGCATGCAGGTTAAAGGCCAATCCAAACCCATTTGTGTGTCAAGATTTGATCCTGAGAATCAAAACTTCATCTGCATTTCTTGCAAAGCAAGTTATTAACATTGGAACAGCTTATCATGAACCTGGTAATTACTCCTCCATGCCTCTGAAAGAAGCCTCCAAGGGCTTGATGTGATGAATTTTTTTTTCATGTAAGAAGGAATAATGAAAGAAGGGCAAGGCTGCTATACTGGGGGAAAGTAAGAAGCAAGAAGACTTCGTGTTTCAGTGATTGACTGGGTTTTCCCATTTTTTGAGGGGGGAAAATAAAGAGGGGACTGGAAGTTCATAGGATGCAAGGACTTATTTTTAACTATATTTCTACCTAAAAGAATATTGGAGATTTGGGAAACACCACTGGAGTGTCCAGCTTCTGTGGGTTCTGTACCTCTGCACCCCATTTTCCTCATCCTGGGTTTTTCTCACACATGGTATATGAGAATGCTGCCTCTTAACATTTTAGCCATATATTCTACTACAACAAACACCCCCACCCTCCCCAGATAAGCAGCAACCACATGATCTAAATCCTTGTTCATGTGATTGCTTCCTTGGTATTGCAAGTTCAACTCCAAGAGACCTCCAGAAGGTTGAGGAATCTTTCTGGGAGCTACACACATTTAAAACACCACGGCTCTTCTCAGCCACTGTGAAGCAGTGAACAGACAAAAGGTGTTGTTAACATTTTAGAATCACAGAATGGTTTGGAAGGACCTTAAAGTTCATCTGGTTTGAACCTATCCTCAGTCAAACTGAGCTCATCAGTGCAAGCCACAGGGACAGACATAAAACCTTCACCAACAGAGCTGCCCTTCCATTTCAGATAAATTGAATCAAAGGAATGTGTGTGCATTAGAATTGGCTGCTGAATCACAGCACGGGGAGGGTAATTGTTCCATTAGGAAAAGTCAAAATGGAGGTTTAATAAAAAGAGATCTACTATCAATCAATAGTTTGGAAATTATTCAAATTGTTGGGGCAGATGAAATAAAAAGGCCTCTTGGTCTTCTGACTGAAACATTTTACTGCTTTGGGTACTTGCAAGTGTAACACAAAAAGGTACAAAAAAAGAAAATGGAAGCTTTGGTTTTTAACTCCAGCCATTAACAACAGCCAATTGAATTATATTCCCCCTTAGGTTTATTTCATCACAATTTGATTTTTAAGAGGAAGAAACTAAGCATTGCTCATGGATAGAAACACTCCTATCACAACTGAATGTTTACTCTAAATGGACTATGCACATATAACATGTCCTCAACAGATTTGGTTCTTCAGCTGTTATACATCATTGCTAACCTTCACCACTAAACACAAAATAATTTAATATTATAATCAAATTATTTTCAGACAGCAAAATTAAACTTCACCTCCAAGTCTTTAGAAGACCTTTCATTTTGTGCATTGTGTAAAAAGAAAGCCAAAGGAAATCGAACCAGCTTTGCACGTTAATTGAGGAGGACTTGAATTGAAAGGATCACGCTGCAAGTGTTGCTTTATAACTTTAGCTATCATCGATATTATTTATTTATTTTTATTTGGGCTTTTTTTCCCCCTTAACTATACACAAGAATATAAATACCTGCCTCATTAAAAAGGAATATTTCCTACACCAAGGACTGCTGGGGGATGGGCATGATTTTAGGGGTGCACCTGGCACTGCTGGGTTCATGGCTGGACTTCCCAACCTGCCTGACTCTATGACTCATGAACCTACTTGTCTATAAGAAATGTTTACATATTTACATTTAAATTCATGAAGAAGTAGTGATGGATAGTCACAGCTGTGCTAATTGAAGTTTAATTCCCTCCTTCTGTCATTTCTGGCTTTTGAAGCAGAGACAGCAGAAGATTCTTTATAAAATCCCTTTTAGGTTATCCTAACACACATGATACATTGTGAGGTTATTGGGAAGCTAAGAAATTCATACATTTTCACATCTGAAGAATAAGCAAGTGGAAAATGCAGTAATGAATCAAAACATGTAAGTGAATTATCTCAAAGGTCACTGTATTTATGGTGCTCATTATACATTAATGGAATATGCTTAATGAACATCCTTCCAATTATGTCTGCATGATGTCCCACAGCAAAAGCAGCAATCACAAATGTGTGAATAGGATTAAGCCTCCCCATAACTTCCCAAATTAAGCTTGTGTGTGAATATTGTACCATGAGCCAGATCAGGGCATTTAATACTGCACAAGTACACTTAATTCAACATTATGAAATGCTAAATGAGTTGATAGTATCTATGGGCCTTAACTCAGACCTATTAACTTATCCTTCCTGAAATCATTAGTAAAATGTGGCATTAATGTCTCAGTGCCTTTGCAAACAATAAATGACTCATAATGCTTGCTATCAATTATAACACTGAAGAATACTCTGAATGTGTAATTTTCTTTAAACTTAACATCTGCAAAATTGATTTAGAAATCTATGTGGCCCATTCAGCAAGACAAAGAAATAAAACAGGGAAAAAAGAAGATTTTTTTTTTTATCCCCTCTTCCCTCACTCCACTGGGAAGTACAGAAGAGCTAGCTCTAAGAATATTTCAGATTATGCAGGACTTCCTCACAGTCTTTAACAGGTATTTATCATTCTGTTATTATTCTGGGTAATATTTCTGTTCAAGTCATCCATGCATAGTTTAAGGGTGGTTCATGCTAAAGCTATGCAAGTGGAACAAGCACAAGGGTTTGCTTAACAGGAAAGGACCTAGAATTCAGAGGAAGTTTCAGCTTAACATGAATCCAAAAGAACTCCACAGGAAATCTTCCCCTCACTTGAGACTGGAGTTAAAAAATTTAGCTAAGAAAAGACTCTTATTCTTCAGGTCACTTGACTTAGCTATTAAAATTTCACAGTGAAGAGAAATAATTAATAAAATTGCCTTCATTTAAATAGAAAATAGCAGTTTCTTTAAAGAAAACTCACTATACTTGCTGTAACTTCTTAAAATTGGAGGTTATATAGTTAAAATATCTGGTCTAATCCCACAGAGTTTTCTTCTCCAAGACAAAGTATTATATGCTGAAACTCAAGAAACAAGTTCTCAATACATAAGAAATTTGTTCATGATCACATTTTCTTCAATAAAAAAGTTAACCTCAGATAATTTTAAATATAGTCATACTCTTTATGACTAGGCTTGTTTTACCTCCTTCAAAGAATACTTAATAAAATAAAACACTTGGTTACAAATAAAATTAGAGGGACTTGCTTGAATGCTCCACTAACAATTGCAAAAAATAAAACATTCGCTGCCTGAACACCAATTAATTTTTCTTTTGTTCCCCAACGATGCTCAGCAACCAACTACAAATTAGGTTAAGAAAATTGCACATAAGCTTTGTCAGGGATGTCCATTTAGGAATCCAAACGAAAGGAAACAGGCTGAACTCTGAGGCAGCTAAAAGGAAATTTAATTGCACATACAAACCCTCTAATCCCAAGGACATGTGATTAGCTACTCCCAAGCCTGCACCTCGCTGCTGTCAAAGAAATGCCTGCTAATTCAAACCACAGCTAAGGCAGCCTCTCAGCTGAAGGAAAAGAGAAGATAATTACGTGTCTGGAAAAATAACCTTCTGTATGCAAGACATCATGATGTATGTGCAAAGCCCTGTGCACGGGGCTGATCCTCTGCCACCCCTGTCTGCCATGGCCCAGGGGCTGGGATGGCCAGGAGGCCATGAGGATGGGGAAGGCCTTGAGGGGAAGCTATATGAGGAGATGAGGGCACTGGGTCTGTTCAGCCTGGAGGAGACTGAGGGGACACCTCATGGTGGTCTGCAGCTTCCTCGTGAGGGGAAGAGGAGGGGCAGGCACTGATCTGTGCTCTGTGGTGACAGCGACAGAGCTGAGGGAATGGCCTGAGGTTGAGTCAGGGAGGCTTAGGGTGGATATTAGAGGAGACTGAGGGAGACCTCATGGTGGTCTGCAGCTTCCTCATGAGGGGAATAGCAGGGGCAGGCACTGATCTGTGCACTGTGGTGACAGTGACAGGACCGAGGGAATGGCCTGAGGTTGAGTCAGGGGAGGCTTAGGGTGGATATTAGAGGAGACTGAGGGGAGACCTCATTGCAGGTACAGCTTCCTCATGAGGGGAAGAGGAGGGGCAGGCACTGATCTGTGCTCTGTGGTGACAGTGACAGGAGCAAGGGAATGGCCTGAAGTTGAGTCAGGGAGGCTTAGGGTGGATATTAGAGAAAGGTTCCTCACCCAGAGGGTGGCTGGGCCTGGCAGAGCTCATGGAGCATTTGGACAACACTCTCAGGCACAGGGTGGGATTCTCAGGGTGTCCTGTGCAGGGCCAGGGTTGGACTTGGTGACCCTTTTGGTCGCTTCCAACTCAGCATATCCTGTGATTCTGTGGCTCTGACATGCACCCATCATCCTGCTGAGCTCCCAGCAAGCCTCTCCCATCTCCACGTCTCATGTCTCATCTCATGCACATGATGTATCTCTGGCTGACTCGCTCTTTTCTTTTTGAACTTTTTTGAAAGAGTAGAATAATGCATACAACCATTATTTGGCTCAACCCACCAGCCCTTTCCCCACCACGAAGGAAGCAGGCTGGGGCAGAGGCCACATTCAATGGCAAACACCTTGTGGCACATGTGGCTATGCCAGTGCTTCTGTCATTTACTCACAACCCACATCCCAGAGTGACACAAAAACCCATGACTGTCCCTGCCACTCATCTGAAGCTCTCCAGCTAAGCCGAGACAGCCTCAAAAGCTGAAAGACAGAGCAAGTTAAAAATCTGTCAGAGAAGGTTCCTTCAGCCTTGAGCATCACTTACAGACAGACACTGCTTGGTCTCTGCGTAGCACAGCCTTTGAACAGTGACAGATCCATGTACAGAGTCAGGTAGCATTACCAGCTAATTACACGTCTCCTTACACTTTAATTAGAGATATGCAAATACACCAGACCTGACCGTTGCTACGTGAAAAGCAGAAAGTGCTGTTTGAAATACCAAGTGCTGCAGAAAACCTCCAGGTGGGATGTGCTGAAAACGTTGATCTGGTATCAATATAATGATCAATAAACAAAAAAAAAAAAAAAGATGGAATGCTTCTTAAATGAATTATTCTTTTCTTCCCGTCCCTATATATTTTAAGTAGCACCCTGCTCCCACTTCTATTATCTGGCAAAGCACAGAACTGGAAAACAAGCTGCACATTTTATTACCCCCTAACCTGGCTCTACCCCAAAAGGCAGCCATACAAATCCAACACAAGACCTGCCTGGGATGTTATCAAGCAGCAAACACCCCACAATCCTGTTCTGTGTGCTGCCTTTGCAGGCACAGTCCTGCCCTCCTCGCACACCCAGTGCTCCCATTAATGGTAAAAGCATTTGTTATTTGGTGGTGATTGATTAACTCTAATGGAAATAGTTATACATATCGTGAGAAGAACACATAGCAAAGCTTTTAAAAAAAAAGATAGAGCAAGGTCCTCTCAGGACATTGTGATGGGAAACAGACTAAGAGACCTAGTTTGGAAACAAATACACTGATGGCAACCAGGAACTTTTAACAAGTTGTTTGCCCAGACTCTCTAGTTGACATCTTTCTTGCTAAAATGTACCTGGGACTAAACACTGCTAAATATACTGCCAAATCAAATCAATTAGAAGTGCTGAAAATATAATTTGTATTTTTGTATTACAGTACATTTGTATCAGTCCTCTATTGCTCCCTTTGGTCTGGTAAGAAACCATAGGAATCTCTACCCTGTAACTCTAATGCTTCCTTTTCATGGATTTTGCTTGGAATTCACAAGGCAGGTGGAAATCACTCATGATAACCTGGCCCAAGTTACTACTCTATACCTACTTACTTCAAAATTAGCTTATTATCCAGAAACAGAATTGTAGCTAATTTGATTTTCCACAGCTTGCTGCTAATAAACAAAGACAAAGAACCCTGTCAGTATTAATGTTGTAGCTTAATAAGAATATCACACTCTGGTACAAAGGTAGCAAACAGGATGTACAGACAACTTCTGCTTACAAGTCAGAAATCTGGTTTTGAACTACAAAACTTTGGGTCTTATCAATGTCAAATAGCAAATGTACCATTTTAGGTACTGGCAGACATTTTTCTATCAAACACTGATAGTATTTTCTATAGTGTTTCCTGTAGTGCCAAGAAGAACACCTGATGTACCCTTTACAAAAGGATTTTCTATTTATCCATGACAATTTTTTAATAGAAAGAGATGAGTTGCAAAGCTCATCCACAGTGCTGCTCTTTCACCCCACAGCTGTGATATATGCAGATTTTCTAATAACTGAGAAATCTCAGTGCCAGAAAGACAAACTGGATCATTCAGTCACTCCACAGGCCTTCTTACTGACACAAACATGTTACCTAATGGTCACTGGAAAATTCCAATTATCAAAGCTGCACGATCTCTTCAGCAAATACGTTATCCATTAAAACCTAATTTTGGTTAAACAGTCCCTGGTAATGACTTTGAATTGGATATACTAAAAGAGCATATTTTTAAAAACATGGTTTTTTCACAGGCAAATCTAGAAAACAAAAAATGTGGCAGTGGTGGTTTTGGACTCCCCAGCAGCACCATGGTTCAAACTCTCTGCTGGCCCCATCCCAAAGTGTTATTGGAACAAATCCTTGCCCAAGCCTGATGAGTGTTGCAATCCCTGGCTCTCAGGGCATGCCAAGGTGGCTCCTCTCCTGCTGACAGGATTTCATCTGACTGCAGTCTGCTGCCTATGGCACTCACCTGGGGGTGAGGCGGGAAGTTCCCACACCAGGTAGAACCCTGGATTTTTGTTTATTTTCCAAGCCTGTAGAAAAGAAGAGGTTAAGGCAATCCTGTCCTGAATATTGCATTTGATTGCTCTTGGAGCACTCCAGCAGGTGTGGGTTCACACCTCACCATTTGAGGATGGGGATCCAAACCAGGTTCTCTGGCATCATGAGTAATCATCCAAACCCCTAGACTAGTGATTGGAAATCTCTTCCACCTCACCTTCTTCATGAAAAATGGCAATTGCACCATCATTTGTTCAGATTTCCAAACTGGAATTAAGTAAATTCATTTATTTAAGAGAAAGATAAATCTTGTTTTCTCTTTCCTTCATCCCCTGCCCTTCCCCACTCAACAAAACAGATTCAAAAGAGCCTGCTGTAATTGATACCCCATGGCACAAATTATATCAGCTTTCTTCCAACCAAGTGTCATTTGTTTTTCATCCTCTAGATAAGTGACACATGCTAGTGCAAAACAGTGATAAATCTGGTAAGCCACCCTCCGTAAGTTACAAGCAATGCCATAGAGCTTTAGAGTGAGATTAATGCAGAAATAAAAAGATATATCCAGATTTCCCATAGTTTTGCTAATTAATTTGATCCTCACCACCCTTAGCTTGGCTTGTTACATGATGTGACAACACGAGTGACCACTGTGAGTTGCAGGATGCACATGGGGAAGTGGATTTGTAAATCTAATAGCTCCCTTTAGTAACACTTGCAGGTCAAATATTAGATACAGAGAATCCTTTGTGGTACGAAACACAAACTAGTCTACATGACAAAGCGCCCGGGTATCAGTAAAAAGATAAAAACACAAGCAAAGCTTTCAGCTGCCTGACAACAGAAATCCCACTGATATTTCAAGGTTAGTCAAACTGAACAAGGGGCAGATCTTCAGCTGCAGCTCACACAACAGCACTACAAAATCAGCTTGGATTTCTCCCTGGGCTAGGATGTAGCTGCAATTTGGTACTCTATTCAACCCAAAATTCTTGCTACAGATAGAAGCTCATTCAGGAGCTAGTTCTAGTTTGTCTAAAACTGATCTGTCCTGCTCAGAAGAAATTACTTACTCCTGACACTCACTCTTAATTAATAGCAACCGCCAATTAGAGCAGTGTTAATTTCACAAGTATTAATCCTTCAAAGCCATAATCCTCTTGCAATCAAAAATATCCAAGGACAATGTCAGGGCTTGGTTTTCTTACACATTACTGCACATAACAAAAAAAAAAAGGTACCAAATGCCAGTGAGCCCAAAGACAAAAGGTGATACTTCAACGTTTCCACTGAAGAGTTATTCTCAGGTAACCAACCACCTTTATTTCATTAAATCAAGTCAGATAATATATGCTATTATATGTAGAAGAATAGAAGATAAAATTAGTAAGTGAAACCCACTGTTAAAGATTCAATAAAAAAAAAGAAGGCACAAAGTGGATATGAGAATGCTGTGATCCAAGATTAAGGTGAGTAGTAATAGCATGGCATAACTCAAAGACAGGAATCTAGGGGAAGAAATGAAAAACAACAGAATTCTTTATACTGTGAGAACAGATCAGGCTGAACACTGAGAACAGGGGAACTGCACTAACATCACACCAGCTCCTTTGGTTAATGATGCTACATTTCCAAAGTTAACACCAATTTACAAATTTGGGTAGTAATATAATGGAAGTTGCAATTAGATTTGGTTGGGGTGACTATCCTCACAGCATCATCACTACCCCACCAATGCAACAACGTTCCGCTGAGTAACAAAATTCTCAGTGAAGTTAACATATGTTACACATCTAATTTGTAATTTTTCTCAAGAGCAAATTAATCTGCGGCCAAATCATTTCAAATGACCTTCCAATACAACCACAGTCAAATTAACTTCTGTCAGATTCCCAACTCCATTCCCATCTCCTGTGATCTCCCTCAGACTCATGCCTTTTAGTTTGGAAACCCATTTTTCACAGTCAGCCTTTAATATCAAATAATTTGCATCTTACAGCTTCAAGAAAGTTACCAGGCAAGTTCTGCAAAGCATTGGCCTCAACCCCAAGACTAGTTTAAAACACAACAAAGGTTGGATTTCTAACTTAACAATTTTAGGACTTGTAATACATGTAAGTCCTTTTTCTCTTTAAGGCAATCCTTTTCAACAACAGAACACCCAAAAAATTGGTTTCTGTCTTAAGGAAGCTTATCAGTTAGCATTTCCTTGGGTCAACTTCTGTGTGTAAGGAAATCAAAAGTATTTTTAATAACTTAAATTTAATTTTTTTAAATACAATGTATACAACAAATGACCCAGTAACAGAAAGTAAGAAATGTCTTTACTCCAATTTAATGCTAAGAAGTCCTACAGCTAATGCATGTCAATGTTGTGCACGTCAACATTAACTTAAGCCCTAACAAAGTGAGGGTGTTTAAGAGATTAAAAAGTGCTTATATATTTTTCTTCCCTTTACAAAGTAGTTTGACATGTGATACACATTCTTTTAAATCACTACCTGCTCTGCTACTACTTAATGTATTGAGTTTATATAAAATCTGGGGAAAATGATGGCATTTTCTGGAAAAAGCTTTCAAGATTCAGACAAGTGCTCATTCCAGCAGTGTTCAGAGACACCTATGCAATTCCCTCCTCCACATCCCTATTAAATTTCGAGCGATTATGAATTCAGTAAACCTCAGTAAGAAAAAAGAACAAAAGCTCCCTGGGAATCTTGACAAAAATCCCCCCAAAAAGGTATGAAGCGGAACAATTACTTTTCTAATGGATGGAACAGCATGCAAAAACCTTCAAAATCATGGAAAATATTAAATTATAATAGACCATAGCCAAGAGCACATAAAGAAGCACGTATTGGCTTGGCTGCTGATAACACCAAGGTCGTGGGCTTGATCCCCATATGGACCATCCACTGATGAGCTGGATTTGATGACCTTGTGGGTCACTTCCAACTTAGAATATCCTGTGATTCTAGGATCACATGTTTGCCTGAACTACAGGAACCCTGGTTTCCATGCTCCTGCTGGACAGACTGAAGATTTTTCAGTCCCCACTTGTTTACAGTGATTGTTTTTTTAGACCAAATACCAGAATCTTTAAATACCATAATCCCAGGTCCATGATGCAGCTGCCATTCTTGCCCTGCAACCTTCTCCACCAGGTACTTAGATAAGAGTCACTCTAAAACAGCAACTTGTGGGGGGGGAATATAGATCTAAAAATCATCAAAGAGCACACAGGTGACTGTGAAGCCAGGCAAACTGGAAAAAATAGTGACTCTGCTTTTTGACTCCTTGAATACACTTGACATCCATAAATTTCAGTATTTTTTTCTGGGGATGAGGTTTTGCTTTTCTTTTCCTTTTTTTCCCCACCCTCCTCTTCCTTCTTCAAATCACAATCCTGCTGACAAGGGAGCTGTTTCACTGGAAGCAGAGAAAAGAGAAGGGTTTCTGCAGGGCTGCCTCTCACCTCCCACACAGCCCTTACCTACTGTCCCCCAGCGCGTGCTCCAGCTCCCAGCAGCGCTCCGGCAGCAGCGCCAGGAGAGCTATTTACCCAAGGAAATAGCTGTGATAAGGGGACAAAAATAGCCCGAGATGATGGAAAGCATTTTGTTGATGGATCTGTTGAAAAGAGAGGAAATGAAGCTGTTAGGAAGACGGAGCGAGGCACACGCTGCGGTGGGAGGTCCGGCGCGTTCCTTCCCCGGCCGCCGGACACCGACGGCTGGGCTGGCTCCAAGCAGGAGAACTGCCCTCCACACAAGGCCTGTTGCACAGATATTGCCTTACATAGCTCTTCTCCATTCACTCTGCTCCCAGAGCCAGGGGGGCAAAACAAACTGCACCTGCAGCTGCATCTGGGATGCACAGTAAAACCCCTGTGAGTGCGGCTCTTGTGCAGCCCAAGAGCTTCATTAGGGAACCCTGGGCATTCCAAATAAAACATATTTGTGGATCTGATAGTTTATGAGGAAGGACATTAATAGCATTTTGAACTGTTTTTGTTGGCATTCAGGCCCTCTGTGCAGGAGAAGGGACAAAACCAAACAAACCCACCCAAGCCCCCACAGTACACAAAGAGAGAAACAGGTGTTAACTCATCTGAAATTAAATTCCTTATTTTGCCAACTAAATAGTACTCGTGTCCATATCAGGCAACCAAAGCAGATGATTTTTGTCTCTTTTTTTTTTTTTTAATATTCACTTTTTAAAGGTCCAGTACCTTCCATGAGCAACAGCAAGATGCATTTTTTGCTGCAGAACAGGAATAGAAGAGTGCCTTCACATTGCAAGGGAAAACAGCATAAAACACAGCAACTACTGACTGTGAAAAGAGAGCAGGCTTAGATTGGATATTGGGAAGAAATTCTTCCATGTGAGGATGGTCAGGCCCTGGCACAGATTTCCCAGAGAAGCTGTGGATGCCCCATCCCTGGAGTGTTCCAGGCCAGGCTGGACAGGGCTTGGAGCAACCTGGTCAGCTGGAAGGTGTCCCTGCCATGGCAGGGGTTGGACAAGATGATCTTTGGGGTGCCTTCCAACCCAAACCACTCCATGATTCTGTGATAGATATTGCTGCTCCTCAAATAATACCTTTTGTTATTTGGGAAAACTATTCCTGTTTGAGGGAAAGCCTTAAGCAGATACTAACTCAAGCCAAAGTCAGTGATACTTTGGCATTTATTCATTCCAAATACTTCAGTGTGGTTTTTCCATCCATACCTGAGCTGCAGCAGCTGGTCCAACTGCTCAAGTCAGTGCACATTGCACCGATTTATGAAGGTTTGCAGATCTGTAGTAGCTTGGGTCCATCAGTGGTGTGAAGTGCAGAAAGGCAGGAATTGGGAAATGGAGGGCTGGATACTTGACAATTAAATCAAGAGAAGCCACGTTTAGACAGTGCATGTGGTAGGTAAGGAGATATGCTGCTAGCATTTCCCCTTTAAAGTGAGAAGAAAATACTGGAACGTAATCTAGACTGAATTACATCACAATTACAAATATGACAGAAAGATCATTCTGTTGTGCTGCTGTTGCCTTCCTTTCATCCCTAAACACAACTGTACAACAGATAGTTTTAGAATAGATTTTTTCAGCACGTGTGTCAGCACAAACAGCAAACACGTTTGCAATTTTTATTTGCAGCCATTTGAAATAGTAAAAATTATTTTGGGACACATGGTGTCTCTTCTGCTACACGGAGACCATGCAAAAGTTTAGACGTTAGATGAATATTGTCTTCAGGAATTTATGACTAGTAGCTGTACTTTAAACAGCTACTACACATGCTATTATAATTTCAAAGTGATTTCCCTGTAATTTTTGCAAGATGTGGCAGAATTTTAATTACAACTTCTAAGGGATTGATTTGTCCATCATAACACGTAGGTAATTTGTCTCCCTCCCATTTCAGAAAAATGAGCTCTGAGGCATTCAGATGTGGGAGCTACACATCCTACTGAGGGTAGATAGCTCTGTGATACAATCTCCCCTTAAAAGGCAGGAAATGAAAGGACATTTCACATGTGGTTGAAAATATATATAAATATATATTTTTAATATGTATATACACACACACTGTTTACCACCATTAAAACACTTCATCTATTGTCTGGCATGATGCATTGTATGGAGAGACTGTCCAGATGAAAAAGAGTTGCTTTCCTAAGCAGAAGTTTATATTGTATAAACATTTCCATATAAAGAACGTACATGGAATTTCCAATGTCTTATTCTAAATGAAGACTGCCCTTAGCCATTGCCTTAACAATGCCCCTAATAATTCAGCTGGGCTCAGCTAAAAGCAAAGAAGTCTATGTTCTGACTGTACATCAAATGTGCTGGGAAATCCAAGTCCAACATGAAGAGAGGGAAAATCCAGGATTTTGGATTATGGAGCACTGTGTTTGTTACCTGTGAGCTGCTGCTCCCAGCCCTGACACCTGCCAGTATCTTCCATAGGTGATTGCTCAAACACATATGAATATGAAACTCAGGCCAGGAGCACTGGATCCACAACAAAGAACTAAGACTTTTAGAAAAAGTCTTCAACATGTGCAGTTAGGATTGTAGTCTGTTCCAGAAGCAGTGTGTTACCTTGTCAGATAATTATGAGTATTTGAAAAATATTACAAGCACACCCTCAAATCTGTGCTTTCAATAAACCCCTTTAAATATAATAAAGCAAAAATCACAGAGACCATTTCAGATGCTTTTATGCATTTCTTCAAGTGCAATAGAAACCAGCTTGCCACTTCATCAGCATCAAAGTCCAAATTAGATCAAGGAGTGTGGAGGTAATAACGGCAGCAACAGATTCCCTTCCTACTCCTTTCATGGTTAAGTGAAGTTTGTTCCTTTTTTATTTTCTAAGTATGGTTAGGCGCCTCGAGCATGCCTGTTAGGATGGAAAAAGCGTGCAAATCCCAGACCTAGGACCCTGCCAAAAGTCTCTTTAGACAGTCAAGGCAGCCAGAAGTATGCTGAGAGCTTGCCAGAGCCATATTGGGTGGCTAAAATTAAATAAACAGTTAATAAAAAGATTTTGAATCAACCTAAATAAATACAAACTTATAGCTTAACTACCTTATCTGCTTTATAAAAGAGGATCCGAGACAGCAAGCAAGCCTTTGAAATGCTTTGACATCCACAAGTTCTCTGCACAGCAAATTTAAACAGAAGAGTACTCGTTATTATCTCTTTCATAAGACAAGGCTCACATTTGGAATAAAAAAATAACCATTGACTGCTCTGACAGGGATTTCTCTTCCTTTAAAACACAAACTCGCTCTGCCCCCTGTTGTCAGCAAATCACACCTCAGTCCTTGCAGCAATCAGCAGGACCCAAGTGCCAGAAATACCCAGAATTAGCTAAAACAAAAGGCAGCATGCCCCAAAAGTATTTTAGGAATATATTTCTGCAGAGTGAAAAATGTTCCTAAATCATTATTTGCGTGCTTGAGGCAGTTTGTTTTCTCTGCTTGGTATTTTATTGTTTTTGGAAAAATACTACCATGAACATCAAGTGTACACAACTGGCTGGTGGTTTTTGGATATTAAAAAATATTAGCTGCTCTAGGAAGAAAAAAATGTCTGAGGAGACAAAAGATGAGTTTTATCAAGGTTCAGAAGCCTTCTCCTTTACCTCTGAATCCTCATACTGAATAGGGCAAAGATCAGTGCTCTGAGTTCAGCCATTTACCTTCTCAGCTGCAAATGTGAGTTTACATCCCAATTTGGGTAAGTGCAACAATTAATTTGTCACTGATGTTTCTCCATATCACAAAATCAATGCAAATGACTGTGTGCCAATGCAAATTCACCATGACCAAACATCTGCACCCATCAGGATAACTCAAGAAGCTCCCCAGACTTCTGCCTGAAGAGCTTCTGAGCTACTCAGACCTTCCCTGGTACCTGGGGAAGATGGGGATAAGCAAGGGGAAAAGAACTTTTGGGTGACAGAACATGATCCAACAGAAAAGGAATACCCAAAATCTTAGATCACAGCATTCCTAATGAACACGTTGCTATTCCTTCAAAAAGAAAGGGGCTGATAAAACAAACTCACCAGCAACAGAAATACACAGTTCCTACCTCCAAGTACAGCTAACAATAATATTTGCACTCCTGTGTCCTTCTTGGAATACAACTGTTTAAATAGGCAGAGGGAATAGCTTAGTGGGCTAATCTCAAGTGAAATACTCCTTAAATCCACAGGTTTAAATGCCAGTGGGGTCACCTACTTTTCTCCTTTCCAGGACAGAACAGATGAACACCACACAGCTCAGGGATAGCTGTGCCTCCCAGGTGGTGCAAATGGAAAGAAAGACTTTTTATAGCCCACCAGTGCAACTAGGAATCAGCTACATGTATCCTAAAAATCAAAGTTTGTCTGTTGCCCTGGAATATATTTTCCAGTTGTGGTCGTTTTTTCCCCTCCACTACAATTCCTTCACTTAAGAAGAAGTTGCAAGTTATTTACTTTCAGTACTCAGCCTTCATTTTTCCACAAACACTTCCAAGTTTTGCTGGTATTTTATTATAAAGCCACTTGAATTGCTCACTGGAAATCCAGAGCAGGACTAATATCTCCATTTACAAGCATCCTCACTAGCTGCCCTTTGCCCAGTGACTTTTGATCAGCCTGATTTTGTTTGTGAAATTGTACTGAGAAAAAAAAAAAATACAGTCCTAGAAAACAAAACAAAATTAAATCACATTGGAGAAGCTACCAATATTTACTTTCCATTCATTGACAAATATCTGCTTTTAAACAGGAAAAATCTAAAGTATCATCAAGAAATATACTATGGCTTTGCCTGTTGTATTTAAGTGTCCATGAATATCAAAACTGTTGCTCCAATAGTAGTTTTGGTGTTTATTTGCCCATCCCAAAACAAACCCTGGCAGGAGACAGAGGCCTTTGGCACCCTCTAGCTCCCTGACCAGAAAGCAGAGTGGAGATGGATATATAGATTAATGTCCACTGCTTGAATAAGAACTAAGGATTTCTTCTCCTTGTCGCTGTTGAGCGGCTAGCTGAGGACTGACCCAAGTTCTCAGACAAGCGAAGAGAGGAGAAAAGCCCTTTATTGTTTTGAATTCCATATATATAGAGTTTACAGAAGTGCCCCAGATTGGTCAGCCCGAGACCTCCCCCTAGGCCCAATTGGCCAAGCCCGAACTCACTCAATCCGGAGAAATTGTTTGCAAAACATCCAAACTTTATCTTGTTTATGAAATATAGCAAAATGTTCCCACGGGAAGAACCTGTGCTAGCCACATCTCCTTGATGCATTTCTAGCTAATACATTCTTTTGAAATGCACATTTAGAAACTACCCACAGCGCAACAGGCAGGAGTTTTCCCATAATCCTGCCCTCTCACATGGTTCACTTGTCTGTTTTAAAATACGTCCAGCAAACTGAGCCTAATACATCAGGCTTTTCTACATAAACCTAATTTTTTGGAAGCTGCAGCAGAGGATGAGAAGGGTTTATGAGGGAGGATGATTTAGCAGGTATCCCTGATTACATGCAATCCTTACCTCTAAGTACAAAAACTCTGAATAACCCTAAAATCTGCATTATAAATCTGGCAATAAAAGCATTGCACAAGTCTTCAGCTGACCTTTCTTTGTTCTGACACCTGGACCACAAACTTGAATGACACCCCCAAGCAGGAAATAAGAAAGGGGCACCTCGAATTTTGTTGCTGTAAACCAATTAGTTGGCCACATTTGTAGAGGAAAAATTAACTTTTAAAACTGTGTGGCTGGTTGCTCTATGGATTCTTATGTTTTGTGTTACATACACTGGCACGAAGAAAACCACCTTTAACTTAGTTTAACACAACACTGCTAAAACACACAAATCAGGACTTTAACAAGAAATCTGTGTTTCTGCAGCAGCTAAAGCCAAAAAAGGTGACTTTTTAACACCTGAGCAGCAGTTTTACAACACAACTAAGCCAACAGAACAGTTTCCAGAGTCAGGAGTGGCACAGCAGCTACTCCCACAGCAGCATTTTGCATCTCCTTTTATGCTATTTTAACCTCCTATGCAAGCTCATAACTGGCTTGGACAACAAAACCATCACTACAAGGAGTGAGAAGAGCTCCTGTTTCCTTCAAGGGCAGCTCCATTCCCTCCTGCCTCCCTCCAAAAGGGAAACCATAAAGCTGTCATGGATGCATACACCTGCTTTTATTAGCAGTTCATCAGCTCACCATACAGTCCTGGAATGGTTTGGATGGAAAGGACCTTAAATATCATCCACTTCCAACTCCCATGCCATGGGCAGGGACATCTTTCACCATCCCAGGTTGCTCCAAGCCCCATCCAACCTGACTTTGAACACTTCCAGGGATTCAGGGGCAGCCACAGCTTCTCTGGGCAACCTGTGCCAGAGCCTCCCCAACCTCAGGAAAGAATTTCCTTCTCCTATCTAACATCATCTGCCCTCTAGGGAGAAAGCTTCTCTCCAATCCACTGCAGGAAAGCAAAGGACACGTTACACCTTCCAGGACAGGGAACACACAGCAACTGTAATGCAAAATATGGGAAAAGTTTGGGAGAAAGAAATAAACTAAAATAAAAACTGACCCTAATGCTGGTTCAAAACTACCTGTTATTACATTTTATACTTCAGGGTACTGTAAGTGCAGGACAAATTATAACCATTTTCAAGAGCCTAAAATTCAGGTGTTTCCTGTTGAAAGGATTGTTTTTGACTGGAAGCATTTTAACCCAATATATTTATTCATTTAATTGTTCAAAACATTTCCTCAATATTTCGTCTGGTTTTTTTTAATCTTATTTAAATTTTCAAGCATTAGCCTGCCCAGTGGACTGTCCAACTTCATTTCTGAGCCACTTCAATAAGGAAAACTGAGTCAGGGTGTGTTTTTGTTCCTGTAGCTGCTAAGGCAGATGGAGAGTCAAACCCAGCTCACTGTGTGCTGCAGAGAAGCCTTTCAGCACACTGCAATTTCCCAACTGCAATTTTCTAAAGTATTTATCAAATTAACTCAACAAAATAGCTTTATATGGGATTCCCAACAGATACACACAGCCAGGACTTCTCCACTCCCTTTCCCCTGCGATGCTATTTGCTGATCATTAACTCCTGTCCTGGGAATAAGGCAGAAGGCAGAGGAGGAAATGATGCAGGAACGTTTGTGCTGCTCTTAGCAAACACTGCCTCAGCCCTGCAGGGACAGGGGTTCACCCCAAAGAGGTACCACCAGCCCACATCTGCCCCACTGCAAGGATTGAGGCATCAAACCCTACAGACAGGGGGGCAGAGGTACAAAACCACAGCAGTTTAGAGAAATTCTCATGGTGTTATAAAAGAGACACTGACTTAATGAGTTGGTTAAAAGATTCTCTTTGGAGGTCAATGAAATGAAAACTAAATACAACATCTTCCAGAGAGCAGGGAAAAAAAGTAAGGTTCATTCAGGAAAGCCCTGAATACTTCCCACCTTCTAGGTAAAAGCAAGTTTTAAGATGTAACACCATAAATCTGCTGGCTAGCTACAGGTGTCAGTTTTCTACTGCTTGCTTGGTTGTTTTTCCTCCAGTAACACTCAAAAAACCACCCAAAAACAAACACCCAAAACCAAACCCAGAGTTCAAGAGGGATCCTTAAATATCAAACCAGGCTGGATTTAGCAGCCAAGATCTGTTTCTTGGGTTTGGCTTTCAAAGGTGGTTTCTGGTAACAAGTCAAGTGATTCAGCCACCTCTGGAAAAGGATCACCTTCAAGAGATGAGGGCATCATCCACCACAGGTTTTCCTGAAGGAAAATCCTCTTTTCCATAAAGAATAGCTGTTCTTCAGGCCTTTGGCTACTCTTAACCTCTTTTGAGTTTTCAATGGCTTCTGCTGCCCCCAGCAATGAGTTTAACCCAATTTTTCACATGAAAATCCCCAAGCCTGCTCACACAAAGGACTTACCAGACAGGCAACAACTCAGGATGGGACACTCATAGAACCATAAGATCCAAAACCACACTGCAAACTCACCTCTGATTGCTGTTCCAAGCCACCATCCACACATCCTATTAAAACTGAAATATTCAGGCTCAATCTGCAATTTTGGAAGTCATCTTTGTGGCACCAGTGCTCTCCTCTGCCTGCTCATTTTCAGTGAGTTAGTTTAACAAATTTTTAAAAAGTCAGAATACCAAAACATAGAATAACTTGGCAAATTTGGGACAGACTAGCAAAAGCGGATTATAGCAAAATACACATTTTATTAGTCTTAATGTGAAGTCTCTGTAAATCACCAGTGTCTCAGTTCTTGCAGAACCCAGCAGAGGGCAGGATCTGCCTTTCTGAACAGAGAAAATCCTATCGAGGACCCTCTGCTGCCATTCCCATGGAAAATGCCCTCACCTAATAGATCCACCTCAACGGGCACTGGGAAAAGAATTACAGTTCAAAATTTCCCTTTACAGCTCAATATCCACCTGGAGCTACATTCCAAACGATTTGCAAGACAAACTGCTTAACTCAGACCCAATTCAATGGGCTTGTGAGTCAAAACCAAGCAAGAGCCACAACTGCAGTTACCTGGTTCAGCTCTTATTTACAGGCAAATTACACATCCAAATGTTAATTATAAATACATTCACCACTTATCTCTTCCATCAAGAATGCTGGGGGCAGGATGGAGGATATATACAACCTCCCTGCCCTCCAACCTTTAACGAGAAAAGATCATTTTTACCATGTACCATCACAGTTAAAGCACTTTTATTAGGTAAATGATATGTTTTATAAGGAAAGCCAATTTCCAGTTAAATATTCATAGGCTATGCATGGGTGAGGGCAAAGAGAACCAACACTTAGAGTATACACCTCTCTCAGAGTCACTTCTAAGGGTCTGTCTAAGGAGGTATTTACAGTATTTTAGCAATGTTTTATATCCTATGATTTCTACTGCAACACAAGGAAAGCAACTACACCATCCAGCTTGTTCAAGTCACTTATCTTGTACTTTCCATCTGACACACAAAGAGCTCACCAGGCTTTGCCTTTATCAACCATTTACACACTGAACATCCCAGGAACAATGCTATTGAGAAAAAGCATCCTGTAAAAAATGCAAAGATGTTTTACAAATCCACTGGATGAAAACTGTCACTCCAGATTGCCTGCGTTAATATTTCTTTTTTCATTTCAAATGGATTCATACTTACTTTGAGAACATAAGTTTTGTTAAAATGCTTAAGTAAGTATAAAAATACAAATTCCACTAAAAAATAACCTCAATTTGAGACAAATTAAAACAAAAAGTGTAAAGTATCTGCAAATAGCTGCAGCACTACTGAAACACAGCCACGACCAGGGCTGGGGGAGAAGGTGATAGCTCGTGCTTCAGCAGACAAGTCAGAACTGTTTGAGTTCTGCTTCCAAAGCCTTGGGAAGCTTGCCAAGATAGTCACAATAACTATGTCGAGCAAACAAAACTCTGAGGTTCAATACTGAGAATAAAACCCTCTCGAGGTGGGAGAGCCTCTGGGGTAGGTTGCCTTGGAAGGAGGAAGAGCTGAGTCAACCTTCCTGGGCACATTTCCTCCTGAATCAGAGTGTTTTGAAAAAAGCAACAGCTCTAAGCTGTGATGATGCCTTTTAGCTAGGACATACTGCTGACTTCTTTATTGCCCTACCCATTCAATAGCCAAAACGACAGAGATTCAGTGTGAGCATCTACAAGAGTGATAAGGGAGGGGAAAAAAGCCTCCCCCTCCCCTTTCTTAGAGATTACACAGTAAACTATGACACTTTTAAACTAAAACCAGCCTTCCTACACATTATCAAGTGTTAACAGCTATCAAGAAAGTCTATAAATTCATAAGAACCCTGCAGCATTAAATAATTCAGTTAGCACTGTCACCGTTTGCCTATAAAAAAAGAAAAAATATATATGCAGTGAATGCTGCTGTTGGTTGCAGCTGTGTCTCATATACACGAGAGATTTCTCAGGGGTTTTATGGCAAATGAGCAAGCTGAGGATTCTGCCAAAGGTTGTATTTATCACTTTTGGGTGGGTGGAGAGAGACCTGTCTCTAGATTACCTCATCGTTCCTCATGAGTCACAGAGAGCACTGTGTGTCAATAACAGACATCAGCAGTGTGCAGCATCTAAACCAGCAGGCAAGAATTAAACATTAGGGGTGCTTCCCCCACTGCACTTCTTATTTTTTGAAAGGGGAAATGCCAGACAACATTTTAATCAACTGTCAGAGGTTTGAGTAAGAATAAAAAGATGAAGAATGTTAAACTATCAACAGCTATAAAGTACAAATTCTCACTGCCACAAGCTCTTCTCACATATTCCATCCATTTTTTTTCTGGCGTTGCTGTTGGAAAGTACCTTTTGTCCTGCCCACAGGCAAAAAGGAAAAAATCACCGTGGGGAAACCTGCTGGTCACTGCTGTGTGCATCCCATCCCTGCCACCTGCACCCCTTCAGCTGCTCAGGGCTCCCCCGAATTGCCCCTGCCCACGTTCCCCTGCCAGCACCTCCACCCCGCTCCCCTTTAGCAGCATCATTAATAATTTACCAGCTGCAAGAGACAAAGAAAACACTCTGGTATCACCACCTTGGGGCTGCTAGGATTTCACCAGGATTGTGAAGCTGAGAGAAATACCCAAAACACAGAGCTTATGAGAATTTGGTACACAGCAAGGAGTGAAAATTCAAAATTAGGCGTAGACACAACCTTTTAATCAGCTCTATGGATCAGAAGAAGAGAAATGAGCAGCCAGACCTGAAACAAATACACACTTAGGAGTGCAGCCTGTCACAGCTGTCAGGATAAAATACATTTACAGGTTATACCTTTTTGAAGCAAATTGCTGTAATATAATTTACTACTTTGAACCGCCTCAGTGCTGAGAATTTAAAAGATTCTCAATGAGCATATTGCCTTGTGGTTGTTATTTTGACAGTAAGTCTGTTATGGTATTATTTATAACCAATTAGAGCACTAATTACTGTTTTTACTGCTTTGTTAAGTTCTGGAAAATACTGGATAAAGGCAAGAGAACAAGCTATGGAGATGGAAGCAGCAGTTTTGATCATTTAATTAGGCTGGCTACGAGGGTCTTAGAAACTGCCAGAGATGCCAGACTTGGGAAAGGGAAAATGTGACACCTCAGAAACCACAGACAACACAAATATTTAGTTTTTAATTACATGGGTTTGGGAGATTGCTACAGGCTACGACCTGCAGATTCCAGCAGACCTGCTGCACTAAGTAGAGTTGGACTCAACTGCTGCGTGTTGTGTGTTTCCTTTTTCAAGGAAAAGCTGGAGGAATTGGTTTCCCTTCAGCAGATGGCTCTGTTTCCCTCGGAGCAGTGACCACATGTCCACACAGGGTGGTAGCATGTCTGCCATCCTTGAGCCAGGAGTCTTCAAAAGACACAATCATGAAGAACTACAAGGAAGCTCCTACAGTATTACATTCCTGTAGACATACCAGCAAATCCTCCAGGAAAATGAAATTATCCCGTAGTCTCTACAGCAGTCAGATCATTCAGCTCTTGCAGATGAAAGTGTTTTGCCAATAAGCAGTTTTCCATGGCTTGCTGCAAAAGAGCAGTGTTGTGTGAAGCTGGCAGGCAACCAAGCCATGGATTCAGCTTGATTTTATCTGCTAAAGGCCAAAATCAGTCTCCAGCATGAAAAAATGTAATACCCTCTAAATTGCCTGTTCATTGGTGGCATGGATGGAAACAGATTTATCTCCCTTCAGATTCCTTCCTGACAAGGTCTTTCAAGAGGTCAGTCAGCTTTCTGAAACAGCCCATGGTGGGAGACAGAGTCAGCCAGGACTGCATCGAGAGCTTCCTCAGAACACTCTCAAAGAAGTCAAGAGGTAAATACCTGCTTTAGGATTGTAATGGATTAAATCCTTAGAAGCTCTGCTGCAATAAAACATCCAGTGGAGTAGATAAATCTGGGTAGCAATACCAAACTCCAGGCACTACCTGCTCCAGCCAAGTGACTCCTGCCAGACACACCACTGTCACTCTTTGGTCACACAGCTTTTTATCCAAGGGACCTCTAAAGGTCACCTTGTCCAACCCCCCTGCAATGAGCAGGGACTAAGATCAGGCTGCTCAGGGCCCTGTCCAACCTGACCTTGAATGTTTCCACAGATGGGGCATCTACCACTTCTCTGGCTGGGATTTTACCATCTTCATTGCAAAAAATAAATGTTCTTTTACCTGTCTGATGTAGCCTCTTTCAGTTTAAAACAACTACCCCTTGTCCTGTTGCTACAGTCCCCATTAAAAAGTCTGTACCATCTTTCTTATACTCCCCTCAAAGTATTGAAAAGCTCCAATAAGTTATTCCTGGAGTCTTCCCTTCTCCAGGTGATCAGCCCCAACTCTCCCCATCTGTCCCCATATAAGAGATCATCCCTCTGGACCATTTTTTGTTCCTGAAGACTAGCTCTAAGGAGCCAGGTAAAACTCTCTATGGGAGGTTTTAAATAGGTTATTCCTCTCCTGGCTGGCAGAGAATGATCTTGGCATTGAACATTTGAGGTCACTAAATATTCATGTTGAAAAAGATGCACAGCACTTTTAATTAAGTCTGTCTTCAGCAGTTTCCAGGTAACTTGAAAAATTGACACTGCCAATTTAAATTAGGCTGGCAGCATCAACAGCCTGGTTTTGTTCTTGGTGCACAATGGAGCTGTATGTTGTTATACAGATAATTACTAGCAGAATGGTTATTAATAGACAGGTAACTGCTACAAAATTACTGATTGTTTCTGTGTGCATCTGCTCTTCCACAAAATGTATTGGTTTTGCATTAAACTAGCTCAAGAGAAGTAAAATGGAATAGAAATTGCCCAGGGAACTCCTTGGCAGGAGATAAGCACAGGAGCTAATATTGATTGCATTGGTTTCCAGAGCACATTAGCATCAAATGAATGCAGCTGACCTTGGGAGCCTGCAGGAGGCACAGCAAGGAGTCACTTTAGCCATGAGACTGGCTAAGTGCTGGATTTCAGCTCAGCTAAAGGCCTGGACAATTCCATAATTGTATTTCTTTTGCTTTGTAGCACACCGTAAATGGCAAAGCTTTTGGTCTGTGCTAACAGTTGGACTCCATGACCTTAGAGGTATTTTCCAACCTAAGTGACTCTGTGGTTCTCTGATTCAAGACAAAAGCAATAATTCCTTCTAGTTTTACTCACAGGGGTTTCTGTTTCAATGACTGAATGCTGCTTCATGCTATTAAGAGGACATTAAGAGAGAATACCTGTAAAAGGAACATATTCCTGTTTATAACCTTTTAAAGGTTATTTCTTTGCATTTCCTGAAATTGTTGCAAGAGGAGAAATAATTTTTAAAAAAATCTTCTAATCCCAGTGCACATTTAGATCATCTCCTCTTGCCTCCATCTTTTACATCCATAAATAAAGACATAAAACACAGAGAGGTGATTGCTGCAGCATGGACTGAAGGCAGGGAAACTGGTTTAGCTCATTTCTGGAAGTTCATTTCACAGCTGAATTCCTTTTTATTATTAACTTTTCATTTGGCCATATCTGAAATTGTTTAGATCCACATAAATCTGGGGACTTGATTGCCACTACAGCTCTCTAACTACCCAGCTGTGTGAGAGACCAGTGGCTGGCTGGGACTTCAGCCTAGAGACATTAACCCTATTCTCCATCAAATAAAGAGATGTTTAAAAAAAAAAATGTATCTTGCTGTTTTTCATAAGCAGCATGAAGTCACCCTTTTGGTGACATATTCCGTGCTTCTGTGATTAATAAGTATGATGCCTCGTTAATTAGTTGGCTAATCACTTTCCACATCTATCTTCATCATTTCAAAGAGCAAGTCATTTACTGGAACTACAGACAAAATCAAGTAAGGAAATGTTCATGTGGTGTCACAATAAAGTCCACTGATTTCAGCATTTTTTAAAACATTGTTTTCTGCCCTTTTTTCAAAAATTTAATACTTTGCAAGAGCAAACAAAAGAGACCTGCAGTCAGTGGAGAAACTGTTCAATCAAGGTAATATTTAGATTTCACATGGAGCTGCAACATGAGGACAAAGTTTATATTTTTTAATATTGTATTAGAGCAAGAGTAGTACTCCTGTATGGAGAAAAAACATTTTGAGAATTACTACAACTACACAATTCATGTTTTTTTACATAAAGACAATTTTCTTAGAAGAACTCTAAGCTGCACAGGCATTTTATAGAAAGCAGTGCTTTCCCCTCTAAGCTCCCCAGCTGACTTTCAGCAGTCAACCCAAATGGGAGAGATTGTGTCATCTCAGACAGCAAACATCAGCCTTAAGTAAGATACCAGGTGGCTTGGAGCTCAGATCAATGATAGCATCCAATTATTACCAAATAAAATGACCCTCTGAAGAAAATGGCTCCCATGGGCACCACAAATCAGAGGGACATGTTTTCTTCTGGCATGTTCTGCATTTTAAGTCCCTACAAATGTTACTAATAACCTGTCATCCTGCATGAAAATAGATGATACCTGCTGAAGGCACCCACGAATCCATGAGTAAGCATATTATGCATATTTTCTGTGCTTTCTTTTCCCCATCTCCAAACAGATGACCACATGGCAGGTTTAATAAATTACCTTCACTATTACAGCACTCCTGCTTTTTATTTCCTTTCACAAACATGAGAAAAGCTGACCATTCCCCTCCATTCCTCTGCACCAGCTGAAGTCCTCTGAGTTACAATATATACATTTTGTGCTTAAATTCCCAGGATACCTAAATGGTACAGGCACATTTCACAGTTTTTCTCCAGCTTCCAGGGAAGCAGATGATGCTTCAATAATGTGGTTCTCTCCTCCTTCTGTGGCTGAAATGCTTTGCAGTTTTATTGTCTGTGCTCTACAGAGATGGGCAGTTGCTCAAATAGCCTGGAAAGTTTCATGTTTATCTACAAATAGAAGAATTCATGCCAAGGTACAACACAAATTAAATGGAGGGGGGACTTACAGCCTTTGGCAGGAATTTTAAGGTTTGACAGAGGTTGATTGTGAATCAGATGAGGGAAAAAAAATACCCCAGGCCACAATTTGAGCTTGCTGCAATATCCAGAGCTAAGGGCTGGGATATCACATCTGTTCCTGGGAGCCAACTCAGCTTGCCACTGGGGTAGCTAACAGCTGGCTGGCACTAGCAGGATTTTCCTGATAAAAACTGGAAAGAACAGGTTTAGAATGTAATATAAAGAGGAGCAAAACAAAAACAAAAGAAAGAGTTTACCAATCCTCAAGTTAAGACAGTTGTTAGATCAGTACAGAAGGATGTTCCTCTTGCTTCATGGCAGAGCAGCAAAGCCTGGTTTATGGCAAATTCCAGGATCTTAGTTCTACCAGTTCTATTCCTACTGTGTCAAAAGGGGAAATTCCTACCAGCAGATAATTTAATTCCTGAAGGAGTCCCACTGAAATCAGACTGAGCAAAGAGACAACCTGAAGTGATTGCTATTAAAAAGACATTAAAACTTATTATTTAGAGATTACCCATGCTTGTTAGAACCTTAATACCTTTATTCCCTGACAATAAATAAATCCATTAAATGGCTAACAGAAGTTCTGTGAACCAGCTCCTGTTTAGAAAGCAATGTTGCAATTATACTGATATACTTTCTCAGTATGCAGAATCAAGCTAATCTTGTTTGACTGAGGAAAACATCAGCTCTTACTGCACTTTATGGCAACAAACACCAGCAGTTCAATGACACAAACAAGTCTTATCTCAGCACCGTTGCCACTGCCACTGGGAATGAATTAATTGCAAGAACAAATTAAACATTAACCATTTAAGTGACTTAAGTTGTGAATATTGTTCCATTGCTCATTTTAGCACTAACACGTGAAGCTGCTCAAAGCCATTAAAACAGACACAGCAATAAGACAGGGAGATTAAAACTAGACTGCATTGTTTCTTTTCTTCCTGCTCAGATACAGGGGCTGGTTTGGCTCTGTTTCTTTTACCAAACCACTAATACACAAAACTTGCATACACTTCCCTGAATTTTGAATTTTCTCCTGCCCTTGCAGTTACAGCAGTGGTTGGGTAATGGGGATGCAGAGGTTCAGATGGATGGGAAGCACAACTGCCTGTATTTTACAGCAGAACTCTGCATCCAACTATATGGGAGACATCACAGACCATCCTCTTGGCTTTCAGGTTACCCAGTTTGCACACAAACCAGGCTTCAGAGATCAGGATAAGGAAGTCTGGCTTCATGACTGCTTACTGCCATAATCTCCTGATAAACCTTCACTGAAAATGTGAAATGTACCCCCTGCATGATAAGGATATTTGTACCCAGCGTTTCAGGACCTAGATACAATTACTGTGTTTGTAGCCCTGCCTGCAGGAAATAGGTTTAACAGAGAGCACAGAGGAAGAAAGGCATGTCCTTTGTGTCCATACATACAAACCACCCTGCTCTTGTTTCAGGTCCTGTCTTTGATCAGCATCTCTCTCAGAATTATTTTTATTCCAAACTCTTTCAGAAAAATATCTGTTTCCAACCTAATTTTACACCACTGAACCATAATGAGCCCACACATTCTTGTTCAGCTATTATATTTAGACTCAGCCCCTTGGATAAAGTATATCATAACACAATGTATATGTAACTTTCCTCCTCCTTCATGTATATAATATATAAGCAACTAGCAGCTTGCAGTTCTGCTGTTTCCCCTCCAGGGATCTAAAAATGTTTCATAATGGAGAATTTAACTTCAAAGTGCTCCTGTGAATGAGATGCAGCTCTTGATATTTTCCCCCATTCCATATACAATGAAGCTACAGCAGAGAAGGATTACATCAAAGGTCAGGCAGAAGTTCACTGATGTAGCTGAAAGAGTCCTTCCTACATGCTCCTCTTGCCTCAAGTGCAGAAGTGTTATGAAGCAATTCTTATTAAGCATGGAGTATATTCAGGTAAATGAACCTGATCCCTGAAGGATTTACAGACCTTAAACTACTTCAAGCCTCAGAGACCTTTTGGCTGGAGTGATTTCTCACACTCCAAGTGGTGCTATTTGAATTGATGGGAAAGAGCAGAATTAATTTCTACTGTTGCAGAATGTGGAGAAGAAGGGCCTCTCTGTCTCTTGCCAGGTACCCTGGCAGCTCTGTGGCACCAAAAGGGATAGAAAAGAAGCTGCAGCAATAGCATAAAGCACCCTATTTCCACTGAAAACAATTTTCTTCAGAGGAGGTTTCAGCCTTATGTAATGCAGGAGGTGAGAAGCCCCACAGGTCAGTTAGCCTTAGGGAAAAGAGATGGGTCTGAAAGAAGAGCCTGGAATTTCAGCTCTCTGCTACCCAGCTACCCTGAACAAGTCAAAGCATATGCCAAAGCATCCCACAACAATCATTGTTTCTCATTAAGTTCTATGATTCCCATGAATTCCCTGTTTATTTGTTGGTTTGGGCTTTTTTTTCCTCCCCGTCATTATCCCTCATCAGAGGAATATTTCCCAAACTGCAGTTTCCTAGAAGCAAAATGTTTTCTCCCTTCTCCCTCGGCTGAAACACATTTCCTGGACTTTAATAAATAAATAAATAAAAATCGATGGTAGCAGATGCCATAAAGCACTGATACCCCACTGCCAGAGCTCCACCATGAGCTCATGATTCCTCCAGGGATTCACCGAGGGATGACCTCACCTCGCTGGTTTAATGAACAGGAGAGAGCCTTTCATGGGGATGCTATGACTCTCAGAATCCCTGACTCCTCACACTGTGTCCAGGCATGTTTTCCTTGCACTGCATCCCAAACACCAGCAGGGAATGGAACTGTCTGTGCATCACCAGACGCTGCGATCAAAGTGGTCGGCTCGATCTGAACCATGATTTATTAATAAGGAGTAAAGAGAATGCAAATAAACTAATTATAAAATGAGCCAAATTCCCAAAGTAAAACTTTAAGCAATGTTCAAGTGATTATCCATCTAATTAGGAACACATGGCCAAACACCAGCAGCCTCACAGCCAACTTCAGTGCAGTCAACATTTAAACTGTGTGATGTGGCAGCAGTGCAGGAGTCAGGTGGCATTTGCTCAACCTAAAAATAACAGCATCTAAACCAGTTTAGACAATTCCATACTATCCATGGAGAACACCAACAGAGCCCACTGGACACACTGCCCCCCTTGCACTCTCCAGTGGGCTCTTCATGGATGGGCATAAAGTCCATTTTTCAGTTTGCATCCTCTTGGATAAATCAGAGTCTGTACTCACGTATTTTACTTACACTCAGAAATCCATGAAGTAACGAAACAATCTGCAAAGTCATTTAAAATAATTGTGTTTTATCATTACAGAAAATGGAAATGTGTCTCAGCAGTTGATGCAGCTGTACTAAAGGGACAGAGGACAATCTTGCTGTGCTGTCTATGTGCAGAACAAAGTTTTAGCTGCAAAAGCAGTGTAGAGGTATTTACATCAGAGGTTTCAACAACTCTTAATTTTTCCATCTTTAAGTAGGAAGTTTCACTAAGCCAGCTCCTAGACTGCTGCAAACCTGCTAAAGCTTCTGAAGCCTTTTCAATTTGATGGTGTCCAGAGTGCCAAGTTCACTAAAGTCTCAGAATAGTAATATTTATTTAAAAATAAAGAAGTCAAACACCCAAGTTTTACAGGTTAAATCCCTCCAATTTCAGCAGCATTTGTCAGCAGTTAACCAGGCATGAGATGCATTTAGAGGATCAGCAGATGACTTTCAATATTCACCAAAGCACAGTATTTTGAGGGAAAACAAGTCCAACCCCATATACTGCCTAATTGATTTGAATTCCACTAACCAGGTGATGATAAAATGAGATGTTAATGCATTTTCATTGTAAACACTGTGCTGTTTCATTAAGGCAGTGGCTCATCCAGTCAGCTTAGCAACACCTAGAGGAGCACACACCGAAAACCCCACAGTTTAGACAGATTATACTATTTCCTAGTTTAGAGGCACAGAATCATTTGCCAGATTGTAAATGTTATACCATATACAGAGGATACATGTAAAAAAAAACTTAAAATCTTTAAACAGATTAATTTAAGGGAAAACACAAGCAGTATTTACCATCTTTTAAAACTGTTCACTGAATTCTTATTTACAAAGAGATGATGGAGATCTTCAGGGTTACAGCACACAACAGCTGTCTCTATAGAAAGTGCCAGCCTTGATGTTAACAAGATGATAAACTGACTGATTAGTCTTTAAGTAGTATTAGAATTGAACTGAATGATACTAAAATCCAGACACAGAGAATTGATAAAACTGTTACTACTGAGTACACCAATTGGGCTGGTGGGCAAGGAAAGAAAAGGACCAACAGTGGTGAGGATGGGAAGGACACAGGCCAACACATCCAACCCACTGAGAGCCAAAATAAGGAAATCCAGGGGGTGATGGATGGGAAATGCACCATTACACTTGATAAGGATCCAACTGGGAAATGCAGTTGGGACTATGGGGTTCCTGTAAAATGCAGCTGGAAAAGACCTGCACTGCAACCACTGCTGATGGCTGAGACTCATGGCAGCTCAAGGGGCTGAAGGGATGGAAATCAAGATGTTTTCTCAAACAAGAAAAAGCCAAGACAGGCAATGCCACACCCAGTTACTGTTCACAACTGCACTAATGCTGTATGTCCATCCCTACGAGTTCTGCCTTGCAGAGAAAAGTCACTGTGAGGCAGGACCACACATTGCCTTCCCCAAGCACCAGCATCCCTCTGGACTCCACCAGACCTGCAGACATCATGATGTGATCAGTGGAAAACAACCTGCTTTATTAAAACTGGACAAGCTAGATAATGTTAACATTTATGCTTCACTTTTAAAACGCCTGCAATGCCATAATTGGCGTTATATTTGACATTTGTGACTGACTGGAGTCCCATTTACATTAATGGCAGTACTGTCTAGCCTGTAGGAGAGGTAAGCAGAGATTTTGTACCTATTTAATGCTTCAATGACACAGAAATAATAAGGGAGCCAACATATGATAAAATGGTTCAGCTGCCTTATTTTTAATTAAAGCACTGTGCAGCTGACTTCTGTGGAACAATATCCATCTTCCACAATTGCAGAGATTTGCTTATTTTACTAGCAAAAATTCCCATTAATTTAAGGCCTCTTGACTCAAACAGATTCATCTCAGATAGTGAACTGCAATAGATTCCTTTTTTAGCAGGAATTCTTTCCTTCTGCTGGGAGAGACACCATTTTCTTTCATTCTTTCTAAAAAGATAGCATGTAGAACTACACTCCATCAAGTCAATAATTAAGACAAGGAGCATAAACTGAGGTTAGAAAAAAATGCTGCATGTAAAATGATGCTGTGCCCTGAAATTTGCAGCTCCCTGTAGCAGAGGCATAACTCCTGCACAAACAGCTAAGCTGGGCTTCCAAACCCTGACTAAAATCTTTAGCCTGGCTGAGAAGTGACAGAATGAAAAATATTTGCATAAGCTTGTAACTTGAGCAAGCATAATGTAGGTGAAGCATGGGAATGCAAAGCAGTTTTCACCAAGACACAGTCATTCTGAAACACAAAGCTACTTATTAATTTCATAAAGAAGACACATGTCCTGAGAAGTCATTTAAGACAACAGAGTTCAGAAAAAATATCTATGCCTGCTACATGCTTTAAAATAATTGTCCTCACCTTCCAAAAGCAACAGTCCCACTAGGCAAGGCTAGTGCAGTTGGGGTTGGGAATGGAATGCTAATCCTGGCAGCACAGTGTCTGCATCTGAATGAGCTCCTCTTTGGGTCCCTAACGTTTAATAATTTTTGATAAAGGCAATAAACAGGAGCATTTCATCCAACACTGCTGAAATCAGAAACACGTTTCTGATCACACAGTTTATACAAAGGGAGATTATTTGTCTCCCTCATCACAGGCTGGAAATTTGAAAGTGTGTTTTAAGCTAATGGTGGGTCCTAGTGTTTTCCATATCAAAGGCAGAAATCCATTTTTCAACTCCTCACACCACGGGTTTGTGCAAGAATTAGGTTGGTTCTGTCTGGCCATGAAGTCAAATGAAGTTTCCTCCTATATATTCCAGCTCCCCAAAAAACCCCAGAACGCTGCAGTATCTTTCACCTACTTTCCACTGCAATCCACTCCATCATCCAGGCTGCTCATACCTAGTAATCTGTTCTTGAGAACTGTAATGGCACAGTGGGAAACTCAATAAACCTGTATCTGATCTGAAAGAGACGATGGTAATTGCCTGAAAGAAATGGATCTTCTTGCAGAAGGATATAAGACAGTGTCAGATGTATTGTTAGCCACTGTTTAAAAAAAAAAAAATTAAAAAAAAGAAGAAAAGCATGTTATTTTTGTGGGTTTGGGAGGGGTTGTCTGGATTGGCTGGGATTTTTTGGGGTTTTTTTTTTTTAGATTAACGTTTAGCAAAGATTGACAAAAAGCCCATATTTTTTCCCAAAAAGGCCAGCCAATTTTTTTTTTTTTTTGGTCAAAATAAAAACCTATTTTTAAAGTGATTAAGTATTTTGGAAGCTCAGCACTGCAGAAAGAACGCTGGCAGATCAATACATACTCTCACTACCAAACTAATCTTCACTGGCTTTTGAATAATTCAGGCTCATTAGACTTCCAAGCTGTCTGGCCTAAAGGTTATGTGAGATGTGCATCAGTCTGTCAGAAAGGTGGCAAACATTATTTCATCCCTTCTCCATCCACACACTCTTGTACTTGGGCAATAATAATGATCATTTCAAAGCCTTCAGTTAAATCATAATTAGACTGCAACCCTCTGTCTCAAATATACTGAATATATTGGTTAAAATGTAAAAAAAGACAGAAAAAATATAAAAAAACTCCCAAACCAAAAAAAAAGCAAAAACCACACCACCACCAAAAAACCCACAACATGCATATAGGGAGCAAGGGGAATACAAGCAAAAAACTCTTAGATGTTATTTTGTACAGGGCTACAGTGGGTTTTTAATTTAAAAAAAAAGCTGATTATGAGAAGTAATGATATGTTTAAAGAAATATTAAGAGAACAGGAACACTGATGCAACCACATTTGATTTATCAACTCTATTAATTAAATCTTGCATTTATCAGTGGAATTTATATATTCTTGCCTTTTGTTCCATTGCCATCTTACCAGCACTCTGAAAGACTCAGTTGTCACCTAACAACCACAGGACAGCACTGGTTTGGCTCCTCAGCCTAACAGACTCCTCTGCTATGGTCAGGAAGCACTAAATCCCAACCCCACAGCCTTTTCTTCTGTAATCCAAACACACATAGCTAAAGAATTGCTAATGGATGTGGTCCAGGGATTTTTATTTTTCAAAATGTTGCCACACCGCAGCCAAAAAGTAATTCCCAGGTGATGTCTGAGCCATCAGAAATTTGATACCTAGTTCTAAATTTGATCACCTCCCAGGCTAGATCTAGTCAATTTACCCCTTCTAAAGAAAAAAAAACAAAAAAAAAGAAGAAAAGACATAAGCATTTATGGTCAATAAACAATTGGCTGACTTGAACTAGCAGAAATTACATGACAGAATTCCTTGAGCTGTGCTTAGTAGGACATTTATCACTGAAAATTAGGAATGTCAGTTATTTGGGATTATCAAAAGTTCTGGCAAGGTGGGTACAAGGAAGCACTTAAGTAAGAGAAACATGGGTTTTTAAGACTGGCCATGCAGTAATTTCTGTGCCTGTTCATCAGTTTCTTTACAGGGGGTTAAAATGAGGTTACCACAGTCTCCAAATAACAGGGCAGATGAGCACCTTTCCCATCCTAGTGTGAAATCCTATTAGATATTAAAAAAAAAAAAATTGATCATATCTGGAGCAATTTTTAGAAGAGCAGCACTAACCCTGGCAAGCAGAGATCTTGTCTCCAGTGGACAAATCACACATCATTTCAAGCTATGCTTCAAGCTGAATGCAAGAAATGACTTGAAGAATTGAGCCTCAATTCCTTGGTTGCCAAAAGTGAACTGACAGTGACAGTTTCCCTCAAAACCAAGCATGCACTCCCCTGAAGGAGGATATCTGTGGTATTCTAGTATCTACTGAGCTCTCAGGACAGACCAGCAAGGGTACTGGCAAACAAACTTAGCTGAGCTGAGCTAAATGCTGGTCTGAAGAAGAAAATAGAAAGGAGAGAGGAAATGAAGAAATTAAGGCATGTACCACATAACCCTTAAATGCTGACATTTCCAACAGACTCCATGGCCTCAAACAGCTCAAAGTGTTCAAATATTTTCCCTCCTACTGGCCATAAACCTGAGTACAGGCCAGGAGACATCTATTTCCATGTGCAAGGTGTCTTCCACGCTGTAGCTGCACATCTTTCTCCTGGTCAGGATGTCTCAGCTCACATCCCACCATCAAGGATAGTTCTGCTCCACACAAACATTTTCAGAGCACACTGTACACACCTGTATTCCAGTGGTTAATTATTTTTCTGTTAACTCCTTTTAGTTATGGTTTAGTTGCAGGAATAAACTTTTCTTATTACTGCAAGTCTTTAATAATGATATAGGTGAAAGTGGGGTAACTTCTCATCAAAACAAACCTTCTCCAACATGTCACTGTAGGACATTTAACATTTTCACCCTTGATCAGAAAGCAAAACCTCACAGGGCAGACTATTTTTTTTTTAAATTAAGTCATTTACATCAGTTTCTGTTAAAGTCTGTAACTCCCTGAATGAAGGGCTTGGGTTCTGCATCTCTATTTTTCAGGCTTTAAAGCACTGAGCTTGCATACAGCCCCCCAACTCTGGGCAGGCTACGACCCCCAGGCTGAACTGAGTCAACCCTATAAACCTTCCTTTCCAAATCCTCTACAGCTGTCTCTTCATTCAAGAAGTACTTTCCAATCCCATTACTGCTTAAACCCTTCATAATCCAATCAACCTCGGCAGCATCATGTCAGATCCCTCTGTCAACACTGTAACCCTGTAATATTTCATTCAGGGAAAGAGCAGCACTACTTCCCTTTCCCAGAAAAACTGTAATTCCTACCCTTGACCCAGCTTGGCTCTGGATTCATCTTCATTTGGTGCAACCCCATTAGAAAAATCTACTGGATCTTCCACATAGCTTTATTTTATATAGGGTAAAAAGGAAAATTAAACTTCTCCAGCGATTTCTAAAGGAAACAAAACATAACTGAAATGAGTAAACTGGCTTGCTTCACATCCTATTTTTGTTAAGAAGTCAAGAAGGTTAAGAAACCACTGTAAGATATATAAAGGAAGTAAACTGAAGCTTTACAGTAAGTTGTTTAA
The DNA here is from genome assembly GCA_024500445.1 of Entomyzon cyanotis. Lineage (NCBI taxonomy): Eukaryota > Metazoa > Chordata > Aves > Passeriformes > Meliphagidae > Entomyzon > Entomyzon cyanotis. Next base: position 3,315,514 of record JAKEPQ010001029.1, read on the forward strand.
GGATTCATCATTTCTTCTGGGGATGTTTTTTTCTTATTTTGATTTAACTGCAAACTAAAGTGAATCACAGAGTCAGTTAGGTTGGGAAAGGGTTTTAAGATCAAGTCCCACTGTAAAATTACCTCTACTTTTTAAATTTAGTCACTAGAAATACGACCTTTTAAGAAAGAATACATTTATTAGGTTTAATAATTTATTAATATCCTTTATGACAAGCTCCTACTTTAGGTCCAATACCAGCAGAGAGGTCTAAAGGCACTCCCTGGTCCAAGATACCAAGGATTCTGTAAGCCTGTGACATGTTCCTGCTTCCCTTAGAGCACTTCAGGTTTAGCACAGGATGATCATATCCATTTATCATCTTTACAGCCCAAAAGAGAACACAATCCTGTAACCATAGAAACATGGATGTTCCTGTGGACATTTTCTGCCTATTATATTAACCAAAAAAAAAAAAGAACCAAGCCTTATTTGCTCTCTCCACAGCACTGTCTCAACCCCAGCAGAAAACAAAAATCCCATGTTCATCTCAAACCAGTGCAGCAACTCACAGCCCCTCTCTCCTGAGATGAATACAGCATGGCTTGGCCTGGGAACCTTGAGCCCTGGGCTCTATAAAATTGTCATTTGCCACAATTAATAGCAGAGCAATCACACAGAAAGTCGACAGCCTTGTCAGCCACCCACTCCCCGTGCTGAGCAGCCCAACAGCCCAGGAGGGACCAGGAAAAATTTGCTTTTTTTCCCCCTCTTCAAGAATTGGCTTATTAGAATAAGCAGAGTGCGGCTGCATAATATTAGTCTTGGCAGAATTAAACCCTAAGAGAAAGAGTAAGGTGTGTTTACCATGTAGTGCAACTCTAAAAAAATCAAATCATTATTCACTGTTTGAAGATAGGTGCTTCTCATTTAACCATGAAAAGCTAGCACATTAAAAAAAGATAATTTTCATACTGGCCATGGCCAAGCAGTGAAAGCCAAAACATGCTGACAGTGTTCAGTTAGGAGTGATGTGCAAGGAGGTTTAGGGGCTACTAAAAAAAAAAAATACATTAAATCAGATCTGAGGACATTAGCAGCAACAGCTGTTTTGTGCATTCCCAAAAAATGCTTTTACTCACATCCTGAAATATTCAGCAACCTAAACACTACGCAGTCCCTTTAAAACTCTAAAAATTCAAGGTATTGCTTGGGAAAGGATGAAGTGCTTCGCTCCATACACAATTATGCATTTACTAAAGTCAGATGCTTGGAAGAATAAAAATCTACCCACCCTGCCACCTGAGCCCCTGGCAATATAATTTAGTAATTGTAAATCAGTAAAGCATTATAAACAACTCCAGGATATACACCACAGGTTTTACTGAGCATAAAACTTCAAGGTAATTAAAGATAACGATTGATGCAAACCTGCAGGTCAGATATTTGCCCAAAAATGGACACCAGTCAGTAATAACATGAAGAAATTAGGGAAATTAGCCACAGAGAAGTTAAAATATTAGAATTATGAAGCTCCTAGAGGAACTTTAATGATGCCTATTTTATGTCTCATGCAATACATCTCACAGTTCAGAATATTCCCATGAATTCCTGAATGTGTAGGCAACATTGCAATGATAAACTTGCTACCCTTGGATCTCATGAGATCTGCAGTTTTTCATATTTTAATGTTAAGCTTTTTCCCTCCTGTACATCATAAAACATACAAACCCCCTCTTTGTCACTGAAGAACCATTTAATCCTCAGAACAAAAGCTATTCACTGTAATTCAGCCTTTTTCAACATTATGAGAAAATTCTGTGCAGATTCATTCCCAATGTTCCTAATCAGTCAATACTGGGGGAAAAAAAAAAAAAAAACCAAAAAACACAAAGGCTTTTTGAAACTAAAATATGAACTATTTATCCATCCTCTGTGAAGGAAACTCTCTCATGTTTCCAGTGACCAATTCTGGACATTGAGAACAGGGTGAAATTTCATTTTTATTTTGTATTTTCACTCTGCCCATTACTTGCAAACCCTTCAGTGCAAAAAACCACCCAAATTCCATGCAGTTAGTTTAAATTGCTCAATAAACTTGCATAGTTATGTGAGCATTTCATGCTCTATATGAAATTGCCACCTACAGACTTCAGGGTAGCTCCTCGCAGGCAGCCAGCGCTTAACAAGCACATTTTACATGTTTAAAAAGGTTTTTTGGCTGCCTGTGTAAATCATCTCCCAGCAGAGAAACAGGTGCCCTTGGTTAACTCAAAAGCAACAGGAACAACATCTAATTAAGATCACAGTGGAGCTGCAAATGCCGTGAAGGGACAAATATTCTTCCAAGGCAAAAGGCAATAATTCATGGAAGCAAACCTTAACACACATGGAGACCCAAGCAGAAGCAGTTCTGCTTAAGAACGATTATGTCCATATTTTATTTCTTTTAAAAGGGCAAATAATTGAGTTTTTTGTGTTTGGTTTGACACTCCTCATAGTTCTTTTAAATACCATGAATAAAGTGTTTTACAGAGGCGCTGGTGAATAGTTAAGCAGTGCATTTGGCAACTTCTTGTTCAGAAATTTATGCTAATGTAATGTATTTAACGTTAAAACTTGTTGAGTGGCCCCAGCAAAAATCAATCAGGTTAAGTTTATCACTATAAACCTCAACCCCATTATTTTAGCTTCTCATTTACCTTTCCAAAATAGAGTTCTGCATTTCAGCTTGTCTCAAACACATTTTTTGAATAGCTGTGTTACCTCAGAATTTCTTTAGTGCCACAACAGACATCAAGAAGTTACAACCGAATAAATGTACTTGGAGAAAAAAAAAAAAAAAGAAAAAAAAGCAGCCTAATAACCACAAGTCAGGATGTAAATATATTAATATATTATCAAGAGCTTCACTAACTGCAAGCAGTTGCACCCCATGAGACACCAGTAACTTCTCCCACCAGATTTTGGCCTAAATGTTTGTAGCATGATTACCTTCCCAGGCTTAAATGCAGGGTCTGGGGGTTTGGTTTTTCATTTGTTTGCTTGTTTTTAAACAGCACAAAGCAATTCCATTCCATAAGCACGCAGTGAAGGCATTCTTGACAAAATTTCATTTGAGCAACAACCTCCCCTGGGTTGCTGCTCCCCTTTCTGAGTGGAGACAATCTCAGCACAGTTTCCCTCCATCCCTTGGAAACAGGATGCCAGAAGATGCAGAAAACATTGATTTCTAACAGAAAGTGTGAACCCAGCAGGGAGAAAAACCCTAAAGCTCAAAACCAGACCCTCAGGATGGGGAATAAATAAAATAAAATCCAAGTCAAGAGAGGGAGCTGCTTGGAGAAGGGATCACTGCCCCTTCTGCTTTTTCCCTCTCAAACTGGCCAAATTTAAAGCTGAGACCAATAAGTTGGAATTTATTAAAGCTAATTCTCCCACCACAGTCCTAGTATTGAATTAAATGCACCAAGGGAGGTACTCCAACTTTTTATAAGACTTTTGCAATGTTAGCACCCTCACTTCCAAAAACATCCTTGATTTCACTCTTAGATTACCTGACTGCAGCTTCTCAGGGTTGATTTTTGTTGCAGCTCTCCTGACATTCAGTATTTTCTCACACTGAAGTTACTAATATTTGTTCCTTTTGATAGGCAGAACATGAAATCTGTGTGTCAAAACAATCCACAACCATCACTTCATCCCCAGCACTGACTGAAAACTGAACAGGTAAGACAGAGAAAAATAGATTTTCTCTCTTTATCTCACACAACAGAGGTAACCCCCACATTAGATGCACCCCTCAAATCTGAAGGTATAAATGCTCTGGCCTAAAATGCACATTTCCTTTTCTTTTTTTAAATTTTTTTTCTGATCACAGTGAGGCTTTTACCAACTCCCTTGCCATTTACATAAAGTATTTAACAATATCCATAATTGGGGGTAAACTGATTATGACCACATAATCATACATTCCCACCTTGGAACACAAAGGAATATAAGCTGTGTGGGGCAAGAACTGGAAACAGCTACATTTTATTACACTTTTAAGCTTCCCAGCTCCAAATAGGGTAAGCATAGATCCACAACTTGGCCTTTTTATTGCCTGTTTCTACAAGCTGACATAATAAATGTCTCAGACTCCAAGGAATCAGATGGACCACCTTTGTAGAAACACTTCTGTTTCCCAGGCACAGGTGGGAAACACCTGGGAGAGCATGGAAATGCTGATGTGGGTGGGATCACAGACCTACAGGAAATATTTCCATTCACACAGCAGTGTGGGAGACCAAAATTCCAGCAAGTCTCCGAAAATCAGGGTGAGGAGCAAAGGTGATGAGATCAGGACAAAACAGATATGGACTTGGGGGTTTCTACACTTATTTTTTTTGCAAGTGTGCAAGTGTGTGTATGTGCATTTATGGGTCAAAAATGGTAAGTCTGTATATTTTATTTTTAAATCTTCCTTTCTATCAGCCTCATCTGAAAGCAGGACAGTGGGGTTTTTTGAAAGCCTCAGCATTCAGCCCAAGGAGAAACATCTCCCAGGCTGGGACTGGGCAGTCAAGTGTAAGCAGAAAACTACCATAATGAAACATGAAGGGTTTTGCATCCTCCTTGCAGCAAACACAATGCTCATTTACATTCCTGCAGTACAAGACATTTCCATCTAAAATTGGCTTTTTCCCCCATTAGAATCCTACAGGGCTTGATTAATTACTGCTAATGAGAATGAGTTTCTTTTCTTAATTTACATGCTACCTGTTCGTTTACTTTCAGATTTATTTTTAATATCAATCCATTCCTGTTGGGAAAATGACCATCATTATCACACAGTCCTCCCAGGAGCACAAAATAACAGCTGTCACTTTGGGTCACCATAGCAACACTACTGTAACTACATCGAATATGGTTCAACAGGAGAGAAAAAAATTTTTCATATATATATATATATATACACACACGTGTATATGCAGAGATGATGGTAGTAAGGGATTCATGACACAGGTCAGGAAATTCTCATTTTAATGACCATGTGCTTCTCCCTCCTTTGGCCAGAATAACCCAGTGATGTTCAGTGCATCCCTTGTCACCAGGGATGCAGATGTCCTGTGGTGCAGTCATTTAAATAAAACCCTGCCAAATTCTGTCCAAAATGGCATCATATCACAGGAGAGCAAATAGGTGATCTAGTCACACACTGGAACCTGGAGTTCCCAAAGGATTTGCCCATTTAAGTCCCATTAACGTTAATGGGGAATTATGTGCAGAGTATGAAGACATCTGAGTGAAAAAAAAAAAAAGCTTGTAAGAGCAAATCCACCATTATAAGCAAAAATTAAAAGTTTGCCATTATTTTCAGTGGGAGAAAGGTTGAATCCCAAGTCAGATAAGCCAGCTAATCCATTTTTATAGAAACAAAAGCCCAAAAGGTGAATTCTGAAAAATCAAACATCTGGCATTTTAATCTTCACTTCTCAACACAAAACACTGCCTTTATTTTCTCTCACTTTTTCTTCTGCTAGGATATATTTTTCATCTGGAAGAGGGCAAAGTGTGTTACGAATCCTGCATTACAGCTCATTAATGAACTACCAGAATGAGCTCTGAACCTTTATTCTTACATTTCCCCCTGAAATGATTCTGGCCTGATGCCTTCAGTTAAAGAAGAGAATAGATCAGCCTGGGGAGGGGAAGTCTCTGCAAAGATGAAGCTGGCTATGAAAAGCTGGCTTTGCTCAGTCCCAGCTGAATGAAGATGAGCTCTGCAAAGGCTGCAGGGTGTGCTGGCAGCACCAGGAACCAAACACAGCTCCCCAAGGACTGATTTCTCTTACTCTCTTCCTGAGAGAGGAACCCAAACATCCATAACAATGGGGACTAGATCAGGGTTTTGATATCCTATAGGTTTGTCCTGGGATCAGAGGTGGTGTATCCTGTTCAGCCACACCCATAGGGAAAGATGCACATGGGTGGCTTTAGAAAACCCCAAACAGTCCTTTCCCTGTGTCCTTTCACATAGGGAAATATGCAGATGGATGGCTTAAGAAAACCCCAAACTGTCCTTTCCCTATGTCCTTTCACATAGGGAAAGATGCACATGGATGGCTTTAGAAAACCCCAAACAAGCCAAAAAACCCAACTGCTTTCAATTCATGCTCAGCAGACAGCAACAGATCAGAGTGAAGCATCACTGGGATCTGCTGTTGGGGCTGCAAGGTCTTGACTATCAGTTCTCTCTGTTATGACATCCAAGACCCAGCTGGATCAGCTTCAGAGTCAATTAAGAAAGCCCTCATTAGAGTTTATTAGCCAAATCAAAGCTAGGAACTAAGCTTGTATGTACTATTTCAAGGCACAGTTACAACAGAAGTTGCATGGACAAACCTTCAGCCAGGGTGAGATATTTCAGCTGTTGTCTCCATGCTTTCACTGACGTGCAATAATTATGGTTAATAGTTGCTAAAAGGCTTCTAACAAACCTCCCGCAGTAATTTATCATAATTAACATAACCTTAGACATATTTCAAGCTTTTGGTCCTCAGCTCATTATTTATGGGCCTTTCAAAATTGTTCCAGTACATTAATTTTTCTATTTTTAAGCAAATCTATAAGCAGAGCCCATCAAGTGCTGAAAGAATTACACTTCCTAGTTTATAAATGTGGGTAATATACATGAACATTCATAGCTGAGACTTTTTTTTGAAGCAGTATTGAGCCATTAATTCATGATTTACAGAAATTATTACAGTCAGATAGGGCCTGCTTTGCAAGAAAGGTATAGTGATGAGTATTTTAAAAGGGGCAGAATTTGCAGACAGTGCAAAAACTGAAAAAATGAAATAAACATTTAAAATACTTTGTATATATTCACATTGATAGTACTTTCACATTATTACAGAGCACTGTAATATTATTGCTCTGTAATAATTATGAATACTTCTCCAACACCTTCATCCCACTTTAAGCCCAAAAATTAACTACAACATAGAAAAATATATGTAAAGTGGGGTCAGATTCATTTGGAAAAACAGAAATCAATATAAGGATGCTCAAGTAAAAATAAGCAAGATATGTCAGATTCAGAGGACTGAAATAATAAAATTCTGGGGGGTTTTCCACCCCTTTCTTCCATTTAACCAGGTTTATCATTCTAGCATGCAGTACTACATGAAGACACCCAAAAGAGGAATGACCAAAAATTAAGCCAGATCAAAAATATCCAAAAACCACCAAATCACCAAATGCTTCTGTGAGTCATCTGAACAAATACGATACTGAAAATACATTTTAACAGTCTGATTACCCAAAAGCCCTAGGTAAAGCTCCAGTTGTGTTGAAAAGTAATGAATGGAGTTTGTTCACTCAGGGTAGTGAAATCTCTGTGAGGAGGCAGCCAAGGTAGAGGAAAGCTGTTCCCCCCTACAGCAATGCCCAAATATTCAGTATTCACTATTCAGAATCACTGACTGCAGTCAGTCCAGAGCAGACCAGACCCATCCTAAAGCCCAAAGATGATGTGAACTAGTTCCCTTCCAAATTCAAGATATCTAGAAATACTTTCATTAGTAGAGAATGAAGAGAAATTCATGTCAAATGCAAGAAGAAGAGCAGTCAGTCACAACACTGCTGTAATTGCAGGTCCTGACTCAGTGAGATCTCTTGCAGCTCCTGTTCCATCAGCCACACAATCCCTGCAGGCAGCTGAAGACCAGGGGGGCTAAATCAGAAAATCCAGTTTATCACCACGTAACAAAACAGAATTAAACTCTTTGTCTTTGCCTGATTACAAAGCACGGTGTGGTTCTGAGAAGGAAAAACCTGAACTGCTTTGTAAGGCAGACATTTCACCAGGAGATGGCTATTAGCCAGCATATATCTCTGCCACTTTTTAAAGATAATCTGGCTAAACAGCTACATCTTTCCTTCTTATGTTTTTTGTTTCCACTATACACATGAAAATTAGCTTAGAGACTAAGAGGGCTAATTTACATTTTTAGGGATATGTTTTATCATTGTGTGCAGATAGGATTTGCAGCCTCTTTGCTGAATGCATTGTGTTCCCAACCCACTCGCTTTTCTCTGCCCAAAGAAAGGGGGAAAAAAGGATATTTGCATCATGTGAGCAGGGAATATAGCCCAGCTCTTTGCTGAAAGAAGAAAAGCCTTAAATTATCACCCCTGCCTAGTAAAGCCAGGGAAAACTGAAGAATAATAGATGCTGAAAGCAGAATTTCCCCAACACTAATAAAATGGCAGGAGAAAGTACAAACTTTCATTTTTTTGGTCACTGCTTTGAGACTGCACTCTTATGAATGTGACATGAATCCCACATGAAAGAAACACAGCCTAATTTTTTTCCCCACAATGTCAGGTAGTTGTAGGTGTAAATAAAAATGAGTGATTTGCTGAAGGCTTGTTGCCAACCTTGTCACTAGCAGTAGCAAGTGTATGAGAATTGTACTTGGTGCTTACCTTCAGGCCAAGCTTTGAAAAGTGGATCTGAGATCTGAAACAGCAAAGCACCAATGTATATTTATCACAACTGGAGGGGGAAAAAAGAACCTTAAGGAAGGGGATAAAACACAGGAAACCCTGTCTGAGTTTTATTCCACTGTTTACTTAAAAAGAGGAAGAATAATGAAATGGCCTCCAATTCTTTTAATTTAATAGCTGTGACCAAGGCATGTGAAAGGGTTGATATAGAAGGTACAAATGGATCCAAGTGCTGTTATCAGTTTTCCAGCACTGTCTATCAAGGGGGTAACACTTTCTTTGACCTTCCTTTTCGGATTAACAAACCTGCAGAAGCCCTTCCTGTTATTCCTGGCATCCCTTGCCAGGCTCAGCTCCAGCTCCACCTTGCCCTTCCTCACCCCCTCCCCACACAGCCACACTTTTCTCTGTGCTCTTCCCAGGTCACCTGTCCTTGTTCCCACTGTGAATTTGCTGCTTTCCCTTCAGTTTGGCCATGCACAGACACAGGTGTGTAAATTACCAAGAAAATACCTATGCAGATAAACACATCCCAAACAGCACAGTCAGGAGCCTGATTTATGCTGATTTTACACAACAAGCACTGGGAGAGCTGCATCTCTTGCAGAGGAGAGAAACTGGAAGAATAAGCAGTTTTCAGCATGACTGTACACGCACGTTAGACTGGCAGAAAATTGAGATTCCATTTCACAGGCATCCTGTAGCACAACCGTTCGATTTTGTTCAACTTGCAGAAGTGGAAAACTCCTGCAAAAGTCAATAAAGCAAGCAAGATATCAGTGCTGGGAAGCAGAGAAGCCAGCTGGTCCATGGGCTGATGGGAAGCTGAAACCTCTTCAGCTGGGTGCTAGCAGATCCCAGAATCACACACTGGTTTGGGGTGGAAGGGACCTCAAAGAACACCTAGTTTCATCTGCCTTGAACACTTCCAGGGATGGGATTTCTCCAGGTAACCCATGTCAGTAAAGAATTTCTTCCCCGTTTCCAATCTAAACCTGCCCTCCTTCATTTTATGGATCTTCACTGCCAACAAACAGCATCAATGAGAATGTTGCAATGCTGAGAAATCAATAGGTTGTGTCACAGGGTTATGGATGTGTATTTTTTAACCCTCCTTGCCACAGTATCTGTTACAAACCCCAGCAGTCTGCCTTTTTCTGCAAGCTCTGCACTCAGTGGAGGATCCTGGGCTGACATCCACCCACAGCTCCAGACAGAAGCCAGCAGGGCTATTAATATAAAGTCTTGCATCTCAATAAGTCACACTTCATGAGTTCTTACTGCAAGATTAATAAAATAATATTGGGAAGCAAGAGTTCCATCGTCATAATGATTTAGTACACACGCCGGAGATGGAAGTATAAATAATTAAACCTACCAATCTGAAAGACAAAGCTGAAAAATCACTTCAGCTGCCACCAAACAGACAATTTCAAGTTCATTTAACATCTAATACCAGAAACACTGACAACATATAACACTGTACTGAAACGCATGAAAAATTATTTATTCATAGAGTCTGATCTTGCATGTCAGATGATGCATTTTAAGTATCTTTCAGCTATCTCAAACTGGTTCCCCTGCATTACTTTTTTTCCATTTTCATAGCGAAAAGAAACAACTTATCCCCAAAACTTGTAAGTAAAAAGAAATTCCCACATGTAGCATTTAATTGACCAATTTTGTCTACTAGTCTTTCTACACAATCCACCTCCTAACTCCATTTGCTTTCCTGCTGTGAAAATTCAAATACAGTAATAGGCTTCTCTGTCTCTGCTAACAAGAGAATTTTATATTTAAGATCTTATTTAAATACAACTACTGTATCAGCTTCAGTGCTTTTCACTATGTTATTCAACATGTCCTTTGTAAAAAAAGTTATGCAGGAGTTTCAAGTTTAAATAAAGGCTAGGGGCTAAGGCTGAAATAAGAAAATATTTTTTAAACAGAATCATAATGAAATATTGACAGATAGTGGGGGGAAAAAAAGGCTTTGTTTAGATTCAAAAACTATGACATAGTTCACATTAAAGTCAAGAAAAAACATCAACAAACAACTTTTCTAACAGGGATAGCTTATGTTCCTGGGAATGTTTGCCAATTACACTGGCAACACAGCATCAAACACAAATATATGAAGATACACAGAAAAAAATAGCTGACCTAATTCTAGAAGGTGCAATAAAGACCTGTCAATAAAATTTCAGTTCCCAAAAATATCAGCCACAATTTCTGTGACTGCAGGTAGAAGACTTATAAATACACTGAATTAATATTAATGTTATTTCCAGCTATTTGTGTCTTGCCCCTTGCAGTGCCAAAATGAATTTAAACCACATATTTCAGGCAACATCCAAAATCCAGTTTTCTAATTAGAGGGAAGTACTTCCAGCCCAGGGAAATAAACCCAGCATCCACAGGAGGACTAGCAAAGGGAGGCAGGAGCTGCAGAGGGAGGGTGGAGGAGGACCTCAGAAGGGTGATGAATACTGGAACACAGCTACCATTTGTGATAACATTTAACCCTCTGCCCTCAATTTAGGCTCTCTAAGACATTAAATGAATACCAATATGTCAATAAAGCAGGACAAACACGAGCCCAGAGAGAACAACAAAACCCCTGCCCCTAACAGCATCCATCCCTCTTTGTCTTCCAGATTACAGGAGAAGCCACGGAATCAGAAGTCTTTAATCCACCAGCGAGAGCTGCTGGGGAAGAGTTAAAGCAGCAGAGCCACCTGCACCTGCAGCTCATCTGCTCTCCCCATGCAGGAGCCCTGCAGGTCACTGCACTTCCAAAAAAAACCCAAAAACCTAGAAAGGAAAATCTGTCTGCTAGCCAGTATCTGTCACCACCGCAGCTGTATTACACAGCAGTTGGCACGGATCAAATCATTCCTTGTTAAGGAAGGATTTATCAAATATGCAGGACATTAACTGAACATACACAGCGACTACGTGAGATTGTAAATTCATTAAGCCAGGCACAATCACTGGGTAGAAGGCAGGCCAGAGAGCCAGTCCAGTTTCCCTTCACTTTGTGCAGAATTTGCACCATTTGAGACAAGTGCAGAGACCATGGTATCAGAATGGAATTCTGAGGGTAATGGAAATTAAGGATGAAGCCTCAATACACAGACCAGAGTCCAAAACAGTAAAAAACTTCAGTTAAGTGTTGAACTGCCTTACCATCCCCAAGAGTACAATTGCTAACACCTCCAACATCCATTACAGCAACCATTTGGCCTGCAGAACTCCCTAAGGGAGGGACAGTGCCAAATCTCTTCCTCCAAACATGACTATTTGAAGCTGCTTAAACATCTATCACACTTCTGCCCAAATGCTGCTGTGAGATGTCCAGGTCTCCTCAGGAGCTTCTTCCATGCTGCCACAATCAAGTTTTGGTTTGATTTGTGATGCCATGGCAGGCCATGTCTGAGCGTCTTCTGCATGGGCAGGTAAGAAATGAGGGAGCCCCAGCAGTTGGTCACTGGACTTCCAGGACAAGGAGAAAAGCCACTTTTGTTTGATCCAGGGACCAGCTGAGAAGAGCCCAGCTGGAAAAAAAATATCTCTCTTCCAACCTGCCTTGGACAGCTGGACTAAAACATGATAGCCCTTCTCTGTAAGGCTGAGCACAGCTCCTGCTTGCAGATACCTCTTATCACTCATTAATTAACAGCAGCAATTTGCTCCTTATCACTCCCAGACCTGGGCTGGGCTGGGCTTTTTGTCGTTCATCAGTTTGGGATTTTATTTTTTTTCCTTATTTCTCCTGAAGAGCTGCCTTGCCCTGCCATTGCAGGGCTACATTTTATTTTTCAGCTCCAATTAAAGGCTGCCGAAATCCGTCATGGTCTCGCCTCCCTGCATGAGGAGTCAGCTCTTATCTCGCAGTGGGGGGAAGTGAAAATGGGCTCGGTTGCCTAGAAACCTGAATGAGCATCTTCTAAGTGAAAAGCAACTTCTGGACTGTTAATTCAGGATCGGAGAGTCCAGGCAAGAGGGTGGTGACAGTCACTTTGCCTTCAATATCCACAGGGGAGAATAAATAGTAAATAAACACTGGGCTAAAACTGATAAGAGGCCAGTATTTACCATGGATGTACTGAGGATGTTTTCTCTTAATTTACAAAGATTAAGAGCCTTCTGGAAAAAGTTTCTATGAAATTCAGTATTAGATCTCAAATGTCTTCCCATCTGAGATGTTTTCATTAGTGAAAGCAAAATCTTCAAGATATTCCTATGAAGTTAATCCAACCTCATATACTGGCCATGCTGATAGCTATGTAATAAAAGAAAATAATTTCAAAAATACTGTTTTGAACATCAGCTGAATTTTGAGGCTACAAATATTAAAGGCTGAAACCAAGCGGTGCAAGACAGTGACCCACACTGATGCAGAGCACTCAGAGTAACTCCCTAACTCCTCAAGTAGCTATTGCCAAAACTGGTGGCATCAGGCATGATCAGAGTAAGCACCAGGTCTGACTGCAGTCCTCCAGCTCACCTGGGAAGCAGAAGAAGAGATACATGAAGGGAAGCAAAAGCCTGTTTCCAGCCCTTGCAACCAGCAGTTGTAGGTGAAGTGGATGCCTCCAGTAGGACTTGATATTAAAATAAGTATATTTAAGTCTAGAATCACTACAGACCTACAATATTTGAATTTATTTTGGGGAAAAGCAAATAATCGGCCTCAGTTCACGTAGCTCGTGTGTTCCTTTGTTGATTGGGGGTTTTTCAAAGTATCTTTCCCCATCTTGCAGAAACACTGATGATAAATATACAAAGGGTTCTGCAGTATTCAGATATTAGAGATCAAAACACAGCTAAGGTGAAAATCCCCCACCAGCACAAGAAGTTCCATTCCGCCTGCTCATCTACTTATTGGGGTTTCCTTTCTTTTTAAATCTCTCTTCCTCCCTCCTCCTTTCCTCAAGTTACTTCATCCTAACATTTTTCTTGACACAACAGACTCGATAACAACCATAGAACCACAGAAACCCACCTGGTATTCCTCCTTTCCCTGGCTGCTAGCATTGGAAACAAGATCTAACATCACATGTCCCTAAATCACTGCCCTCTGCCTTTTGGAGCTGGTGAAAGCTTAGATCATGGCAAACTCAGTCTGTGCTAAGAGCTGCTCCTAGGCCAAGTATTTTATCTACCATTTCTCCTGAAAACCAGCAAGCACAAGGCAAGAACCCTGGTATTAACCACTGCCATCAGCCCTCTGACAAAGCACACAAAACACAGTAAAGCTTAGAAGCACAGACCTGGTTCTGAGACTTATTTTGCATTCCATTATCCCTGCCTTAAATTGGACTCAGAGTGGTTTGGGTTGGAAAGGACCTTAGAGATCTCAGGAGGACCTGGAGAACCTTCCACCAGGCCAGGTTGCTCCAAGCCCCTGGAGTGGCACTGAACACTTCCAGGGATGAAACATCCACAATTCCAATTCATATCTGATTTAAAACGATCCACTTGACACACCAGGTCATCCAGGGAAGATGTTTGCCTTCCCCAAACCCTCACCCCATACCCATGGGCAGAGACAAAGCAAACCCCAATGCTCACCGCCTGGACCATACATCCTCTCCTCTACTAAAAAAAAATTCCTACTTTTTCATCCCTTTTTCCCCTCAAACTTCTACAGGGCAGTGAGGCAGAGCTGCCTAAAAAGAGCAGCACATGCCAGGCTTGCTCCCAGGTCCCAGCTGCAGGCAGGCAATTCCCAGCCCACTCCCCAGAGCCAGCATTATCAGTGCCTCGCCAGCCAAGGTGCTGAGCACAAGGCAAGGGGACTGGGAAGGAGAGGAGGGAGAAACCAAATGAAAAATATCACAGCAGCTGGTCAGTGAGACTCGATTTTCAAGTCTAATCTCAGTTTGTGCAGTCAATGGGGGAGAAATGGCACAATTTGCATGACAACAGCCAAGGGAACTGAATAGTGGCAAATCAATTCTGCGGAAGAAGATAAAGCAGAATATACCTAATATATTAGCAGCAAGGTAGAATTCAATTCCCATAATGTCTGATGATATTGATTAAAACTGACACTTTTTATTATTATTATTCCTCTTCCACTGAGGACATGGAAACAACTGAGCCATATAACAATGCAGTTGTTTTACACAAATGGAAACACACTTGGCCATGGAAGAAAATAATGTAAAGTCCACATCCATTAGGAGTAACAGCCCTAAAAAATATTAAGCCTGGCTATTTTAGCATGTTACACAGGCTCAGGGAAGGATTTGGTGACTATAATTTATACCCAACAGGAGAGATGTAAATAGCATAGCTGAAAGGAAGTATTAGGTTTTATTTATGGATGAGTGTAAAATAATCAGCTAGCACAATATCTCTGACTTCCTTCCAACTTATTTAGAGATTTGACTATCAGGGATGACTTGCTGTTGAATTTAAAACAACCTTCACAATGGCTACTGGGTTGAATACAGGAATTCCCTGACAATGTGCATTTGTCTGTAGTTAAAACCAATTCTTTTTAACTCGAACAAAATCTTCCTTCCCCCTTATCTTGGTCACCAGTGTTATTATCTCAGTTAATAATCTCATTTTTAAAGATGGTATTACAGCTGAATGAGAATTGCTGGTCTGACAAGAGAAGCACATTTGGTATGTGAAAAAAAGGAAGTGTAGCTCCCATGATACTGCTGCCTGCATCTAAGCAAAAGGAAGAAAAGAAAAACCACAAGTTTGGATGCTGTAAAGTCCACATTATTTTTGACAAAAGAATCTTCTACAAAATTTGTTTTCAAGCTTAAAAAAATTATAATATTTCATGTGTGTGTGTGTGTTTTTTACTGCAGTGCATGTCATCTTAGAGACCAGAGACAAAGACTGATGAAAATCTCAGCCAGGATTGCTGATGTCACTGAGCTGTTCTGCACAGCCCTTGAAAAGGACAGTAAACACAGCTGAATCTTGTCAATACCAAAACTTTAGACTTTATTACCATCTAAAAGAGATACCCCCTCAGTCCCACCTTCCCCACTGCAGATTTCAAAGTGTTTGCCTGAAATACAGAGAAGAGCCAGGAGCTTCACTTGGTGCCTCCTTGAATACTAAACACTGCTCTGGTCTACATGCAGATCTTGTCCTTGGGCTCCAAGATAGTGAATCTGCCACAGGGATGTGCCAGGAAAGGCAGAGGGTGTCCTAAGGGGGTGCTGCAAGGAAACTGGAGGAGATGGGGATGAGCAGGGTCCCACTCCTGCCCTACAGTGCCCAGGGAACAGCCAGGCACCACCCTGTCCTTGCACAGCCTCCAAAATGCACCCTGGAAAATGCTGGGTTTGCCATCTATTAAGGATTCCACACACACACATGTCCAAACCTGCCCTATAATAACATTTCTTTCAACAGGCAGCAGCCTTACATTAATATATATTACTTCCTGTAACTAACTCGAGCAGAGATGTAAGTGACATTTGCTCCCTGAAGTGAAATTATACATTTATATATATCCTGTCTGTTTTCCCATCTCGTTTTTTCACAATAGTTCAGCTGTCACACTCTCTCTTTCACTCCAGCATGAAAGGAAAGAGATCTTCTGGGTTTAACAATGAGAAGGCAAAAAAAAAAATCCCCAAGAACAAGCCAATGTCAGTAGCAGGGCACTGAGCCCAGTTTATGGATCAAAAAGCCCAGGCACAAGAGTGTTTTGCACAAAATGGATTGTGCTTTTCCAGTTTGCTTTTGATAGCTCCTCAATCCTTCACTAACTTATCCTGAAGCAAAATGGGTGGTAATATACAAAGATTTTATCTTGTTTGTTTTAAAATTGAAAAACTTTATGAATAGTATAGCTAAATTTTGGGTAATACACTAATGTAATTCTGTCACCCCGAATCGAAACTGATTCAAAAGCAGCTAGGAGTATAGATCTCATAAACACTGGTATTTCTGCTCTTTCAATCCTGGTTGTTGACTTTTTATTTTTTAAATAAAAGCCCAGCACTGGGCTGTACTGGACAGGAGCATCCCACTACATCTCCACCAAACAACTACAAATCTGTAAGAGGAAACACAAAATGCTACTAATTTTCTTTGCACTAACATCAGTTGGAATAAATGAAAAACATGAAAAAACAACACTTCTAATGTCATTAAAATATGGTGATGAGTAAACCAACCTGAACAAAGGGAATTAATTATTTGGATCACTTTTTGTGTTCACACAATCTGGATGAATAATTTATAGGGAAAATCCCTAAATTACCAAGAATGGATTTTAGTTTATCCACAGTCTGGAGATAACACCAACAAAATCCCTATCTGAACTATCAGCAGTCCCTAAATTAAAAGTATTAAGAGCAACAAAAATTTAACCAAATTTCTTAATTCAATTGGAACATCACGTGGGTTTCTTTCCCCCCACCCCAGGCTGGATGACCTCAACTTGTAGAGTTTAGAGAATCACAGAATATTCTGAGTTGGAAGGGACCCAGAAGGATCACAGAGTCCAACCCTCAAGGGAGTGGCACAACCCACATCCCTAGCATTATTTAGCCCTAAATATGCTCTGACCAACTGAGGCAATCTAGAAATGCCCCCAATCTCTTCATCATCTGCAGAATCCAACTACCCTTCCCTCTCACACCCATCCAGCCCCTTCACACCCTCTGCACCTTGTTCCCATCAACAGAGAGTTGCTGAGAAGAGTTTAAGATAATGTAATACTGTGCTAACACCACTTCTGCTTTTATTTTGGCTTTCCTTGAAGTTAGCTACAGCATTACCATTCCCTCTGAAAGGACCATATGCACTCCAGTCCCTGAGTCACATCACCTTTCTCACCCAACTAATGAAAGAACTGGAAATTAGCTGAAGAAAACTGGCTATATAATCGATCTGACTCACATTAAAGTCACTAAAGATCAAAGAGGGAAAGGTAAAACTCTTGGATCAGCTCTGCAGAAGGGGCAGGACTGTTCTGGCAAGCAGTGGTTTTAGTAACTCACACCAGTGAGTAAACTGCACAGCTTTGCTTCCCTCTGATCCTCCTGCAGCTTTTTCACTCTGCATCCAGCATGGTATGAACACAGTGTAACATAACCTCAAGCAAAATGTATAATTCCATATGGTACAGATCCAAACATGAATGATGAAAGTTGCTCAAACCCTGCTCATGAAAAATATTCATGCCCTCACCATCCTTCATTCTTACCAAAGGCATAAGCATGTGATTGATTAAAATACGATGATTTCTGGAGGAGTAGTTAAGAATACACATAAAGGAAAATGTCTCAAAAATATCAAATTTAAAAGATCTGTATTGTTTTAATGTTTGTTCAAATATATGCCCACTTCTGTTTGTGACATTTAAACTGGTGGCTCAAGAGTGGCTATTAAGATACACCCCAGATTACTTTCAATATGTATCAACTTTATGACTTCAAACTATACTTAGGAACTCAATTAAATGAGAATAATTCCTTTCTATACCACAATCAACTAAGATACTAACAGCAAGAACCGTAAGAGACTGGAAAATTTCTTTTCTTCATATAGAGAATTTTAAAATACATGCATACAACACACATGCCTCAACCTCTCATGAAGTATGTCAAAAGGAATGGTTCATTCTTTTTGAAGAATGAAGCTAAATATGAATAATATGAAGCTAAAGTTTCAAGTAATATTACAGCTCATTTTAAAAAGTGTGAAAATTTACAGATAATTAACTCCTTTCAACCAGTTCTGCTCTTGGGCCTTCATCAGAGTTTCATAAAAAACTGCTCCAGGTTCCTGCCCTTCTCGCCAGGGAAACTCAATGTATTCTGCAGAAATAATTCTGATCTGGCTAAAAAAACCCAATTTACATCATTTAGTGACACTGGAATGGCTGACAAAGGGAGCTCTCTGCTCTCTGAGGAGGATGAGTGGATGTTTTAGTGTAGCTGCAGTGAGCAGCAGGTTGGGGCTGTCTGCAGAGAAGAAAATACTGAGAGCCAAGGTGAAAAATCAGAGCAATAGACAGGAAGGAAAAAAATAATAGTTATCCTTAGTAGCTATCCCTTCAGCATCAGTCAGGGACTCACCTAGAAACCCTCCTGCCAGATCAGATACTGAGCCACCAGCTTCCAAAACGATTGGTTCACTGAATACATTTACAACAAATAATAATCAACTTCTCAGCTTCTTATGACTTGGGTTTTTTTATGCCTTAATCCTGTACCACATGAATTCAAACACATTTTTACTGTTAACATGGCTTAAAAGTGAGGATCACATGCAAACATGAAACAATGCAGACATAAGTGATCCTGATGGCAGCTTTGAGGAGGTGGAATATTAGTAAGTGATCCTACTGACAAGTGCAAAAGTATTCTATTACACTTCTGGGCTCCTTCTTTCCCACTGGAAACTCTAATGAAAACTGATTTGTTTTGTTTTAAACCTTACAATACAAGACACCACACTTCCAAAGTCTTGCCTCCATTCAGATGCATTATACTAGTTCCCCTTTCAAATTCTAAGTGCCTTTATGGCTCTGGCTGAGCTTGTTTTACTGAAGGACTTTTGAGCAACAAACCAGGCAGACAAGTAAAAGCAGAAAGTTAAAAGAATCAAAGCTTTAAAGGAGTCAAAGAGCAGTCCTGGTGAATCTGCAATTTTCTGGTGCATCGTTCTGCATCAGATGAGTAATCCATCGTTTGGGATGGTTTCCAAGAATGGACCATCTGCTCTCAGCACGATCACGCTCCTGGAAGCTGCACAGAATCTTTCACCTTCTCCTCGACAGCTCTGGAGAGATATAATAATATGGTTTCTAGAAAGAACAAAGCCAATAAACTGTAAGCTGCTTTGCCTGAAATACTATCCCTTCACAGGTTCAGTACATCTAACTTGCATTAGTGGCCTTCTGCCACACGTAAGTGGCATTTGACATGGAGAAAACAAATGATACTGACTGGAGAGAATGGGATTTTTAGCCATGAGATCACAAGGCTAAAACAATAAAATCACACAGAAGTGATTGAGGGAATTTGCATATGTACAGTTTGTGAATTCTTCCTAATTTCACGCACATGCTCTGTCACAAACGCCTCAAAGAACAGCAAGGCAACCACAGAATGAAAAATCTCCACATCTATCCCCTGCCCTGGGTGCAAGGAAGGCTACAGGACAAAAGCCCCTAACCTTAATGCTCCTGCAAGGCAACTCCATGGAAGGGGCAGACCAGATCTCAAAGGGGAAAACAAACCAGCCAACCATTTCTTATAAACTGTCAAATGCAGGCAGCTGGCTGAAGACACAGGAAACTAAATTCCCAAGTCAAGAGGAGGTGATGCTGTTCCCATAACCCTGGCCTCAGCTCCAGACCCTCCTCTTTGCCAGCATGGGCATTCACCTGACTTCACACTAGCCAAGCTTGAGAAATGAAACAAGGCTTCAGGTTTTGACTCAGGAGGGAAAAACCCTCAGGGAGGAGTCTCTAGCCAGGCGGGAAAAGATCAATTCCAACATTTTTGGCAGCAGGTCAGCTCAGCTGTATTTTGTAAGTCCAGCTAAGAGTTGATTCTTGAAACAGCTGAAGATGGACATGGATTTTAACAGCCTGTGGGTTCTAGCTGTGGGGCAAGGAAGCCCATGGGATCAAGCAGTTGAAGAGAAGAAGCCTCAGCTGCCCTCCTTGGTATTGAGAGGGTCTGATACCCAAAATCTTTACTGCTTCACCTGAAGACCAGCTGGCTTTGGGACCCCCTGAAAAGGTGGATCTCAAGTCACCAGAGCAGCAAACTCCACACAAAGCTCACAAAGCCAAGTGGAAGGGGACTCCAAGAAAATGTCTAATTAAGCTATGAATTGGGTTTTTTTATAAAAAGACGCCAAACTATTTTCTAAACCAGTAGAAATGGCTTTGGGTCTCAGTGTTCCAAAATGAGAGACAGAACAATCCCCATATGAGAAGTGTGCCTCTAAAGCAAGCAGTTAGAAAGCCAAAAGCAGTGCCCATGCTTTGCTCACATTTTGGAAGTTCAAAGCTGAACACAAGATCCCTGGAACAAAAGCACAGAAGAAAACATGCAAGAGCAGTTGCCTTTCTGCCAAGTCAGACAAAGCACACACAAAGTGGGTGTCCTTAATCATTTCAGCTACAGCTGTGAAGACTGAGGCTGAAAGAAGCAATTGCAGCATCACACTCCCCTTGCTCAAGGTAGCAGCTCTCACACCTCAGGGCTGGAGGACCCAAGAGAGGTGATGCAGCCAGCCAGGGCTCCATCCAGCCCCCAGTCTGCTCCTGGATATTGATAAAAACCTGCTGCTCTGCTGCTCCAGGCAAAAGGACTGCAAATGGTTTCTTTCACAACCGAAGTGGAAGTTTGCATCCTCTGGGCTACAATACAATGAAGACAAAAAACATCATTCCCAGAATGGGCAGGGAATACAACTTTCCTGAAGTTACAGAGGTAGGAGATGCAACGTGTGCCAAAGGGAGAAGGGAAGCAGGAAAACACACCACAGGGTGGAATAAGGACACAAGTGGGATAAGGAGCTGTAACTGCAGGAATCTGGGGTGTAAGCATGAAAAGACAAGGGCAGTGAAGGAGTAAGGGCAAGATGTGCTCTAGGACAAACATCCAGCTACTGCAGAAATGGAGTGGAAGAAAAGGGAGAAAGCACAGAATTATCCATGTATGAAATCAGGTGGTGAAGCAGCAGGAGTATGTGCACAGGTGGGATTTAGAGCTGGAGTTAGAGGGAACATGGAGGAAAAACACAGCTCTTATTTTTAGGGAGTTTAGCAGACTCTAACAGAGCATTTAGTCTTCAGCTCTTGTGTCACAAACAGAGAAGAGAAGCTGCTCCCCTTGGTGCCTACAGAGTGTTTCAGTCAGGGCAGCACTCCTCCTCACCAGCCACAGCAGTGTCACTCAGTGCCCAACTTCAAGGATCCTAAAGTCTCAGTCCCAAACTGTGCATCTCAAGTATGGCTCAGTACTCTTGGAAAATCCAATATTTTAGGCATTCACAGGAAAAAAAGGAATTATTTGACATGAGAGAGGAAAAACTCAACACAGACTTTTGAAAACACATCCAGCCTGCTCATCACTCTCCCTTCCCCTCTGTCAGTCACTTCCAATCAGCAGATTTTGAGCTGCCAGATAAGTTTCTTAGCTGGCAGGAGAACAGGCCACCAGACTCCCCGAGGTCCCAGCTGCTCCTCCCCTATTGCTATCAAGGCTCCCATTAGAGACAACACATCCCAGCCTGATTAAAACATTGCCTGCACAAGTTTTACACCAGCCTCAGTCTGCCAAATTCAGACCTGCTCTTGATTTATAGCAAAGTAAATGAGAGGAGGATGGAGTTAAGAGCTGAAGAAAAAAAGCAAAATAATGAGGGAACAGAGAAATAACAGAAATACTCGTTCCTGAGCTTCAGGGTTACCTTACATATATATAAGCATTGACCTTAAAAGATAATTCATTATCTTAGGAATCAAAAATAATTATTTTCCATTAAAAAATAATGTTTTGGTGGCTTAAAAACAAACATGCTCCAGTCTTGGATCAATATCAAGCTACCAGGATTAGCTGTCACAGCATTAGACATGATCCACGTACACAGCTGCATGATTTCCAAACACAGCAGAAGGCAAAAAGGACATAATGAATATGCAGAAACCTTGTTTACTGATAAGAGCAATCATCTTATTTGCCCTTCCTTTTGTTACCTGTAATATTAACACTCATCCTTTGTGCTCTTCTACACTGCTGAACCTTGATTAATTAATCTTGTAAAAACTTGTCTTTAGTGACTCATCGTCTGTTTCTACCTTTTGGACTTCACTGAAAGCTTCCTGATCACAAAACAATTCAATACAGAATACATAACTGCCTCCAAATAGGGAAGAAAAAACCTACAAACAAACCCATTTTGGATCACTGCAGCCCCAAGGTTTACAGCATTCATACATGGCAGTGAGTAACTACCTCCTCACAGGCAAGGGCTCAAAATGACTTCTGTAAGTACCAGCAGTGATTGTTTAAATACAATGCTTTGGATTATTGCACAGCAGCTTTACAGGACATTAGTTATTACTGCTACAGAGTTGGTGGTTTGTTTTTTTGAAGGACCACAGCTACTTCCTTTACTCTTATCCTCTTAATAGATAAACCATTAGAAAGTAATATAAATTGTATTTGACCAGCATGTAAGTTGTCAGGTAATAAATTCTCTATAAATAACAAGGGAAGCTTAGAGCCTTGAAGTCATGCTCATACTGAAAGCAAAACTGAGAACACAAAAACTCATTGCTGGGGTTTTGGGTTTGGGTTTTTTTTTTTTTTAAGGCAAAGAAAATATTTTGCATCCATCAGTCTCCAGGTGCTACTGTGTGTACTGCATCCAAGGACATCCCTACTGAAGATAACCCCTCCTGATCAATACTTCCTCTCACAGCTGAACCACAGCATATGGTGCACATGGATATTGATACTCTGCTCCCAACAGCACCTCTGCTGCAGCCCTGGGAGCTGCTGGAGTGGTAAATTGGCTTTTGCCAGCCACAGTGCCACTGCTCTCCTGGCAGCGTTTCAGCGGCAGGGGAACAAACAGGCTCCTGCTCCATGTGTTCCCAAGCCAGGATGCCAGTCTTTGGACACCAGCCTTTGGCTCTGGGCCACGGGGATGCTTTTTGCTGTTCTCTGCTTCGTGGGCTGGAATAGCAAGAGACTATGAACTGCAAAACCACAATATTGTTATTGACTGGAGTGAAAAATGCTGGTCCACCGTGCAGCAGTGAAACGACCTCAGTTTTAGGAGAGACCTCAAGAGAGAGGAACGTGGGGGTGGGAAGAGAGGAAATCAAAATGTAAAACTAGAGAAATAAATGGAACTTACCACCCAAATCACACACTTGAAGTAAATGGAGACACACACTGCTGCACCATCTTAAAGAACATAAACATGACTTATATCTTACATTTGAGGAACAGAGTGAGCACTTTTAGCATCTCTTTTCAAAGCTGGGAAATAACTACCCAAAACCTCCAAGAAGAGCTGTGACATCTGTCTTCTCTGCAGTTCCTACAGTGGTCCCCACAAGCAGGTATTATTTTCTGAACAGAAAAGTCTCCCATTTCTTCCTACTACCTGGTATTTATGCCCACACTCCAAGCTGAAATCATTCCCCCAGATCTACTTCAAATTCAAAGAATATTAATTGCTACCCAAATTCAAAGAATATTAATTCTACCGTTTGCTACCCAAATTCCAAGAATATTAATTTACACTAACAGGATAATTCAAGTTGAATTTGCCACCCTTCCCAGTGCATCCAGGCACAGACACAAAGGGAAGGATAACCTTCCTTGCACAAGCAGCACATCAGCAGTCACAGAGCCTGCTACACCCCGAAAGGATCCTGTGTGCAAATAACAACAGTCTGTGCCTGTCTGGCACATTCACCCACAGAAATCTGGCATATGTTTTACTGTGAATAATTAGGAGAAACACACAGAACTCTCCTCTTTCAAGGTAGCTTTTGTTACGGCTCCATTCCTGCAGACTTTTCAAATGAGGCTAAGATGACAAGATAGGAGACTATCAAAATGTAATTGAGCAAGAGGCTGAAACAGATGAGTGGGTAGGAACTGGAGTAAATAAAGTCTCTGCACAAGCTCAAGAAAACCAAACAAAGCAGATACCAAACCACACTTTGGCAATCTGTTCATCTGTACAAATATGGCTATTTCACAGTTTCTCCTTGCTTTCTTCCTATGGTGATTTAGATACAGAAGCTTTATAATATAACCTCCATCCAGATTAGGTATTACATATGTAAATCTTGATATAAGTGAAGACCCAGTTTTTTAAACAGATATTGATTTTCCTCTTTAGCAAAGGATGTTTAGGTGTGGAAGAAACTATTCCAAGAACAGGAAAAGAATCCACTTGAAAACTTAAGGAATATGCCTGATTTCCTATTTGGTTGCTTTAGCATTGAGTCTTCTGATTTTAGATGCAAGTCTTGCCATATTTAGAAGTTTGACAAAAAAATTTTTTTTTTTTTTAATAAACCCTGAGAACACACCAGATTTCACCCCAGGGCAGAGCTAGGAGCCTGCTGTCATAAAGCTCATACCCTGAAAATGCACACAGGACTCCTGTGATTCCCAATTCAAAATGCAAACAGAAAGACCTCTGGATGCTTCACTGGTGTGTGAGTTGGCATCTTTTTGTTTGGTTGTTGTTGGCTTTGTTGCCTTTTTCTTTTGTTAATTAACATTACAGTATCATGTGGCAGCCTTGAAAATAGTGAGATACTGAGATACGTGCATGCTAGGAAACATTGTTTTCAAAAACCTGGCATCAGCTATGCCTTTTCTGGCACAAAGCACACCAAGGGTGCTAGAGAAACCCTCAGCTGCTCATTCCTGCTCCTCCCATCCTCTGAGCATCACACAGACAGGCTGAGAACAAAGACCAGCTCTCCGTGTGTCCCCAAAGGGTGGCTTGTGCCCACACCAAGGGTGACAGCCAGCCCAGCAGCAGGACAGAGCAGCAGTGCTGCACCAGTGCCAGTCACAGCAGCAGGACATGCTCTGCCAGGCCGTGGAGAGTTCTCCTTGGAAAGTCAGGGATTGGTTTGCAAGAGTCTTTGCTTACACAGAATTGCACTGAAGAATACTTCCATGTATAAGCTCGGGAAAAAAAAACCAACAAAATCAAACATTAAAAAGTCTTATTTGTCCAAGTGGGCTCGTGGGTGTCATTCTTGCACAGGGATTCAAGGCAGCACAGAGCCAGAGCCTGACCAGGACCGACCACCATAACCATAACCATAACCAGGTAGGAAGAAAGCAATCTGATTAAACTGGTTGAACTGAGAGAAGCTGTGACAGGAGACACACAGCTTGGACAAGAAATACATGAGGCTTATGTATATTATGCTTTTCTACACTGTATGTTTCATCCCAGGCAGTTTTTAACTGGGATAGTCACTGGTGCTGCAAGATCTGAGTTTGGGAAGAGTTTAATCATCCCATTCTGAACATGTATGATGGTAGTGATGAGTTACATGAATCAGGGCTGGTGTCTAATCAGCATAATGAATCTCACTCAGTGATTAACCCAAAGAGGAAAGAGCTCCTTCAGGCACAGGTAAAACAGTCCATGAGTCATCACTTGGCAGTGACAGTGAGAGTTTAAAAATGCAAGCTGTGCTTTGTTGGAAGGTTCAGACTCAGTCTGAAGAGCAAACACACAGATTATGAGGTGCTGGGACAGAAACTTGAAACAGTCTTTCCTCAGAAACCAAGACACCACTGTCACTAGAAGTTCTGCTCATTTGTGAAATACTAGAAAGTGTTCTGAGGACACAACAGCCAAACACTGCTCTGACCCAGCCCAGTTCTGTTGCAAGCACTATGGCCAAGGGCTCTGCAGGCAGTTTTATACATCATGCTACAGAGTTCAAGCACTTTTTATCATTGATCCCCCACATGGAATTACTATAAAAATGCTCTCATTTATATCCATACAAAAATAATACATCTTTCACAGGGCCAGGTCCCATTTTAAAAGTGAATTCTCCTAAGCAGTGCTCCTGGTTTCTTCATGTAGAAATTTCAGAAATCCCTTACACAACTTCAGAGCTGCATTTCCTAGAATACAGTCCAATTTCAGCACAACACAAACTGTTCAAATACTGCCATATATTCCTATAAATGTAGGAAAAGCAACAAAAGCTGGTACAGCTACAGAAGGAAGCATCCTGCCCTTGCAAACACTGGGTGGATTTGTTGCTACCCTCACATCTGTTTCCTGCACCATGTAGCTGAAACAGCAAATTGGATGAATTGACCCAGGGAAAAACATTTTGAGGGTAAAGCAGGTTAGTTTCAAGTTTAAGTGCGTTTAGGGTATATATGCAATTTCATGGTTAATTCCAGAAAAATGAGAAACTGTTGGAAGAAAAAAAAAAGAAAAGTCATGACCCATCTGACACCTGAGAGCTGTCCAGCCCCAATTTCAAGTGGCTGTTTGCCAAGTGAGGCAATAGCCACAGCGTTTGGAAAGACATGTTAGCAAGGGAAAGGTTCCTGGTGCTTCCTCATAACATCACACAGATTTAGCAGCCTGCCTGCATACTTAAAGAAATAATGTACAGCCACAGAAATAATTGCCCCACAAGTAGTGATTTATCCCCTTTGACCTGATAGGAAGTCAACAGAACTCAGCAGCAGCAATCAGCAAAGTTTGGATAGAAGTATTTACAGCTATCCCTGGCTCATGGCTTTCCTGTTGGCAGCAAGACATCTTCTGTTTCATCTTCAGAGTGCTAATATCCATCACATCTCGTTTTTATTTCTCACCTTCCTCTAGGGCAGACACAAACATTGAAACTCTTGCATAAGCTGCCATTACATAGCGTGCAGCTAAGGAGAGAACTCTCCCCATTTTATTCAGATCAAAACCAATCACTACTCCTGTTACAACTAAATCACTGCTCACATCTTGATCAACTCTTCCTTCAGGAATGTGCTGGCTGCAGTCTCTGCTGAGGTGCATGAACACTATGGGTAAAGCAGCAGAGAGGGAAGGGAGGAACAAAAGCTGTTCAAGGTTTAAGTTGGCCTTTACCAGGGGTCATGGCAGCTGCAGAGACCCCATCAGATAAACACCCCAAGTGGTGTTGGATGTTGCACATGACAATGTGAAGAGCTGCTCCAGGTTTCCTACATAATTCTAGCTAAGAGATGTTCAAGTTTTTAACATGAACTGCAAGCCTTACACCTCCATTTCTTTTTTTTAAACGCCAACTGTAAAATTCCTATTGAAGAGTTTAACAGTGTTTTGTGAAGTAGCACAAGAACATTAATAAGGACAGTTCAGGGAGGGCAAAGGGTCTGCAATAGCTAAAAGTTCTGATCACAGTATTGTCATGTTTACCCAATAACAATAATGAGTGATGTTGGCAAGTGCTTTCAGAGCAGTCATTATCAAACATTTACAATCCTTATTTTTCCTGGCATTCTGGTGGGCAGCCTTATTACTGTGAGCACCTATGTTCTTTAAGATATTTTGAAAAAATCTTTCCTTTAAGTGAGAGCCATGCCTGCCCCTTCCAGGGAAACAGCCAGAGCTAGACCAGAACTGATCTGGGGCACTTAATGAATAAACACAAGAGTATCAGGGATTAGAACTGGCCTTGTACTCACACAAAAGAAGCAGGGGAGTGTGAACAGCAGCCCATGGCAGGCATGAGGACAAAGCCAGAGCATCACCACTGCTGCTGGCAACCAGCAATCCAAAGGGCTTGCAGCAAGGGCTTGATGGGGATTTTTTCATTTTTATTATTTATGTTTTGCATTTCCTTGTTTTACTGATGGGAGATGAGGGAAAAGGCGATAGAAGTAATGAAAGTTTAAAAATCCCCACGCCAATTCCGGAGAATCCAGGAAAATTGGAGCCTCTGTGTTTTTATCATCATTATCCTCTCAGTAGGTGAGAGAATTCACTCTTCAAGGAGGACTGTGAAAAGATATAGCTCCCAACTGGTTGTACAGAGTCTTGAAACCCTAAAGAGGATTTTTAAAACAACAGCCAAGGGACATGGAGAAGCAAAGCAGCAGGACCTGCTGCAGGGGACAAGTACGAAGAAAGATGATTATTCCAGCTCAGAAAAAATCAAGAGATTAACTGTCAGAGGGGAAAAAATAAAAATAGTCGCTCTTAACTCATGCAAGGCCATGTCAGAGTGTACAAAGTCGTTTAACACATTTTCAGCTTCAAATGACTGTGCAAGAGGCAGTGGTGGATTCCAGGCTCCACGATTTATAGCCATGCCCAGAGGATGAACAGTCACTGGTGATGAAAGGCAGATCCAAAACCAGGATTTCTTCTCATTGTCTTTGATTACAGCACAAGGCACAACCAACCTACATCCAGCCCCTCCTTCTTACTTGTGGGGGTTTTTTGTTTGGTTTGGTTTGGAGGATTTTTATGCATTTGCATCAAAAAACACAATGCCAAAGGTATGAATAGGCAATGTCTGTGATGCTTTGGATATGCTATCTTGAAGCCTTGAGAAGTTATCTTAAACTGACTGGGATTTGAATGCTAGCAATTAGACAAGAAACAGATGCATCCCTACAAGCAAGAGCAATAACTGTAAGAACAATTACCATTTTGTGAGATAGAGTGCAACGCACACCAGAAAAATGCGTTTTTAATTTGTCAGAGCAAATATTTGTCCAAGGTGACAAATAATTTACTTGGCTGATTGCAAGCTTCTGGAGCCTTGGGTAGAATCTGTGCACAGCACAAAGCTCCCTTCAGCATCAGGAGAATCTTCAGTGTCAACTAACAAATGGAAGGAAATTCAAAACCACAAAGGAGGGATTTGAACAAGAAACACACAACCATAGTAGAGGGTTTTGTTCTTTCTCCATATCAACTCTCTCAAAAATCTCTACTGTTACCATAAAAAAATAAAAATCAGACAACACTGCTTTCTTCTGAAGGATTTCTCAAATTCTCTGATAACATTCAGCCACATGCAATCCAAGAGACTATCAACACTATCTGATCTTGCCTGCATAAGGTTGTAATTTGTGCTGTTTATCCTGTGGATATTACCTACTGTATTATCCTGTCAGCACAGAACAGCTTTAGGTTTAAAATTACCAACCTCATTTAGTCTTTGGGCTGTGAATGTAGACAGGCTAGTTATATCACAGCACAACAGCAGCAATAATAGCTGTAATGGCTAATACGCATTTAATTTTAGATTAAAGCAAGATGTGACAAATATATCTGAAAAAATGTTTGTCCTACAAAGAGCACTGCTTGTGGTTGTTATTGCACAGGCATAGTTTCACCTCAAATACAACTAGAGGTGAAGGTGTTGGTGATTGACTGTGTTCAAATCAAGTAATTTGCCTTTTCTAGTGGTGCACATTAATTAATCTATCATGCATTATGCACACACCTTCCTTTTAGAACCAAACTGCTGCAATGCTTAAACAATTTCTCTTTGTTATGTGGTTTGCTATCCCTGTACAAACCCCCCCAACTTCTGAGCCCCACCAATTACTGTTACCTTATGGATTTGTGTAGAACATGAATGAATCCTGTCATCAAAACAACAACCAAACAGCTGGGGCAATGACAACAATAGCTTAAATCCCTTATTGTCAATTTTCCACTTCATTGGATTTGATACCACGAGCCAGTGGCAAACCCTCTGAAACCAAGCAGGGTCATGCAGGTGCAAGTCCACCCTGAATACAACATATGCAAAGGTCATACAACTTAGCTTGTCCCATTCCTTCTCAATTTGACACAAGCTGTTGTACTATTTTCTTACTCTCATTTTAAAAAAAAATAAATTCTCACCTTCAATTTCTGCTGCATCTTGAACAATTTCAACTCATCAGACATAGTGTATCTAAATAAATGTTGGACTTCAGGCATGCAGTTAGAGGCATTAAAACAGAAGAATAAGAGTTTGGAGACATCACAGGTTATTCACAGACCTGTAAGGATAGCATGCACTATTTTTCACATGTATTTCACAAAAAGGTTAGTTGTGCAATACATCTTCAACATCCAGTTACTGGGTTTAGCCCATGTGCTACCTCCAGTAAATAAAGCAAAACAAAGTAACACATATGAAAATTACCATTCACTCCCTTTAAAGTTGCACTGAGTTCATTCCCCTTTAGGTGAAACAGGTGTATCTACCTCAGGATACTTTTCTGGCTGAATATATTCAAAGGACAACCAACCCTTGCAAGCCTACAACACAAAATTCTTCAGGTACCTGCATGTTTTCTTAAAAGGGCATTTTATAAAGAAAAAAAAAAAATCCCCACTCACACTTACTGCACAATGTCACAGGTTCAGCAGTTCAACTAATCCCTTCCGTGTCTACTTGTCTTTAGGACTTTAACACACACATGCACATCATATAATTGTAGGTACAATACTTCCCCTTATTATTTAATCCCCTGAAGCTATAACTGAAAAATGCTAATATTACCTTGCATGCTTGAAGCAGCTTGTTAAAGAAAGGCAATTTTCTCATGTGTCAAAAGATTCCAGTCCCATGAGATCCTCTGGTTAATTCATAAAGTAATTTAATCATAATTAAAGCAAAATTGCACCTTACCCAACCATCATGTTTTGCAAGACAGATTTAGCAAAAAAATACGAAGTTTACACTGCCAGCAGGAATAAGGAAAAGGCACATTGCAGGAGATGGGGGGAATTAAAGGTGAGAGGCTGTCAGCTCTGGTAGAGGTAACAGAACTTCTGAGGGTTCAGCTTCTCCCCAGCTCTCAGCAAGCCCATGGCTAGATGGGCCACATTCATCTATACAAGACAGATGACTTATGTGCCACGAAGTGAAAATGAAAAATTATTTATTTCGGGAACTTGCTCACCCCCAATTAATTACAGCAACACCAAAGCACAGCTTTGTTCACCCCCAGAAAGCAGCACATATTTTGTTTTCTGATGGGTTGTATTTAGCCACAGAGGTAATCACATACCCAAGGATGACATTAAAATCTAGATAACCAGAATTGGACTCTGCACTGAATGCCAGTTTCCTGGATGGGGTGACTTAGAAAAAAATACAGCAAGCCTCTGCCTCTCTATTAAACCACAATATCTCAAGAAGGAAAACAGAATAAGCTTTTTGCATTTGGATTT
This sequence comes from Entomyzon cyanotis, assembly GCA_024500445.1. Taxonomy (NCBI): domain Eukaryota; kingdom Metazoa; phylum Chordata; class Aves; order Passeriformes; family Meliphagidae; genus Entomyzon; species Entomyzon cyanotis. Next base: position 3,346,690 of record JAKEPQ010001029.1, read on the forward strand.
TGTGTTCTTCTGTTGTTGTTTTGGGTTTTTTGGTTGTTTTTTTTTTTTTTAATTACTGACGTATCTCAACTACAATACCTAGCTATAATCTCATTTATAGAAATGGTCAGGAGTCAGAAAAACTACATATAAACCACCATGTTACTGAAAACGACAGTATTCCCCTCACTAGTAGCTAGAGAAGAGCTTGAAACCTCAAAACTACATTAGAATCCAACAACAGCAGGTTCTAATTGAGCACTCAGAAAGATACAGGCTAGATAGGGAAATCCTGCCTAATTCTGACATACAAAATGCAGGTGGGGAAAAAACACCAAACCACAAAACCCCCCCAAAATAAACACAGAAACAAAAATAGGAATATACACTGGGAAATTGCTCTTACCTCACTTAAAAGAACATCAACTATGTCAGATGGAACCAAACTTAATACTCAGTAATAGCAGGTCCTTCACAAAAAAGCAGCAGCACAAGCAAAACTGTATTCTATTCCAAGCTTCAACATTTGTTAAAGCTTGATTTTACCAATTCTTTTTTTTTTTTTTTTTTTTTGCAAGAACCCAAGCCTCAAACCACAAAGCTCCTCCTGGGAAAAGTCCAAGCCACGCTTTCCCCATGGCTGCACCCGAGTCAGATGAAAAAGCTTTCAGAGAGCTCTGATGAGATGAAATAGAGCTGAACAAGAAACCCATGAGCCTCCTGGGAGCATCTCCTCAAGGTCAGTCATGTCAGAGGTCTCCCACATCTCAGTATTTTTAAATCCCTCACACAGACTAGTTCATGCACCCAATGCTCCCATTTAGAGCAGACAGCCCTCACCTTGCTAAAACACCAACAGCACCATAAAAATGACTTTAACTCACTAGTGAAACTCATGTCCAGCTTTGAATAGCCATTTTTTAGTTCATCTCCCCCTTGCTAATCCAGCAGGCAGGAGTGGTGCAGGTTTAGTAGGGTTGTGTTCCTTTTAAACAAGTGCTTTTAGATTTGCAAACCACTCTCTACAGAAGGAACACCAATTCCAGCTACCAGGGCTTCAATCTACAGAAGGGCCTTCCAGATAGCAAGAAAAGCTTGGGATTTGGATATGTTGCTGTTTCATCAACAAGAGGATGTATTGCTTACTTTTTGTCTGACAACTCAATGCTGTGTTCAATGAGCACCAAGAATTTGAAAGTTACCCCAGGGAACTAACAACCATGCAAAAATAACACAAGATGCTCTCACACTGCACAGGCTGGGATACTTGTGATGTGGACCACACTAAAAACACCTTTCACATTTTACATTTTTTTAAAACACAAAATATCCAAGTAAATTGTTTAAGAATCACTGTTATGATTCAGAAACATTATTTACGCAGAGATCTTGCTCTTGAAGATTTCAATATAAATCATCATTTTCAATTGTATCAACTAGTTCAACTATAATTTTTTAAGTCTTCAATAGAAGGCCAGTGAGCAGTAAAACAACTGGGTTTGATGTGAAGTTACTCAAGTCACACTTAATTTTTACTGCAAGGTTCAGAGAGCCTGTTTCAGAGGTCCTTTAGATTTCTCTTCAAGAAACAAACTAAGTGCTGTGGATTTAAAATCTGTGCCATCTGCAGGGCTACATCCAGGTTGATGACAACATTTATGAAAAAATAATTCTTTTTTTGAAATTATTATTATTATTATTACCCTGTTTAGAGTGGACATGACACTTAGAGCTCAGGAATGGTGGCAAGCAGACAAAAGGGACACGAGGTCTGCAGCACATTCACTGCCACTGTCACTGACCCACCTGTAAATGCTCTAAAGGGGGACCAATCCACCATCCCATGGGAGATTATCAGCAATCCACTACACCGAAGCTCTAATGAATCACTGTCAGGATATGCCTACAGTTATTCATCTTATTTTTGTTGACACTTCTTCCATATTACCTAATAATCTGAATCCATCTTGAGTAACTGCTCTAATCAGTCTTTACACTCAGCTGCTGCTAGAAAGTGTAATACTGCATCCATCCCAGATCCTTTGAAGGCATTGCAGCCTGACATGTACATTTTCTGTACGGCTGAACGAGGGCAGGAACAAGCTCTGCCTGCCTTAAGAAAGGAAAAGCACAGCCTCCATCTGGCTGAGACACAAGTGATTTGTTTTATTTTAACCTAAATGTTCCCTTTCAGATCAAGGTCACTAATTAAAAGTTAAAGATCCTGATTTGCCTGACTGGTAGATCTATTAAATCGATGGATAATTTATTAACATTGATTTTGGACCCAGGGCACTGAGCCTCTCTTACTTCTCACAGTGCATTTGAAAGATGCCAGGAATAAGGTTGATATACACAACAGCCCTACCACACCAAGTGCTTGTACAGGGGAAATCTGACACAGAAAACAGGGAATATAGAAGAGTTCTCTCAGCACCTTAAAGCCTGAAAAAGCAAGGAGCCAATCATGTCTTTGACACGTTGTTAAATCAATTCATACAGGATTCTTATTTCCAAATCTTAACAGGACAGCACAATTAACCTACACTGGGTGGGAGCGACAGGTTTTCACATGCTTCCACCCTACAGCACAGCAGCCCCCTTCCCTTCAGGAGACAATATTTTAAGCCCAACCATGACTTTTAACACTATGTTAACATGACAGTGCTCTTCACATAACGGGCTAATCCAGCCATGTTCAATGGCAAAATCAGCAGGACATTTCTGCTGTAATACCAGGCTGCACTAATAAGCTGGTGTCACCTTAGTCACAACCAGGCAGAGCAAATGAAATTATGGCTCAGCAGTAGCCTTGTCACCAACTTGGGCACTGGGAGGGCTGAGCTACTGAAGAACAAAGATGTGTTCAGTAACTTTATCCTTCCACTTGGATGCACAGTTTCAAAAGCTGAGATGATGCTCTGCCTTTTATTGGATGCAATTCAATTTAAAGCCTGTTTCCCTAGCAGGAAGGCTCTTCTACACTTTGCTATATTTCTCTTGAGTGGCATGAAAAAACACCAAAACCTTTAGACCATTATACTTCTCAGGAGCTGCAAAGGAGCAAAATCAAAAGGAACAAACAAAAAAAAAAAAAAAAATTGATGTGTCAGCAGCAGATGACAGGTGACCTTCACGGGCTTTCAAATTAAGGGCTGTTCAATATGCTCATCTGGAAATGTACCACCCAATGATTAGCACATCTTTATTACCAAGAAGATACTCTGAAAAAGCAATATTTAATAGACTGGTTTACACAATGAGCCAGGATTGTGTCATTTGCTTGCTGGGAACCAATGTGCAGAAGGATAAAGCACTCTACTCATCACACAAGAAATCTGTGACAGAAACAAGAGATGAACCCAGTCTACTGGCCTGACTCTAACCCTAAGAAAGCATGTTGGGACAGATTTAGACCTCTCCAGGTTCTTATGCTGAATTGAAAACAACAGGTAATGGAAGATTTGAAAAGGAAAAGTTAGATATTTTCATTTAAAACAAACACCCATACAGCTTAGGTAACTAAAATGAACCCAGCAACTGAGGGATTAATCAAAGGATTTATTGACCAACAGATTAATGAACTGAATGGTCCAAATGTTTAATATAAACTAGTCTAGAGAGCATGACTAATGTCCAATTTTCATCCCTATGGAATATCATTAATACAGCCATCATCCAGAATTTAAGGCTACATGATGTTTCCAAACCAAGTTTATTTTTAGGTGCAATACCTGCTCTGGGTTTTGGTTTGTAAGGGAATAAAATCATCTCCAAGAAATGCTGCTGTACCAGTTGGGACTTTTCCAAGTGCTTCTGCAATTATCCCTGTACTGAACCTTGCGGAAATCTGATTTCCTGTAGGTTGGTTTGCACTGGTGCTGCTGCTGACAATAGAATAGAAATTGAGCTTTCAGAAGTAAAACAGAATCTAATTTAGGCCCAAAGACTTTACTACTGGTTGTGATGTGCAAAAATGAGAAAACACAGCTTGACTTTGAGAACATATTGCAGCTTTGCTCAGTTGGCAGTATCTGAAACATTTTGCTTTTTTCCTGATTTGCAACCACAAATGTTCTCTTTAATAGAATTCCAGTGGTTATTTTAACTAAGTTCCAATTATTACTAGAATAATTGTCCTCTCCAATGAATTTTCTTAAAAAATACTCCGATGATCAGGCTTTCCCTGGTCTCCAGGCAAGATGAGGACACAAGTGACACAGAACAGAGGTTACCAAAATCAGTTCCAAATTTTTCCAAGGTCTCCACATGATAAAAACCACTAAACCATGCTAGAGTGAGCAGATGGTGGAAAACACAGCTAATTGTTTCTGTTGGTTCTCTTTTGATCAGAAGATGAAGGTGGTGTTTGGGTTTTGTTGGTTTTTTTTTTAAAACAAAAATAAGCTGCACTTATACAACATTTCCATACAATTAGTCTTGTACACACAGCCTAAACAGCTAATCAAAGGACATCTACATCCCTGTTGGGATATAAGAGAGCACAGCTACCCTGACTTGTTTTCAGTGCCTTGAAGCAGCTTGGGAAGCCCTGATGCCCCTTGATTACCAATTTCCTCACTCAGCAGGGCCCTGAGCATCTCCTGCCACTGGGTTAACTGCATCCAGAAGCAATCCTGGCAGCAGGTGAAGAACTCCCAATTCCCAAGGAAAGATTCTTCAGCAAATGCAGGAGCTGGCTCTTCTTCCAGCTGGTATTTTCCAGCCTCGCCCACTGCTGATGCCCACCTGGCAGTGCTCAGGTAATGTCTTCACCTTGGAAAGGCCTGAGTGAGGATGGTGGATTTTAAAAGCCTTCCCTTGTTGTGTGGATGAAAGCTGTTTGCAGGGGATAGGTGCTGAAATGATCCTTTTTAGTATGCTGTTGAGTATTTTGTTACGGATCACACCATCTGTCCAAGCTAGTGAATGCAAATGACTCCATCAATTTTTCAAGTATAAGCTTAAAAAAAAAAAAATATGCATGTGATAGTAAAAATCCCATACAAGCACTTTCCACTGTGTTGCTATTATTTGAAATCTACCACTGAAAATGCAAGATTATTTCAAAAGCACATTCCAAATTCCTGAAAAAGATCCCCATTATTTCTAGCCTCATCGGTCTTTGTATGAAAACAATACTTCTGGCTTTTTCATCTGAATATTAACAGATACAGTACAAAGTATTTTGTTGATATTAATGTGCTTACAGCTTATTACACTGAGTTAATTAAAATCTGAATAAAGTAAAATCTGGAAATTCCGCATGTCTAATTTGTCCACTAAAGCAGCTTGGGTAATAACACCCAGCTCTGTAAGAGCATTAGGCTATCACAGTGCAGCATATGATTCTGTTCCAGCTCTATTCATTTCCCAAAGAAATGGGAAAAGCTGCCTGGCTTTATGGACAAACCATTAGCTCGTCACCTCTAGGGAAATGGTTCATCAGAGCATTTCGGCTCCAGACAGATCAGATCTCAGTCTGCTTCTCCTGCAGCAGAACCCAGAAGCATTTAGGAAGACCACAGAAGGGATGTCCCATTTGGGACAGCTGAATTCCCCCCACAGCGTGAGCCTGGATATTTTGAGAGTCAAAAGCCAGCAGCACAAGTTTTTTTTTTTTTTTGTTTGGGTTTTTTTTTTATTTATTTATTTATTACAGACACAAGTAGAAAGGTGCTGTCAGAGGGTTGGCAGAGCCAGCATTCAGACCTAAATGAGAGCTCCAGGGAGCACTACAGCATCAGGCTCTCCTTCACAAGGGAAAGATGGGGAGAAGTGCACCAGCCAGACTGGAACTTCAAACAGGCATGTAGAAGCACAGAATATCTCAGTTTGGAAGGCACTCCAACTGAATGGAGCTTCTTTTCTCCTCTGCCTTAATGCCCTGCTCACAGAAATCCTTGGAAAGCCCTTCTGTGGTGGCACAGCCACATCAAGTCTGAAATTCCCATGTTGAACACATTAAACACATTTTAATACATTAAATAATTGTGTGCACACATGAACAGGCAGGCAAAGGCTGAGCCATGCTGTCCACCCAAGGTTTCACAGCCACAAGGCTGGAACATCAGCTGGGCACAGCCTGACATCACTCACCAGCATTAATGAAGCTGTGATAATTCACACCAGCTGAGGATTGATCCCCAGAGAACCTCCACTGCCATCAGGTCTGTTAGCTGCCTGCAGCCTCTCCTGCACTGCTCTTATCCAGCACAACCTCTCACGACTGCCATGCCAGCCCCACCTTGCTCCTAAGATAGGAATTTTGCCCCAGAAAACTATAGATACTCCCAAAAAAGTTCAAATTAGCATCTAAATAATATTCAATTGCACCTGTATTGTGATCACCTTAGAAGACCTTTATGAAATTTAGTCCACATAGAATTCCCCCCTCCCCTCTCACTTCTGTTTAAGGAAGTATTTGTCTTTTCCCTTAAAACCCTTGTCTCAAAGCTCTTGTGATGGAAAGAGAAATTTAATTACTTCTTTTAGAGTGGAACAAAGCAAAATAAGGAAGATTGTCCTGCTGACTGTCATAGTAAGAGGAAAAGAATATTTGACCAAAGCTCAAATACCTGAAATTCAATAAACCCAAGTCTAAAAGCCTCAATGAGTCATACTCCTGACTAACTGAACTTTACTCCTTCAAATTTTTAGAAATTAGAAGGAGAAAAAGGCAGGAGCAAGTGTGATTAAATGACATCTAAACTGAAGCACACTTAGTGCTTTTAATAAATTTTATTTCTCCCTAAATTCAACTCCCAAGGGCTCCTTCAGCACACATTGTGGAGATAAAGTGAAAATCCTGATGGATTGCTTTGGAAAAGCTTGGTTACAACATTTCAGGGATATGCAGGCTCCAACAGAGTGCACACCAATAGCAGATACCTGCAGTCAGAAAGGAGCTGAACTTTGATCTCCAACAACAGCTCACAACAACTTCTGCCAACATATAGTTCCTACTCTCTGACACACAAAAAACCCACACTTAAGGAATGATTAATTCCAAAAAATGAAAAAGGAATAATTGCAGTAAGGATCTACAAGACATGAGCAGAAATATTCCCACATTGCCATATTCAGTTTCCTACCTCTCACACTTCTTCCACCAGCTTACCCAGGACACTGAGTTCATGTGGCACCTCCTAGAGAATTAAGCTCCATGTGTTATTCAAATACATATCCCACTGTACACAAAAATGATCAGGAAAAGCTAACACAACTCTATGGAAAGTGTTTACATCACAGCAAGACAAGAACTTCAGGTATTGCTCCTCTACACAGGGCAGTACAAAGAACTCTGACAAGCTGATGATTATAAATATTCTCTGCAGCTACAGCTCTCTCCTTCCCCAGAAATGCAGGAAAAGTGGCCAAAGAGAAACAGAGACAGATACTGCAAGTTGCCAAGATCCTTCTGAAAGTTGCCAGTTGCCATCAGCTCCTCAGCCTCAGGCCTTGCTCCTGCTGTTGGCAATTAAGAGCCCATTTAAACTCAGACAAAAAAAGAGGCAAATTTGGATTTATTAATTGCTTTTGATATAAATGCTGCAGTGAAATCCATCAGAGCCTCCTACTGGTAAATTGAGGTCATTCTGCTGCTCTGGCTGGTATCAAGTTGTCTCTTCTTTAGGCATGATGCTTTTCATCACACGTAGGCTTCACATCAAATTTACTGAAAGGTCATTTATTCCTTAATTTCTCCTCCAAGAGGATCAAAACTTCCTGCAGTCTTTCCCATGTAACCTCCTGGTAAGACCTCCAGGTTCAAGCAGGAGAACTGCAATCCTGAAAAAGCTGTGGGTCAACAGTATTTAGGACTGGCCTTTCCAAACAGCTGGAAATCAGCACTAATAGAGGAAGTTTGCCCTGCAGGAAGGGACTGAGACCATATGAAGACAGGGCAAAATGGGACCTCAGAACTGAGTGAAACTGAAGGACAAAAAGAGGTGAATCAAGCTAAGTCTTGAGCATACCAAGCTTCACAAAGCAAAATGTCACCTGACTGGTAAATAAAGAAATATCTGACTCCCACCTCATGGAAAAAGTACATTCCACCTCCAAATTCTGAGCTCTTCAGCTGCAACCGCAGCTCCCCTGAATTGTGGAGCCAATTGCATTGCATTCCTATAGCAGATAAAGCAGGTGTAAAATTCAAACCCAGCATCTGCATATCTGATCAACCACGAGAGAGTTAGGTATTGATTACATGTAGATTATTATTTTACCACTTATCATTATAATGTTCTATTACATTATCACCACGATCACCCTTTCTCTGCCTCCTCCCAGTCAATAAGATATTGTAACCTAATAACTCACAGCACAGAGCAAAAACTGTGCAGGGAAAGGAACAAAGGAACAAAACACCCTCAGTGTGCAGCATGTCATGTCTATCCTGAGCACTGATGGAGCTGCTGATCCCATCTTATTTCCAAGATAAAGCCTAGTCCTAGGGATTTTTTTTTTCAAGTCAGCATAATAATGGTTCATAAGGTGAGCCAGAAGTCCCCTGTGTCACACTGGGGACACCCAAGCTGTCCCAAACAAGTCCCTTTTTCCCAGCATTTCTCAACTCTTCCAGGACCAGACTTGAACAGGAACAAGCTGGAGCTCCAACTGCTTGGCTCCAACACTGTGTTTAAAACAAAGCCAGAAAATGTCAATTTTTTGGGGTTAACGCACATTCTTCAGCTCGAGCCATTTCAACCAGCGAGTGCAGAGGAAGCTCTCCACGGGTGGAGCAGAGGCAGGGATGGATGAGCAGCGACAGGGAGCTCACTGATAACATCAGAAGCTCCGAGCAGCACTTGGGAGGGACAGCAGAGCTGTCTGGGTGGCACTTTGTACCCAAAGGGTCCTCAATCACAGCCTTGTCCCCCGTGTGAGGACAGCTCATGTACACAAGCACCAGCTGTGAGCTCTCTGTCATAGCAGACAGGAGCGATACTTGCTCTTGCTGCAGATAGTTTCCACATATCTGTCTTTGCAGCTCTGTCTCACTTTGCTTCGGAGCAACCAACACAAATCTGATTTCCCTATTTTTTCATCTGGAGGAAGGAGGTGGGGGAGTTCAAGTTATGTCCAAGATGCATTACAGGTTTATTTCACAACCAAACAATTCATGGCATCTCTCCATTTAGATAAGAATAGCTGAAATATTTAAAAAATCCAAGAAATAAATATTACACAATTTAAGATTGTGAAGTTTATTCCTGCCTGCTAACTCCTTGTATGCACATCTTTTTTCTCCCCTACTTGTACTATAGCATTTCTTAAATTTTATGGTCAAGCTGACTTTTGACACTGAAAAAATGATATTATTTATCTTAGATCAAGTCCACATGATGAAAAAAAATTAAAACATCAACGAATTACAAATGCACAGGTACAAACAACAAAACCAAGGCAGAACCTTCTCACACCACATTTTCCAGAATTAGCTTTGTTTGCCATTAACATAGTTGATTTATATTCAATGTCTTCTCTGGGCTGTTCTGATTTAAACATCATTTTAATTTAACCACCCTTTTTTTCCGTGGGGACTTCTTGTTAAAATTCCATTCACAACACAGCAATTTCTCTAAATTACACTGATGTAGGGATGAACCGATCTTATCAGCACCACTGAACTAGCATAGCACTTAATGCAGGGGCTTTCATTATTTTTGCTGTGACATGACTTACATCAAGCCTATTTACAAACACTAAACTGGGCTGAAGGAGACCATCAGCCAGACAGGTTGGCAGGAAGACTTGACAGCAGAGGATCAAGCAAATGCTTCTATCTCTGCATTAGAAAACACAAGGAAAGCAGCAGAAGCAAAGCACACAGCAGTATCAAGGAAAGCTCAAGCAGTTAACCAAAAATTACAGAATTGGGGATGTATAGTTATCCAGCTAAACCACACAGTTTACAAATAAAAGTGTTTAATAAGACAAACATAAGCCTTTTGCATAGACCCTCCTAAAAGAGCAGAGGATTTTCTCAGCAGAAATAAGAGCTAAGGCCTCCACCAAGTGTTACATTTAATATTTCTTTACAAATTCAGATAGGCAAACTACAACAACAGCTAGGGAGGAAGGGGCCTCCTTTGATAACATGAAATGGGAAGATAGGGGGGTTTATATTTTGTTACTGCTGTGTACCAGCACTGCTCCTGGACACCAGCAGAACAGACTGCAGTGCTCACTATTATGCTCCAAACATGTTTTCTCTGCTTGTCAGTCAAGAATGAGATAATACTGAAAAGAGGACATTTATTAGAGGCTTTGTTCAATCTACTGCCTTTCACACACATGCAGGATTTTCTTCTACTTCATTTTTTTCTTTCTTTCTGAACTAGGAGAGCCAACCTTTTTTCCTTTCAAAGCAAAAGGCCAAGCCAAATCTTAGGTAGATAAGCAGAATACTCACTCAACCTCTGTCCTCCAATATTTCACGGTTCACAGTTGACAGTCATAACAGGATTTTGAATCTCGACAGCAGCCAGCATCGTGCTGGTACTATTGAAAACCTCCCTAATGGCACTGCCAGCAGGAGGGAGATAACAAGAACTCAGGTGTTTACCTTCCAGAGCAGCAAGGGAAGCAGTGGAGCAGAGAGATATTCAGCTGCCAGACTCACCACCTTCTCTGCCTTATTAAGGGGAAAAGAGGAAAGATTAAACAAAAAGTGCCTGGTGGCCCTAAAGTTTCCTGGAAACAGCTCTTCAGAAGCAACCTGCCATTGCAATGATGTTTTAAAAGTGCCCTGAAAGGTGGACAGGACAGTGATGCTTTAAAAACAAGCCCTTGGAGGAGGGACAGGACAGTCCCTCAGCTCCCCCCTCCTTCCCATTTCAGTGCAATCCAATAGAAATAATGCCATGCAATTGCTTAAGAGGAAAGAAAAGGCAAAGCTTAAAAGGTCTATCAGATTTCAGTACAAATCTGCCACTAGAAAAAAAAAGGTCTTTCATCTTGTATGCAGGTGACATTTGAGAGACAGGTACCCACTAGGTATGCAGGTTAAAGCTCGCCTCATCAAATTTCAATTTTTGGCTGCTACTGACTGACAGCATCCAACTGTTTCTATGCTTAAACTCAAGACACCCAAATCAGCAGCAATTTCATACCATATGCTCCAAGTAAAGGTTTTCAAATACTCCCACAGTCAAGCCATGTCTGGCAAGAGTTGTGAATTTTCTTTTTTTTTTTTTGATCCCCAGTTTCACCTTGAAAGCAGCTGAATATCAATGAAATAAAAATATCATAATCCCTTCTATTTTCTGTACACAGCACGAAGATTGAGAGGCCATTAAGTAAAAATTGCCAATATGACTAAAATAGCTGTTTTAAGCAGTGTAGAAAACTGACCAGATAGAAACATCTTGCTCTTTTGATCAATAGCAATTTCCCCTTGAATGTTTATGCATTGATGTTTTAATGAAAAAGACCCTGCTTTAAGATGTTCAGTCTCCAGTAGAGAAAATAGTATATTTAATTTTAGTAAAGTGCAAACAAATCCCATTTACTAGACATAGGAGGCTAAAAGGGAATTTGAAAGTTGGTTGTAGTAAGATCTAAGATGAGCAGTCACACTGACTCCATAAGACAATTAGGCTGAGACTCATTTTCTAAATTCCACTAGAAATTACCATTCCTCTTGAAATGCTTGATAGCTACAACAGGTCAATTCTGAGTTAAATTCTGAGTTAAATTAATTCTGAATTGCTGTGGGGACTTTAGAAGTGCACCCTGATATCCATCAACCTGCATCCCAGTCAACACCATAAACCACACACCTTAATTATGCCCCCAGAAGAAACAGAATTCAGCTGAACAGATATTTACTATTTATTTACAGAAAGGCGTGTTAAAGAATTTCTCTCAGCCGAAAAATATTCTCCAGTTTCAAATGTAAGGATTGCAGAAAAATGTCAATTTTTTCAGACTACCTTGCCATCCTGCAGTAAAACAAGACTGTCAGAAAATGAAACTCAACATTAAACTTCAAAGTAACTGTGTACTTCAACAGAATGGAAATAGCATTTATTTACATCGATACATAAAACAAGCATCTCAGGCTTGTTGGAGGCATTTTAACATCATTTAATAGAGGCACTTTGCAATCTTAGCACTTTGTAATGTGTTAACACTGCTTAGCAGAGTCTTAAAAAGACAAACATAAACTATTAATATTTTATGTGCCAAGATCTTCAGAAGTCTTTGGGGCTATTGATTACTTCAACCCATTAAGTGCTATTTTGATCTTAAATAGCTGGAGATATCTGCAAAGAGATTCAAGCTAAGTGGTAATGGCTATTTTGAGAACAAGCAGCTTTTTGGCAGTTATCATTACTGATAATGAAGTTTTCACTTTAGAAGCCACTAATCAGTAAACAATAGCTGCTAGGTCAGTTTTGTCCAAAAGACTATTTCATCCTCTATTTCTTTATTCCCTGATTCCAACATGTTTGAGTCCAGCTCTTACCAGGAGCACACAGACCAAAAAATGACCATGAAATTTACAGCACGAGTTTTCTAATTGTGTCATTTCTGCTTACACTTCTAGAAAAGGCTGAAGATAAGACTTGAAGTTTGCTTGCAACAGCAAAAACAGATCACAGCACAACTGGGATTAAAAAAAAAAGGAGAAGCTTACTTAACTACATTTTGTCTACCAGTTCTTCAATATTTCCTTTTAACAGAAGGAAACAATTTCCACCTAGTGAATGAAGAATCATCAACACCAAACATCTTCTAAAAAATTAAAATGTCAATGTATTCTTTGAATTAATGCTTATCTGTAATTTACATCTTCACTTTGATATTCATACCAATGGTCAATTCAGAAAGAAGTATGGTAACATGCATGCCCATGCTTTGACCTTGTAAATATTTAATCCTAGAGTTAATAAATGAAAAGAAACTCTTTTCAAATTCCCAAAATGAAGTGCTTAAACAGTTACGAAGGTATTTGCCCAGATTTGGTGTTTTGTTCTTGAGGTTTTTTGTTTGTTTGGGGATTGTGTGTTTGGATTTTTTTAAAAAATATGGCATTAAAAAAAACCAAAACCAGGAATACAAACCAAATTCCACTGAAAAAACAGAAAGTTTGCCACTTGCTTTACTGGCAGCCACATGAAGGCATCAGTGTTTATCTCCCTTGAGCCTTCAGTGATGTCAAGGTAAGCACTTGTACCTCAGGAGCTGGAATTTTTCTGTATGCAGCTTTTTCTGCTATCCACAGAAGATTGTCCACTGTACATGGAATTAAATCGAGAGTGTGTACTTCACAAAAATCATCTTTTGAAGGAAAAAAACCAATCTGAGTGAAAACATATTGAAGTAAAAAAAAACCACAACAAACAAACCCACCCCTTTCTTCCACAGAGAAGAATTATTCTGAAGGTAAAAGATCACTACAAAGAAACTAGGGGAAAAATGAAAACTCACATTACTTTGAGCAGTACAGCTTTATTGCTCTGTATCTGATCCACAGCTGATTTCTGGTTGCTGCAAAAGAGGATCTGCAATCTCACACACACTTTTACCAGCATGGGAAATGGGAATAAGCAATTTCCCTACCAAAAATTTAAAAAAAAAAAATTCCACCCTGAGAAAGGCATTAATAATCACATCAGCCTAGGACTGGAAACAGCCCAGAAAATTGCTTGCTCCCACTTACTGATACAACAATCTGCTACAACTGGATTTGTTTTATTTTAGGCAATACAGTGAACTGATGTAGTAAGCAGTATATATCTCAGTAAGATCAGTATCCAAAAGGCACAAAAACAAGTCACTTCTAATTCACAGTCACCATCTATCAGAGTAAAGCAAGAAAAACCAGTGTATTACTGCAGCAAAATAGCATCACCTATTTCCATACCAGGTTACAAAAATGCCTTGATTTTCTGCAGGTGATGTATTTTAGTAGTGATGTTATCCTGTCCCTCCAGAGTTGAGGATTGGTTTAATCATAGCACAACATGCATTTCAAACACCTTTGGGAAGTGATTGATGATATGAAATTCTAAACCTTAAACCCCAAAACAGATAATATGCTAACTGGCTGAAAAAACCACAGAGGTCTAGCAGTTGCCTCCATGACAAGGAGCAACTGCATTTTTCTTTTTCCTCACCCAGTTTTGAGCTGCCTCAGATTCTACTGGGAATATTAACAAAGCACTGTTTACAGCTCCTCCACCTGTACACAGAAAAGTGTCTCAGTTTTTGTTTTACAATTACCTTTCAGAAAAACTGTCTGCCTGTGTCCTGCTCACAGCTGATTTATCTCATTGATCACACTGTAGTGTGAGACTGTCAATGACTCAGAGTGTCCTTCTGCTTAGGACTTATCATTAAAAAATTATGTTAATTAATGCAAAACAAACTAGTCAGGAAGCCCATCATTTATAAGGTTAAAAACAAGGACTTGAAAGGATTTTTTTTCTGGCTAGCCTTAGGGTGGAATAAAGGTGTAGAGTTGATATCAAGTATGTTTATTGAAGTTTTAGGCACAGAATCTGTTAAAAACATTATCCCACTACATCTTAACTGCAGGTGCACAATGCACAAGATTTGTATTTGATGTTCTCCTATGATGTACAACCCTTCCTGTAAATCCCTAAAAGGCATTTCTTCAGCTCCCTGTGCCCATCTCTTCCAGAGTCCTACCTAATAAAATCTTCACTTCACCTGAGGAAAAGGCAGCCCTGATGTCCCAGCTCTCCTTTCCCTTCCCAATGCCCTAACAGGACCAGCTGACTCAGAAAAAAATCACAACACAAGCCAATCTGCTCCAAGTTAAGAGTGTTTGACAGGAAAACAAAAAAGAACAAATTGAGCTATTAGTCCCTATAAAAATGTTGCAAAAAAACCCACCTTGAGAAATCACTTTGAAACAGTGATTTTCAAGGGCATTCAATGGATGCTGAATGACAAACTCAAAGCTCTGTTTCTTGCAAGATATTTTTTCCTACTTAGACTCTGGTATTTCTCCTCAGAGATTAAATCCCCTTCTCCATACACAGCACAGAAATCCAACCATAAGAGCACAATTCCACCTACAGCAAGATCTCAGAGCAGGACTGAGCTTCACCTTAAGCAGTGCCATAGTTTAAAAATGACAAATCTGTTGGTGCAACCTTTGCTACTCGAGCCAAGAGGTTTCTGCATCCTCCCAGGAGCACATTGAGTTATCCAAGCTGGCAGCAGAGCACAAAAGGAGAGTCAAGACAGTTGTTCCAGCAGGGATGCTCAGGCTGGGCTCTTCCTGCAGTGCAGGGCAGAGAGGAGAGCAGGGAATGCACGCAACAGGGAAGGAAAGGTCAGGGACAGAGCTCAGAGATAAACTGCCTTCAGGCTCCTTCCCCTTGGAAAGGGAGAAGTCATCTACAAGCACCCCTGGGAAGAAAGAGGGGGTTGGTTTTTAAAAGCATTTATATCCCTGTTAATTATAATTATTTATTATATACATATATATACAATTAAACAAATCAGGGCTCACAAGCCAAAGACAAACTGGTCTAACCTCCATCCCCATGTAACCTCAGATATAACTAGTGCCATGGGACCTTCCTAGCTCTTTATCCATTTCTTCCCTCAGAAGGGCAAGGTGCTGTTCTTTTTAAACTAGTGTATAACCAGGGCATTTCAAATATCAGGTACAAGACCAAAACCAACATCTTTAAGTGCTCTGAAAGTGCAAAGAATTATTTTCTAAAATAAGTAAATACATACCTAAAGGAGGGGGAAAAAAGCCAAACAGATTTTTGTCTAAAAGATTAGCAAGACCCACACACTTTCCACCGAGTCAGTAAGCACTGAGACAGCAATAAGAGAAAGGAAATTGAGAGCAATTTCTTGTACAGGATTGCTGTTTTGCTTGACCCACAGGAAGCAGGGAAATGCTATTTATGACACCAACAGGAAAGAATAATTTCTGAAGCCAGATAGTATTGCTGTTTTCATTTCTATTAAACTAATGGACATAAATTCGAGACATTTAACGATTCACTAAATCCCACAAAAGGCAGCAGCCTACTGCTCCCAGCAGCAGTGCTTCCCCAGAGCTCGTGCCAAGCTGTTAAGAGAGCAGCACATACAAGTGCTTTATAAATATTTCTGCAGGACTGTAAATACCCAGTTCAGTGGGGAATACCTGTGTACACACAGGAAATACCACTGCTAATGCAACATAAATAGAAGAAAAAAAAACCAACATTCCATTTTTTGCAATATCAACACCACAGCCCCTTGACCATCATCTCACAGCAGTGGCTACCTACCCCTCCACATCAGCATCAGCAGCTACAAGATCACAGAATGGTTTGAGTTGGAAAGGAACTTAGAGATCTTTCAGTTCCAACCCTCTCCTATAGCATTGGAACATGCACAAGACACTTAATCTTTAACTCCAAAACCACTAATTATTTACAGTTCTTCCCTAACACCTATAGTGTTCTGCTAGCATTTTTATTCACAAGCCATTGCTAACATCTTCCAACTTATCTTCTCCTTAATCAGCCATTCTGCATTTCAGATGTAACTCTCTACATGGAAATAGCTGTACCAAGTGATAAAATTTAATCTATTTGTGTTTACACAAAGCACTGTTCATTTCACATTCAGGATCTAACACACAGATAAGCCTTACTGCAAGAGGCATAACTGGGAAAGCTCACTAAATAAAGGACATTGGGATGCCTGTGCTGGTTTTCTCTGGGGTAGAGTTAATTTTCTGTAGAGCAGCTGATATGGAGGCATGGCTTGGATTTATGCTGGAAACAGTGCAGATAATACAGGGATGTTTGAGCTGCTGCTGAGCAGTGCTTACACAGAGAAAAGCTCTTTCTGCTCCTTGTGCCAGCCCACCAGCAAAGCAGCCTGGGGGGACACAAAAAGTTGGGAAGGGACACAGGTGGGACAGCTGATCCCAGCACATTAAGCTAGGGGGGTACATTTGGAGTGATGCTAGATGTAAGCACAATTTCTCTTAAATACGCATGGAAAGACAAAAGTAGAGTATTTACCCTACTTGAAAACATTGTTGTGCCAAGAGGACCACTGAAGGTTTCCCAAATTCATAATTCAGCCCACACTGGAAAGAACATAAAGCACACAACAGATGCCCCAGCCTAGTTCTGACTTGGGCTTTAACTCACAGAAGAAACACTGTAGATAAAACTTGGCTCTTTCCATTACCTACAAGGTCAATCCCCATTCCACAACCCCAATTACAGGGTTAGCTATCTGACAAGCAGCAGTTTCATCTAAAAGAGACATCCAGGAAGGAATTGGTTTCTTATTTTCCCCTGCAAACAGGAAATTCTTCACCGAAGGGACAAGACAAAGTGTTACTATTTGCTGGGGCCTGAAGTAAGTGTAGAGTTACTACAGGCAGAGTAAGGGACACTGCAAACACATACACCCAACTCTGCTGGTAATCAGATAAATGACTCATGCACACCAACAAAAAAATCAGAATAGCTTCTGGACTTCTCCCTAAACACCAGACAGACCCTTTCACAAGCAGCAAGTCAATATTACAGAAGCTTCACAGGAAAACGTGTGCCAGAACAAGCCGTGCACATAGTGATTGTTGCTATCTTCTTCCAGGCTTCCCCATCTTTTCAAACGGGCATCTGCATAATTCTTCTGTTCACAAGATGAACAAACACACACCCCATTAGCAAAACCATCAGTGACATCATGAGTTTGTTTCTATAAACCATAATTATGTGAACAGCAGACCACAGACTAACACCAAAAGCAGGAGGCCACAGATTTATGCTTTTGGTACCACCAGCAAGGGATATAATAGAGAAAAGAACCACCCAGCAAGCCCTGAACAACCCCAACACAAAAAAACCCCAAGACATGCAACTGCCCGAAAATAGGAAAGAAGTTACTGAAATAATATTCTTTACTTTGAGCTGCCTACAGCAAGAAAGACCTACTTTAGAGACACATCTCCACCTTAGTCACTTTAAGTACATTTATATAAATAAACTTAACAATTTGATTAGTCATCTATGAGTACTATAGTAAGACTTATTTTAACCTTTTAAACTTTGGGTTTACTCTTCATCACCGAGAACATGTTAATTTGAAGTCAACATTAACCCTAAGCCTCCAATTACACTGTCACACTCTCAGTGAACACTAATACAGCTGGTGTTAATATTTAAAATAAGGAGCTAATTTTGTATGGAAGGAAGTTACAAAAAGGCACAAACTTTTTAGAAGTCACTGTAGTTTCTAAATTACAAGTAGAGGCCAAGAAAAGGTCATTGCAAACCAGCACCACTGTGATTCTTCACAAAGGTGGGCTCTACTCCACATGTGCTTTTAGAACTGATCCTCAGATCTTAAACAAAATTAATGGAAACATAATCCTCATGCAACCATCTGCACAGAGGAAATAAGAAAACTATCATTAAGGATCCAAGAGTTTCTTACATTTTGGTCAGGAGTGGGAGCAATTAGAGCATTTTTCTGTTTTTAAAGACATAGCACTTGTCACTTCGTTGTACTTGTGGTGGACATGACTGCAGATGACTGTCTTCCCTCAAAGAAGAGATTTTCAAGTACAAATTTAAATGGCAAAAGTGTTGTTTTCGTTGCAAACATAACGTTTTAAATAAGTAGGTACTTAGTGACAGAGCAACTGTCCAAATCTTCTAGTGACACTGGAATGAGGAAGCAACAAGCTACAATTTGTTGGGGTTTTTTTAAGCTCATTATTCCTTCCACTATTTGGAACAGCTGGTAGAAGTAATCATTTGGCAAGGTCTGTTAAGGATTTAAAAAAAAAAAAAAGTGTATTTGCTATGGTAGATTACATACTTTAAACCAAAATGAAAGGCTGAAACATACAAATATTTATGAAAGAACAGGGGGTTTCAGACTTCCAAATTGTGCAATAAATATGCATGCACACACGTTAGTTCAGATAAACACATCCCTTTCATTTTATGCTCCACTGTTTAACTCTTTTCACAGATCCATCTTCACAACCTTAGAGATTCACTGAAATGCTGCAGATACGCAGCACAGTCCTGTATAATATAATAATAATAATATTAGTAATATTAATCAGTAAACCACACATCACCCACCACCCTGAAGATGTCAGGAACAAACATGCTGGTGGCTCTACCCTTACATGAGAAAGCCCTGATGTCCTAATAACCCCATGAGACTGTTATGTTCACATATCCAAACTTTCAAACCCCAAATTTTAGGCTTTCATTTGTACCTAAATGAGTATCACCACACAGTTTGCACCAACTCATCCTCCAGTGGAAGGCTACAAATAAGATGTTTTCCTGCTCTTAGAAGTCCATTGAAACAAAATACTTCTTCAGCAACATCCTTGTCACACCAGTCGAGGGAAACACATCATTCCTAATGACACAATGACACTGCCAGTCTTATCCCATCAGTTCAGATGAGCATTAAAAAGTTTGACTGGCTTGGATGCACCACTGAACAAAATCTACCAGGTTTTAATGAAAGCATACAGGAAGAGGAGTGTTAATTAAGTTCTGATTCTGGTTCATTCCTTGCTGCTACAGAGCCCTGGAATTACAGATATTCCACTGATGCAGAGATACCTCAAAAGCCTTATTTCAGACTATTTATACACTCAAACCTTGCAGTAAGTTACACTGGGAACCTGAGTAGCAAGAATCAGAGATGAAATGCTTCTAGATATAGTCCTGTACCTTTATATACATCATCCTAGTATTTTCAATGCTACTTAGCAAACCACTCATAATAATCACTCAAAGGTCTAGAATGAGGGTCAGATAAAACCAAAATACCATTTAAAAAGAAACTGAATGGTAAAGGTTTCAGTCATCTCAAAATACCCAATATTTGCTTGAAGAAGTGTAACAGATGGCCCAGAAACTACTCTTTCTGGCTTTCTCCTAGCAGCCCACGACTCCTGGACCTGTGCCTACACCAGACCTCACCACCAACCAACAGAGGTAAGTGCAAGGACTGCATGGTAAAGCAGGAGAGAAGAGCCACAAGAATCTGATGGGGAACCTGCTGACAGCACCTGATCAAAACACACACTAATTGATTAAACTTTTAGGCTAACGTTCAAAATGCATGCTCAAGGACAAGTCATACAGGTCGTTCTTGCCTAAGACAGGTATTTCAGCTACCAACCACACAGGTTAAGCAAGAAGAAAACACTTCTTTATCTACTGGCTTTTTTATTACTCGCTCACTGGTGTGTATTTTAAATCAACTCATATTACTAAAATGGATTCCTTTATGTGGTGAAATAATATGAACAATAACACACAAGTTTCTCTGCTGGAATAACTGCCTCTAGTGCAACCATGAGAGTGCTCAAACTGGCAACACAGTGCTCATTTTCCAGGGGCATTGCACCCACGCCTTGAATTCACCAAGAAAACAAAACGTATTTCTTTAGGGAAAAAAAAAGCTGTCAGAATCAATATCACAAGTGAGCTAGTCCCTATCCAAGAGGGAATCTTTTCAACCGAGTATGAGGATTTCAGACTCAGCCATTAACTTGCAAAGGCTCAGAACAGAGAGCTTCCCAGTCCCACATTCAAAGCAATGTGACCATCGTGCAATTTGCTAACACAGCGCAATAGGCCAGTTCTGCCTTCCAAACCACTACCAGACTTGTTCCTGTACACAGCAGTATTCCTCTCTGAGCATTTTAATGAAATATCAACCATTTCAGATGGAAAAGATATGCACTGTTTTGTGGCTGATATTCATAGGACTTCTCGTGTTATTCTGTGCTTCACTCCTTGCCTCTAAGCCATTAATTGCAAATGACTGTGCTGCTGGGGAAAGTGTATCTTTGGAAATGCAAGACTGGAAAACCCTAGAGTTTCATGGAAAGTATTTTTCTATTTGCACAGTAGCAGGTCTCCAGCAAGCACGACCACTGGGCACTGCCTTTCTCAGGATTCTCTCTGTGTATTTCAGGATCTTACCCCAGGTCTGAAGTGGCCAGGATACTCCAAGGACAAGCTTAAAAAGAACAAAGAGCAAAATAAAGCCCCTTACACAAGGCCTCAAATGAGAAAATCCATTTTTCTCTAGAGCATATTAGCATAATCACAAGACCTCACTTTTGTTAGACAGAAAATTCTTCTGTTGATCACAGAGGGAAACTCACGGCAGAATCGGAAGAGTCTAAGTCAGACTGACGAATTCCAAGTACCCTGGGAAATAACACAGGCCTTAATATCACCACTGCCTGTCTCCAGCAAAATGCAAATTAGCTTGTGAAAAAGACTGCAAACCCCTTCCCTCCTCTGAAAACCAACAAATTCTCAGCTTTTTTCTGTCTTTCACTAGTTTGCTGCGCTCTGTTGCTGAAGCTTGGATGGACCACTGGGGTCATGGAGAATAAGCACAGCTAATCTATGTCAGTCAAAAACTGGAAAGATTATAGCTAAAAACCACAGCAGAATATGCCCTGAAACACAGTAATGTTCTGTGCCAAGCTTCTTGCTTCTCCATTTTCATCGCTTCAGTGGAGAAGGAAGGAACTGAGACAATTATTGTTACAAACAGGTTAGTGCATCTTCATGGACAGAAAGATCTGGGCAAAACCACCACCTCTTATTTCTGGTTTCAGTTTGGTGTGTACCTTTCCACAAAGAAATAATGGAGTCCCTGTCCCAGAGCTCTCACCACCTATTTAGACAAATGTAAAGATGAAGTTTGCAAAGACAAAGTGTGCAAAGACACAACCTTTCAACAATTTAACACAGTTTTTCATTCTCATTTGGTGTATACTTTTGAAATACAGGTCAGAGCCAAACAGTCAGTGTAAGAGGAAATAACAATTTGAACATTTTTAGTGAGACCACTGTATGGTTTCTCTGCTGTTACTGTATGTAATATCTGCATAACTAACTTGTTCCAACTGTGGTTTTTCTCCATGGAGCACAAGATTTGCTGTTCAACAGCCTTCCCTTTCCAAGGCTGCAGAAAGAAACAGGAGTAAATTGATATCACTCTTTCTTTGTATAAGGATTTCCACAGTGGTGCGAATTTTATTTAAATTCATTTTCAAAAGTAATTTCCCCTGCTCCTTTAAGTCTATGTGAGCTTATATCCCAGCACACAGCAACTTCAGAGCAGACTTCTAGAATTTGTCACCTTTAGTACAACATTCAAAACAGGCTCAGAACACTACAGAGGAAGGAACAAATGAAAGGCTTTTTCATAGCCACAATCCTGTTTCATTGAACTTGCATCCCTCCCATCATCATATCTCCTGGTTCAGTTTTACTGAAATATTCCTGCACCTTCTCCGCTGGCCTCTGCTTTTATCCAGAGCTTTTCTGGATAAAAATCTCCCCTGTTTCTGAGGAAACAGATATCCCCCTCCTGCCTAACCACTTACATCACCGAGGAAATCATCCCCTTGATTGCCCTAACAGTACATTAGCAGTTAAAAATATATATATTCCACCACTTAGCCTTGTGTGCCTGAAAGAGCAGATGATGCCCACTCAAGCAGCTTTTCTACACTCAGATCCCCCATCAATTTCAATGCAAATTCCCCATGGAGAATGACTACAAAGACAGGGCTCCTGCAAATATTTATAGCATAATTCAACACGGTTAATGAAGTAACCATGACACAAACCAGAAAGAATACCAGTTTAATATGTCAGTCCTTAGCCACATGAATAGAAATTAATATATACACGTAGATACCATCTAAATCATGGAACAACTACAGGCTCAGCGTTGCTAAATAGTTCAGCTGTAACAACAGGAAAAAAAAACTTGAATTCTGAAAGATAAAGAAGTTTAATGGACAAATAAACAGTAGAATAACTAAATTTCACTTTAGGGAAAAAAAAAATGTGGAAAATCAGCATAGATGACCTAATTTATAGTTCAGTTTTTCTTGAGTAGATACAGTGATATACAAACTACTTCAATACTAGCAAAAAGGAAAAAAAAAAGTGCTTCAGGTTAAATGCCATCAACAAAAAAAAAATAAATAAACAATTGAAGGACATGTACTTACATGAAAGGTATCCAAGTATGATAATAGTACCCAACTCTTAATTTCCAATCACCAGTTTTACACCTTTTACACATTGCCTGAGAGATAAGTTCCTAGTATCAAGTGCTTATCAGTGCACACACTGGCAATTTCAAGCAGTTTTCCTCAGAAAAAAACCAAGATTTCTAAGCTGCAGTCATCTCATTTTTACAAGCATCTGCTATCTTTATTGCTTTAGGATTTAACATTCAGAAGGGTATATGCAGCATCTAGTGATTGAAAAGATTTTCCTCCTCACAGTAAAATCCCTTAAAAATATGCTTCCGTGTTCATATGCTCACATTTCAGTCATATTAGGGAAACTGACAGAAATTAACCTAAAACCTAATATTCTACTCCCATAACTACATAAAAATCATACTTCAATCTACTACTCCTACCCTTGCTTTTCCAAAAAATAACACTTAAATTATATCCAATGTGTGAAGTCAACTATATTAATCCCCTAATTAGATATTCTTTCTTTTCCCATTACCCCAAAAATTGGTATTTGACGCAATGGAAGTGTGCACAACACGTTATTAATCACTGTCAACAATGTGAAAGGTTGCAAAGATAACTGCTCATCGTTATAGAATCTGGGCACGTGGCCAAAAAGGAAAAAAAACACACACACACACATGGATATTAAGTTATCATCAATGGTTGTGAATAGTTTTTTGGCTTCCAAAGTTCAATACTTGAACATCTGACATGCTGCCATGTTCTCCTCTCAGGCATTAAGGATGGAAAGGAAGCTATTAAACAGTCACCATGTTGGTTTATGGCGTCTTTGACATTATCTGCAAATCAGACAACACTGCATTACAAATAAAAACAAATGGTATTTATCCAGCCATTAAACACAAATCAAGACTGAATGCTTTCATAATTTAGAGGCTGTAAAAAACTTCTAAATTGAAATCCACTTTCTAGTTTAATAGGAATGGATATAGGAATGGAAAATAACTCGTAATGTAAAAAGCACTCTGGATTACTAATCTTAATTGGCAACAAAAGATTATCATTGAATAATCATCATAGCAATTGACTTGCAATAGAATAATTTCAGCATATTATTCTCTTCCAGAAGAAAATCAGTCATGCCAAACTCCCAGATGAATTTGGTCACAATAACTGGACACCCCTTAAGTTGGCTAAAAACACATGCAGGCTTTAAGGAAACATAATTAGATCCTGTTGTATCCTCCGAGGACCACACTAACAGACTTCACATTACCTCTCTTCAAAAAGGGCCGTGCCCAGCTGGGGCAGCAGCCACAGCACACTCTGGGGCACTTCCTGCAGTGAGAGGTTGTTAATAGTGTATTTGGAGGTTCATCAGGGATGGGGGGTTGTTTTCCTGAGCCCAGGAACTGATGCAGCTGAGGAACCACTGGGCAGATGGAGCACAGCTACCAGCACTGCCTGTGGGACACACAGACTCTGTCCTCCTCTCACCATTCCCCAGCTTAGACTCTTTCCCCTTCAGAGAAGATTCTCTAGAAAATAAGAAAAACCTGTTCTCTGTCCTGAATATTTGAAGTACACCTGCTGAAAAGGCTTAACTGTAGAAGCTGCAATCATAACCACTACTGCAACCAATAAAGCAGGACACGAGAGACCTTTATACTCTGCTCTCACCCAAAATCCTGAAATCTATTCAATAAATCAGTGGTTTGCTTTGAAGATACCCAGTGAAACAAGCTAATTAACATGTATGATTGGTTTATACAGGCACCTCTGGTGACATTCAGAACATCTGGGTACAGTCTTCATCCTAAATCCTTCCACACTTGATAGTGACCAGATTTTACTGCAGAACGAAGTGTTATTAGTCATGATGCATCACCTTATAAAGCAGAGGAAATGACAGGGAAGAGAGGACAGCAGTTACTGCTCCATCATCTTCAAAAATATGTACAACTGATGTAGATCAGACAAATTCTTCAGCTGCCCTTGCTCCCCAAGAGCACAGGGGGATCACCTCCATTTCCACACACACCTCTGGCTCTCTGGGACATTTTCTCTCAGCCCAGTTGCTGTTTTCAGAACACCCCAGAACTCTGTACAGACAGGAACTGTCTGTACCTCCATGCACAATTGAAAAGCCACTATGGAACAGCAAAAAAAAAAAAAACCAAAAAACCCCAAAACCGCTGCTTTGGAACCATTGTCATTTACAGGCTATAGAGCACCATGGTTTTGTTGAGGTTTTTAAAGGTTGAGGGGTTTTTTTGTGTGTATTTGGGTTTTTTGTTATTGTTTAGAAATAAAGACAAGCAGGTACTTCAATTTTTAAGCAGGTTTCCTCATATGAGGTGAATGCTTGCATCACATTTGCTTTCCTGTTGCTTGTGTTCTTGTCTGCAAGGCTAGAACAAGTTTTTCTCATCATTTATCAAGATTATCCATTTCTAACTTTCATTTTACTTGCAGCAACAAAAACCCCAAACGAAAAACAAAACCAGCACTGCAAGATCAAGCCAGTTCTCCTCCAGCTTCCTATCCTCCATCACTCTTTTATTCTCCCTCATCCTGACATCAGCCAAAGATCATGGAGCAACATTGCCTAAATGCCACAAGCTGGATTCATTGGAAAATAATGCCCACCCCCAAAAATAAAATAAATAAATAAATTTTAAAATTTTAAAACCTCAAAAAATTAGCTTAATACACGGGGAATCCTATACTGAGTTGTGTGTCTCACATTATTGGAACTTACTCAGGTTGGGCTAATTCCCACCAGCCAGCTGCAGCACTTCCCAACTCAGATCCTGCAGTAACAACACAGAGAACGAGGGAGGGAGGTTTTTCTTTCACACCTCAGCACTTCACACACTCCCCTCCTGAACCACAGAGCTCCATCTTTCCTCCTGTTATTTACAACTGGAAACTAATATTCTCCTCCATGAAGAGAGATGCTTATACAGATGGAAAAATCCAACAGCTACACCTACAAGCTGAAAACAGATTACCTACATATAAAGACTGGTGAATATAGAAAACTAAAAACAAAACATTGGGGTTTTGCCATTATTGATCACAATGCATGTTACAAAGCCTGGATTTTCTGCTAATGCCACTCAACTCAGGACATATATTCTGTCTCATTGTGATTTCACCAAAGTATTGAACACCTTGACTTCCCACTCATACTGTAAATACAATGCATGACATTAGACCACCCACATCAATTTAAAGTTCCAGGCTCTTAGGAAAGCAATCATCTGCCTATCTATCTAGAAAGGCCCTTGCCTGTACATGCTTCCATCTATTCTGGCATTTCAATGTGCTGTACTGCACTCCAGCTCACTACATAGTTTACACAAGGTGAAAAATCTCCCCCACACTCACCTTTCATCCTCTGCCAAGCTGGTGTGTTATGCCATGTCATCTGAGTTTTAAAAGGATGCACCCATGTATTTATTTTTCCCACCTGATAAATATTTATGAATATTTTATTCCAGTCCTAACACATACACACTGTAACTAATCTTCCTTTTATTTAGTCAAGCATCTTAAAGCAAAAGGAGTTTGAAGACAGGCTATTTCTACTGCCAAGCCTGAGCTCCAGAAGTCAGCATATTAATCAAAATGATGCCAGTTTGGAAGGCAAATTAAAGAGACAACAACAACGGCCCAGAACATAAGATTAATGAGTTTCACATCAGCGGAGTGCGGCATTTAAAATCTGCGAAATTAAATGTTTGAAATAAAGTTCTCTTCTGGTGTTTTGTGATGGTTTTCTTATTCACAGGATGTGAGCTATCAGCCTAAATAACACTAAAGCACAAACATCGTGCAATTAAAAGATAGTTGATGCAACATTCATTCATTTCTAGTATCTTATATTAATTTTGATCAAGGCTGATATGGGAAACACATACTTTTAATAACTGAATTAGCACTATCAAGTTTTTATTTGATTAGTTTAACATTCACACTGTGAACCAATGGAACAGTAACAGAACAACTGAGTTCCAGTTCCTGCCCATACCACAGAAAAATTAACTACAATCCACCTTTCTGTACCCTAAGTCTTGAAATTCTGTGATCTCTGCAGTTTCTAACCACTATCACTTCTACTGTGTTCACAGGGTTTACTTAAAAATTTTCAACATCACAGGACTAAATTGACGACATTTTAAAAATTCATTACCTTGTTTGACATGATACAGCAAACATCAATGAAGAAAACGAGGCATCTGAATTAGGAAACTTCAGAGAGAGACAGTGAAATCACACAGGCAATTCCATCTGCCTTGTTACATTTTTGGAGTAG
This sequence comes from Entomyzon cyanotis, assembly GCA_024500445.1. Classification (NCBI taxonomy): domain Eukaryota; kingdom Metazoa; phylum Chordata; class Aves; order Passeriformes; family Meliphagidae; genus Entomyzon; species Entomyzon cyanotis. The sequence continues at coordinate 3,374,016 of JAKEPQ010001029.1, forward strand.
TCATATCAGATGTATGTTGTTTATCCAAAACAAATCCTCCAAGTTACTGTGGATCTGATAGTCACTGCTGTCATCACAACGAAGAACTGAAAGACTTCAGAAAATAAACTGCAAACTAAACACTTGCAGCACGTAGAGTTCTCATTTTCCACCTCTAAGTGAGGTTTTTCATAACAAGCCCACCTTGTCTCTATTGATTTCTCAACTATTATCAGATCTCAGAAGCTACTCCCTTGCCCCTCAGCTCCCTTGAATACAACTCCTTTTTTTTAGTGCAGAATACTTGAAAAATAGCTACAGCAAGTCTGAGTACATATTTATTACCATCAATGTGCCATAGCCTCAAGAGACATCCACGCATCATAATCGGTTAGCAACGAAAAGGAATCACAGTCTTCAATACCATGCTATTTTTTCCATAATGCTGCAAGGACAAGCTAATTTGTAAGCCAGATCATTTCTTTCTAAAGGATGAATGACAGTCTTCTGTAAAGAAGGGATTTTTATCATTCTGCCACAGAAAGGGCAAGTTTTTTCGACAAAAAAAATTATGTCCGTGCTCTCACTGACTTTTACTTCCATGGGAATGCTGCAGGAGCCTCTCAGTCTCCCAAAAATGGGTCTGGTTTCCATCAGAAGCTGCAGGAGACTCCTGAGCAATTGGAGACAGGCTGAAGTATCTACACTGGCTCCATCTCCCCACAATGCTGCACACAGGGACCACAGGTCACTGTCACATCCTTCCTCTGGGTTGTTTTGCATTTCCAGATAAAGAGCAGAAGCAGAGGGTGAACTGTCTGACTGACAAAAGGGTTTGTGCAAGAAAAGGTAAGAAACTCGGATGGATTATGCCTTCCAGTCATCCTCTGCAAAGGAAATTATGACTTGATCTAGAAAACAATAGGAAGGTACAGCCTTACAAAGGGAATTCAGCTGGGAGAATAAGTTCACTCAGTCCAGCAGCCTCTTACCAGTTATTTTAGAGTTAGACCAATATGACCTTGAACAATTTTAGAAGACAATACCCGTTTTTATCTGTAACACACCTATTTTACTGCCAGGTTCTGTTACATTGTCAGTATTCCTCTTAGCAATCCTTTGGAAGTAACACATGAACATGAATGCATACACAGACATATGATGCTTTTCAAGGGGGAATACCTAAGAAACACACATTTGTCACACTCACCAAGAGTTCTTTCACCTGCACTGCACCAGTAAATATGCTTAAAGTCATCTGTTGTACTGGGTCTACACCTTAACATAGAAATCTATTTTATTTGTTAAAGAATATACCAGAGCTGTGCTGCTACTGGAAGATGTCACTAGTATTTGTTTCATAAAGTTATGAATTGCTGCAGTGTGCAAGCATAAACACATCTATACCACATCTGTCAAACTAGACTATAATCAACCAGAAAAATCCCTAACACTGAGTGCCTAAAAATAAATACTGACAAATGCATGGCTGCATCCCCCTAATGCCTCTCTTTTGGAAGACCCTTGAGTCTGGAAGACTCCAAGCTTTGCAATACACCCTCAAATTAGTAAATAAGTCTGAATTATCACAGAGCCTATTTCCTGTACACTCCTCCCTCCTTTTGCCCATTCCCTTTCCTACCACTCCCTTCACCAGGAATACGACAATAGATAGCAGACCTCAGGGATATCAAATTTGCTTCCAGGCACAGACGTAACGAGAGGCAATGTCTGACTGTCCAATTTGAATTTCCCAGCTAGTTAGGTTTTGAAGTATTTTATGCCATGGCCCACACATTATTCCAAGTGACAATTACTTCAAAGCCAGAGGGTAGCTATTTGCATAATAATGAACATTTTTCTAAAGAGGTGTGCAGCAAACTACACGCTAATGAGTTAGAATGTGTATTATCTGAAAGTCACACTTGCTTTATAAAAATAGTTAACACAACCTCTAGTGTTTACCTTCTTGTACATTTTATGTAACAGACAGAGACACCTGTCCTATTAAATGCACAGGACACAGGACTGATTTTAGCAATGCTGAGTCATCTGAAACTCAGCAGTTTCTGTTGGAACTTTTCCCTTGTGTAAGGCCTGTGGGAGTGGGGAAGTAGTGCACCAGGGGAAATGCATCCTATAACACAGAAAACATGAGTTTGCTACATCTTAATCACAGAAAAAAATGGGGGAAATGCAGCAACTTCTGCTAGCCACTGTAGAAAAAGGGAATGAGAGATAAAACGTATTTCACAGCTGTAGAAGCATTTCCAAGAACACTCTGGCATCAGGGATAAGTTTTTTACAATATAAGTAGTAACTGAAGAATTTTTTTCACCAGGTATAGAGTTCACCTTAGCATGCTACAACCCTTTTTAATACCAGAAGTTAAATTTTATTTTCAAACAGTGCTCTTATACTCTAAATAACACACACTATACACTACATAGCACTTACCTGTATTTACTGCTTGAGCCTTTTTGGTTTCATTACCTTTGAAATTAGATTGATGAAGCCATTAGGATCTCAGCTATAAAATCCTCATTTATACCACAGGATGTGGAAAACTGGAGTAAGAGGCTCACTAATGCACTAAGCCACAGCTACAGCATCATGTCCAGCTTTCACTCTTTAGCCCACACTCACAAGGGCCCCAGACATGCACCCCAAAGCCAGCTAGAGGAGACAGAACATATAATCCACCCCAGACTGGAGATTTTCCACAGAATCAAGATGCTTGGCTAAAATTTGAAATATCCCAGCTAATTTATGACCATTAATACTCGTAGTCATCCAAGATAAGAACAATAATCATATGTAATGCCTTAGGGTTTTAAAGCCTGTTGTCAGCAGCAGCAGCTGAAAGAAGGGCTGGATTTCTTCCCTGCAAACAAGGCAAGCAGCTGATGCATCACTTGGCTGAGTTTCTGTCCAGCTCTGAAAGATCAGCTATTGATCAGTGCCACTGGCAGTACAGCACACCAGACACTGCTGCAGGATTTGAACAAGCAGATCACACCAGTGTGTTCTTAATCTGCCATCAGAGAAAAGGGGAAAAAGGCCAGTTTTAAACTACATGTTGTGCAGATACACACAAATGCAAGCAGGGTAGTTCTTCCCAGGCAAGAGCAGAGTTAGGGGTGCCACAAAGTCCTCATCAGCACTGATCCTCACTCCTTAAAGACTGGAAATAACCAACTCTTCCATATTATTCCAGACAATTTCCGCAAACAGAAATAATTTCTGCCTGATTTTGTAAGTTCCATTTACCTACCTGCTGGGTAAATAGCCTACCATGCAAGCATTTTCAGAGGCACGTTTGCCAGGATTTTGGAACAAACCCTCAAGAATAATTGCTCTGCTTTTTGTTCATGTGGGCAAAGTGGATGTCAGGCTCTCCCCAGCATATTGTAATCCATCCCCATGCTCTGTTTTTGCTTAAGATAAAGATCCAAAAGCAGGCATTCTGCTCAAAGGGTGCCACCAGCAAGTTTGTAAAAGGTGTTACAGATGTTTTCCACAAGAGATTTCCAGAGTCCCATCCTTGTAGTGTAATACTTTATTCACAATTCTCCCATCACCAGAGCCACAACATAAGCAGCAGTTGTTTATGCATCTCATCACCTACTTGGCTTCATCTTCTCATCAACTTCATTCCTTCCTCTCCAAGAGGCTTTAAGCCACAGTTCATGTGGAAAACCACTATTGTCCTTCATGGCTTAAGCCACCCGTGAGATCAGAATCTTCAAAGCACACCCAGATGATTAGAAAGGTACACTCCACAGTCTCACAATGCCATCTGCTTACACATGGGGATTTCTCCCACATCCTTTCAACTTCAGCTGAAACTCCTCAGTCAGGTTATTTTCAAGATAATGAACTTCCCTTGGTATGAGGAAGAGGAATAGCCATGTACATGTACCACACAGTTTACTCACTTTACGAAACAGAGGTAAAGCTCAACAATTTGCGCAAGACCTCAAGGAATCACACACAAGCTTTTTCTCATTGTACAGTAACACAGACAAGGGGAAAGGTCAGAGCAAAGAGATGCAAGACTGACAGAATTACAGGAGTCAGTTCTAGTTGAGACTACACCCCAGAGTCCTCAGGCACATGAAGTTCACCACTGGCAGTCTAGTCTTTGATTCATTGACATCACCACAGATCCTTTCTATCACATCCTAACATAAATTTATACAAGCTGGAAAAAGATCACCCCTAAATATTAAAAGGCAAAATTCCTTTAACTAGACAAAGATTACAAGAGACATCAGCTGAATAAGTAATATCCTCTGTTTACATTATATAAACATTTTTGACAATATGGAAAATTTCTTTTAGACCAGGGTCTGACTTGGAGAGGGCTGGCAATACCAAATCACACTCATATATGTGAGTCTCTCATTAAAACCATTGCAGAAACAACTTTTACAGAAAATAGATCAGAATACCTTGTAAAAACCATTAAGGTGAAAATCTGCATCACCAAAACGAACACAACTACCTGTTTCTTTGAGCCAATTTCTCAGTGGAGAGTGGTTTAAAATAGTCACAGACAGCACACCCACAGAAAGGGTCACAGAAGCATCTTAAAGAGCAGGAAACTTATGACCTTAAAGCAGAAGCCAAGCCCTGGACAGATCACCAAAGCACATGCATATAACTAAAACACCCAAATCTGATTCTGAAGGTTTAAAGTAAATTTATCAACAATCTTAATTACTGTAATAAAAACATTAGTTCCAATTAGGAACTAAAATTCTACAAAGATTGTTATGTTTACAGAAGGTTTTAAACACCTGCAAAATGAAGGAGAAATTGACAATTTCTCAGTTCTCCTGCTCAGTGGATTTTTATTGCATGTGTATTTCCATAAAAACCCAGTTAGTTAAATTACCAAAACACCACAACACGGCTTGCTGTAATTTCATAAGCTAAGTCTTGCTGCAATTTATAAGTGGTTATACTTGAGTGCTCCCACACTGGCTCAGCAGCACAGCACCCAACTGCATTAATGTCTCGACACAAAATTCTGCTAATAAACATGGAATTCCACCACCATTACCCTGCTCTAAACACCACAATCCCCAGCATAACAGGTCAATACATGTGAGACTACTCATGCTCTTTAAGCTGATTTTGACATAAAGGTAGCAGCAGAGCATCCTCAAGCAAATAGGAAGTGTATCAATAATAAGGCAGGAAAAAGCTAAAGCATATGGCTTTGGTCACAGATATCAAAATGACTGCTTCAACAAAAACAAGTCAAGAGAGAAAGACTTTGCCCCTCAAAAAAAGTGTTAGCCTGCTTGTAACACTGCAAAACTGCAACTCGCACATCCTTCATTCAAAATAAAAATAATAAAGGAAAGAAAAGAGGAAAAAAGAGCTGAGGGTGTTTACTATCAAGTAGCAGAAGGGGAAGAAAAAATACTGGAAGAATATCATTGGTTTGGATTTACAAGATCCACACTCCCTCTGTGGTACCAAGTCCAGGTGGCTTGAACTGATATTTCAAAGTCCAGGGTGACAATTTTTTTGCAATCAAAACCAAAAATGCCCACAAACCCATGCACAAAAGCAATCAACCATCTATATAATAACCATCTTACTACCATGCTACTTTCTGTGATGATGACAACAAACAGCCCTTCCTAAAACCTACCAGCCCAGTACATCAGGTAAGTGCAAATAGATCTCTAATAAAAAATTAAAATCACAAGTTAAGCAGAGACAAATGTTTAGTTGGACAATAGAGCACACCTAAGCATAAAATACACATTTACAGAGATCCTTCGTTCCAAACTCTGAATGCATTTCACAATTACATTTTACTCATCATTCAGTCAAAGAGGTTCACTCAGAAGACACTTCTGTCACTATTGCACATACACATTTCTTTAGGATGTCCCACTAACTTAGAGCTATGGACCTGAAAGAAAAGTCAAGAAGAAGGGGGAATGAACGATGGAAATCCACTGAAGAAATATTTCATTTGACTCATCAGCAGAAAATGCATTTAATCAGAACACAAGGCAGCATTAAATATTTCACGACACAGGACATGAAAACGTACCTAACCAGATTATTTTAGCAGCAGTTTTTACCTCAAATCTCCTCTTCAAGAAAAAAAAAAAATCTGAATTCACTGCTCATGAGCAATCACCCACTTTATATCAAAACAATAACCTGCATTCAAACTCTGTGGACAAAATGTCTATAGCATCACCTATATTACTCTTGCATTTAAAGACTCTGTTGGCAAGGTCATATCTGGCATAAAAAGCCTGCTCACTCTCCACATTAGTATTCATGTTGGTAATCCTGCTACCTTCAGATGGTCAGCTTACACGGCTGTTAAACCTGATCAAGTTCTTCACTTGAACATTACCAGTTACATGGAATTTGGCTATGTAATTCCCACTAGAGCCAACTTAAGATATGTAGATAGCTGCATTGCTATCCCAAAGATTAATATGAGTCCTCTTAGAGTCAGACTGGGAAGCTGTGATGAGTGAAAAGAACCTGCTTCAGCTGATTTCAGCAAAGTCAGAGGCAGCCCAGTTTTGAGTTCTTGAAGATCAGCCAACACACAAAAACCAAAACCCCATCCCTCTAAAAAACAAGTACTAATACTAAATCTTGTCTTGCTTAAATCAATATAGCTACTAAGTGGATACCTAGAAATACACCTAAAAAAAAACAAAAGCAAAAGAAACAGGAAACCAAGCTTCATTTCTAGACCACAAATGCAGACATAGCATTCTGTATTTTACTTGGGAAAGACAAGCCAGATCCATCATTGAGGGGTGTACATCTACAGACTGATTTCTTACTGCTCCAGAAACACTAAACAATGGTTGACTTTATGGCCATAAAATATATGGTGATAAAAAGGAGAATGCACTCACCCGATTAAAAATGAGCTTGGTCTTATTTCTTCCAGCACAAGCCTCATTTCCAATAACAAAAAAGTGTCTATTGATGATTAATTTAATGGCCTTTGATCGCACATCCACTTTTCCCTGTCACAAATCTAAGAATTTTAAGCTTAGAAACACTCAAATTTTCATTACTATTCAACTCCACAATAACAACAACTGAGTTGCATCAACATTATTATTCCAAACTGATTTTTCCCAGTAAGCAGAGTCTAAGCAAAGCTCTCATCAGTAACCTTTCCCTGAAAAATTCTACAGGAAATGAAATGTAATACTCTATTAAGACTTGTTTTGCAAACAGAAGTGAGGGAGATCACCCAAGCATGCGGAGTCATTAAAATGGATCTTACATATATCATTATAAATTTAATAATCTCCATGACGGCTAGAGTTCAAGTTAAAATGAATGTCAGCAAAGCATGACCAATTGATGTTATCCCAGCTGCCACTGAGCCTCACTTGGGGTTATATTATACATTCAGAGGCCCCATGCTACATGTGCACCAAATACCCAGAGCCAGGAGCAGATGGGAGATGTAGGCTCCCATACCTATCAGCAAGGAGAGACAGACATAATTGCATATTAATTTTGGTGCATCAGAACAATTACAGCATCCTTCGGTGTCACAGGTCGCAAATGTTTTTCCCATCGCACCCCAACATAATGTTGTACACTTCAGGAGGGGGAAAAGAAAAAGTGTTCCAGCAGCCTCCAGAAATTAAGTCAATAGAAGGATTTTGTTTCAACCCTTATTGATTTACTTCAGTCCCAAAATGCTTCCCTGAAAAAAGCAGAAGGAAGACATTGGCAGCTTGTCAGTTAATAGATCATGCTTGGTTCAATTAAAATACATTCAGGAGTTTTATTTTGTTCCCCAAATAAATGTTCCCCAAATGCCATTTCTCTCCAAGCAAAAACAGCTGCATTTTATCCAATTTCTGAAAGTTTTCCAGGCTGCTTAGATTTCTAATGGGGTGACAGGGAAACCACTTCTATTCTTCAGCAAACCTGATGAAACTGTGACACAATCCTCCCTCTCCCTGAAATTAGACAGTGCTGTTGAGCAGCAAAATAATAGCTGACAGTCCATTTTTTTCCCAACTCACTTTTCAACCGAAATAAAAATCATACAGGGCAAAGCAGCTCTCCACACAGAGCGTTTTCTCTCCCCCATCAAATCTGCATGGAGGAGGACATCAATGATTTATACAGCAGAAACATGTCAAACTTTAGTTTGCCTGACTGGTGCCAACAGAGCAACTTCCAACTCCCAGTTGTTCACAAGCTAGAATTTTGTCTGAGACAACGACTTCACTTAGGTCAGCTCAGTGCACCAAGCCATTGGTATGGGATAACACAACACCACCTTGAAATCACACAGCACTTGTGCAAAGGAAAGGCCAACAGCTGACATTAAGCTGTACGTTTTGATTCAGGCCAAAATTACATCTGGCAACCACAGCAAAATGCAAACAGCACCACCAGGGAAACGAGGACACTGACAAGTGTACTACATTCTCAGTAAATTAAAACATCTAATGCCAAGAAAGCACTTTTTTAACCACTCTGCTAATGATATCAACAGAAACAAAAAGCTAAGCTTACAATAAATCAATAATCTGATCAGACTCAGTAAGAGTCAGTATACTTCATCTGCACTGTGTGTCTCTTCATCAACCAACAGCCAGAATTCTACAGATTTTTCCCTTCTTTCACTCATATCACAATTTCCCCTTCCCTCAGCTCTTTGCTCCATACATTTGAACAAGCCTGAAGAGAAAGACAAACATTTTCTAAAACATATAATCAGGAGAAGAGATCTACAGCTGGCTAAGCATAGCAAGCAGCAAGTGCAAGTGATAAAAGCATTATGTGGAGCTCTTCTGCCAGTTGCATCTCCCTTCAGTAATTTAAGCAGAAAGTGTTCCCACCTTTTGTCACTTACCCTTTTTGATCTTCCAGTCCATGTGTCACAGTCTTTCTTTTCTGATGTTGGCTGGATTCAGAGCCAGGTTCCATTTCCCACCTACAAAGACTCTTCCAGCCTCTTTACGCTTTCTCTAAAAATCCATAGTATAAACAACAAAAATCTAAAAATAATAAAAAAAGGCGAGATAATTCCTTCAAACCTCGTCCATGTCTTTTATCATCCTTCTAAATTCCTGTTTGCCATCACTGCTCATTATCTTAACAGGCAGCCATTCTGTGAGCCTCTATATCCTACAGTAGCTCAAATGAAGGTTTCCATGGATGTGCCTTACAGAAGGATGACAGAGCTGAATCCAAACCCAGCAGTTTGTGCCACATTATTGCTCCATCAGCAGCCTTTTCAGTGCATTCCTGGCACAGATAATTTATATGTCAATAAAGGTGTAAATGTGCATTTAATCCACTGTGTTGATATTATCAGCATCCCTCTCATGGGCCACCTTCCTCCCATAAATCAATGTAAACACTTCGCAGTGATAATTGCCTTTTGCAAATCTAGCAGGTGTTAATTACGTAAAATCATCCATGCACACTTGTCATCTTCTTCTATGTATTCAAACAAATACCTAGAAGAGGGGGGAAAAAAAGCAGTTTTTACCAGCTTGAAAGAAAAACATAGCTACTGATATTCTTTGCCCACCACCAGGAGCCGCAAGTCAGACCTGATACAATAATTACATGTTTTGAACATAACTACACTCCTCATCCAAGCTTCTCAAAATGCTTTGATGCCTATTTAGAGTGTTACCTTGCCTTTGGGGCTTCTTGCATAAAACCAGCCTGGAATGACAATATTGTACACCAGAGCTGAACCGACTGCAACAACACTGACTGAAGCCTGCAAGGATCAACTCAAACCTCAGCTTTCCAAGGTTGGAGTTGTGGATCTAAACTCAAATCCATTATTCTTCTGGGGTTTCTTACCCAGGGATCTTTCTCCACAGTCTGTAAAGCTACTGTGTGCCACCTCCCAAAATCCTGAGCATGACAGCATGTGAACAAACAGGTTCTATTATTACTTAGGAAAGAAAGCAAAGCAGCACATGAAATCACAGCTTAGCAGGTCAAGCACCTTAAAATGCTGTTCTTTTTGCAGTGAGAAGCACAAGTTTACTACACGAGACAAAGAGTCTCCTGAGTTAATTTGTAAGGTGGGATCAATATCAGCAGGCTTCAATATGCAGGCACCAGGAAAAACACATTTACTGTGCTGAATTCCATACTGAAAAAGCTAAATATTAAATCAATTTTAGCCACCTTAGCTGAGCATGGCATAAGAGCACATATTCAGCTGCATGTTGTTACAAGCCTGGCAAGCACTAAAAAACCCAAACCTGTGTCCCACATAATAAAGGAACTAATAAAAAAGAAAATCATCAAACAGTCTCCCACCACTGAAAGAAAAACAGCATTAAAAAAAACCAAAAAACTATTTCCCATAACACAGTGGAAATGCTTGTTCTGCATGCTGAGGTCCCTTGTTATGCCAAGGCAAAAAATCTTGACAAGACAACAGGTAGAAATACTGCTTTTGCCTATCACTTCAAGTGCTCTCTCATTGCTCCTCACCATGAAGCTGGAGGTCATCAATCCAGTTCTCTTTTATCTAAAGAGCACAGGAAAGAATACAGCTGATTGCAGCAGCACTGCTATGCTTTGCCATTTGAAAGTAATCTAAAGGCACATCTAACCCATTTTACAGAGAAACAGGAGGTTTCAAATTTTATTTTCAACCAGAATCTCCCCCTGATCTGTGGTTTCAAACCTGCCAATAGCCACAGAAATCAGACAGGCAGCTTGAAGGCAATATATGGCCTTTGTCCGTAGCAACAGATATCACAGGCAAAAAAACCCCCAAATTTTATAAATATCCTTAAGTCCCACCGAGGAAAACTTTTTCCCTCCAGTGATTTCACTGTGATGTGACACATGAGACTGCATCAGTCACATCGAGTAATGCCAGGCTGGAATAGCATGACATAACCAGTGCAACTAAGGACAACATGAAAGGTCCCCTGAACTAGGGGAAAAAAAAAAAAAAAAAGAAGAAGAAGAAAAAGTGCAATCTCTGGAAGTTCCTGTGCATTCAGTGTTCCAGCTTTAACCATCATGGAAACAGACTCTGGGGAAACATGTGAGGATCTATTTGTATGCAGTACTTAGTATATGCCTGCAACCTTAGACCATGTGTTATAGGTATTTAGTGTCACCGCCCAGGTTAGCTAGATTAAGCTTCACCTATTAAAAAAAAAAAAAAAATCAATAAGAGGAAAAAAAAATGTATGCTGAAGCTTGAAGAACCATTTCAAGTCAGCCACAAACCAAAACATTTTCGAATATCGAGATGAAATTTTATTCTTACTATCTCCAGCAAAAAGAAGTTTCACATTTTATATCCGTGCATATCTGACTGTGGAGATGGATTTATTAGCAAATTTAATTTAATGCAAATTAATTGGCATTAAATACAAAACAAGAACTTAAGAAGAGAAAAAGGCAAGGTTCGCTGGGGAAATTGCCACATAGCCAGAGACACTGAAACCAACAAAGATTTTGGGTCACTTGGGTTTTGTGTTAGCCCATTTTCCCATCAGGGCAACATCCCAAGCCCCCAGACAGGCTCTAGGCTCAGCTGGGCTACGAGTGAAAACCCTCCATGAATAAACCCTAAGAGCTCAGAGCCCACACCTGACCATGGCTTAAACACACTAACAGTCTCAATGAACCACAGGTGAACTCATTCTCCTTAATTTAAGCCTCACGAGCTCCACCTGGGTATGTCCTGCCAGGTCCATCCTCAGCCCCAGAAAGATCCACACCCGCACAGAATGTCAGGAACACCTCGCTGCCTGCCCAGCTCCCCAAGGACGCCGCCTGGCCGCCGGTTTTGCATTAAAAGTAACGCGAATTAGCACAACTTCGGGGGTTTCTCCTCGTTAAAACAGAAGCAACCTCGCGACATCGGGAATCCCACACTCCCGCAGCCGCCCGTGTTTCGGAACGAGCGAGCCAAGCGAATCCTCAAGTTCGCAGTTTCCACGCGGGCAGCAGCAGCTCCGCGAGGTGCCACACAAACCCCGCGGGCTCGGGGACACCGCAGCGCCCGCCGCCAGCTCCCGGCTGATAAAATAATACCGAGAACACAAATCATCGCAGAGGGCAGCAGCACCAGCAGGACCCGCCCGGCGGCCAGCCCCGCCCGACCGCGCCGAGGCAGCGACCCCCGGCCCCGCAGCGCGGAGCTCCGCACAAGTTGCAGCCCCGCCGCCTCAGGCAGCGCGGAGGAGCCGCTCCCGCGCAGAGCGGAGCACAGCAGCCAGGCGGGCGGCGCCGGCCCCGCTGAGCCGAGCCGCGCCGCGGATGGGGCAGAGCCCCCCGGGACCCCTCCCGCCCCGGGAGCCGCTCGGCTGCGGGCAGGGCTCGCTGCCGGCCCTCGGCCGCCGGCAGGGCGCGGGGCTCCGCCCGCCCGGGGCCGCCATCCTCCCGCCGCCGGAGCGGGCGCGCCGGACAAACTTTCGCATCCCTCCTGCGCGCCGCGCCGCGCTCCCCCCGCGTCCCGCCGGTACCTGCCGGGGCTGCCGCGGCGGGGCGGGCGGCTCTGGGCGCTGCTGCTCCCGCGGGCCGGCGGCCCATGCGCCCGGGGCAGGGCGAGGGGCCGCCCTGCACGCCCGGCTCCGGCTCCAGCGCCAGCGCCGCCGCTCCGCGCCGCCGCCACAACTCACTCTGGCGTCGCCAGGACAACGAGCGCCCGCCCCGAGCCGAGCCCCCGCCCTCACTCCCTCCCTCTCTCCCTCCTTCCCTCCCTCCCGCACCGCCCAGCGCCGGGGCTCCCACGTGGGGCCGGCACGCCAATGAAGGCGGGCATGCGGCGGCCGAGGCGAGGGAGAGCCGCGCTCCGGGCGGGTAGAGGCTGTGAGGGGAGCGGCAGGCAGCGGCACTCACCCCGCCCGGCCACCTGTCCCTTCGGCTGGCCTGCAGCACCTGCCCAGCCAAGGCCCCGGGCTCGCCGTGTGGCCAGCAGAGCGCTGCGGGCAGGCTGTTGGGCAGAGCATGTCGTGTCCCTCCTGTGGGCAGCCCAGCCCAGCCCAGCCCAGCCCGCTGCCCTGCATGCTGTCCCCATGCCCTGGGGTGCGGCAGCGTGGCTGCATGAGCACGGACACACGGGTGCAGGGATACCGCCCGAGGGGTGCTGCGAGGCCGTGCTGCTTGTACAGCACCATAAACGCAATATACTGTTGGTACCAGTTGATTAGGTGCGTATTAAAAAAAGTAAATAATGTAAACATGGTATCACCCTTTCGTTAGTGCGGATAATCGCGTGGCATGGAGCTGGGCCAGCCTGCTCTGGAGCCTCGCAGGCTTTAACAAGCCAGGCTGGATGTAAGGTCACTCCTCGCAGAGCCACTTAGGCAGTTGGAAATTACAAGTAGCTGCACTCCAGAAGGTTCAGCAGAAGCCAGCTTTGGTCCAACACAGCTTTCTGCCCCAGCAGACCTCCAGCAGCCTTGGTCAGCCTGCCTGGCCCACACGAGTTCTGTGGGGAAGCAAAAGGAACGCTACCAAATACTACCAAATACTACCACAGATGCAAGAAATGAGGGGGTTTATATGGAAAGATTTAGCCCCAAACTAAAATGCACTTTTTTGCAGTGGGAGTGCTGTAACACACTGTGTTCTGAGCAGAATGTTCCTGTTGAAGTCAAGGCTGGCTGGAGGCCACAGAAGCAGGGTGATGTTGAGGGACTGTTGGTCTCTGAAGGCGATCAGCTGCTCATGGTTCACCCCCTGCTCTGACTACACCCCAAGGAACCAGGGGTGGCTACTGCCAGCCACCCGTCATGAGAGACCAGCGAGAAGAGAAATGGTTCCTGTTCTATGGGAACATATATTCAGGAGCATCATCAGCTTCACCCTGCCTATCCTGGCACCTGCCCGGGTTTTCAAGGCATTTTCCTCATTTTCTCTCTAACCTTGCTAGTTAGTCCTGCCTGTGACTCCTTCTGTGGCACCTCACTCCTGAGCAAAGAAAATTCAGTTCCACCCCAAATTAAATAATGGCTACAGTCTCACCTTACTTCTAGCTTTATCCTCAAGGCTGTTAATTCAGCAGAGCTTTCAGCCTGGTATTTGGTGCATCCACTAACATTGAATACCAGTAAATAAAATTTACATGTCATTTAGACCATTTCTTTAGTTCTGTACTTTAAATGTCAAAGTATGTGGCCTCTATAAAAAATAACCTATGAACTCAGGTTGCCTGAGGTTTTGTTTAAGCATACCTGGAAAACAAGATGTCACAAACGCCTGGGCTGCTGTGGCTCTTGGGACCTTTGGGGACAATGTGCCTTGCAGAAAGCTTCACTGTGACTCCCTTATTCTGGCCTTTGCAAGCATTTCAGGACACTTGCTGAATGCCAGCTCCAGTGGAAGATGACAACTTCTGTCAAAATGTGACTCAAATGCCACTATTTTGCACCAATATTTCTTGTGTAGACGTCAGGAGTGAGAAATTAAGCCAAACTGGTTCTTTGGCAAATTCAGGTGGTGTTTTAGTATGGTAAGAGATGGTTTATAACACATGAGTTAGAAACTCTGCCTCTACTGTAACATTTTTATGTTTAGAAAATCTTCTTTTAAAATATGTGGCAAGAGGTAGAAAAGAAGATTAGAACAGCCTAGTCTGTGATAAAGGAAAATTTCAATTCAACGGGACTGCTGTAAAGGCCCTTATTTATTTTTCTCAGCAGTTGCATTTTGCCTTTCACTCGCTTGCCTGCAGCTTTAGTTGCTGTGGAGGTTTTCTTCTGTAAATTCTTCAAAGTGATGGATTTTCCCTTTGAAAGAATGCTTGACTGTAGAGAACTACAGAAGTGTAACCTTTTTTATTTTTTTCCTGTGCACATGTGATGCTTTGAGCTTTGAAAAACGTGTGTACTGCCACATCTTTTGTTAATTTGCATGCCAAGAGCCTAAAAATTTGCATTTCTGTCTTCATACTCCCCAGCTGAAAGGCAAGGACAGTGATCTCCCACTCTTTCCAGTTAAAGGTCGTCTGAAATACATGTTCCTCTCTGGTTTGGGCTAGTGAGACGTTTCAGCATTTTTTGAATCAAAGAAGCACAAGGCTTATTTTTATTGATTAAATGTTATGGTTGTAGCAAGAAGCACTAATGCACAAGGTGTTGCACATTTGTACCCTCCCCAGTGCTTACAATCTAAGCAGACAAAAGGCAAGAGGAAACAACTCAACGTTTTAATCTCTCTTTTAGAAACAGCTTTTTAGGCACAGAGCTGGTGAGAAGAATTTGCCAAAATCATGTCTCCCAACTAAATCAGCATCTCAACCACAAGCTATTGCCCTCCTTGTTGGTTCTCATCCTTTTGATGTGTTCCAGCCTTTTAGATAGGTAAAAGTAAAAGTAATCAGGTGTTCAGTTACAGCCTTGGACTCTAAAAAGATAATGCTCAAAGTCCATGTTCTCACTGGACATTAACACAGCAATAATTCTCTTATTTAATGAGAGTCCATGCAGAAACAAAGGTAACAGTCATTGTCCTGTGACGATCACTTCAATAAAACAAAACACTTTAAATGCACACCTTTAGTCCAGGGATAATGTCAATCAAATCCCAGTACAATTCCTGTGGAAAAGCCACTTAATATGTTCACAGAAAGCAAAAGATGGTAGGGTAGAAGCAGCAGCCTGGGACTCAGGACTCCCAAATCTGTCAGTTTTATGTCATCTAAGCCCACCCCAGGTACTTTGGAAGCACACCAGGTTCCCACAGGAGAAAGTCTAAATGCCAGCCATGCACTGTAAATGTGTTAAATCAAAGACTGCCTTTTAGCACAAACTCCGTAGAAATGCTACTAGACAAGCCCTTCATCTTAGCTGGAGCTCAGGGGTACCAAGTCCCCCCTGACTGAGTGCACACTGACACTGACCAAGCCTTGGAGCTGTGATCTCAGCACAGCCTGGCCTGATGCCTTTTAATCCCCACTGCAACACAAGGCTTCTTAAATGCTCTGGAAGTCATGATGCCATAAACCCACTCTTTGCCATAAGCATTTGGAAATATGAGGCTTCCTTTGCAAGGGCCTTTTTCCTGACACTGCTAAATGTCAGAGAAAGTTCAGTTCCAACACATTAAATGATGCCTAAAAATACTATTATTCATACTCTTAAAGAACTAGTTTTTATTGCAAGTGAAAAATGTTTCATAATTAGAAAACAAAACATTCATGAAGAGCTACATGCAATTCATCATCTAAAGAATTTAAATCATTTAGCTTCAGATAATTCAGCTTTGATCCATAGACTGTAAGAGTCAACATTTCCTGAGGTGTTTTCACAGACTTTTGAGGACAATCTTGAGTTCATTTGTCTGCGTGTCTGCTGCAGGGTCTGGTAAAACATTCTGTTACAAAACTGATGGCTGCAATGGTAGGAGTGTTTAGATAGCAGAAAAAGGGATGTTAAGCTAAAATAGCAAAGCTTTTATTAATTTTTCAGGCTTTGTTATGTACCTTTTAGCTTTTGGCTGTAGCTAATCAATTTGAATGTTCATATAAGTTCTGACTTTAGGCAATGAATTCTTAAAAATGTCTTATTTTGCATTTTTAAGATGTTATTGTGTAATGCATGTACATTAAGAAAAGTTGCTGCTTTTGGGGTAGAATGCATCTTTAGAGTCTATTTACCTCTCTGAAATCCAATATAATCTTTGAAAGATTTACTTTTGAGATGGCTAATAGGTTTCTTTTAAGACAGCCAGATGCTGTTATTCTTTATTGTATTCTTTGGCATGAGGGGGATTGGTTTTCCTTTTTAAATATGAAAGATTTCTTTAAATAATGTTCAGGTTTGGAAAATGAAATCAAGTGCTGATCAATGGAATGCAACAGGTATATAATGTTCTAGAAGCTGTTTCACCCATTTACCTCTCCTGTGATCTGAAAACCATTTAGACTAAAGAGAAAGTTCAAAAACTAAATTTAAATGACAGCTTTAAAAGAAAAAGGACAGCTGTTCTCCAAGAATTATGTCCCCTGTACTTGTTAAAAGGTGGATGCCTCTAACTGTTTGGTAAGAAATACGTGGGTTCCTCACTCATGGCTCCTAAAGACTAAGAATTTATTTCACATAACATCACTCCAGGACAACCGGGCCTTTGATTTCAGTGTAAATAATCTAGGACAACCCTCTATCAACTGTTGTTATTGTTAGCTCGCATCTCTGTCACCCTCAGAGCTGTCACTCTGTATTTCCATGGTTAGAATGTTTGTTTCTTCACAGTAACTTCCTTCACAGGCTTCCTCCTTGCCTGTGTCCACGCACAGCTCGCATCTTCCATGGTTGCTCATTACTTCAAATGAAACACCTTTGCAAGTATTAAGTGAGGATTGTGGTGAGCTGTGTTGTGGATTTGTGCTGAATGCACAATAATATAGACGTTAATAATAATATTGATAACATAGAGATGGGTTTTTTTGTGGCTGAGCAGGGCTTGCACAGAGCCAAGGCCTTTTCTGCCTTTTCTTCTGCCACACTGGTGAGGGAGTTGGAGGTGCCTGGGAGGGTGGGAGGAGACACAGCCAGGACAGGTGACCCCAAGTGATCAAAGGGATATTCCAAACCATGCGACATCAGGCTGTCCTAGGTTACAATACAGATGTATTCAGTATTCTATTCCCACCAGCTGTGGGCCGTTAGCTGTTATCAGCTGCTAATGACCCACCCCGATAACAGGCAATGGGCCATCAGGGACCCACCGCATGACTCATGGACTCATCTCATCCTATTGTGGGATGCTCTGCCCAGGAGGGAGGAGCCAAGCATTCCCACCTGGATATAACCTGGCCTTGGAACTACCTGAGCTAGCTAGCCCTGTCTGCTGGGCTCCCAGAGGACAAGAGCTACCACTGGACCTTCAGCTGGAGACCAGACCTTCATAGGATCACTGCTTGAACTGAACTACTTCAGTTGGATTGCTGCCACCACCCTAACAGGGTGTCAGGTTGTATCTGACCTTGTCAGTGCTTTTCCTTGTATTATTTCACTCATTTTTAATTCTTCCTATTAATTGTAATCCTGACTTGGGATCTCCCACTGATTTGTTTTCAAACCAATACCCAGGCTCAGGATATAAAATGGGGGAAGAAGAGGAAGGGAGATGTTTGGGGTGATGGTCTTTGTCTTCCCAATGAACTATTGCCCATAATGGCTTCCTGCTCTCCTGGAGGTGACTGAACACCTGCCTGCCCATGGGAAGCACTGAATGAATTCTTGTTTTGCTTTCCTTGTGTGTATGGCTTTTGCTTTACCTATTAAACTGTCTTTATGTCAACCATGAGTTTTCAGTCTTCTGATTCTCTCCTAATCCCACTGCTGGGGGAGTGAGTGAGTGGCTGTGAGGGGCTTGGCTGCTGGCTGAGGTTAAACCACAGTAGTCCCTTTTCACCTCACAGATTTCAAGAGTTGAGATCTCTGTTTTGCTTAAACAGGACACCTTGAGAGTGCTTTGGGAGAGCTACATTCAAATGAGTTCTCCCAAACACATTTTCCATCTCTTCTTTTATCTGAATGAAATGTGTCTTACAAGTTAGTCACGTATACTGCAAAAGGCCATAGACTGCATACAAACACGTTTAATGAAGCTGAATACTGCAGGCATAAGCAGCAAAAATATTTTGTTTACTTAACATTTATACACACTCAAGTAAAAGCTTGTTACGTTTGGTTGGCTAAGCTTGTTTTCAAAAGAGACCTAGAAGGCTGAAGAAGTTAAATAAATCAACATATGCATAACAACACAATCATTCATATCAACATTCTAGTTAAGTCAATGATTAATTCTCCTTTGAGGATGAAGTGGTGGTGAAACAACTCCAGCCTAATATCTAGTAGCAATATTACAGTCAACTCAAAATTCCAGATTATATCAACACATGCTTATGTAATACAGGAGAAACTTTCAGACCTGGAGTTTAAAGGGAAATCTGAATAACCATATGCTTATTTGAGTATTTAAATATAGGTTGAAACTAGGTATTCTCCACAACTGGCTTGTAGATATCTGCTCTGTCTGCAAATAAAGAGGTCACTAGTGTTTCCTACTGACTTTAAGTGGCTGAACTGGAAGATCAGGACAATGTCACAGCAGCAGAAAGCACAATATCTGAAATACAGTGCCTCTTGTCAGAAATTAATATGAACTCCAATGGGAAGATGAGAGACCCTACAACAGTATCATTTTGAAAACATGACTAGCTGCTCTGTCTTGGACAATCTGGATATTTGGAATGTTGTAACTGAACACTGAATTAAGGATGGTGGGATTTTTGCCTGTTGATAAAGAGTTCTCTGTCCTGTTTGTCAGTAAAGATTGCAATACCACAAAGTGTTGCCCAGCTGGAGGCTGTAAGACCGGCACTGGAGAGAAAACTGAAACCACCTGCAGCAGGTCAGTCTTTTCATGCTGACTCAAAACTGGGCCTTTCCTGTTGGATACAGTGGAAGGTATTATGGGATGCCTCATGTGGATCAAGAGGAAGATCACAAAGGCCTGGAAAAAGCAGCTTTCCACTGATTTTAGTTAGTAGCTACAGCAAAGAGAAAATGTCTTCTTTTAGCAGGATTTAGGAGAATGGGACTTCCAATATCCAAACCAAGAAGCTGAGATGGCAGCCTTTATTTCCTTGTTCTGACTGTGCTTAAAAATGTGTGCTCCAAAGTCTCAAAAAGGCTTATTAACAGTTCCCTTGGGCTTATGAACAGTTCTTATCCTGCCTTTCTCTCCCTCCAATTTTCTTCCCAGGGAAGA
The DNA here is from genome assembly GCA_024500445.1 of Entomyzon cyanotis. Classification (NCBI taxonomy): domain Eukaryota; kingdom Metazoa; phylum Chordata; class Aves; order Passeriformes; family Meliphagidae; genus Entomyzon; species Entomyzon cyanotis. The sequence goes on from JAKEPQ010001029.1 coordinate 3,393,753, forward strand.
AGAAGTTTGCTGAGAATGACTGTAGATAATCTTATGGCTATGGAGATGAAAACAGCAGCTGAGTTCATGGGTGATCTAGTGGTTCCAGATTGAAGTTGGTAGGAAAATATGCTCTATGCCAGAATAAATCCCTGAGAAACCTGATCTGATCTTCTTGCTTGGAGCAAAAAGTGGGACTTGGGATCTTCTGAGGCCATTCTTACTGGAATTATACAATCATCCTATGAAAATGAGGAGTCTGCTTTACAGAAACCACTGCAGATATTAGGATAGAGAAGATGGTTCCCATTTAGAAGAAAAATTATGTATTTTGAAAAGATTGTACTATGCCAATTATTTTGCAGTCTGAAGTGACATAAACCTGATTGAGGAACTTGTGTCTTCCTAATGTCAGCCTATGGAAAGAGCAGTGTGAACCTTTCAGCATTGATGCAGTCCTACAAAATTCAGCTGGGTATAACCAGGACCATATTTTTAATTGGGGAAGCACAGAATAGAAGATTAGAAATGTTGCTAAGAAGTTTTTACATTAACTTTGTTAATATGAAAAAGATTCTTTTAAAAAATGGGTATTTGCAACCTCATGTTATCTGTACATCAAAGGGAAATATATTTGCCTTGATTCTAAGGTAAGTTTATATGATTATAAAGATCTTCATGTACAGGTGAGGTAAGGGAGAGAAAGAGGGAGGTTGTGAGTTCACATTTTTGCTTTAATATTTTCCACTTCTATAATCTCTTTTATCTAAAGATTTCAAAGCACTCTATAGACATTAATGAATTAAGCCTCACAGCAGTCCTGAGAGAAAAGGTAATGATTTAAAGATTGAAATTCAAAGAGATGTATGGATATAAATGGGAAATAGCCTTCCTAAAATATCATATACTATTCAGACCATATGGAAAATCCCCTATTTTCCTCTTTCTATCTATCCCATGTGCCTTCAAGGCAATTCACAGCACTGGAAAAATTGGTACGAAGTGTTTACAACTGTTTATATACAGACAGATTGGATGCAGTGACAACAGTGGTAGCAGAAATAAACAGGGAATAGATCAGACTGAGAAAAACCATGTTGTTTTGAACATGTTAAACTTAATTTCAGCATATAGACGTAACAGGTTTTACAGAATACTTTTGTACTGAAATGGATTTGCTTTACAAATTACCACATTCAGGAGAGTATGGAATCACTTAGCCAAGACAGTAGTCAGAGGAATGCTCTCCTGCTCAGAATCAAGCCCAGTGTCTGAGCACAGAGGCCACAGCAAGGAAAGGAGTCCCGGTGCTCACTGGAATGCACAGTATACAGTGCATTAAAATGCACTTATCTCTTTAATGACCAGCTGCATCCCTGTGCCTTTGCTAACCTGACAAGTTTTGTGTATAAATAATTCTATTGATAGCTGGCAGAACTCATCCCAAAGGATGCAGGATCGTGTGCAATGATAAAAACAGCATCTTTCAGAAAGCAGGCGAAGCCTTTGATGCGCAGGGACGTGGAATTTCAGGAGGTCTGTGAAGTCTTGCAACTTTTCTTCCCCTTTTATGTCTCCATTGGTCACAGATACACTTTCCTCTCAAGCACATTTGCAGTTCTTCAAGCTGTAAAATTTCATAAGCAGGACCCAAAGGGGAAGTGCCTTGTATCTTCCAAGGAGAATATGTGCTGTAATCATGTAATGAGAGATCCCTCTTGATGTACAGCTTTCATTCAATGCAAGAGTCAACAGTCATGTTAAGGGCATGTAATTTCCTAACTCAGAACTTCTTGCTGTCCTGAGGCATAAGGAAGTGAACCTCTTTGCAATTCAATGTTTTTTTCCTTTTTTTTTTTTCAATTCATACTTTGAACAAAGCTAGAAACTGAGAAGTGTCTGCTTACAGAGAAAATAGCTTCACATCAATCAAGAAAACCTGCAATTACAAGTGGAAGCTCATTTCACACTCTATAAAAAGCAAACAAGACCTGAGTTATAATCCATGCATATTAGCCTTTATTTACAATTATAATAATCAAGCTTCAAGATAAACATCTAGGAGCGATTTTTGTTTCCTGTAGGAGGGCATCTATCCCTCTGCAACTCCTCTAAAGTCTGAGAAAGTAAAAGCAGATGTACCAAGTCATGCCAAACCCCAGTTTTGTTCAGTCCTATCCCTAGCAGAGCTCAGTAACCAAAGCCTGTGAGAAGCTATAGGAACAAACCAAGCACAGTTATATTTATGTACTGTGTAGTTTCAGCTGTACAGTACAGCAATTTGTGGCTCATTGCCTGAGCCAGGCAATGCTTCTTGCTCTTGTATCAGAAAAGAGAGCAAGTGAATACTCCCAAATCTTCTGAAGATAAACAGCTGGGCATCATAAACACCCAGGCATCCCACACAGTTTCCTCATCTTGTTCCACAGATAAAACTGTGTATGAATTCCCATAGGGCTGCAGGGAGAAGACAAAACAAAACTCTTCTCATTGATGCCCAGTGAAAAGACAATGGGAAGAAGTGGGTCTAAGGTGAAATACAGGAAATTCTGTTTCAACATTTCTTAAGTCTTCGTTTGGTTTTCTGAGGGTTTTTTGGTGGGTTTGTTGAATTGGTTTTGGTTGGTTTTTTGGGTTTTTTTTATTTTAAGGGTGATAAAATGCTGGAACAGGTTGCTGATGTGGCTGATTCTGTCTGAGCAGGGGGCTAAACTGGATGAACTGCAGAGATGCCTTTCAACCTCAACTACTCTTGAGTAATACTCTGTGTGAAATACCCTTGCATAGCAAATAGTTGGATACTGCAGAAGGTCCAGACCCAAAGAATTTATATTCTTTTTAGCTTGAACCAGAACTTGAAACTTCAACTTCTGCAGCCCAAACTCTTGAATCCTGTTGGGATGACTGCTGTTAGGCCAGAAAGGCACATTTAAGACATTCCCCAATAAGACAATTGCCTGATATGTTTATCTTTAATTGTCTTTTATGAGCAAGACAACCACCTTTCAAATGGGCTGTTCCAGCAAAAACTTCTCTATTTTTTTAAAAAACCTTTAGTGTAGCAGATGCTTGTGCACCAGCAGTTTGTCATCAACAGAAACTGAGGTTTTTCAGCTACAAAAGTACAAGCAAAAACTTGAACTAACAGTTTTAATGACTGGTAACAAATATAAGATCAAAACAGTCTCTCTGATCCTGCAGTATGTAGTTTATAAGTAGGCAGAAGAATGCATAGAGAAGGAAAGAAATGGAAGCTTTTGAGAGGCCTGCAAAATTCACCCTCCCAAACTGGGCTTCATCACAAAAATCTTGGCTGCTGGATAACTGCGACCCTACAGTGGCACAAATAACAGCAACTGAGATGCATGTCAAAGAGAGTTTTAATCAGATTTTGAAAATAAAGGAATAAAGGAAACCTGTTTGTTCCCAAGACAGGATAGCTGAATATTGAGTTGTCTTCTTGTTCATTCCTGCTGCTGTCAAAACCACCTGCTATGGTGTCTCTCTTTTTTTGTAAACTCTGGAACTATCAATGATTGCTAGTTATCACACCTTGTCCCATTTAAACACCATATAATCAAATTTTCATTTCAGTTAACAGGAACTGTCTTTCTTTGTTTGCAAGTACCTGCTGCCATGCTAATTTAATCAGTTCAAGCAGTTACAGAAAATTAAAACCTATCTTAACATTTAACCAGAATTTCCTGGACTCCCAAACAAACCAAATACATTCACTTTATACTGACAGTCCTAACCTGTGACACTTTTAAATACATAGGATGTACAGCAGGGAGGGAAGAAGAGTTGCAGGTGACCCCCAGCTGGGAAGTGTGTGCTGAAGAAGAGTAGAAACAAAGCCTGAAGGACCTAAAGATCCAAGGTAACCACAGCAGGATGATGTTTATTTTGGCTAAGTTCTTCTTTATATTCAGTGTCTCCTAGGCTTTTTGAAGGAAGTGATCTTTTTCTTTCTTGAAGACTGAAATAAAGCTAATGCCAATAAAAGGTCCCTATATTTCTTTGGTAATTTCACTTGAAATGTAACTGCCACTGCTTATGCCTCATGGGAGAAATTTCTGTATGGGAATTGTATGCAGAGATAAGGTCCATACCCTAAGAATCCATACCCTAAATCTGTTAATCAATCCTGTAAATCCAAGCATTCTTGCCTTTCCCACTTCCCAACTAAATTTGTTAATTTATTTTTGTTAAATTTTATTATTTTTCTGTCTGGGTGGGGGAAAGAGGGAGTGGGGCAAAGAATGTTATGACTATTGACCTGAGACAGTCTCCTGGAAATAATCTAACAGCAGGGAACAGCAAGTCCTTTTCAAAACCAATGAAGCAAGAAAATGCTGTTGACCAAGCTATTGTGAGAGATTTGAGGGAGGGGAAGGGGGAAAATTATGGAAAAGAAGGAAGAGAATGGATAAATCTGTGCCTTAGACTCATAATTACTATTTCCTTTAAAAGAAGCCCACATATTTCCAAAGACGTCACTTTTATGGGATGTCTGTCATGACTACCCCTCATTCAAAAAAGATGCCATTTTTAGCAGCAGTCAGATCTCACGCTTAGGTTTATGGCTGCAGGAGTTTTGCTCACAGCATGCAGTGCTACACAGCCTTGGATTTGCCTTGATCTGCCTCTCCTCTTAATGCCCCGTGGTAGCTTGGAAAAACAAGACAGTAATTCTGTACAGTTAATATCTGTTTATGTCCTTCTTCAGGGGAGCTCTATGGATTCTCCCTGTCTCGGACGTAAGAACTCTGAAATCTCCACGTGTTTATTTAAATGCACTTTAATTTGGCATAACTAATAGAAACAAACAAACAAGCCATATTTCCAGTCCTAATGAGATCAGCAGCATTACCAGGACCACGCTCCCTGTGAAATTATGGCCTTGGAGAGGCCCTGAGGGTGAGGAGGACCTTGCTCAGATATGTTTTGTTACTTTGAGATGCTGCTGCCAGTCCCAGCTAGGTCAAGCAACACAGCAAAATTGGTCCTAGGAACATATGTAGTACAGATATTAACAATTTGCTTTCTACAGATTTTTTTTTCTCTACAAAACTCCTTTTGTTTCAGAATTACAATGGACAGTATTGATATATTGTTGAAACTGTACCTAATGGTAGTTAAAAACATAATCAATTACCTATAAAAGCTCTCAAATAAACAACATTAACCATCTTAAAGAACTTGAGAAAGACTGTAGATGAGGGTTGTGTGAGAGAAACTTCCCACTCAGGATAGGGGTTTTGTTTGTGTTTAATGATCTTTGGTTCTTTTTGCTGATCCTTCATTCTTTTTGTGCTTGTGCACAGGCACATGGAATAGTTTCTCACTCAAACACAAAACCCTCGATGTTAATTCATCTTTTGAGTTAATCCATTTACTCTGAAAGCCAGGAGACTGAAATTATTATTGTTGGGGGCTGACGGTTGGGGCCTCCATCAGGAACCCATAGCAGTGGATTTGACTTTCCTGATTCCTCATCATTTTCCCCACATCAGGCCCACGAATCTAAACTGTACATAAACAAAGGTAGGTTATTGTTTGTGAGCATTAGAAAATTCAAAACTGAAGCTGTGTATGAAGTCTAGCTTTTATTGATGGTATTTGTTGGTGAAACAGATGCTATTTTCCCACCACATCATAAAAGAGAGTGGAGTCCTGCTCTAAACTGTCAGAAATCATCTATTCTTTTTACTCAGAAATGTGTAGCCACTATTCACACAGAGAAACTTGGTGAATAAGTTAGCACATATTTACATTTTTAACTATGATATCACACTTCATTATGCTTTTTCTAAGGACAAATTCCATGCTTTTTTCAAGAAGTTAAAACCAAAACAGAGGAGGCAGGTTTTAAGAACTTTATATACTTATCTATAAAAGAAATTTCCTCTACTGTATCAAACGCAGATGTTCTGCAGAAACAGCAGCACCAATGTTCAGGGAAAAAAATCTGAACTATTGATGAAATAGTGATGATATAGTGAGGATACTTTTCCCCATGTTTAGGTATCAAATAAATAGCCAAGAAAATGTAATGAAAAAATAAAGAAAAAGACTAAACAAAAAAGCCACAAACCACCTTTTGGGATGACAGCAAGCATGTGTAATGGGAGCCCAAAGGGTAATATATTCAGAAAGCTGTAAGTGCTGAAAATGAAGGCTTAGCATGAAAGCAGCTCTTCAGCCATAACTCTACTGTCACTAACGTAAAGTTATAATCTTTTTTTCCTATGTTCTCATTATTATCCAAGCACTAAGTGTCAGTTAAGAAGATGTAAGAGAGCAGGAATTTTCAGTGGGGTGGAAATCTTTCGTCGCCTGTTTTCTTATACATAGGAATGTTACAATTTTGTCATGGCTTTTAACTAATCTTGGGTTTAGTGCTGCTGTGACAACCTTTTAAGGAGGTAGAATGTGAAATGAAATGATACTGTTATACTCTAATAGACTGAAAGGACTTTTTTTTTTTAACCTAAAATAGCAGTTTCAATATTAACACTGGAAGGGTTGAAGCCCATATCTGTGATGAAATTGTGAAAGAAGCAGAAGTAAATTTGCTAGCAAGCAGGAAGAGACACTTCAAGCTTCTGATACCTTTTTTTTTTTTTTTTTTTTTTTGAGGGCTGGTAGGTAAAAATGCAACTGCCTGGAGTCAAAGAATTCCTTTATTTACAGATTTTCTTATTAGTAGCAGAAAGAATATTATATTTTTACCTATTTTCTAGAAGATAAAATAGAAGCATTGCAAAGGGAAATGATTTATGAAAAAGGTTCTCCTCATCTACCATCTGTCATTCTTTCATGATATAGCTCCTGTAAGAATAGTCTCAGTGGTGTTTGAAGCACTGTTTAAGGAATAAAATATTAATCAGAGCAAGAAGGAAAACAAAATCTATCCATGAGTTAGCAGTCAATTTCAACCTACTGTTCCACTTCATAACTGGATGTTTACAAGGTTTCAGAGTTAAGGCAAATTATGGATTTTAGTGGGATACGTGAATTTTGACCTGGCCAGAGAAGAAATTTGGATTTACTGTATTCATTGACTTCGTTTTAGAGTGAAAGGACTCTTTGGGTGCAATTTCTAGTATGTGAACAACATTTTATTCGTTTTCAAAAGGATGCATGGAAATGATAAATATGTATGCTGAGGTATTGAATTTAATAGCATTTGTTCACTGTTTTCATGAGACATAAGTGTAGTTGACCAGACAGAGATAAAATAGCTCTCTCTATCCTAAAAGGATACAAAGTTGAATTCACACAAAAATTTGTAGCTCAAAAGAAACTATATGCTGCTTGTTCAAACAGGCAAAAATAGAAATTGTCTTTGGGGGTAACTTCTTACCAAGTTGTTATATGCAGGGTCTTGATCAGTTAGACCTGACTAACACAGAACAATCTGTTATATTTTACTGCAGATACTGGATTTTCCATCCAGTGTTTAGGAACATAGAGCACAAGAACTAGTATCTCATTGACCGGAACTCTGTTTACTGAGCAAACTTATTTAGTGCTATTTTATATGGTCCTTAAAGGGACAAGGACCTCTTTCTTCTCCATCCCTCTCCCTACAACTGGAGAAATCATTAATTCAGCAGAAAATCTTCGAAAAGACATTCCCCTGTATGGGGAGAGCTCTTCAGCCACTGCATTGCATGAGCTGGAGAGGACAAAAGAGCCCAGTCCTTATTTAACCACAAACATTTTCTTAAGAAATAGTCCAGATCATCCTGTTCAAGTTTTCAATCCATGTATGTCATCACTCACACAAGAAAAATTACACTACACCTCTTCCAGAGAAAGTGATTTTAAAATATCATCAGTACAGTTTCAGCTATGTTAACAGCAAGACTTAACTGCTTATTACACATTAATCAGTCTTACACAGGGCTTTGGGTTGGGGTTTATTTTTAGTTGACAGTAAAATGAAGAAGTAAAGTTTAGGACTCAAAGTATTCTCATGCCAAAGAGTTTCTGTGCTCTCTACTCTGAGGGTAACCAGGCAATAAAATCCTTCGGTCACCCACAAGGAAAGCACTCAAGGCTGCAGTCATGCATCCATGCATTTGGGTATTGTCTTCCAGTTCCTCAATTTCACACTTTGCTAGAAGCACGCGGTGACAGCAAGTTTCAATTACTCACATCTGAAACAATATTGATGAGCCTGAACTGCAGCATTTGAATCTGCACTTCTGGTATAGAGACAGTATCCTTTTGAATTTTCTAATGCTGTCTGGTTATCACTATTTTGAACAGAGCTTTCTGCATCCTGGAGAGACTTCTTAAAGCAGGAACATGGCAACAGACACATTACTTATTACAAATCATGTAAGCGTGGTAGCTTTTCTTAGCACAGAAAAAGCATTTCTTCCCTTAACCTTAGATAAAATGAAATGCATCCCCTGCTGCCATAAGTAATGACAGAAAGCAACGTTTTAAAATACTAAGTGGTTGCTCTATTTATTCATACCCATGGAAATTACACGTTATCCTGCCATGTGCACAAATGGATTCACATCCATAAATCGCAAGTAATTCAGCAAAGTTTACTGCAGTGCAGTTAACTCATTTTGGGGGCTTGTCAATTCTGCTAGCATCACCCCCATTGCCTCAGAAGGAGATGGGAATCAGTCCAAAGGATCAGCCAAGGAAGCACAGTCATGCAGCGTATTACTACTGCAGCTCCTCAGTTGATATAGCAGCAGCTAACTAGTGTAGACTTCCACCCTGGAGCCATTTCTACGTGAATACGGGGCTGAGTTAATACAGCCTGAGCTAAACTCGCTCCTATCTCGCCCAGAAATAGCTTAGGGAGCAGGAACTCCTAGGTTCAGGAGCAGCTATTCTGTTACTTTATGATCAGGAAAAATAATAGCCATATTCAGTATTTAATGGTCATCTATTCTCTCCCATATTCCCGCTTGCTCCTGGAAAACAAAGAAACATTGAAACGTCTGGTGCTGGAGTTCACTCCACATTTCTATAATTAACCCTGCTGAGAAACTCATTTTAGAGAGGGTTGGGTTTTTTCCACAGAGAAGGGAAAACAGATTAATTCCTTGGCAACAAAATTCTAATTAATGAAAAATGTGGCTCTATTCATACTTAGCTTCTTCATTACAATAAAATATCAGATGTTTACTGCTGAAATTATAGTCTTGATTCAATGCAAAATCAGGTGGCTCTTAAGATTTAATTATAAAAATAAAAATTAGGTTTATTGACTCCACACGAGTGTTTATCTTGATCTGTGATTCAGTGATTACAGACAGAAATGATTCCACATGAAGCAGGACTTTCTGCAAACAACTGGAGGAATGTGCTTATCTCCAACCCAACAGCCTGTCAGTCACCCTGGCAAACCATCCTCAGCCTCATTCCAGAAATTATGTGAAGGAAAACAAAATTTTCAAGAGCAATCTGGCCCATGTGTAAAGGCCACTTAGGGCACTACTTGTGCTGCCACCAAGGTCACTGGTGTGATTTTTGGTACACAAAAGCTTCCCTCATGCCTTTTCCAATATAAAAGTAGCTCTCCATGCCAATTCCCATCCTTGTCTGACTGCATTTTCTTTGGGAGCACATCTCTCCTCTCTTAAGCTCACAGAATAGGGAGCTTTTGTCTTTTCCTAACTGAATGAAGCAGACCCTGCTTCCACCCAAATCTGCTGCTCAAATCAGGACATGACCCTAGTTTTGATTCATGTATTTAAGTGCTTGAAACTTGTCTGTCAATGCTAGTTTGCGCACACTGTAAACTCTGAAGGAAAAATATTGAGCTTTACTTACCTGATAGTGTCTCTCTTTGATCATGTGTTCAGATGAAATCCAGCTGTTGAGAAGGGAACTAAAAAGCAGCAGTGGTGCTGGCTTTTCTGTGCCTCCACAGATTTGTTGAATGTGGGGAAAAGAGAGATGTGTCTGAACCTTGCTTTCCCCCTCCCAGGTAAAAAAGCACTCAAGGATTTACCTTTTCTTAATGTAAAGATAGTGATTTAAATAGATTAAGATAGCAATGGATATTTAGGATAAATGAATAAAGGTGACATATCTTTGCTACTACAAGTTCAAGAGATGGTAAAAAGCTGAGCTCTTAACATACTCAGTAAGCTGAACCCTCATCCTCCCAGGCCTCTGTAATTTTGATAAGTAACACCTTCTTTCCCTCAGGATTTTTTAGTCTACACCATCTTCTAGAATGAAGTACCTCTGCTCCATCCCACAAAATTCATCTAGGGAAATTCTCCCTAGTAAGACAGTTGCAGTTCTTCTCTACACAGGGACATTTGATCTTCTGTGCCCTATCTCCTTACCACAGCCTCAACCACAGGAGAATATTCCCAATTCTTCTGTTGAAGCCCTGCCACTTGTAGAGCATGGCTGATTTTTTATTAGGACAGAGAAAGAAAGACATTGCAATGGAAAAGTGAGGACATCCACCTGCCATTCTTGCCCTACACCAAACAACAAAAAGGCATTTTGTGTGAAATAATCACTGAAGGCACCAGGAATACCTTCTCACAGATGAAGGTACTGTGATGGATTCTAATTATTTTTCGTTCTTTGGCCCAATAAATGTTTATTTGTCTATAACACAGAAAATGTAAAATAATCCCAGGCACAGCCAGAGGCAGCTGTTTGGAGAAGCTGGAATGGGTTTGGCTAGAGGGAAGGGTCTCAATATCTGAAGTCCACAATCAACTGAATACAGCAAGGATTCTAGAAAATCTAAGGCCAGCTTTCCAATAAGCACCAGATTGCTGGAAAATCTGTCCTTGTGTATTTTGTGGTGGTGAACACCATATCAAAATAGAGTCTTTTTTGCAGCTGATGCTCCTGGATGCTTCAGTAACTCAGACAAGAAGCAGCAGGAGGAAATAGGTGTAAAACCAGCTGGTTGTTGTCCCAGCCTGCTGACAAACACACACAGTTGAGCACCATTTCACAACACCAAGTGCTCCAAAGAGGAGCTTCCCTTCCTTAAACTAACACCACAAAGGCATCCCTTGATTCAAGGATGCACGGCGAGCTTCCCTCAGGATAAATGGTCCTTGAAAAAGGTGCCTGCTTGCCGGTTTACAGCCCATTGTGCATCATCTGGGGAGCTCAGTGTGTCTTTCCAGGCCCCTGTCATTTTAATGGACAGCTCTCCATTGTGGCTAAACACTGCATCAGTCCCTTCAGGGGGAAAAGGAGCCAACGCTGCACATCGCCCACACCTGAGTGACAGGGCACGTTCTGGAGAGCAGCCAGCAGGGAATTGGCAGTGAAAACCCCAGTGCATCACAATCTTCGCTGGATGCGGAATTTCCCCGCGTCGGATTATTCAGAAGGGAAAAAGGCTCTTTGTTAGAGCACCACACATTTTCCTGCATTCTCTGAGGGAGAAGAAACAAAACAGAACAAGATAGCTGAGAAATGAATATTCAAATGCATTTAAGGTTCTTTATTTTTTTTTCCCTTTGTATCTTCTCAAGAAAATATCCTCAGAGAATTATCATTTCTGTGAAGAACTGGCAAGGCTTCCAAGCAGAGCAAACTGGATTTTATTTTGATGGGCACACTACAATGTGTATTTGTCATCCTCTGTGCCTTCCTGGAGCATGAGTATTACTGCATTGTACTGTGCCAACAACCTTATCTGGAATATTATAATGCCCAGAGAGCACCCTAAATGTATTTGTCTAGTTATTAGCTTTAATTGCTAGCCTTTCAGCAGGAATACAGTGAAAAGGTAATAAACACAAGTTTCCTTTAATAATAGAGGACTGTAAGATATTTTCTCATGCATTTTTAGGTTAATGTATATTTGATGATGCACTTTTTTCCAGTACAAATATTTCAAAAGAGTGAAACATGGCTTTAATATTAAAAAAGCACCACCCTTTAAAACTTGAAATTAACAAAATTTTTCACTTCTCTTGACGTCTGTGATATTTTTATCAAAACCTTCATTGCAAGGCTTTGCTAAATGAGATTATACAGTCATTTTAAGTAACAAAACTTCCTAATTAATCACAACATGAAGTTAAACTTATTTTAACAGCAAAAATTACAAATAGGTTTTGAAAAAGAGCAGTTGAAATATTTTGTCTACAAAATATTATTCAGTTATTTTATAAACTGAAAGTCTCAGGAGCCCACTGCTTAGGGGTGATGTGTCTTTCAGAGCTCTATGAAACTTAAAAGGTCAAGTTAGTAATTTTCCTTGCTTGCACTCTTATCCTCATTCACCTCTGCCAGTTCTTCTAGTTAAAAGTACAGCTTGGCTGTCATTAGAATTTAAAGCACGAGGTATTTCATATTAATAACACAAAGCTTTGCAGAAATCCTCAGTCCTCTCATAGGTTAGAATCATTTTCCAGCAGCCTAACAGGCTTCCAAGCAGAGTGTAAGCTCCACTGGGATTTTAACCAGAACAGCACAGACTAGAATTTACAAGCAAAACCCTCCTGACCATCTTCTGTTTGCAGGAGTGGACACATGTGTCAGCACTTGCCATGCCAGCAAGTGATACCTTGGTAGATTTATGCAGCAAGAGATTCAGTGAGAAAGTTATAATGAACCTCTGAGCATATTTAAGGAAAAGCAACTGCCAGAGATTAAGGCAAAGATAATTACTGTTGACATGTTTAATCCCTTCGTGGCAGATGAAATAATTCAGCTCGGTTGAGATGCTACATACAGAATATAGAGGAGTGTTTCAATAGAGATGGCATTTGGAACAGAAGATGGCAGGTGCAAGTGAAGTATATTTCAGCTATTATGGGCTTTGTGGTGGATTTATTGCACTCAAGCAGCGTTCTCATAGGGGAAAAAGGAAAAAGGTTATCTGTGCAATGCTGAACAACTCTCTCTACGTGCAAAAGACATGGAAAACTAGCTAATGGGGAGAAAAGTCTGTGTTCAACTCATAACAGAATTTTGCTTTTAATTGCACATGGAAGAAGCTCGGAATCCCCTATTCCCTTTATGCCATTATAATGCATGCCATTTCCAAGAAGCCAGGAATTTTTATTACCCATTCCACAATGTGGAATCCACAAGCTAAGAGTCTGCCTTTCATATATACTTTTATATATTACAAGGAAGACTGGATAGAGGGCATGTGGTGCTGAACACTTTTGGAAAAGCAAAAGGCCATTCAGCAGGCAATCTTTTCAGCTGGGGAGATGGCAGAAGGAAGGAAAGAGGAATGCTGAACCCTTGTTCAACACATTTATCTGCACACCACAAACTTAGAGATAATTAAAATGCACACTCATGTCCCAGGGCAGGTGCCTCTGTGATACCTGTGGAGGTATCACAGATATCACAAGGCAGCCTCTTGTGGGTGAGAGTAACCAAGAACAGGCTTAAAAGACACTTGGTGAGGAACAAATGAGCCATCAGAGGTTAGATCAAGGGGACCTACACAGCAAGAAGATGAAACGGTGGCTCAAGTTAGAAAGGCAGAGCTGGACAGAAGGTTTAAGCAAGACATGTGAAGAGCAAACTCAAAGAAACAGCTTTCAAATATGATACAGTACAAAAACTCAAGAAAAGGAGAATTACACTGACATGGAGAAAAATCTTCAGATAGAAAATACTATTAACATTCTCAAACTAAATTCATTCCTGATGTAAATCCTCTGAAACCAGTCATTTTGCAGTAGAGGAAACTGTCTTGATGTGAATGCAACATCATTCCAACTCAATGAGTTATGGCAAACAATTCCACATGAGAATATTGAGAATCTATTCAGCTGAAGCAGAGGAGTGAAGTATGTCTGTGCAATGTCAGTGTAGTCTGTTTTGTTAATCCCACAATACAAAGTATTCTGCTACTGACATGCCATTGAAAATTACATGTGTCATTTCTCAGCTAAAGCACCGAGGGGGGAAGGAATTTGTGTAAGAAGCTATGTTTTGAGCAACCATTAACTTTTGGATGTGTCTGTGCAGTAGGAATCCTCTTGAATAAGAGCTTAGATGCTGCTTGTTGACAAGAACCAAATGAGATCAGGTCTTAAGGAAAATGTTTCATAGGCTGCTTTAGGAATCCATGCTGAATTCCACTACAAATAAGGGACAGAACTAATACAAAATAAATCACGATTTTTTAGTAGTTCAATCACTGAGGGAAAGATCTTCCAAAGGCTCCTGCAAATAACAATAAACAGCAATCTTTTTTTATTCACACCTAAAATATTTGGGTATATAAATAATAAAAAAATTTAATCCTCTACTTCAAGGACATGAAGCAAGCAGACCTTTGCTCCAACTTATCCTTTCGGGAAATAACTGTGATGGACTTTTCTGTATGTTTCTCTTTGGTAAGCAGAATTCCTCTTAATTCCTCAAAAATATTGACTCATTTAAATGGCCATGAGTCTCTTAGTGGAGATAACTCACCTCTGAAATGTTGAAACAACAAAATCTAAACTACACTAAAACAGTTTAGATGGTATTACCTGTGAAATGTTTGACTACAAAGAGTAAAATGCATTTGAAATACAAACATGCTCTTTACTTAGTACTCTAAACTCAGCTCTAGATGTTCCAGTGCTAAGAAAGTGCCCTGTGTTTGATCTTGAATAAACACACATTTCTGAGCTGTTATCTTCTTTTCCTAATAATTCATCTTAGCAGGAAAAATGTACCTAGAGAAGTGAAGCACCAAAACTCTGTATCTCTATTTTTCTTTGTACCATGCTATTAATATTCTTGCAGTGTAGTTTCTGGTGCATGCATTAAGTTTTAATTAGCATTCCCTGAAATTAGCATGCCTGAAAAAGGCATTTGTTTGTTTAGGAATCCAGGTTTTCATAATGTTTTGGTTTTGTTTCCTTCCCAGCCTTCACCTCAGAGCTTGACCAGCTGATTTAATTTGCCTAATTTTAAAAGATAATGTAACAACTGAAAGCAAACAAACTCAAGTTAAATTAAATCAGGTCATTCAATAACATGCCTTAATATGATTTAATTTTATGCAGACTAATGAATACAGAATTAGGTAGGGCTGGAGCAGAGCATTCCACAGGGCCCTCTGGAGCAGGCACTGCCACCTCCTGACCTGGTGCCGAGCGCTGCTCCCACACCTGGATTTGGGGCTGCCAGTTATTCCTCCTCCAACATTTTCCCTGCTGCCACAGCAGTCCCCAGGCTGGCACGTGGCAGCAGTGACTCCTTTGGGTGCCTGCATGCAGCTAAGGCTGTGCCTGTCTGCGGTGGAGCTGATCTTACTGGGATGTGCAGCTGCCCAGAGATGCTGTGGATGCCCCATCCATGGGAGAGCTCCAGGCCGAGCTGATGGGGCACTGAGCAAACTGGAATGTGTCCCTGCCCCTGGCAGGAAGGTGGAACTGCATGAGCTTTAAGGTCCCTTCCAAAAAAAAACCATTTTAGGATTTTGTGACTACAGAAACATAGTCTGCCTGTGGAGATATCATCTGACAAAAATCCATGAGATTGCTTTTAGACATTGTGTTTTCAGTCTGCCAGATGTCATTTATTTGCCATCATTTCCCTGTTTAATCTTTAAAAGGTTTGGGTTTGGGGCTTTGTTTGTTTGTTGGGTTTTTTCTTTTTTTTTTTTTGTTTTGTTTTTCTTTGTAAATAATTTAAAAGCCACTTAGTGCTGCTACACCCTGTACAGAATTACAGATGTCATTTTGCTGGGTGATTAACATGACTGGAGCACAGCCTCCCAGCACATCTCCGTGAGGGGCAGACAGAGAGGAGTAAAAGAAGTGTGACCTCTAGTGAACCCAAGTGCTTATACCACCCCTGCAAGAGGCAGGCTGAAGTCATCTGCACACTCTGTGAAACTTTATTCATAGCTTGGAAATTAAGATATATTTTTGCTACATCACAACCCAGAGTGAAGACAAGGACAAGAAAAGGATAAATGCTGTAATCCAGATTTCTTCACAATTTTGAAGTGACTGGAGAGACTAACATTACAGCAGCATGTGAATAAGGAAGAAACTATGGTTTGACTACTACCTTGTACTCGAGACTACTCTGCTTTCTTTTTTTATTGAAGGCGATAATTTCATTATTTATACTTAAAATATATCAAATATTTAACCCAGTCTACTGAGAGATTTCTTAGGCATTTAGGGGTCTGGTTATATCATTAATTTCTTGACTAGAAGTACATACCTGAGGAAGGCTGCAGTTTCTCCTTGAAACCCATCAGACATGAAGATTAAGGTGTAACACATGAAAGCTATCTATTGCCTTTAAAATTCACTTAAATAAAAGAAACATTACCAGAAAACATGACAATTGAAAGAGACATTTGCAATAAACAGTATCACTTGCCAGGATTCCCAAAAGCAGTGTTTCACCAGTGGAACTGGATGCTGAACTTGAGGCACTTCCCTGCAAATCTCCTGCTGGCAGCTATGGGGTTGTTCAAATTCACAAGTCTGGCCCTAGAAAGAGTAATCACAAAGTAGTTTCTTGAGGAAGTCAGCCTAAAACAGTCAGAGCTCTCAGAGAGCAGGGCATAAAGCTGCAGAAAATTCAGTTTTCTGAAGGATGTACAAATCACAGAATCTTTTCAATTCGCATGCTTTCAGTGGTTTTGGTTTGGTTTTTTTTTTTAGCTGTACCACAGGTTACTCTCAGCAATATAGTCACTAAAGCCCTTGCTCAGCACCACATTCAAAGAGGTTTTGAGTAATCCCAAGGATGAAGATTCTACCTGGGCATTTTGTAAGTGCTCTTATACATGGAATTACCAAATAAGAATGACTTCAGTAAAATTCAGTCTGTATTTTGTCTTTACATGTGCCAATAATTACAATTCCTCTTGACAGAAGTGCAGCACCTTATCCAGGAAGCACACAAGCACAAGATGCTGAACTTCGCTGCCTTGTGATCACACTGAAGCAAATCCATTATTGACAACATGTGTTCATACAAGAAACACAACTCGAGCAGTGCATCCAAAGCAAACCAGATTAGTGCTTTCTTTAGCAATGTGCATCGCTAAAACTGTTTCTGGAAGAGGAAAATTTCTATAGCAGAGGAGGAGGGATGCTTAACTAGAATACAGGCAGTGGAAGCACTTCATTTCACAAATTCTTTGATAATTTACCACTTTATCAGTGATTTGATTTGACCAAATCACTGGGATATGTCACACATTCTCTTTAATCCACATGATGATGCTTCAAGTAACTCTTTAGCTGAAGCAGCATAGATAAAATCACCTATCACTCTCCAACACTGATTTCTGGCACCAGGTGGTGTCTTGATTCAGCACAATACTTGAAAACAAAAATATCCCATGCAAGGATCATCACACAAAAGGCTTCAAGGTTATATATTAAAAGACCCATTATTAACCTGCTACTGGTGCCTTCAGTTGCCTGTCAGGGACATAAAATGCTTAATCTTTGTTCTTTTTCCTTTAAGAGGTACCTGGTAGAGAACATAATCACAGCTTTTTCTGCCCAGGGCTACAGAGAGCAAGTTAAGCAAGAGCAGAGGGAAATACAAACAGTTTAAATTGGTGGCTGCAACTGAGTACACCCTTTACTGCTCCATGTAATTCTGTAATCTCAGAAAGGCAAAGGCAGTGCCATGGTAAGGAGAGTCCTAAAAGAGGCACACAAGTTATTAACAGAATAATTATTTCAATAGCTGTTATAATCTTGGAAATTCTTTTAACCTTTACTTCAAAATGCCTGATACTGTTGTAAAGGGCAGCTTGTAAAGCTGACTTGGGGACCAGGAAAGAAGTCCCCTGAACAAAGGTCACGAGAGTGTGCTGTTTAAACAGAGATAATGGCTTCTTGATTAGCTGATAAAGGTAATTTTCAGAGCTCAACATAAATTAAATAAGTATTCAAATGGCAGCTTGAATGCAAAAGCCTGGGGATTTTTTTCCAGGTTTGATTTTTGAAACACAAGTGCTCCTCATTTAAGTAACTCAAATTCTATGTGCATTCCACGTGGTCATCTCTGGGGTTGTGGGGGGAAGAAAAAAACACACCTTTTTGTTTAGTATTTATAATTATACTTGTTGTGAATCACACACCAACTCTGGATTACAACCATCACACCTTCCAGTGCACCTTTCACAGCAACAAACCCATACACGGTAATTGTATCAAAGCACAAACAAGGAAAAAGAGCAAATGTCCACCCAAATCCCACTTTTTAAGGTGTGGCACATAGCTACTGCAAGAGAATAACCCTTGGCTGCTACATGGTTAGTGACACCAAGGAGTGAAGGTCAATTTGGGGTCAATTTTTTGATTTGAGTTTACAAGCTTTCAGAAAAATCACACAGTTACATTAAAAGGTTTGGCAATCCTAGCCATAGAATAAACCCAGCCGAGGCGAGGTGGGTTTGAATCCCAAACTCCCTCCTGCAGAACAAAAGCATAATAACTCGTGTGATAAGGTCAGGGGCAACCTTATCGCTCTGTACAGCTCCCCGGGAGGAGGGTGCAGCCAGGTGGGCTCTGGCTCTGCTGCCAGGGAGGATGCAGTCTTGCTTCGCCAGGGTTTTTGGTTGGACATTAGGAGGAATTTCTTGGCAGAGATTAGGCTGGGCTGCCCAGAGAGGTGGTGGAGTCCCTCACTGTCCCTGAAGGTGTGTGAGGAAAGGCTGGACGCGGCACTCGCTGCCACAGTGGGGTTGACAAGGTAGTGTTTGGTCACAGCTTGGACTGGCTGAGCTCACAGGTCTTTTCCAGCCCGGCTGATTCTGTGATTTAGAGATAAGCGGCACCAGACGGCTGGCACCCTTATCAGGGGGACACTAACACCCCTGGCCAGCGGCGATCGAAGCGCTCCCACCCAGCTGCGAGCCCCGCACTCCCTCAGCCATTCACCTTTAATCCTCTCTATCTGCTAAGCGAGGAGCGGGGCAGTCTCTCCAGCCGCTGTCCGGCCCGGCTGCGGAGCTCAGCCCGGAGACCCCGGCCCGGGGCACAGCGCGGCGTGCTTCAGGCGCGATGCGCAGCGAGTTCGGAGCGGAGTTTGGGCGCGTTTGGGCACGGAGAGCTCTGCGGAGCGCGGGGAGCCCGCCAAGGGGCGGCGGAGCGGCGGAGCGGCGGGCGGCACCCCGTGAGGGGAGCGCGGGGCCCGCGCGGGGCGCGCGGCCGGCGGGGGAAGGCGCGAGCGGCGCGCGGAGACCGCGCGGCCCCTGACGGAGCGGACGGCACGGGGCGAGGCGGCGGCGGGTAAATGGGCTCCGCTAAACCGCCCGGAGCCCCCCGCCCGCTCCGCCCCGCGACCCCGCGGCCGTTGGGGCGGGGGGAGGCAGGGAGGGAGCGAGGGAGGGAACCCGCCAAAGCCCGGCCCGAGACCCGCCGGCGCTCGCCCGGCGCAGGGAGGCGGGAGGAGCGGAGAGAGGCAGGGCAGCGCCGCGCTCCCATTGGCCGCGCGGGGCGCAGCGCCGGGCGCTGATTGGTCGCGCCGCCCGCCCCACCCGCCCGCGGCGGCTCCGCGCGTTGAATTCAAATCGGCCCCGGGAGCGGCCCCGCGCTTCGGCCGGGCCCGGGCAGGCGGCGGCGGCAGCGCCGCTGCTGAGGAGCCGCCGGCGCTGCCGGACCGTGGGGTGCGCGGCGGGAGCGCCGGGGAGCGGGAGGGCGCGGGGGCAGCGTCTCCCCGCCGCTCGAAGGCGCCCCCGGCAGCGGCGATGGGCGGCGCTGGGGCGGGGCGAGGCGGGGCGGGGCAGGGCCGTTGGGCGGCGGGCGCGCGCGGGCCGGGCCGGGAGGCGGGAGGCGGCGGGACGAGCCCGGCGGCCGCGGAGCGCAGCGGGAACCGGGAACCGGCCCGGCACGGGACGCCGCCAACCAGCGCCTCCCTCTCTCCTCCCGCCCTGCAGAGCCGGCGGGACCTGCGATGCGGAGCGGCGCGGCGGGAGCGGCGGGTGTCGCCTCCTGAGGCGGCGGGAGAATGCGGCCGGCGGGCGGGGAGATGGGTGCCGGCGACAAGGTAATTCCTCCGGTGGGCGAGAGCAGCCGAGCCCCGGGGCTGCCGCTTCCCGCGGGCCGGTGACAGCCCCGCTGCCCGCGCTCAGCCCTCCCGGCGGTGAAACCGCTTGGACCGGAGCGATCGCGCCTAGAAACCGCGGGACGGCAGAAACAGCGCCTTTCACCTTCGCTCCGATTCCTGTCCTTAGCAAAACTTCCTCAAACTTCATCTCGCACGGCTTTTTCCCACCGAGTCCGTAAAGAGCACTTCTTCTTCCCGGCTCCCCTTTCCTCTTTTATTTCCCCGGTGGAAGGTGTGTGGCGGAGCGGGTGCGATGGTATTTAAAGCGCGCTCGTCTCGGGCACTCTGCGCTGCCGTGACAGGGAAGCTGCCATGGGAAGAGGGTCCCGCGGAGGTGGGGCGGCGCTGGCTGAGCTCGCTTCCCTCGCAGTCCCAGGCTGGCAAGCCCGCCGGGAGCCCCGGTCCCTCGCTGGAAGGAGCTCCGGGACCTCCGCAGACCCCAGACCCGCTCCCTGGGGGCTCCGCGGGCTGAGCGCGCATGCGCGGATCGGCGGCGCGAAAAGCAAAAGGGGAATCCGAGGGAAACTGACAAGGAAGGGTGGATCGGTGCTGGGCTCCTGTCCGCAACCCCGATCCCGGGCTCCTGTCCGCCCTGAGCCACACCGCCCGGGCAGCCCTGTCCTTCACTTTCCCGTCTTTATCCTCTCCTCTCTCCATCTATCTCGGCAAGCACCGCGATCACATTCCACACCTCACTCCGCACCGAAGTTTGTTAAAGTTCATTGTAAAAGTTAAGAGCTTGTTAGCCAACACTTCTGTGACTACTGTACACTGGGCTGGTCACTGGAGTTAAGGCGATTATATGATAAAGGATAAGAGTGTTCTGATGTGGGCTGGTGTCTATTTAGCCCAACAAGAATTTGTAAGGAACATCACACCAGCTCCCGGGTCTTGACATGTTTCAGCCATTCTTTATAGCTCTCTGCTGTGCATTAATGTTCTGATTGTGTTTTCCTCAGGGGAAAGAAAATGAAAATTACCTGAGAAATAAATGCCAAGGCTATGAGCCTTAAGCTACAGGCAGAGAAATGGTTTCAGGGAAGGGACTCATTGGTTCAGAGTAGGACCAGAAATCTCAACTTGGAGCTACCCCAAAAATGCAATGGATCTCTATCCCCCTTTGACTGCTTTTGGTAAATGGATCCTGGTGCACCTGGTTTTGAATATCACCGTTGTTCTTTTTCTTGGTGTGTAGGAAAATGAGCATTCTGAGCCATGCAAAAACGTACTGAAAACCCCTTTGAAACAAGCAGCTACCTCACAGTTGGTACTGACAGAGAGACAGCCTGACTGTCAGCCTCTAACCACACCCCCAAAACCTAAGGAAACCCCTCCAGCAGATCCATGGACACCTACTTCCAACCTGAAAATGCTGATTAGTGCAGCCAGTCCTGAGATTAGGAGCAGAGAACAGAGAAGGCAACTGTCAGACAGCTCAAGTGAGGTCCTACAGACAAACAACTGTTTGCAGGTATGTTGTAAAGTTGTCTGTGTTAACTTTTTTTAAAGTCAGCTGAAGGGTGTTTATTCAGTATAAAAATTATACATTGACGTAACACCTTTTTTTTAAAAAGTTTTGATTTTGGAGAGTTTTAACAAATATAAGTAAGGAAATTGCATGCAACAGGTAACATTCTGCTGGTTTTATTTCACAGCTGCTGGACAAGAGGAGAGCACTGGCCTTTTGACAGTGCTCCCTACAAAGCTGTTAAACATCTACTCTCAAAAATCTCACATTCTCTTTTCCCATGTAGGCACACTTACTGGGGGATGAATATGAGAAATCTCAGCCAAGTCGCAAAGAGAAAAGTCTCGGCTTGCTGTGTCATAAATTCTTAGCTCGATATCCTGAATACCCCAGCCCTTCACAGAAAAGTTACATTTGCCTCGATGAAGTCACTGAAGAGCTACGTAAGTTGGTGTTCATCCTATTAAATATTTCTGCATGCAACTGTGTCAATAACCTGCCATTTCTGTTTGTACACTTTTGCTCCATACAATTTTGGATGCTTACTCTGTTCTCTCAAACTTATTTAAACCCAGTCTTAAACTCTTCTTTCCTAGACCAATTCTTCTAAAATGCTGAAGTTTCCAGTGAACTAAAGTGAGAAACTTTGAATTCTGTTTCATAATGAACATGTAAATTATTGCTGATATCACAAATAACCAGTTGCAGTTTTTTTGATTCAGAGATGATGATGAAGATAAGTGGTTAGATTTTTGCAGCAGGAACTAGTATTTCTCAAATGGAGCCCATAACTTCCTGTCCAATCATGACATCAAAGCAAGAAACTGCTTTCTGTTCTTGATGATAATTTTACTTTCTCATTTTATATCACTATTTTTATATTGCACCAATGATTTCTGGAGAGTCACTAACATCAAGCTGAAGCTTTTTAAAATCAAAAGACTATGCACTCACAGTATTCTACAGCTCCTATACTGATAATACAAAGATTTTAAAGCAGTATGATTTATATTTTTTTATACTTTGTACAAAAGGACATCTCTTTTAGAAAATGTGTAGTCGAAACCAGGAGTTTATCAGACAAATGAGAAAAGAACAGAATGCTGACAAAATAACATATAAAAAGAAATTATAAAACAGTTTCCTGCCATGAGTTTCCACGGTTATTTAAGGACACAATCTAAAATGAATGTGGTGAATAATTAAAAATGCTCTGTTTTTTTCTAAAGCTGGATGGAAACCCATATAATGGCTCTTTTGGCAACAGTAAGTTTTATTTCTTAAGGAATGCTGAAAGCCAAGTATAACTCTGGAACAGCAAATCCTTCCATAGCTGAAGCAAGAATTATTTCCCTTGCTGGCAAGACCTATGAGGGCTATTTTCAGAAACTTTGGTGATACAGAACTGGCAAAAACGGTTTAGAAGCATATCAAGCGGAAGGGCAGGAATCTGTGCCGCAGGTGATGCGAGAGCAAACACATTTAATGTAGCAGAGATGTCACGTTCACCTTTCCCTCCGCAGACGTGGAGCGCAGGCGCATCTATGACATTGTGAACGTGCTGGAGAGCCTGCACATGGTGAGCCGCCTGGCCAGGAACAGATACGTCTGGCACGGGCGCCACAACCTCCCCCAGACCCTGCAGGCCCTGAAAAAGGTGGGAGAAGAGAACAAGTACATACAGCAAATCCAGATGATCCGAAGGAGGGAGTATGAGCATGAATTTGAGCCTGACGGGGAAAGAAATGAAGAAATGGCAAGTTCTTTTGGCTCAAGTGAGCAGTCAGAAATGTCTTTTGTCGAGCTCCCAGGAGTGGAATTTCGTGCTGGTAATAATTCTCTGTAATGCCAAGAATGATATATGCTTATAATGATAAATTTCTATGAACTTGGAAAAAACATTTATTGGGCTTCTTTTTTTCCTGAGATGGTAATGCCTCAAAGGGACTACAACTCTTTGTGGTGAGAAAAAGTGCTCTGCACTCTTTCACTTGTGCTGTCCATTCAGTTCTTGTAATTTGTTTCTACATCAAGTGCAACTATCAAATACACCAACATATAATCCAATGGCTGTTACTATTGAATTGTTATAGAAGCCAGAAGTTACCATTGAGTGTTATAGAAACTTGAAGCATAAATTGCTCAATTGTTTAATAATTTAAGTTTGATTCATGGAAGAAATGTTAATAAAGGGTGAAGCATCTTTAAGAGTACAAGTTGTCAGATAATAGGAAATGTATACGTGGGATACATCACCCTCTCTACTTTGTAGTTAGGCTTGGGATCCACCCAATCATCTGTTTCTTGTCATGTAGAAACATGATTCTGGCGTCAGCATGGGCCCTGCCTAGTCTCTGTGTGTTTGTTCCTCCAGTTATTATTGCTGACAAATTTCTTCAGTGTTTTATGTTTGTAGCTGGTGTGTCACTGAATACTTTAATCCTTTCTCCTCTCTGCTGCAGCATCAGTGAATGGCAGGAAATACAAGTCCTTACGAGTGATGAGTCAGAAATTTGTGATGCTGTTTCTTGTATCAACACCTCAAATAGTGAGCCTGGAAGTTGCTGCTAAAATCTTGATTGGAGAAGATCAGTTAGAAGACTTAGATAAAAGCAAGTTTAAAAGTAAGTACAACAGCAAGTGTAAGCTAAATTAGTTATTCCAGTACTACTTCATATAATATAAAGTACTGTCTTATTTTTTTCTGCCAGTAATATTTACTTGAGCCTCCAAAAACTCACTAAACAGTGCAGTTTATAATTTGTGTATGGTCATTGATACATAATGCCCACCTAAGAGGAAAAAAGTCCATTAAATCCTCTCTCCCGCAGTAATGTCAGGCCAAGGCTCCATATTGGTAACAATTCCTCTTTCCTCAAGCAGCCTGTCAAAGTTTTCAGCATCATTTTACCAAAGATGCCCCAGAATCATGCAAATCTGTTCTGGCCACATAACTAACTTAGTAGAAATCTAAATAAATTCTGTAAAAGTCCTGTGACCAGCCTGCATGTCAGAGGAAGTGAAACCCTGTGCTCTAACTGCCAATTATTTCTTCATTCTTTTACCCTTCTCTCAGTTCCCTGTACACTTCCTCCTCTTCCCCTCCATTCAAATGAAATGGTACTTCTAGGTCTAGATCTGTATGCTTATAATAATTAAAAATATGCCTGCTTTTGAGGGATAATTGTGGGTTTCATTGAAAATTACACTCTTCCCTGCCTCTCAAACTCCTTTGGTTTTTTTGTGGAATTGTATCTATGCAAAGACTGATCCTTGCTGGTTTCAGTTCATAATTTCCACTGCCTCACAGCAACACAGAGAGGGTGGGTGGCTACTCAGTAGGGTTTTTTTGCTTGCTTCTATTCTTCCATAAGAAGAGCCTGCCTCACCATAAAAGCATTTTTGGGGTGTTCCATCCATCTGCCTGTATTTCAGGTATCAATCCCATGTTTCACCACTTTCTTGGTTTGACACACAGTCCCAAATTCCATGACTTGCCAGACTTTAAATTTTCAGTATCAGTTTTGGCCTAAGCACATTCACTTTGCTCCAGAATTCACTTCTAGTTTGACTTCTGCTTAAAACTTTTCCCTCAACCTGGAGACAGTGAAGAACATGCAGGATGATTATCCTGATGGATTTTAGTGTTTCTCTTTCCTCCAGTTCCCACATTAGCCATTGCATGTGTGTACCTGCCTTTTAATCTACTTATTTTTGCTACAGCATTTGTGTAGGTTTGATCATTGCACAGAAATGAACTTGTTTTGAAAACATTCTTTTTTCCATATTTAGTATAAACTTTGCAGTGTCTTCTTTTCTAGATCTGTACCTATGCCATTCTATGTTACATGTAAACTTTGTATCACAATGTTATTTCATTGTATAAACACCTGTTCCACAAAATCATTCTTCTGATTTCTTAAAGCTTTTTACTTTTAGCTGCTTAAAGGGTGTTACAACATTTCTTTGATACATGCTAACTTGTTAATTGTAATTGCAATACTTTACCTTTTTTTCTTTCCAGCCAAAATTAGAAGACTTTATGACATAGCAAATGTTCTCAGCAGCCTTAAGCTTATCAAAAAAGTTCATGTTACAGAGGAGAGAGGTAGAAAACCAGCATTCAAGTGGACAGGACCCGAGGTCTTGCCAAACACTCAGGGTAGGTGTAGGTGTCATTTCCTTTTGTTCTGCTGATGATATCAATTGTTTCTTTGTTTTCTCTACTAGAATTTTTGACCAAAAGACAGAATAACTAAGCAGAAAATCTTTTGCTAGTCACATCACTGTCCTTAGTCCTTGACAGCACACCAACCAGTCTCTATTTGCACACAGTGGATGTTCTCATATTGAGATGCTTGAATTTCTATGTTTGCTGCTGCTGCTACTTCAATAATTATAAGTCAGGCTCAAATAATTGCTATTAAGTACTGAATCTGATATGTATTTTCTCTTTTTTTCCTGCTTTTCAGATACAAAACTTGAAGCAACTTCTGCAACCTGTTCCCCACCTAGTTCCGAATCCATCCCTTCCATAGAGCAGTGCTCAAAAGCCCTTTTTCCTTCAAAAGGAAAGCAAAACTTCACTCGGCATTCATCTCTAATAAAATTAGTTAAGAGTATAGAGAATGACAGAAGGAAGATCCAGTCTGCTCCGACCAGCCCAGTTAAAATAAGTGCCAGTATGTATCTTTTTCCAAGTCTTCTTTTAGGAACTTCTTTTTCCTTTCTTTGTTTTTAAGTCAGTTGTAGTCTTGCATTAAATATTTGGCCTTGCCCTCTTCTCACAGAACATGCAGATCCTTACAAAAATACATCTTAAAAACTGTCAAAAATATAGAAATGGCTACAAACCTTCTGTTTGTGTAGGATCACTGATTCTCTTAATATTGGATCTTCCATCAACCTGCTTTGTTGTGGAAACTCTGCTCTGGATCACACTATCTAAGCAATTCTGTGCTGCAAAAAATTGCCAGAAAATTACCTTCAATGTTCATGTTCTTGCTAGAGATCCTCTTTGGAGCCTTTAAAATTTGTTTGATGTCAGCTGACATCCAGTGGATCAAATCAAGTCTGGGCTGAATTTGAGCATAAGTTGTCTCATTAAATGTGTATGTTACATTACATAATGCAGTCTCCTGAAATTAAAGTTAAATTTTAACTTCCACATTTGATGTACTAACAGTTTTGATTTGTTTTTCTCCTCCAACCAGGTACTTACCAAAGTTTACCAGTTTTCCCAAATACAATAGCCCAGTTTCCAGCAGTCACTAAACACCAGCTGGAAGGACAATCCAAGTAAGTTTGTGCAAGTTTAAAAGTGAGAAGCTTTATGTTGTCACTGGCCATTAAGTTATGCTCCGTTTGGGAGGAGCAATAGTCTGCAAAAACCACTAACCCCTGGTCCTGCAGGCTATTTTTCATTTATTTTCTCTTTAATGGATTGGGAAGTAGAAGTTTGTACTTGCCTTTGTGTTACAGAAGATGATTTGTTCAGCCATCCATTTCTGCATGACAGAATTAAAATACATTTGGGCTTTTGTTTGTTTGTTTTTGATGAAGGCCAGCAGAAGAGCTGCAAATGAAAGGTGCCCTGTCCTCACCTGAGGCTGTCCCCAAGGCTGAACCCTCTCAGCAGCCAGCTCTGAGCCAGCCCCTCGGGGTGTGCCCTGCGAGCCACAGCTCGGTGTCACCGGTCATCCTACCTCACCCTCAGTCTGGGGTTTCCTATGCCATATATCTGCACCCTTCCCAAGCCCACACCGTGACAACCTACAGCCCAGGCTTCATGCTGCAGCCTCCACCGTGTGCTAGTGTAACTGGAATTAAGAGCAGTAATTCCAAGGTGCTAAATAAAATAACCACTGAGGAAGGGGACACTCAGAGAGCTGTGGAGGAGCCAGCAAAGTCCTTGGCAGCTGAAGAAAGAGCCGATACGAAATCAGAAACTTCATCTCAGCGGTGCCTTAAAAGATCACAAGCATTACAAGAGAATAATTTAATTAAAAGGCGTAAAAGTGATGAGGAAAGCCTTGATACTTCTTTGGTAAGTTAATTTAGTTTTAAAATGCCATTTTATAGCTTAGTGATGTTGCCACCTACTCGTTTTCAAAGTGCTGTAGGAGCCTGCCAGTGAGTGTAGGCGTTTTAAATAACACCAGGCTCGGAGAGATGGAGTTCAGTTGCTGTGCTTGCTGATGTTTGAGGGGCTGGGTTTGTATCTAAGAAGACCAAGTGTGCAGTAGTGAAAATAAAACAACTCCCAAAACACTATGTCAAGACTTACCTCTTTATATATGATTCTGGAGTAGGTCAGGTTGAGAGTGGGGTTGGAAGGAGGTGATCTTCAAGGTCCCTTGAATTCTAGAATTGTATAAACTTGCTGGCATCCATTCTTGGCTTTAGAGGTGTTAGGAGGGAAAGTGGATACATGGAATTCACTAGACAGGGAACATCCCAAATTCCTGGTACCTTCAAAATAACCCAGTGTTGGGTTGTTGTAGGCATAATAAAGCAGCACATTAAGAGAATAAGATGTTCAGATAAACTTGATGTACATGGAGAGACTGGGGCTGGGTTGCCTTCTACTCCTTAGCTGCTGATTGTTTTAGCACCTCTGTAAATTATAAATCTGCTGTAAAGTTGGCTTGCCAAAACAGTCATTTTTTTAATGGGTGTTATGGGTGTGTTATGACAATATGTGCTATCAAACATCCACTAGCTGGGAAGCAACAAGGTAATAACATGGGTCTGGTGATCCCAGTGACCAGAAATTTTTATAGCTCAAGCTTGGAAATCAGGAGAAAGAAAAAAGCTTGCTTTCCTATTTTTAAAAATGTATAAATATCATTGTAGAGCTGTAATTGAGAATGTTAAGCCTTACAACATCTGCCTTTTTTTTGGTATGCACTCTTTTTCAAAGGGAGAATCCACTAAGAATGAAAAACCACCTTCCAATAGCTCACAAACAAATCATGAAATGGACAATGTCCAGGAAGAGAGACAGAAAGAAACCAAAACAGTAGATCAAAACATGGCAAGTTGCTGTGACCAATGTACAAAAGAAAATATTCCAGAAGATGAAGATAAAATCAAAATTAAACAAGAAATACCTGTGGCATTTGCCATTCCTGCTCCTGAGGTAAGATTGGTCTTGCCATTCCCTGGGAAAATACCACTTGGAGAGTTTGCAAAAGAAACAAAACTGTAACAAACTACACCTACGTAGATTGTCTTGTTTGGATTATTTGTAGTGTGCTTTTGATACCTTGTTCTGTAGGAATGTAAGACTTCTGTTTCTGCATTAAGTACACAAATAAGAGGACATAAGGAGGCTTTCAGGCTTGCATTGGAATGAAGGTCACACTGAGGAGCTGAGGGCAATGTTAAAATCCTTCACCTCCCCACTCCTTTGTTTGCATACACTTACTGTGAAATACTTTGACACAATCACACAAAACTCTCTTCATCAGTAAAATTCAGTATTCTGCAGTTAAGACTGACTTGCTGCTCTGGAGAACCTGAATAAAGAACAGTTCTGTTGACAAAAACAGAATGTTTAAATACAAAAGTTTTGTCTTCCAATATTTGTTTTATGAAAAACACAATCCAAGAATGAGGTGACCATGATGATTACTGGGTCCAGGATACCTCTTCTGGAAAAAAAAAGTATTCAGTATCAGGATTTCTTTTCCATCTAGTCTAATTGCACTGTGTTAATCCCAGGTGGATTTCTAGTTCCCCACTGAGAATATCAGCTGGAAATGGAGCCAGCTGACTTCTGCGTGGTTTTACTTGGAAGAGCATGCCCTTGAGTCTGTTTGTCTCATTTCAGACAGAAGGTGGTACAGGCATGGGATATGGGATCCTGGGGACATGGAGGATGAAGAACAAGGCCTGGGGTGGGGTTGCAGCATGGAGAAGATGTTTGGGGTTTGTTTATTATTTGTTTGGGCTAAAGGTGTGATGTCTCTCCCTTTCTCAGACTTTTTTCCCATCTGGTTATCTTATTCCTCTGACTCACTGCACCCATGGCAACAAGGCAGAGTGCTCCAACAAAGAGAAGGCTGGGGTGTGTTCCCTGCAGCACACAGCCTACAGCTCTCCCATCACTGGTGAGTGTCCAGGCAAACAGGCACAGGGGGCTGCCCCAGGGGGCCAGGCTCACCCTAATCCCCTTCAACACCTGGTGTTTCTGTTTCAGGTGTCATTCCAATGCCAGCCTCAGAACTGAAAACAGTCAATATTCCTGCTTTCCACATAACACCCTTGAACATAATGCTGTCCCCAAATTCTATAGCTGCTGCACCTGTGCTGAGCAACTCCTGCCTCAATTCCAGCAGTACCAGCTCTGCCCCAAATCCAAGCTCTTCAGCTCTCAACTTTATGCTGCAACACATAGGACTGATACCTGCTGGTGTGCAAGTTCCTGCAAATCCTGTTCTTCAGCACATGCCAGTCTCTTCCCAATCAGAAAATATCAGCCACAACTCAGGAAGCACAAACGTGCAAGAAGGGAAGGTGGGTAAAAATACATTGCAACTCGACCTTGGTGGGTTGAGTGGGAATTACACTGCAGTAATTCCCTTACAGCAGGTAAAATTTGTAAATAAACATTTTTTTTTTGATCTTTAGAAATCAGCACTGCCCAAAAAGAACTAGCAGTGAAGGCCAGCCTAAGTACAGTAGAAATGAGAGGTTAGCAAGGAAGTGGCTTATTTGTGGTGGAAGTGGAGCCAGCTGGAAGATGACAAGATGTGAAGAGACAGCTGTTTTAGAGGGAGGATTTTACGTAGATCTGAGATTGTGCTTAATAACAAATTGTCCATTTGTTACTTTATCTTTCCTTCTTGTTACTTCCCTAATCTACTGTCAAGTTTTTGTGTTTAATAATAGCTTTCCTTTTAATAGGCTAGGATTGTAGAGGATTTTAAATACCGTTTTTTCCCCCAGGAAGTTCCTCTGTATATTTTATGTAATACTTTATTGCCTAATATCTTTGTATTAAAAAAGAAGGGGATTAGAGAAACCATATTTTTATGTATTTATAAATATATCAAGGAATGCAGGTCTGTCCTTCTCAGTAAGAAGTTAAGGTTTTAAATTTCAGGGGAAAAATAAAAAGAGCTTGATAACATCCTGCAGAAACCTAGAAGTAGAATTTAAGTTTTATTCCCCCTTAAATAAAAGTAACTTTCTCTTTTCTCTTTAGCCTTCTGCTCCAAAGGAAGCTCAGGAGCCTCAGGCAGTCACAGAAAACTTTTTCCGCACACCAGGAGGGCCAAACACAGAACCTTCACTATCTGCAAACCCAGATGGTACCCAGAGAATCTCTCAAGGAACTCTACATATTCCTCAAAGAAAACTTGAAGTTTCAGAAGACTAATTTTGGGATAGGGAATTGCTGACTGTGTTAGCAGGCAAAAGTGCTGGTAACACACTGCACACGTCTGGCATTGTATGATGGACAATGGTTTGGACATGTATTGCCAAGACCTCAATGCTGGAATAGCCTTAATTAATGCTTTAGAAAATAAAACTGACTCTTAAGGAGAAAGTTTATGCCTAATGAATTTTTTCAAAAGGCTTACCTGAAGTATTTTAAGAACAAAGTTATGTATCTAGTGGGTTTTTTTGTAAGTGTGTGTTGATTTCTTCTATGCAAAGTAAGCTGAAATTGTCTTTGTACAGAAAGGTACAGTCTATCAGTCAGTACATATTTTGCACCAAAAAAAAAGTACTGTGAGTGTGTACATATTTTATGTCTTAACAAAAAGGCCATAGTTAAAATGTTTTGCTTCTATGTTTAATAATGCTCTTTTGTAAAGTTAGTAAGAAGCACAAAAAAACCCCAAAATTTTCTTAATCAATTTTTATATAAGTTAAGAATTATTTATACTGTATTTTTAAATCGATTTGTTCAGATTAAACTTACAGAAAACTCTACATTGACTTTTTCTGTTTGATCAAATTAGCTTACCTAAGTAATACCTTGTATATTCACTGGCATCTCTTCATTCTTTATTTGTCAGACAGGGATAGCTGTGCTCTGAAGGAAGGGGGGAAAATGGTATTTCATCAAAAAGTTAATTAATTAACTCCATGCAACTTCCAAACTCTTATCAGTAGATATTACAGCTCCTAAAAACAACAGAACAAAGCAGTTATGAAGTAAGATATCACCCTGGAGCATTCAGGAAAGTGTGTCCAGATATCACAGAAGTTTCCAACAGGTTAAATCAAACCATTTGAATTTAAATAGATACAGCAAAGTCTCTTAGATGCTGAAGGAAGAAAGGTGTGAAGAGCCCTCATACAGTTTACACTCAGATAACAAGTAATAGCTAAAAAATTAAATAAAAATACAGTGTATCTGCTTTCCCATGTGAAATGGGCCTGGCAGACCAAACTAGGACAGGAGAAATGGTAACAAAGGCCAAGTTTCAGGCTTGGACTGGGTGGAAAATCAGTTTTACTGTGGTAGCTGTTTTAACTAACTGGCCTGCCCTTTAATAATGAAAAAGTCTAATAAAAAACACATCTGACAGAATAGTATCAACATTGAAATATTCCTAAATGAGGGGGAAAGAAGAGCAAAGCAGGAAGAGGGAAGAATTCTTACCAGAGGACTGAGTAGATTTTTCTTCTCCAAAGAAATAACTGGTCTTCCTTACACCTGCTGTCAATTTCATTCTAGAAATAAAAAGAAATGCAAGTTTTAGAAGCTTGCATTACTCAATGGAAGCAAACTACAACCCTACAGCTGACAAACTAAGAAACTACAGTAATTAGGCTTGGTGAAATGGTCTTCTCACAGGTGCTGCTCTGTTTTGGACAGCTGAAGATATTTCCTGACCTGCTCTCCAGTGTCTCTTGGCTCCTGGCTCACTGCAGTTGCTTTTTCACTATCACTTTTCTTTCTGCCTCTTCATTTTGCAGGCTGAAAAGCTGCTGCTTCTCTGCTCCAAGGGCCCCATGCCCTCTTACAAGGAGCCCTCAAACCTCACACACTGCACTGTCCCCTCTGCATTTGGCTTTTTCTGACATAGATTAATTCCATTAACTACCTGGTGAAAATGACCAAGAAGAGATGGAGTCCAGTTCCTCTACTCAGGAAAAAAATAGTCCTTCAATGTTATACCAAGTTCCTGTCTCTGCATTATAAAATCCCTGCCAGACTCAACAGTAAATAGATTTATAGGTTCCTAAGAGTTTTCTTAGTAGCCTCAGCTAACAGGCCCTAAAGTCTGACTTAGATTTGGCATCTAATTCCCTTATACCTCCATGAAAGTCCCCAAGTTGAGACTCAGCTTCAGAATTCTGGTGTTTAACCCCGGGCTTGGCCCTTTCACACACAGCAAAGTCCATGATCCTGAGCAAAGCTGCTAAATTCAGGCATCCCTTGAGAAAATGGGAATTAGCTTCTGAACCTTTAAAGCGCTTAAAATAAAACCCTGCAAAAAGTGTTTCATACTTTCCTGCCCACACCTCTAACACATCTGCAGCCTCATCCATCTCCCAGGGGCTCAGTCTGGCATGGCAAATATAACTGCAATAATTAGACAAGCCAAATATTATACGTATTAGCTATCCATCATAATCTCTAAAAACAGTAAAAAAGGAAAGATGTGAGTGAAAAGCATAATTCTGTGTGTCCTTGGTGACAAACCAGTTGTATCTATCAAACCATGAACTGCAGAATGAAATGCTATTTCCTTTAAAACTGTTGCTTTCCAGGGGGTGCCACAAACAAGTTTTGATTTATTATTATTTTTAACAACTATTTTGTAAATTACTTTTGGCAATGTGGCCATTAATAACTAAATCCTCATTTTAGGGACTGTTATTTTATGACTCACATTTAAACAACGCAGAAGGGCAACTATAAAACTTTAATCTTTATCTCTGATCTGTTAGGCTGCAGTCAGGAATGTCCTTTAGGTGTAATCCGAGGGGCTGCATTGTTGTCCACCTACTCACAAGTGGACATAGGGGAACAAAATGCCAGGCTTTTGTCAGAGGTTATTTTCAGCTTGGTGATAGCAATGGCATTGCTCAGATCCCTGAAACTCTCACTCCCCTCCCCTCCCAGCTTATAGGGCTGACAGAGGTGGTCACTGCATTTAAAGAGAGCAGGAACCTCTCCTGTTCAAACCCTTGGAGGGCTAAGAAAAGAGGCAGAGACTTCAAGCAACTCCGGTAAGTAGAGTTTCACAGGTCTTGCCAAGGCTGTCTGATACAAGGGTTTGGGTATTTTTATTCATTTCATTCCTAAGAGATGATAGGAGCAGCTTGCTGCCTGACAAAGAAAGCTATGTAGGTATAGTACAGAAATATGAGTCCTAGAGAGTGGTATTTTAGGTTTGGAGTAGCCAGCAGAAAGAGGGTTTTGTGGCTCAGACAGAAGAAACTAGTGGTGTTGCAAGGGCATGGCTGTGGGGATCCTCATTAGAGACACTCATTTGGACTAGGCAAGGCTGGATAACAGAATTTTCAGAGTGTTTAAAAATTTTGTTACAAAGCCAGGGAATTATTTTTCTGCATTTAGTCTTTAAAAGGCAAGTGTACAGAGCATACAAATTTATGTGCATTCATAGTAGTATTATAGAAGTAAAAAAAATCGAAACAAATCCCCCCAGATCTTCAAAATATTTCATGTCAGTGACCAACTGGTTTCATATCAAATAAGAAGAAAACTTCTGTGCAGACTTGACAGAAAATGGCTAGATAAGAACGCAGGATGAAAGAATTATTCTCACATCCATCATTCAAGCATTACAAGAGAGTTACATTGGTCAAGTCTTTAAAAAAGCCTCAGTAATTTAAATAAATAAATAGATAAATGCTTTTGTTACGGAACGCTTTCTACCTAAAAGTAAAATTATTTCATAGAATAAAGCCTTGTATGTAGATAAAATAATTCTCTGCCTGATCTCAATCACCACAGAGCTGTTTCAGTCTGTAATAGCTTTGCCTGGCACTTAGAAGACTTAGTGCAGGGATAAGGATTTAGAGAAGGATCTTGTGGAAGGAGCAGTGAAAGCTGATAGCCCAGGATTAGGCCTGGAAAAGGGAATGGATCAAGGATGCAACTTTCCACTGCCACATGGATCAGACTGAACTGGGAGTGTGAGTGTGGGGTGTTGTTGGTTGCTAAGTCAGAATGAAGTATCTCGTTCTAGTTTCACAATACCATAATTTTTGGAGATGCAATCTTAAACTTCCGCAAAAGTGTACATCAAGGAAGTTTCAAAGGAAATGTGGCATCCCTATGCTAGAAAATAATAGAAAACGGGGAAGAACAGAGAGGGAAGCAAAGGAATGGGACACTATCAGCTCTCAGCTATGCACACCACGTGCTTCAGAGCAAGTCAATTGAGCTCTTTTGTTTCAAAGGGCTGTGTCTAACCTAGCATGACCAGTGTCAATGAAAAATCAATATTTGCTTTCTTGTGTCAGTGTTGGAATTCCCATCCCTTGACCTCTCTGTGTTGCTTTACTGCAGAAATAAGGGGAAAATGCTGGTTGTTATGAGATCACGGGGCAAGCTCAATGCATGACACTAACTAATAAAATTTACCTGTAGCTATAGTCCGCTGAATGCACTGGAATATCAGAAACATGATTATAAACACGTAACAAGATCACATCTCCATCAAATGAGCTCAGCCTTCAAACACAAACGTTCCCTTTGTTGTGGATCTCTCCTGCTGAGGGAGAAACATGTTCCACAAGGGGCTGGATTTTGACAGAAACACCTCCAGGCTGTTTGAGATGCAGTGGCAGAAATTGTGCTTTGCACTGCAGATACATCAAAATGAGACCTCACCATGAGTGTAGGTTGCAGAGAAAAACTGCAGCAGCATTTTATTGCTATTATATAAAGGAAGACGTATCTTGTTCCCCCTACGGTGCTGCGGTCAAATGAGTCATGGTGGTCACAGGACAGGTCACAGCAGAGCTGTGATTAGATACCAGAGTGAAGTCCTGGCTGCACTGGCATCTCCCACAGACTTCAGCTGGGAAAAGAGTTTCAAATATAGCCTTGGTATTTTGTATTTTGATGCAGACAGTGATATCTGAGGGGGAGCACGGAAGGAAGGAAGGACCAGAAGCACCAGAATTCTGGTGCAAGGAAGCACCAGAATTAATTCCAATTAATTAATCATTTTTCACCTGCAGCAGTCAGGCATTAGCACTGCCTTTTACTCCTCCACATTCCATCAGGCTAGTACTACAACCACCACCCATTTAGATCAACGGATCAAAATATATTTTTGGATGATATCCTTATCAATAGCACTTTGATTGGAGCAAGACACTCTGTGACAGTGATGTGACACCCAGATTTGTACAGTATGACTAACAGCCCAAAAGAAGATGGCTCACAATTTTTTTCATGCCTGTGCAGAGCACACCAACACTTCAAAGGCTTCCTTGCTCCAAGCCCAGCCCTACAAAGTAGTGATACAAGCTCTAAATAACGGGAGGCACGAATCCTTGGCTGCAAGTCTCATGTATAAATTCAGCTCCATATAGAAGCTGCATTCTGAAGAATGGTACAAGCTGCTGAGTAGGAATTGAGCAAGCCCAAGAACTCTCCTCCAGCTTAACAGCACCCTGAGTGCTCACACGTCACAACACTAACTCTTAGAAGTTTCTGTGTCACATTTCTTACCTTTAGGGTCAATCTGCTCCACGTCCCACCAGATCACAAGAATACAACAAATACCACGTGATGAGCAGACACTGCAGGTTAGCCAGGTTAAGACAATAATGTCCAGGGAATTTCAAAGGGATTTAGACACTGACACATAATGAAATTATGGGAAGTGGAGACTTTGGATCTATTTTTTCCTGATGACAAATGGGAGACCGAGTTCCATTTGCACATTGTAAGGATGGAGCTTTGTCCCCTGTTACAATTCAGATGAGTACAAAACTATGAATGCCACACCCCCTGTGGAGCTTACTTGCTCATGGTGACACTGCTGCATCTGCAGGGATGGCCACTCATCTCCAGAGGGAT
This sequence comes from Entomyzon cyanotis, assembly GCA_024500445.1. Classification (NCBI taxonomy): domain Eukaryota; kingdom Metazoa; phylum Chordata; class Aves; order Passeriformes; family Meliphagidae; genus Entomyzon; species Entomyzon cyanotis. The sequence continues at coordinate 3,430,256 of JAKEPQ010001029.1, forward strand.
GAGCAAAGCCAGGACAGGAAGAGCACAGACTTGCCCTGGTACCTCACCCAGCTGTTCCTCCAAGCCAGCACAGATATCATGGCATCCACTGCTGTTCTTACACCAGTATCCCTACTGGAATATTTCTACTGTGCCTTTCTTCTTTCTCCTAGAGCTTCCCATCAGGTGATGCCAAAAAAACATGGAAAATGTGTATGCATGCCCAGTCATGTTACTATAATTAGCCTCAGCAGCAATGGTTCTTCTAAGAGCTTTAACCACAGCCCCTGACAGCACCAGGCTCACTATCACACTTTATCAGACTTTTTCACAGATTATTTTTTTCCCCTTCAGATGATGATGTAATTGGAGTTACTTTCCAACAACTATCCTGCTGCCACAGGCTTGGTGTGCCTTTGAGGAGAACTAACACAGCAGAAGCAGCTTTAGAGAGAACAGAGGCACAAACCTCTTCCCTCCCAGGCAGCTGTCAGTGTTGCCTCAGCTGGGAAGGGTTTCCAGTGGAAACCTGATTTGAAAGGGAACATTTTGGACAAAAAAAAAAAAAAAAAAAAAATCTCATTTTAATTTTCAAGACAGTGTCACAAAACTGATTTTTATTCCCAGTTGCTCTTCCTTCCTTGAAAATGTTTGAAGCATTGTTTGAATTATTTTCATAGGAGAAAAAAAATGGCACCAATACAAAAGTACTTTAAAAATAGAAGAAAATATTGAATGGTAGAGTGAGAATAAGATTTTACCTACATGAAAGATTCCTTTCTGTTCCTTTATCTCACATTTAAAAGAAATGGAAAAACCAATTTAACAGTGCTGTTCAGTAAAGGCTTCACTGAGTGCGAGAGATCAAATTCATCATCTGTTCATTGTGCAAAGTTAGTTGTTTCTTATTTCAGCTACATCAGTTTTTTTGCTTCTCACTTGTTCCATTACAGAAAAACAGAGTTAGAAGAAAGCTGAGTTTTCCTTTCTGCACCATTACTGTTTTGGAAGTGCCAGAGCGGTTCTGCTCCTGAGCCTCCCAAGAGGGCTGGGAGGGTCTGGAAAAGATTAATGCTGCTGCTGCTGTGTGACAGCAGAGGACTGGGCTGACTGAGCTGGGGAGGGTGCTCAGCTGAGCATAAATCAGCCTCACAAAGAGGAGGAGAGATTGGATCTTGCACGAGGATGACAGGTATGCTGCCTAGTGAAGGCAGCAGTCACAACAGTGACTGTTTAATTACACAGGGTTAAGGATATGCTAATAACTGCCTCAGTAAGGCAGAGATGTTTGATGGGCTGGGATCTGCACTGTTACCAAACACTGACTGCAAAACCTGCCCACACTGCTATGTCTCCACTGCTAGTGCTTCAGTGTGTGCACCTTCCTCCTGCTGGACAGACATCTCTTTTACACCACTGCAGGATTTTTGGTCTTAGTTGCCAGAAAGGGTTCCCTTCAGGGTGCAGAACTGGCATGTAGACATTGTTCATTTCTTTCTGGAATTCAGAAGATTACAGTGCTGAAGTAACCAAGATGATGCTAAGCACAGGACATGGGTGTCCAACGTAAATATATAGTAAAACGTTAGTCTAAAGGCAAGTAATTGAAAACACCAGTTATGTTACATCACAGCTGTGATAAATTCCCCTCAATCACTTGACCTCAGAAGAAAATTCTCAGGCAGCAGGCCTGATTCAGCCTTCAAAATCATCCTCTTAGTCAAAAGTACCTTTTGGTGAATTTAATCAAACACAAATAGCACAAGCAGGCTTCAAAATAACTATAATAAGAAGGTGACTGGTTTTCCAAGAAGGAGGAGGAAGGCCTGTGCCAGGAGCTTGGAACAAGCCGATAATACGATGTGCAGATGACAAGATGACGTCCCAGTCTTTCCAGAAACGATGACTCAAACAAGAAAACAGAAGGGCAGGCTGAGGGCTGGGGTTGTTCCAGGTGTGGTGACAGCACAGTCACAGGGAAGGGCACTGAGCCTGACATCAGGGGACCTGGGCTGCTCTCCTGCCCTCCTGTGTGACCTTGGGCAAGGCTCTCCAATGCTAACAGGATAGCAAGAACTGGAACAATAACCACTGCTCTTTTTTTCTCTGATGGTTGGATTTTAAATGCAATTGACCAAAAACCCACACTGTAAGCACCTCAGGAATCCATCCATTACTGCTTTACAATGGCTGTGCAGCACAGTGATCTCAAAGCTGCTTCATGAGGAACACAGAAAAGGTTATGCTGGAGTACAGGAGAGGGCAGGATTGAAAGAGAATGATTATTTGATGGAAAACAAACCTCTTTTCCAGAAGAGAGTTGAGTGATCCTAGCACCTTTTCACTGAAACACCTCACAATCCTTTCACATATTTACCATCACAATATACCAAATTAAGGAATATCCTTATTTACAAGAGAGAGTCACAGGGATTTAGACTGTTCCTGCCCCTAAAGCACCACAGCAGCACCACACCTCTGCTACCACATAGATATGTAGTATATTGCAAGTACACAGTAGCAGTTAACTGGAGAGAGGAGGGGGAAGAAATAATAGCTTTTTAAAAAACCCAGCTGTTCTATTTAAAAGAATTCACTTTTGCTGTTGCACTGATTTATGTAATTTGCTTTCCCAGGTTAACCCTTCAGAGACAAGGATGCCAAACTGGGGAGGAGGAGCCAAGTGTGGGGCCTGTGAAAAGACAGTGTACCACGCTGAGGAGATCCAGTGCAATGGAAGGAGTTTCCACAAGTCGTGTTTCCTCTGCAGTAAGCTGGGCTAAATGGTTTAACTTCACTCTGTATAACCCTTCCACTTAAGCCAGAATATTTATTTTTTGTATTACTTGGCAGGCAGTTTTGTAGCCTCTTACCTGGAGCAATCTGCCTCTTGGGCTCCTGGGTTTTCTTTGTCCAAACATCAGCTGGATTTTGTCAGGGACACTAGAATGCTGCAGAATCACCATATCCAGGTCCATCTCCAGGAAACCCTTCCTTCTGTCCCACAGTGTGGCACATCACAGGTTTGTCTCAAGCTAAAATGCCCAGCAGAACCAAACAAACAGCACTCATTAGACAGAAGGATGATTTTTATTTTTTTAACTTTTAGGAGACAATTACTTTCACAATGAATCCTAACATTAATTAATTTCACACTGAAAAGCTGAAAGACTCAGCGTCGTCAAAACTTCCCATCAAAACTCTCAGTCTATTCCTTCCCACGTTTCACATAGTTCCATTTCACTTACTCTTTCCCTCCACGCTCCTCTGTGATGTTAGCCTTCCAGGAATTTTGCTTTCTCTGAAGATGAGGTAACACTTAAAAAAAAAGAAATCCGAGAGAAGGTTTCAATGCAGCTCTGTTTGCCCTTTGTGGAGAGGGACAGCAAACAACTTGGTAGGAACTAGATAACTGAAGAGTTAATTTTGCACATAATGCTTGGGATTAGTACCTTTGCAGTATGAATTCTGCTGTAACAGCTTAGAAGCCATTGAATCCAATTTTCTTCCTCCTTTCCTGAATGGATAGAGACTTCTTTTTTGGAGGCATGAGACTAACATTATGTGCTTAGCTGACAAAGTGCAGCACTTTGCAGAATGAGTCCAAAGCAGAAACCTGAGCTGTCTTTGCCTTTCACCAAGAGCCATAAAAGTGATGCCTAAAAGTTCAAATGATGCCTTTTGTGATACCTAAAAGGCCAAGTAAGAATGTATTCCCTCAAAAAGTTTTCAGTTAACTGACAACCTTCAGCCAATTCTCACAAAAAGGTAAAAGAATAATCTCAGTCTCAACTATCACCATCTTATCCCCTCCATGTTCTGCCTATGATAACTAATACCAAATAAAATTAAAGAGCTGTCCTAATAGAGCATAGTTATGATTATTTCTCAAGTGTAAGCTTTATTCTTAGTAAAACTGAATTATTTTTTTAGTGATTCATGGTAAACAGCATACATCCATTAGCTCCAACAAACATTTGGTTTGTTGTGAAGCTTTTCTTAGTTGATTGGTGGTGTATTTTGCTGTGCTTTTTTTTTTTTTTTTTTTTTATTTGCCCCTTGTAGTCTTAAGTCTGAATTAAATTATTAATAGGTTAGATACTAAAAAAAGTATTCCCATCAGAAATATGTTTAAGGTCAAAACCTGAAGATGCATTTAAGTTGCCCAGTTGGCATATGAAAGGTATTTTAATTGGCTTTACTTTCCCCATGATTCACATACACTATTCCACAGCTCTGGATGTCTCAGTATCATGTATCACATGCATGGGCTTTTCTGTGAACCATTTATAGCATTTCATTTCTCAACAGAAGGAAACCAGTCCTCCCCCACCTAAACTCAGGCATGGAAAGAGTTTACCTGTTTAGCTACACTTTTGTATATTTCTGTATACAATTACTACAAATATATCTTCTATTTTATATTCTATTTGACCAGACGCACAAAACACACCACTATTTTTCGACCAAGGAGTTTGTAATTCTGCTGAAATTGAACATTTCAAACCAACCTGTTAACACAGGAAGAATCAGACAAGCTAAACCACAAATCCCACTCTCTCTGCTCCATAATTTTCCCCCACAAACACTGAAAGAGAGAAACTTCTTTCCAGCAATCCCTCCTTCCCATGCAGACTCCTGCTTACCTGCAGACTGTTGTTTCACTGTCAGCTTTCACCCAAACTGCAGCTGTGATGGACATTTGGCAGGATCTCACACTGCCAACCTGGATCTCCTCCGTGCCGGCGGGAGAACAGGATCTGTTGGCAGATGACAGGTCTCAAAGTTATTTCAACAATAGCACTTCAAGGGCTTTTGCTCCATCTGTCGTGGTGAATTGATACCCTATCCCTAAGGTACCAGAAATAGAAACACTTTATCTGCTGCTAGAGTTTCCATCATCCCTTAACTCCCTTAGCAAACATAATTACCATCTCAAAGCAAGACTGTAGCACGAGGAGATCAGGTTCACACGTTCACAGAAGCTTCTCGTTTTATTTCTGTTAACTACAATGGTCTTTGCAAATTATTTCCCCCTCCATGCAGTACAGGGAGGAGAAAAGCCACAAAGATAGCCAGAGGACAGGGGATGTACAACTAGTACTACATGCTGCCTCTTAACTGTTCTAGAGTTTGGAGCCACCTGATCTTTAAAGTCTCTTCCAGCCCAAACCATTCCAGGATTCTGTAATTAAAGCTGCAGAGGTTCCATTATCAGCTTAAATTCCCCGAGGTGGATGAATTTGACTCACAGGAGGACATTTAATACAAACATGGGGGAAAAGGACTAATCAAACTCTCAGATAGCTTCTGCAGAGCTTGCACTTCCAGCCACTTCCAATACTTGTGTGTTTCAGTTTTCTGTTTCATACGTGAACGCAGCAACTTTGTTTTCTGAGCTACCAACAGCCCGTGCATGACTGCAATGCCCTCTGCAGGACATTCTTGTTCAAAGGAAGCTGCAGAGAAAGTTTTTGCCTGTTTTTTCCCCACTTCGAATCAACCACTGCTGAACAGGGAACCATTTGTAAAAGTATTAAAATTTTTTTTTTTGTTGTGTACTAGAACATCGTGATTTTCTATATGCACTCTGAACTGAAAGACTCTTCCTCTCTCCGTGGGGTGGAGGCTGTCTCACACTGAGTTCCCAAAGTGGTGCAGCAAGTGAGGAGTGTAGCTGCTATTTTTTTCCCCCATTCATTATTAGTAGTCCTGTAGAGGACATAATTTGTATTCCCTGATGAAAGCTGGGCATTCCTATGGCACCTTCTGTCCAAAAGTCTGCCAGACCTTTCCTAGTGAGCTAAGGCAAGCTGTCATCCTCTGCAACAAACATGATTTGTAAGAGGTCTGTTTGGGAATTGCTACAGTCACACTCTCATCATCGTGGAGGAAGTCTGACAGCGTTGACACTAGCTTTTCCTAAGTGCCACAGCTCAAACAAACAAATAATGATAAAAAAACCCCAATATATCCTGCCTGACTCCAGAGATGGTGTCTGTGCTAAAGCCTCTTTCAGGAACACCACATCGAAATAGCCTGGGCTGAGCTGAGAAAACCACCACAGGCTCAGAATGAGTTTTTTACAAGGTCCAGATTCCCAGTGGAATCAATGACCTTGCAATTTCCTCCCATTTTTAAGGTTTGGGAGTTTAGGGTGGTTATGTCCAATCCATCTTAAGCTTCACAGATCTAGACAAGCTCTCTCAGCAAGCCCATGATTTCCCTGGGGTTATAAGGTAACTTCAGAGTGGCAAAAGAAGAGCATGTTTTGTGCACACAAACACATCCTTACTTCAGCACCAGCCCAGTCAAGTGTTATAGTGACAAGTTTTATACTGACCAACTCCTTTCCCATAAAATTAAACCAAAATAAATACGAATCGCAATTATTTTAAACCACATCAATTCAAATTGGAAACTGCAAATGTTGATAGATGCCTCTCTCTCCCTGTTTGCAGTGGCTTGCAGGAAGGCTCTGGACAGTACCACAGTGGCAGCACACGAATCTGAAATCTACTGCAAAACCTGCTATGGGAGGAAATATGGCCCCAAAGGTGTTGGCTTTGGACAAGGGGCTGGATGCCTCAGCACTGACACTGGAGACCACCTGGGCTTGAATCTGCAGCAGTGAGTTAAATCCCTGTGACAGCTCCCTTTTCTGCTCATGCTTGTCTCCTAACAGGGTATTTTAGATATTTTATTCTGTTTCCATAACAACATCCAGCGTAGGGAGCAGAGCAGTATTTCCTACACCCTTTCCTTCCACTGACGCAGTACTTCACAGTTTTTAATGATACTCAGCCTCTTTAAGCCTTCTTTAAAAATTATCCCCTCCTTCAATAGGCAATTACTCTGCACAAGCAGCCTTTATATGCCACCACAGATGTAAATATTCACTGCAATTGTAATCTGCCATTTGCAGCACAGTGGTAAAATCACATTCACTACAGAAGAAGATAATTTTTTTTTTCCTGTTAGAGGCTAAAATCCAGTTAGGTTTTACTCTCAGAGAAATAATTACACTACCCCATACTGTTAGCTCTCCTCTCAATGGGGGAAATAACATTTCTAAATCCTCCCTGTGGTTCAAATAACACTCACAAACACACTGAGAATGTGTTTGAACAAAGGAATTCTAATGGGATACCATCTTCCAAAAGCACATAATTAGCTCTGACAGTTCATTTTTATAGGATTTTCCTGCAATTCTCAAAGCTGCCCATTTCTAAATCAACGATGCTTCTTCCTTCTGGTGGTCCAACGATAAAGAAACCAATTAACCAATATGCTGTGTAGGAAATAAAAGCTTAAACAATGTATTTAACTGTAGCTCCTTGCACCATACTAATCCATTAGGGGCAGAGCTCTTAACCAAAAACTGTCACATCCTGTGCATATAATGACCTGTTGCAGTCTAACAATCTAATAATTCAGAAATCATTCTGTGAAAGCTTTTATGCACAAAGGTATAAAGCACCAAGTCCAGAAATAAAAAACAAAGCTACTTTTCTGATGTGCTTTTGACCCTAGGCCAGGTAAGAACACCAATTCCCTCTCCAACTGTTTCACTGCCTGAGGAAACAACTGCATGCAAAAAAATGAATTTTTATTTTCTGCTCATTAAGTACTAGCAAATAAGCCAGCTATGAAGAATAGAAAGATCTTTTGCTTGTATTTTTCCCTTTGCCTCTCCATAAAAGGAAATTCATTTTTACTTCACTTTTTATTAAATATAATCTTTTCTGCATGTGGCTGCTGCAAGCTCCATGTACTTAGCCCAAAACAGGTAACACCAGAAGTTAGAATACCAGCTTCTCAATCACCCTACATAGAAATTCAATAGAATACTTTGGTTTCTGTCTTTTTTAATTCCCTTTTGCGTGTCAGAGATGAGCAATTTAGGATTTTTTTGTCCCTTACAAAAAAATAATGAAATCCTTTTTCTCAGGAAGGCAACATTTTAAAGCAGCATTTAAAAACATTGAAAACTTCTGTTTTAGGGGATCACCAAAGCCTGCTCGCCCTTCAACACCAACTAATGCTTCAAAGTTTGCCAAAAAGATGGTAGATGTGGATAAATGTCCCCGTTGTGGCAAATCAGTGTATGCTGCAGAGAAGATCATGGGAGGAGGAAAAGTAAGTAGTTACTTCAGCACTAGGAAAAAACCCCACAGTTTTATAATGGTGATAAATTAAAGCTAATAGGTCCTTGGTCATTTAAATTTTCATTCTTTAAGAAAACATGAGAATGAATTAGCAAATTGCAACAACAGGATGCACCTTCAGGTTTAAAATCTTGTGCTTTTTATAAGCCTTCTTTAACTTTTTGCTTCTTACTGATATCTGAGGACCAAGCACTGATTACTGTACAGGCTGGCTCTTCCTCCACCTCTGGGGATATTTATAAACATTTATTTGTAGTGGCAGTGTCTGCAGGTCTCTGCTTTTTATCAGACCTCTATTAATAACAGAGTCACTGGGTGACATCTTGACATGGGGTAATAATGCAACTGAAAAAAAGACAACCTGGAATGACTACAAATGGAAGCCACGATCAACAAATGAATTTTAACCTTTCCACTACACAAAAAGCAGTAGCTCTTTGTTTCTTGTACCTTTTGGCTATAGACTTGCTGTAAAACACAATGAATTGTCTTCATTCCCTCAGCCTTGGCACAAGTCGTGCTTTCGCTGCGCTATCTGTGGGAAGAGTTTAGAATCCACGAACGTTACGGACAAGGATGGAGAGCTCTACTGTAAAGGTGAGAGTGCAGGGAGCTCAGCTGGGCTGCAGAGTCAATCTAAAGTCAGGCTCTTTAGATCTAGGATTGCCATCATGATTTACCTTGCTGGATGCTTCACAATCCCAGGAAATTTCATTTTGTCTTCTTCTAACAACTTTCTGAAAGCAAAGAGCTGTGGTAACATTCCAGGTGCAGCTTCTACTATTAACATTTAAACTTTAAAGCTGTCATTTTTTCTTCTCAGATACAGAAAGTTCACAGTCTTCACTTGACTCCTAGAAATAGCTTAAGGGGGGAAGAAATACGCAGAGTTTTTATATCCAAACCTACACTTTACAGAGAATCCTAATACTGGAGTTTTGTGACTTTGGGTACAGTCTGTCAGCCACAAGTGATCAAACTGACATATTTGGAGAAATATGCTGATCATTACTACTAAGCAGAGTTGTGATAAATACCTATGGACACACTTACCAATACAGAGTTCAAGTGGATTTATGTAAATGCCCATCAATAGTTTCTGGATTATGCTCTAGTCCTTTTAACCTCCTTAAAAATCTCTGATTTACTCATCAGACCAAGTTTTACTGTGTATTTTCAGACAGGAAAGCAGCTTTAATAGAAATATTACTTAGATCTAAAAATTATATGGTTTCTTAATTTCTTTGAGATCACCAGATGCAGCTTCCGTGTAATTCAAATATGTAATACCAGTTTCATTATTAAGACCTGGATAAACTTGTGGGAAATACACTATTTCAGATTTTCTTCCTTTATATCAACTTAAATTTGATAGTAATCTAAAATGAAAACCAAAAGACATTTACCTCTGAGAGCCTTCAGAATACTATTAATCTTCTCCTCCTTCTTTTGCAGTTTGCTATGCAAAAAATTTCGGTCCCAAAGGAATTGGGTTTGGTGGCCTCACTCAAGTGGAAAAGAAAGAGTGTGAATGAGAAGAAATGGATGCAACTGCTGTTGATGCCACCAAGTGATAGATGTCAAGTAAAACATTAAAAAATACATATTGCTAAGAAACTAGGGCATTTGATTTAAGATTTTCCACCTTGCAGGAAAAATTTATGAGCTTGTATCTTAAGAAACTCTTTGAGTAGATTAAAAAGGTATAGTGATGAAACAAGATTCATGTTTGTTTTTAGTAAATAAAGACAAAAAGAACCTCATGGAACATTCTTGCTTCTTAAACTAGTATTTACCACCTTTTAGACTGGAATTTTAGCCTCACAGTGCCCCATTAGGATAGGCATTCCTTCTGGAGGGAAAGGTCCAGGTGTTCCCAGTTAGACTGTGTTTTCCTGTGTTCACAATGTTACACTGTCTGTATTTCCACCAGTCTCCTAGTTGAGTTTTGAACATGCTGGCATTTCTGTTATGACAATGACAGATGTTATTTGCTTTGAGACAATTAAAAGGGATTTGAAATTCTCTCTCTCTCTAAGGGAGGTATTTCTAAAAAAACCCCAACATTTTCTCAGAATGCAGTGTTGTAAGTTTTGTCTATTTGCAAGCTACAATAAAGTACTTACTGCTTCACGTTATTTTTATTTCTATTTGCTTGTGCTTATTCATTTTACAAAGCTGCAGATAAATGAATTTCACTAAGATGAATGAAAACCCCATTTCTTAACTACAAGAATTGCATTTCACTACATTACTTACCATGTCAGTTCTAGATGGTATCTGACTTTAATTTCCTGGTCATGAACTCTTTCCCTGCTGGTTTTCATTGTTCCCTACTATGAATTACATTCATACCACACTGTCCAGCTGGCCACTGCTTTTCTGGGGAACATGGCTGACATTAGCTATTAAACATCTCTGCAGTGGGGAGTAATTCCCTCTTTTTATGCACACTGCTATTTTCCAGCATAAACTCACCCATTTTCATACACTAACAGGGCACATATACATGGAAAACATAAGACAATGAGTCAGGCTGCTTCTTACAGTTTTGTGCCTGCCCACGCTTAAATATCCCCTGAATCTATTTCAGGCTGCAAAAATACACTTACAAGCATGAAAGTTCTATTTTATTACACGTAAACCCTTCAAATACAAAGACTTAATAGAGGTTTTCACAGCATATGCAATAAAATTACAATGAAATTGTAATATTAAGTTTTTAAATATGAACATTCACCATAATTTTCAAATTTGTCTTTTATTATCAGCGAGGTAAAAGCAAAGGATACCAACATTATTTTGAAATTCTGCCCTAAAAACTTACCTTTTAAAAATATATATATTTGTGTCATCTTACCACATAAAATTTTAAATAGTTTCAGCTCAAACTATACATACACAGACACACAGTGACTGTTCCATATACAAATCTGGTGTATCTTATGCAAGGTAAGTTTAATATTTGAAACAATAAGAAAAAATAAACAAGCAGCTTCAGAAGAATTTGTAAAAATTAACAAAATATCCAGTTTTATTTAGATTTCAGCTCAACCATCTTAGAAATTAAGCAAAACTTTACACAGAATGAATATTTTTCTCCTTTGCCAGGTGAAAAAGTTTGTATTGCTTGGTCCAGTCAATTACATTGGGTTTGAACATACCAAAGCAACTGCACTGAAAAAAGTCTGCAAGATTCTGGAAGCATCCAAGGCTGAAAAAAAGAGAAAAATATGCATTAATAAACCTGAAAAAAGAAGACTGCAAGCATGAAAAATACCAGTTCACCATGAGACAGTACTTAGGATATAAACCTATCAAGGGAGACAGCTGAGGGAGAAGAAACAGAAGAGCTCTCAATTGAGCATTATTCCTTTGCTGAACTTTTACAACATGTTTTACATTAACAAGTGAGAGTAGATTAAGTTGAACTCAAACATTCAAAAGTTAGTAAGACCTCATCTGTTAGTACATGTGAGAAAACAGGAAAACTTTGGTACCAATTCCTCCATCGAGCTAAATACTGCAAGAGAAGTCAGAAAGGGATCAGTTCATACCTTAATTCCCTTTCTGATCCTACGCAACAGACACAGAGGCTGATGTACAAATTAAAGGACAGCACTCCCTCGCCCCCAGAATAGTGGTTTTGCATTTATGAAGCAGTGAAGCAAATCACTGCTGAAAAGATAACATGCTTAAAACACTCTGTTCATTAATACCCACTTGTATGGAGTCCTCCTGAGTGAAACAGGATGCTTAGAGGATTTTCTCTGTGCCAGGAGATTCATTCTTTCATGGGAGGTCAATCCCAGGAATGCAATCTGATTGGAAGAAATATGTAAGTAATGGTTACAGCATGAACATCACAAAATTCCGGTGAGACCAAAAGATACTGATCAGAAGGGAGTGGCGGGGGGGAAGAGGCTGACCATATCCAACAAATAAACAACCAGCTGCTATAAGAGATGACTAAAAACTATGTTTTCAAATGTCACTTCAGCTAAAACAGAAGCCAGGAAGCTCTAACACCACCTTCCAGAGAAGGCAAGCTTAACTGGGAGGTCTGTGAAGACTGTACTTTCACAGATCTCTGCAGAAGTACAAGATCTATCACACTTAAGTACCAATCTACTCCGATTTTGTCTATATTCTACCCCACAAAATGGTAGAAAAACATCCCTTGATCCACAATGACACTAAATACCATAACACATTTCATACATTTAAAAATGACAGTGTATGAAATACAGTAAGTTAAACTGTAAATATCCTCCCTGTCTTTTTCCAGCATGATATCCCAGTGCCTTGGACACTGCAGAAATCTAGCAGTACATTGTGGAGCTATTTGTTTGGTTTTTTTTTTATTAAACAAGATCTAAAACAAGCCCTTAGCTCAGTATGCTTAACACATACTTCAAAGACGCCTCTTTCCTAAGAGCTGCTAAACAAGCTGCTTCACAGATGTTTTAAGACAGCTCTTCTCAATTTCGTTTGCATAGCCAAGCTTTTCTCTGAGAAAAGCATAAACAAGAAATTTGACAGTCCTCAACAATATAAAAATCCAGGTCATATATTTTTACAGTAGCAGTGGGATTTAATACAGTCTAATGACACAGGGCTGAGCTCTGCCACAGAATTTTCAATTCAGGAATAACTGTGTTACTGAGCTTTTGTGCAATTTTCAGGGCACAGAATAACACCAGTTCTATCAGTCATATAAATTTCTTGTCTTTAAATACAACTTTTTACAAGCTTGGAATTTTTGATGAGCAGTAAACCCAGAACTCAGCTACAGGAATGATTTGCAGACTCTGATTCTACTTTCAGCAGGGGAATGCTGAGTGCACAAGAACGTGTGAAACTTCAAGGTCTGCCCTGAGATTTAAGAGAAGCACCTTGCTGTGACAGTAATCAGGGAAAGCAGGCACAGAGTTTTGATGGAAGCAAACCATCCAGGGAAAAGCTTTAATGTGATGAGAAGCATAAACTGAAGGAAAATATTACCTGATAAAGCTGAACAGTGAGCCACAACGATGCCCACAGGGTATGGAAACAGGCTACTGAGGAGATGTAGAAAACCCAGGGAGAACAGGACACTATTTGTGTGAAGTATGTCCATGCTCCATCCTGTTGGTAACTTGTTGCACAGTGGTTGGACCAATCTGACAAGACACACAATCAGTTAATTATGCTTTTAAGCCCTTAAGAACTGAGTAAAGATTATTTGCATGAAATGAATATTACATAGCAACATGTTCTAGAAATACCATGTTTCATCTACCCCGTTGCCACCTAAAAGCACCCACATAGATGTGTGACTGCTTGCTATTCTGGCTGCATAATCTTTACACTCTGTGCTCATCATCCACAGAAGAACATCCTTGTTTTAAAAGGTTGGTGCTATTCTAATTCATCCTTGGTAACTACGTGATAAGGGCTTTCCTCTCCTTTTCAATCATTTCTTTAATTTTTCAAAGCGACAGTTCAGATTTATTAATGAGATAATATACTTGTCTTCAGAGTTATCCTACTTTAAAAACAAAAAGAAATGTTTGCAAGCATTCAATACAGATATTTCCAAATTAAAAAAAGTCAATAAATCTTTTGAAACAATGCATTTACAAACTTATTTTCTGTTACAGTAAAGGGCATCCAGATTAGGACCTGTCACCTGACATTCCTCCACATGGCTTCTCTATTTCCTCTCTAACAAAAATGCTTCCTGCTATTTCATTTTCCAATGGACATCCCACTACAGCAACATCTTTGCTCTTGCTCAACACAAATGTAATCAGGTATTTGACCACAGACTCAGATATGATGCATTTTCACTGAAGCTACACAATAACATCACTGCTGAAATAAGGTATCACTTGTGCAGGTTACACTTGCTAGAAATGAAACTCTGAAAAATAAAGAGCACACAGAGATGGATTTGAAAGCTAAATTAAACTAAATTCATGAATACATACACTGAAGAGTTCCATAAAGCAGCCAGACACCAGTCATTGTTAGGAAAGACAGGAACAACAGGTAGTAATAATGGTTCCCAATGCCTGAAATTGAGGCAAGGAAAAAATTTTTAGAAGTTTGACATTTTAAAATTCAGCAGTACTTGCATTTCCACTGAAGTTAATAGGAATAAAAAGAGTCAAAACCACTTATTACCTCTGCCATACACAAGAAAGCTTGGCAAGGCTGATCTCTCTCTCCACTTTCCCCTGTAAGCCACCCCAATTTATATAATAGAATTAGTTCTGATAAAGTCAACAAGGATTTGTCTCTTCTACAGAGCATGCCTTCAGCTGTTTTAGCCTGATGAGGACGAACTGAGCAACCACAGCTCTATCCCATGCACAAAAAAATTGTCTCATATGACTGAGAAGTTTAAGCTATACAATTTGTTTGACCTTGTATGCTTCAGAATTGGAAACATACACATAAAAACCCCCAGACCTCTGTCAGAAAAACTGTTACATGAAGTCATAATTAATTTTTAAATTACAATCATATTGCTCAAAGCTTTGAGATAATGCATCAGAATGATGTCTCACCACCTTGTAAATAGCAAACATTAGGAAAAAAGCTATTGGCAAAAAAATAAGTGAAAAATATATTGTTACAGACATAAAGCTGTCACCTTGCTATCTTGAGCATCAGCAGTAATGAGCCAGAAAGGAGCAGAAAGGGCGAGAGGGAAGAACATGAAAACGCCCTGTGGGGTTATCTCAGTGGTGCAGCTGCTCCACTCAGAACTGTCCCTAACAGTGACAAGAGGCAATGGAAGTTCAGGAGGACATGAGTCCAGCCACTTTCTGGAGTTCAGTCTCTTCATCCACAGCTACTGCATTAAAATGTCAGAGTGTGCACACTTGTCTGGTTCTTTTAGTATCTACTCTTCGACACATTGTCCAAAGAAGTCTGTCTAATCCCTTTCTGAACATGCTGATAGTGTCTGTGTCTGCAAAGCCTTACGGCAGCAAGCTCCAAAATTTCACTGCCTGCCACGTGGAGACATTTTTTTCTTTACCAATTTTAAATCCCTAGTTCTTCTATGATATGCTTGGCTACTAACAGTTCTGCATTCACTTTAGCAATTTAGGTTCTTTTTTCTTACTTTTTTAAAGTCAATCATATCCCCTGCTCCTTCTCTCCAAAGAAAGAGTTCCAGACTTGGTGGTCTCTACTCTTACAGTGGCCACTCTATCCCTTGAGTAATTTTATTTGCCTCTCTCTTTTCCATCTAATTTCCCTCAAGCACCTATAAGAGCCCTTCACTATCAACTGGATATTCTTGTATTGTGCATGCTGCCTCTCTTTAAAGGGATAAATGTTATTTCTACAACTTTTAAAATATGTGGCACTTTAAAACTTAATAAAACACACACTCACCTATGCACTGTCCAGTCCACAAAGAATGCTGATCATATCTGGCTACACATGCTTGGCAAGCAAGGCAATGCACAGATCTCAAAGGCTTCCTTACCTAGGGGAGGATAAAGGAAAAGAATACACTCATAGCAGAACCATCTACTTTGTTGAAAGTTTCAGGCATCATCCTACAGTTACCACCACTTTTTGTGTAATTACTGTGTCATAGACCTCCCAACACAGAACATAGATGACAAACCATACACCTTAATTCTACAAAAAAAAAGAAAAAAGTAGTAATTAAATTTTTAAAAATTAAGATTAGAGAGATTAGAGTCCAAGGATCTCAAAGAATCTCGTCACCATAAAAAAAATCTAAACAAACTACTTGTGTAATACTTTAATGACAAGTAGTGAGGGAAAAAAAAGTTTTTTATGACAGTATTGAGTAAAAGACAGGTTCACAAAGAAATTAAATACAAAAGCCCCACTTACAAGACATGATGTGCAAAACGTTCTGAAGTCCAAGCAACCCGCTTCTGCAAGAGCTACAATGTTCTGAAAGACAAAGCATTTTGTGCTTGCATTTGGATCACATTTCCATAGGTGCTATGAAGTTTTTCACATTAGGCTGTTTGCAGTTTGCAACTATTTTGAGTGCCAAGCACTAACAAGAATAAGAACTTGCTATTTAAAGAGGTCCAAAAGGAAAAACAAATCACTAAAAAACTAATGCAGCTTCACCCACTTAAGATTACTCAGAAAAGTATCTCTGTGTTGCCAAAATTAATAAATAACGTGAATTAAATGTTTCTTAAAATGAAATGGCACCTCTCATGTGGTCAGCCAGACTTCAGGGAGATGAGGAGAGCTGCACATTTACTGCTCCTTTACAAGGACACAATGTTTATGAGTCCTGTGACAACAAGTTAAAACTGCAGTTTATTCTCCCTTGCAATCTGAAGAAATACAACCTCAATGAGAGCCATGAGATGGCAAACAAAATGCTGTCCCCTTAACCCATAAGTTGGGGACTAACATTAAATTCTCTACTGACTGGCTGCCCATGATTTCTTTTGGCCATTAAAAAACAGTTAGGAAACAGCATGTTAGTTGCACAATGGTCAGCCACAAAAATCAAACCATTATAGACATCTCCAAAGCACCTGATAAAATTTAAATAATTACCAGCACAGACATAGGAAAGCACCATGACTATTTCTTTCTTACCAGAGACAACTGGAGCAGAAACTATACAAAACTTCTATTTTTTAAGTGAAGTTCTACAAGAATTTATATCACATATAACACCAGTGGGTCTGTATGTTCAATGTTTGGCCAAAGCTTACACTTCAATGAGAAGATAGAGGTAAGGAAATTATAGCAAGATGAGGCAGATAAGGAAACAAGCAGTAGAAGGAGAGGTTCTCCAAGATCTGTGTTGTTCAATGACATTGCTAAAAACTCTGAGGAAGAGTGTTTCACTGTTTTCAAGTTTAACAAAGCTGCACATGATGACAAACAAACCAATCAGAAGTACATACATGCTGCACCAGGTCTGCCCTTCCAGTCGTTTTTACACAACCACCTACCTCTTTTCTTTCTTCTTCTGAAGTCTTTATATATCCAGGATCAGTATGCCAGGTTTTATAGAAATAATAGAGAAGACCCATCATGCTGAACATGACAGCGATTTTAAGAATTACATTTGTTATATGTGATAGTCGGGTTAAGGACCATAATTCTTACACCTTGTATCTCCACTATTTGTCAAACAAACAGAATATTCTAAAACTAGTTTATGCTATAATTTACAAGCAACACACAAAAAGAAAAAAATTACTTTCACTTTTATAGTGGGATTCTCTCTGTCCTTCCATGGCCATCTTATCAGAGAAGTGGAATATTCTGCCTAGTTTGAGTGCTGGAGAAGACTTCTACAACTGTATAAACCTGCATCACAATATGCCTCCCTGTCATTCTCCTTAAAAGTCCTCCAGATTTCTGCCTTTAAATATTTCACAGATATAAAACAAATTTGATTTCTTTTTTCCCTCTGAAGCTTTTCTATTTTATTTAAACAACACCAGTCAGATGCAGAGCTATAAAGCTTCTGGCAGCTGTTGGATTTGTTTGGCTGCTGCACTCACCCCTAACTCCAACAGGCTCTTAGTCTCATCTTGTCCCATTCATTTCAGCCAAAAGCAACTAAACATACTCATTCAGAAAAATGTAACTAAAAGTCATCCTGAAACTATTTTTGTCACTCAAAAAAACCTCAAGCACACACTGCTAAACACTTCTGAAGGTAACGGGGCATTAGGAACATAATTTTTACACAATGAACTAGAACCCTCTGCGTATCAGTTCGGTGGGGAAGAAAAACATTAACTGTCTCTACACAGCAACAGAGGAATGTGGAGTGGGACAAGTTTCATATTAATTAAATTAATGCATCAAACTTGAGAGCTCAGGCTGCTAAAGAACAGCGCCTGATGCCACCAAGGAGCAGGCAGAGTGCTCAAGCCTGGATTGCTTCTCCAGTGACCCCTCAGTCACTCCATGAATTCCAGTGCAAATAACTTCTGGAAATCCAGGGTGGCAACCTCAAAGTTATTTTGTCTTATGAACTAACAACACTGCAAACAGCTCTAATTAAAATCAAGATGATGACTTATGAAATATTGGCACAAACACCAGCTGTGTTTGTTACAATGCAGTTGCAGGGTGCAATTATAGAAGTCAAAATGATGGTGTGTTTTTTGTGGATATTGCTGATCTATTTGGACTGCTATGGGTTTTTTGGAGCTAAGAGAATTCCTTAATTAGAATAGCTGGATTTTCACTCAGTCCAGAGGAAGTTTGACAGACAAATACAGCTAACTAAAATCCTGAAAACTTGCAAAACACTCAGATCTATGACCAGCTCCAGAAAGAAGACATATTCATGAGATAAAAGGTTGCATAGTGAAATGGAAACCTATCCACTGGCCCATCTCATCAAGCTATGGTTGGGCCTTCAAGAACATTGCTATGCTCACTTCTTCAGCAAAGTATCTGATTCAAATCCCCACCAGTGGAATTTTTTTTCCCCTTTTAATTTAGATGACAGCAATAAAACAAACCTTAAAGCCTCACAACAACTGAATAACACCATTTCCATTTTTTCAAGCATATGTGTGAATCCCCAGAGGGAATATACTTGATCAGTTCATCAAGTTAATCCTGATAATTCTATTAAGGACATCTAATTTGGAACAGTACAAGAGAAAATGTCATTTAAAGGCTGAATTAAAAATTAATTAAAACTGTGTAGCAATATATTGTAGCTGGTTTAGTACAAAATTATTTGCAGTTCTAAGTATCTTCCTAAAGGCTTTTCCACACAACTTTATCAATAAACAGATGCCCACTGAGTAACAAAAGAGCAGGGAACTGAAAAGTGAGCCCAAACTACTAAAATATTTTTGTACTCATTAGTGAAAAGCCTCTTCAAATAAAGTGAATGTCAGCTAGAAATTAATCTACTGTATACTAAGGATTCAGTGTAACCTGTGAATAAAGACAGGAGATTGGACAGTCTGCTTTGCAGGAACACAAAGAAATCTGTTCCTTTTTTTGGGGATGTGGTGGTGGAGGATGTTGTTTTTAAAGGCAAGAGCGTAAATATTACTAACTGCCAAATGCTTATCACTTTACAAAGAAGAGATGCTTTTTAAATTATTAAGACGTGTTACCCAGTTATACCACATGCCAAAATACATCACTGTAAGAGAATCTCAATGAGGAAGACTAAAGAGTGACATGGAGAAGCTAACAGAAACCATTAGTTTTACAATAAACATCTTCATTTCTGTATTACAGAAACATATGAAATAGTTCAGATTATAAAAAAGATAAACATCTGCTATAGAAAAAAGAAGGTACAGATTATTAGTCTGTGTAAAACTTTAAAGTCACTTTCCCTCTTCCCAAAGGGATTAAAGCAATCTTACCAGACATTAACAGTCACATGGAATTATCTGGAACTGCTCATCACTATTTGCACATCCAGGTTTAGATTTATAAGAAACTCTAAGGAGAGCTCTATAGCATTTCTTGAGTATAAAGGATATCAGGCAGGAACCAGAAAAACCAGGTCATGGACATCCAAAAAACTGAACTTAGCAGAATTGCTGTGGGAAGATACCTTAGATTCTTGAGCCCTACGAGTTGCCTGGAAGAACATCAAAAGAAAAATGTATTTTTCAAAACACATTTTGAACATAAATCAAAGAATATTGCATAGAATATAAATCATCTGTTTGTTATTTAAAAACTTCATGCACACAGTTTATCAAGACTCCCAAAGCAATCAAGACCTGTCACTCAAAAGCATTCTTTATTCAGATGTACAGGGGGTTAACAGGGCAAAAATAAAACCAAAGAGTGCTCTGTTCCAGGACAATATTATATATGAGAAGTGCTGTAGCACTGAGTGAGAAGTCCAATCTCTGTCCCTTTACACACAGATAGCATTGTCATATCAATGACCACTGCCTGTGGCAGGAAAAGTGGGAAACAGCTCAGGATAACACTGGGAGGTCTGGGAAGCAGAAGAAGGGATAGCTCATTAAAACTCCCTCTGTGACAGAATATAGCAGGAGAAAGTTGTGATGAAGCACATTTCTGAGCAGATATCTCAATGTCCACCAGATGCAGATCATCAATAACACTCTTTGACACTAAAATTAGCTAACAGACTGGGTTTGGGTTCTTTTTCCCAAATCTGTCAGTGACAACAAACTATTACTGTGTTTTAGGTGTATTATATGTACACCTAAATACATTCAATTTCTATGGTCATTCATTCTAAAAAGTACATATACTTAAATTCTTCACACTCTGTGCAACCATTTCTCAGGAGGTATCTCTTACACTGAATGAAGCTAAACAGAAAAGAATAATTCATTAGATACTTTTAAAAGTGTATTTGACAAGCAAATAGATAAACAGAAAGAAAAAGGCACAAACCTCACAAACAGAGCCATCCCAAATAGCAAGCTGAGAAGCAAACCTCCTTTTAAAAGCCAAGAATCAGAACTTAAGTTCATGACGTATCCGATGGCCCACATGAATGTCAAGGAAGATGCCAACATCAGGAAGAGCTGTTAAAATTATTATTATTATTACTAAAACATGACCAAGTATTCAAGCAAGACTTACTTTAAAGTATTCAGTTCATGTAATAAATACTGAAAGACTCAAGACAAGGTGACACATCAATATATCAAAAGCAGGGGGGAGGAATGACACAAAAACTCCACCCAAATCCCTGCTATGTGCTTTTAAAGAATTTTATTTTTGTGCACCTAACTTCAGAAATTCCTCTTATTAATCTGCACATAATTTTAAACACAGCATGCTCTAGTTTTATTTCCATTAGTTATTACTCAGGAAATTACCTCATATTTCTCAACTATTTTCAGCAACCTGTTATTTCTCCTGTTTCTCATTCTTTCTTCCTCTTGTATCATATAAACCATGAAGTGATTCTGACTTTGATAGGCAAGGTCAAGTGGTGTTTCTCCCTTTAACAACAGAGAGGGTTATTTATTATTTGGGTACTTAACATATAAATACTCTCACTTTTAACAGAAGCAACAAATTAATATAGTTAAAACAAGAATTGGGAAGTTACTTCCCAGCCCCACCTCCCCCACAATTTTTTTAAGGCAAGGGTAAACTAAATTCAGAGTGCTAACATGGTTAAATCAGAGCTTTGTAGCTCTGAAAACTGATACTTGTAAAAAGATTGCATCTCTATGAGTTGTCATGTGATGAGTCATAGAGATTATATGAGTTACCATATGCCTCCAATGACATATCTATGTAGTCATGGGAATCAACACTTTCAACTTTCATACTTCACACTATCACTTTCTACAAATACTAAGACGAAGAAGCCTTTCATATGTGATAACCCTTTTGAATGTACAAACAGGCATTGCCAAACCCCAGCTTTCGCAGGAGGACATCCACTTAATTTGAAGTTTTTATGAGTCTGACTGGACACTAAGAAACATATTTTTTAAAATCTGACTAAGTCCTCATCACAACATTTTTAAGTAGAAAAAAGCCAAACTGAGAAATGGAAATGAAACAAGCCCCCCAGAAAATGAAATTAAAAAGGTGAGGGAGGCAGAATCTACAAAGGACACAATTACTACTGAGTGAACACAAGGCTTGGCTGTTCGTTACCATTTACATCCAACATGGAGAGAACTGAGATTTTTCTTTAAATTCATTTTACACATTCATGCAACGTGGGATGAAATATCATGAAATAAATCGTACCTTGACATTTTTTATGTCCAGACTGGCACCAGCTTCCAGCAACAGATCCACTGCACTGCTATTTCCTGAGGCTATTGCCCAATGCAGTGCAGTATTCTTTTGAACATTGTCTACAGCATTGAGAGAGGGGTTAAACTTTAAGAGAAACCTCGTGGGTTCTGGTCTAGATGAAAATAAAGCATGAGTTAACAAACAGAAGATAATCTAGACTGGAAATGAAACTTCTGAACACCTTATAAAACAAGAGTTCCCATCTGTGAAACTACAGCAGATACATAACGCCTTCTCAGAACAAGCTCATAAATGATAGATCCATTTTTAGCATTCTAGACCTGCCCTGAAAGTTTTTCTCCAAACTATGTTATTTTACCATTTTAACAAATACAAGGTATATAGCACAGATGATATCTTCTACAACACCACGTGTAGCTTGTATCTCCCTATTTATTTGTTCTAAATGCATTTCACTGCATCCACACCCACTTATTTTCATTTTGCAGAAAATACGATAAAGGTGCAGATGATTCAGCCACAAACCTAAACTTCTTTTAGAAATTCTTTTCACTTTCTTTGCTATATCCAGTGAGCTATTTCCAGCTCCTGATCTCTGAAATACTGCATATTTTAGTACAAATGGAAGGGAAAGGAATGTCAGTCAAAAAAAATTAGTAAGGAAAAATTCACCTCACTGCTTCTTGACTACAATAAAATAGACTCTTCTTCAGTTATTCTCTACTTACCCAATGGCTTTTTGTGCTGTTAACATTAAAGGTGTTTGTCCATTGAAGTCTGTTGTGTCTATGTTCTAAGAATAAGAAAAAGACAGCAAGTGATTACCAGTGACTTCAGGAAACAGTGCAATTAGGTGCTATACAACTGGCTTAGCTTCACTAATGACAGAAAAGGGACAGAAACCAAATTTTATCAGTCAAGAAGCCAACACACATTTAAATTTTTTCCTCCTTCTACGACTCTTGCATGTCATTCCTTTCAGAATATTCTGAGTTTCCACTTAAGGAAATTTTTAAGGGAGAGACTCCACTAAGGATATTTTTAAGTGAATCATGTCAACCATATTTCTTGTCCTCTTTTCCAAAGAAATACTGTAAATAAAAAGGACCTTGTAAAGCAATGTTAACCATCTTCCTTGAGTAATTATATGTATTAACAGATGTACAGAAAATACACAAAACAGGTTTATTAAAACAACAAAGAAGGATTGATTATGTATCAAGACATGGTTAAATATCTAACCTAAATTTTCTTCCTTCCTGTTTCTTACCTAATGTTCTTCCTTTTCACAACAAAGGTTTCCTTCTTC
The DNA here is from genome assembly GCA_024500445.1 of Entomyzon cyanotis. Classification (NCBI taxonomy): domain Eukaryota; kingdom Metazoa; phylum Chordata; class Aves; order Passeriformes; family Meliphagidae; genus Entomyzon; species Entomyzon cyanotis. The sequence continues at coordinate 3,453,431 of JAKEPQ010001029.1, forward strand.
CCTGCCTCCAGCCATCATTACATTAGAGCAGATTTACTCAAAAGAATTAATCACTTGGATTTTTTTAGCAGAAGACAGACAGGCCAACAACTTTATTAAGTCTGCGACATACACCACTACACCTACATTCCAGAAGTCAGTTACTCTCCCTAAAGAGAACTTTGAGAAAGAAAATAAGCTTAGCAAACTTGTAATCTTAACACTAGGCTGTTTCCCAGAATCAGTCTAGATCATATAAGAACTCTCCTGTCATTTTTATTAGCAAATTGTTACACTTGTCATTAATTCTGCTCATTTCAGATATAAGCTAAGAGACATCAACTACCATGGATACAATATAAAATTAAAGAATACACAGAAAGTATCTAATGAAAATTCAGACCTAGTCTGATCACTTATTCTGCACTCTTCAATTGATGGACAACTGCATGGGTTATTAGTTACAAAACTGTAATCAAATCATAAATACTTCATGATGTCTATACATCATATACTGCTTTTTGTTCACAGGTTTAAAAGCCATTGGTTATTTATGCAGCACCACAAATCCACAAAGCCTTAACAACACTCCTTAAACATGCTGAAATGTAGGTGAATCTGGATGTGGGGGATGACAGGAACAGGGAAGAATATTAAATAAAAATAATATATACATATATCAAAAAATCTAAGTTTCTCTGTACTTGAAGCACAGAAAAATAGCAGTAAAATACCTGGTTTTCATCTAGAAAAAAAAAACTAGTTAATTCTGAAATGTCTCCTATACAAAGGCAGCTACTTGTAAGCAGTAAACAACACTTGGAGCATCAGCAACATACCTGGCCTTTTGATAAGAGGTAGGCTACGATGGGCATGTGTTGGAACAGCACTGCTAAATGAATGCTACTGAATCCTTCCCCATCAATAAGACTGGGATCCGCTCCACATTTCAACAATAACATGACCATGGGAAGGTGTCCTTGTCTATAACGATATGTGAAATGAAACTAAAGAGATGATTTTTTAAAAAATGGAGACTTTAATGAAAGCATTGCCTTAGTAATTCTCACAGATATCCCACAAAGGATTTCACATTCTCGTGTCTTTATTCAGGAAATTATATTAAATATATACCTTAATAAATCACCCTAGGGCAAAGCATTAATTTAGCACACAGTAGTTATTCTACAATAATTTCTCCTGTGAGCAGTCATCCAAGTCTCTGACTCTAGCAAAAGACTGGTAGTCCAGAAGAAAGAACTGAGCTTCCAACTTGCACGTGGAGAAGTTTTCCCAGAATAATTACTTCACATTATGTTTTCTCCAGACAAGCAGTGCTTTGTTCTCTGCATCTCAGAAAATGCTAACACAGCTGTGAAGAGCGACAGATCTGCAATTAGTAGTTGCAAGCAGCATTACCTAATGGCCCAGTGAAGGGGCGTAGAATTCAAATCTCCACCGAGCTGATCCACTATTGCACCTTTAGAAATGTAATATCTGTGTAATAACAAAACAATAAGGTTAGGAACAGACATAACAAAATAGCAAAACATTATACTAATGGTAACATAGTTCTGGTAGTAAAGTTCCCATAATTAAAAAAAAAAAAAAAAAAAATCACCAGAGAAGCAATTGGACAAAAGTGTTTCTGCAGTAAATGATCCTGTTTCAAGAAAACATTTAATAAAAAATATAGCCATTAGCAAGGTACTTCTAAAATCAGCTTTCATCTTTGTTACAGAAACAAACCCAGGACTGATTTCATGTACTACATGATTTCACATGTAAAGAAACCGGGCTATCTTCACAAAGCTAAGTGCAATAAAATGTGAATTCTAGCCTTTTCTTCTCAAGCAGCACATTCCTTTGTTTTCAAGTATAAAACCAACAAACTGATTATAAATAACAGTGGCAGAATATGCTGTGTTACTTTCACAGGGACTCCCAGCTTACTTCACCAGCTCCTGTCTGTTGTTTATTGCTGCCCAGTGAAGAAGAGTCACATTTTCTTTGTCTGGTTGTCGAACATCATATCCTGCTTCTACCAGCTCTTTGCATCGCTCCAGCATTCCATACCTTAAATGAGACAAAATTGATTTAGTTATCATTTGTTAAATGTCCTCCAGTTTGAAGATAATTGCATCCAAAAGAAAAAATACATGTCAGTAAGCATCACTCAGCAGTTCCTACTTGAGCAAATTGCACATTGTATTCAATGTAAGCCCTGTAAAAAGAGTGGGGCTGTGCCTTGATGAGAAGTTTCCACTTAAACAAACCTGCCTGAAATGCTTTTATTTATAATAGCAACTATAAGTGATTTTTCTTCTTCCATCACAGGGAGAAAATGAAACTGAAAACATTTTCTTTGTAAAAATGTCCAGCCTGGCTCACATTGGAGGACACTCCCATCTATTTCAACACTCTGCACACTCCGAACATGTACTTACTGTGTAGCCTTGACAATATCACAGGTGCTGGGATCCTCAACAATGGGATATGGGCCCGGGAGAGCTCTATCTCCGTGGTCACCGTGGCTGTTGTGCATGTGAGGTCGATGAGGCCCATGGCAATGGCTTTTACACTGTCGGTTAACAAAACATTTACCAATCATCGTTATTTATCGGCTGCACACCACACACGCCTCCCTCTTTACCAGAAGCACCCACTGTGCCTGTCAAGTTCTGGTAACACAAACGAAGGTGTTCATTCAAAGCACGGTTAAAACCACCTGGCAAGAGACTAATCCTTTTATTTGCGGAGAACAGCAGGGATGTGGTCAAGGTGCAGCAGGGCAAATTACAGAGGCGTTCAGCGCCCTGCAGAGCTGGTTCCCGACACAGCAGCAGCGCTGCCACCCCAGGAACCACAACCTCCCGCCCTGGGGAGGCTTTTCTACGCGCTTGGGAGCCACAGTGCCACCCGTGCAGCCAGAAACCCGGCGCGGAGGAACAGACGAGGCACACGCCGGGCAGGACACGGACGGCTCTTGCCCGGGAGCCCCCGCCAGGCCCCGGCGGCACCGAGCCGCCCCGGCCCGGCCCTCACCGCCTGCAGGGGCCTGCGGCCGCGCTCCGCACCCCGGCCGGGCAGCGCCGGCTCCAGCCCCGCTCCAGCCCTGGCACTGCCCGCGGGCTCCCCACTCACCGCCGAGCCGCTGCCCGCCATGCCGGCGGCCCCGCAGCTTCCTGCTCCGCTTCCTGGGCACGGCTGCGGGGCGGGGCTGGGCACGGGCGGGGAGGGACCGGGGAGGGACGGGGAGGGACCGGGGAAGCCCCGGGGAGCCGTCCCTGAGCTGCCCCGGCCGCTGCGGAGCCGCTTGGGTGGGCAGATCGGCAGCTCGGGGTGTGTTCTGTTGTGCCTGGAATGGCTCCTTCTCTTTTACCGAGGCAAGCACATCGGAAAACTCTTTCCTTTTCGCACAGGATGCCCCCTGGCCCCGGACAAGGACCCTTTTCTGACGGCGAATTTTTCGGGGGGTTGTGCCTCAGCAGCTGGAAGCGATCCCCTGGTGAAGGCTCTGGAGCACAAGTGTGATGAGGAGCAGCTGAGGGAGCTGAGCCGTGAGAAAAGGAGGCTCAGGGGGACCTTCTCCCTCTCCCCAATTCCCTGAAAGTAGTGCCACCTCCTTGCTGGCATGGTTCCCACACGAGTTCAAGGCCGTTCGGGACCATTTCCAGCCCCAGCCGAGCCCCAGTGTCCCCTCACAATGAGCGCCGGGGTGAGGGAGGAGCCGCCATGTTAGGGCAAACCGTGAGGGGCCAGCGGTCACCCCCCGAAGAAATGGGGATAACCTGGGAAAACTCGCACAGGTGCCAACCACTGTCAAACACCTACAAGCTTCCCAGGTGAGGAGGGATCCTGGCAGCCCCCAAATCATCACCATCTCCTCTGGTCTGAGGAGAAACCCTGGCATGGGGTGACTGGACACCACCAGCTCTCGATGGCTCTGGGCAGAGCGGGACAGGGCCTGCGGTCACTGGCATCCCCGGGCTGTGGGGACATGGGGACCTCCTGCTCCTGGGGAAACGTGTCATGGCCCTTGGAGAACTGGCAGCCACCACTCACAGATCATTGGAAAAGGGATAATTGTCACCCCCAGCTCAGCCTCCAGACCAGGGCTGACACACAGGGCTCTCACCATCGCCTCACGGTGAGGTCCTGGCTGGAAGGATCACGGCTCAGGTCAGACCTTGAGGTAGAGTCTTGGAGAGCCATTCAGGGTTGGTAGCCCACATGAAAGGGAAGAAAAACGAAAGAGCAGGCACATTTATTTATTATTATTTATTTATTGGTTTTTCACCAAACCCTGTTTTGGTAGGTCAGAGCAGTAGGCAGAAGGTGGCATAGGTTTGTAGCTGGCACCTGTCCACAGGGCCAGGGCAGGCATCTGGGTGCTTTCCTGTAACTGGACTGGTTACTGCACTTTCCATCTCCATCACTTCTTTTCAAGGTAAAGGAAAATATTTTAGGGGGGCACAATGATCCCAACACCGTGGGTGTGAATCCAGGATCTCAACAGCTTTCAACTGTGAATGAGCAGGAAAGCATGTGGCAACACAGATCCTTTCCCATGGGAACTTTTCTTCTTTCTATGTTTTATAAATAAAGTTTTTGTGTTATTGAAACGATCTTTTGGAGATTGGCGAGGCTTGAACCGCCTATCAGCCTGGGGGGAGGTTTTGAATTGGTCCAATCCGAACGGCCAAATGATGTCTATATAAATTGCTAAAATAAATAATAAATTCAGAATCCTTTGATCACCTGGAAAGGCTCGCGACTCTTCACTCCGCTAGCGGTCCAACAGCGACACCTACCTCCTTTTGAAGGAGTTGTTTCAATTAGTTGTCAGCAGGGATCACTTTAAGCCAGCTTGAGTGAAATTTCTTTTTCACAGATTTCTTGTTGTTTTGATCATGAAATCGCCAAAAGCTTAAGTTTGCTAAATGAGCCCTGAAAGCTTCAGTGAACAAATCCTGAGGGAATTGGGGATTTCAAATCTCGGATCTTACAGCCCTTCAAGTCCTTGTTGTGTTTACCCACTGCTTTTGGTGCCAAGGGAAACTCCAAGTTAAGAATAATCCAAATATGAACCAGTTCTCATGAATCTCAGCTTTCCAAGCCTTGATTCAGGATTAAAAAAGCTGGGAATGCCCTTGGCAGAAAAGCGTGTGTGAAGCAAAGCAGGCTTAAAATGCTTGTAAGCAGGAAATGCAAGAGAAATGGCTGCCGGCATCCTGGGCTTTCCAGGCAGGTTTGGTACTGGATTGCAGGGCAGTTTTCCTGCCTCTGAGGATGGCACCTGCATCCCCCTGGGAAGGGAAAATATGGAGAGAGTGGTGAGTGGGAAGACAATTTTTGCCATGTGTCCTTGGGTTCCAGCTCCTGCTGGTGTGTCTGTGCTGAGGGAAGTACAAGGGGAATCAGTCTTGGAGTGCCTGTTGGTTACCTGTGGGGCCTGGAGGAGACACTGGGCTTGAAATTCCAGGGCTGCTGCCCTTGCTGGAGTGAGCAGCCATGGAAGCTGTTTGCTGTCTGCTTCCTCATCCCCTTTACATCAGTCTTGATTTATTGCACACATGAACCATAGATACCAGCTCAGTCAATGAACAACTTTTTTTCCCTGTAATTTTTCCCGCCTCCTTTAATCTTACTGCATTTTAGTCTTTAATTCCGGCTAACTTTTCTTTTCAAAAAAACCCCCAAACCAACAGAAAGCAGGGGAAACTTCATTTCCTTGTGGGGCACATTTAGAATATACCACAGTTGTCAGAGTTGTGGGTGTGTGTCAGTTTGTACAGATGAGAAGATCCAGCTTCAGCTCAAGATCACATGGATTTACTTGAATGGTGCAGAGTAAATTTTCTTCCTGAATCCCTCTAAAAAAATTAAAGGCTGTCATGTGAAGCTGGGTTAGGCCAGGCTTGGACAGCAGGCTGCAGTTCCTGGGATGCCATCAGAGGAACCACTGGGGTGTTTCACTGCTGGACCGTGCAGAGGCTTGCTTTTTGTCGCTGACTTTTCAGACAATGAGGGTTTTTCCAGTTCCTGATGTTTGTTTTCTTGTTCCACAGATCTCCCTTCGTGTTGCATTCCAGGAAGTTGCCAGTGGCTGTACAGGACAGACTTGGACAGTAAGGCCATAGATCACTGCTGAAGATGTGTGTCAGCTTTGTGCTGAGGAGTTTAAAGGGGAAAATCCAGAAGAATAGAGCCTGTTTCTTTTTATTGATGACACCTGTCTAGGTGTGTCTTTTGTGTTACTTTCTTGTCCTGTGTGCTCCCCATCCATCTCTGTCTGCTGCCCATCCCAGTTTTTTTTTCATCTCCATCCTGCCCCCTGTTCTTCCTTCTCTTCCTCCATCCTCTCTGCTCCCCTCCCTGTTTCTGTGCCACAGGAGCTGGGCAGGGACTGGAGCCGTTCTGGGGGCTCAAGCTGCCCCTCCTTTCTTACTGCAGCAGAGCCCCTTGCTGGGGGATGGAATGATTTGATAAATGGCTTTATTAAAGCTGCTCTTCAGGCAGCTTGACTCGTTTTGTGCCTTCTGTGGGGGTAAGGAGAAAAGGCTGGGGGACAGGGTGGAGTCTCGGGGGCTCTGATGTCATTTGGGACCCTCGACGTCCCTGGCAGAGCCCTGATGGAGTGGAGGAGCAGGTGAGTGGGGAAGGACGGAGCTCATGGTGGGTGCCCTCTCCCAAAGGGACCCAAAAAGGACAGAAAATTCACAGGGAGGGAGTGTGTGTAGAATACTAAAGCCTGTCAAGTTTTCCGATTTTATGTATATTGACTGATAGCATTAAATTATATGTAAAATAATTTAGAAATAAACCCTCTCGATCTGCTATGTTATACACAGGAACACAAGAAACTCTGAATCGAGATGTGCAGGGTCTGAAAAGAATGACCCATTTTTATATACGAATGAAACGATCGAATGCCGGAACACATAAGGTGATCTGTGGGAAAGGAAATAAATCTGCTCGATGCCAACTTGGTTCTGTCACTGAACTAAACCCCGAGCTCTGCGGCAGTGCTGTCACCTGGTGGCAGAAAGCAGCACTGCCGCCCCCGACAGCGCCCTGAGCCTCCCTGCTGTCCCTGCTGTCCTTGAGCTGTCAGCCGTCCCTGCTGTCCCTGCTGTCCCTGTGGGGTGACACGAGACAGCGGCGACCTGCGGGGCTGCCGAGCGTGGGAAGGGCAAGGAGCGAGAGCGAGCGGGGCGATGTCTGTAGAGGGAGGGCAGCGGTGAAGGAGAGTTAGGAGTGCACACGGACACGGCCGTGGCTGAGCGGGAGCAATAGAACCTTGAGCTAAACCCCTGGATCAGAGTGTCCAGGGCTTAAGAGGTGCCTTCATTCGCAACTCTGGAACATTTGGGTGAGATTCACAGCCTGCAGTTTTCTGTTTTCTTCTCAGTCGGCCTGTAGATGTCACTAAACTATGCAGGAATCCACCAAGTGTAACCTTCTGCTCTAGGTTGACTGTGTACCTTAGGTTTGAGTAAATTCTTCAAGAACATGAAATTGATACCAGTTTGGCTTCAAGTATTATTACGGTTGTAGACTTAGTGACTATAGTACTGAGATACCTCCTTGGAAATATCACTGTTTTTTCCTTCCTTGTACCTACCTGTTTATATTCTGGGTTTTGTGTTGTGTGTAGGTTTTTCTCCCCTGTTCTAATTAGAGACAGCTTATAGTTGGCATATCCAATGGCATATCCAATTGGCATATCCAATTCCCCCTGAAGTCTTGCTTTTTCAAGGTTTGGAAACCCTCCTCCAGCACATAAAAAGAACAATTACATTCCTGGGAACTCTGTAGTTATATGCAGATGCTCACTTATGTTGACTTTGTTTATTTGTAGTATTCTTCCAGTATGCCAACTGATGTATGTGGCAGGGTTTCTATGTTAGAATATTTAAAATGTTTAACTCTTACAACTAATCCAGAAATAAAATTGCATTTGCCAAATGGAAGAAATCTAGTTTCCTGTTTGTCTCTGGGTTTGTACATCACAGTAGTAGTTAATCTGCTAAAGTGCACAGATTTCTGAGCTTTTCTTAGTAACAGACCCATTTTCAAGACATTTCTACCCTTGCGGAACTTGAAATTCACTCTGCACAGAAGGGAATTGTCACTTGGCTGAGCTTCAGTAATCTTTTATAGAGTTTTTGGGGGCAAATCTGGTCATTTGATAGTTGGCAAGCTACTGAACGCAGTTGATATGGTGTATTTTTTTTTGCTTAGGTCTTAGTGTGCATCTACCTAGGCCTGTAGACTTCCTAAGCAGCAAACTAATCTAAATGCTGAATCCTTCAAGATCAGCACCAGAAGGAAATTGCAGCAGGATGTACTTCTCCTGCTGCTTTGGTTCCCAGTTGCCTACGTACTGCAACCATCTGGACCATATGACAATGCATCAGAGAGATGAGTGGTGCTATCAAATGTTCTCTTGAGGGTTGCTTGGATATTTTGTACCAGCAGATAGAGAGCCACAGTAATGCACCAGTAAAGAACTTCAGCCTGCAGCCAGTGCTTGATTGTGCTAAGCACTGTCTCAGCACACTAAGAAATATAACACAACAAAACTTATGGGTTAGATATTAGAACTATTTCTACTGGTCTTATTTTGCAGAGACAGAAGGAGCACAGAAGACTGAGCTGGGAAATCTGTGGGAGTACCAGCAGTTGAGTTGTAGCCTTGCTTGTTAGTCACAGAACTATCTCTCTTCTCCCCATCTACCCTGTTAGCTTGATTTGTTTGGATACAGCTTAAAATGCATGAGAAGGCAGCTGAGGAAATAGTTCCTGCTCAGTACTCCAGGTATATTAAGAAAGTGTTTCTTTTAGAGTTTAGCCTGTGGCATTTTTAACCTTCTAAAGTTTATTCTGGGTGGCAGAGTTGCTTTAGGCAATGTAAAGAGGTGGTGTTGGGAGAAAGGAGCCTGATGCTTCTGCAATCTTAAAATTATCTTATGCTATTAGCCAGGTAGTTTTTACTGTATTTTTGACTTCCAATGCCCTAGGACTGCATCCCATCTTTCATTTGCCAGCTAGCTCAAGGGGTTAGAAAATGCTACAAGAAAATACATTTTTCAAGCAACTGCTCTCAGTTACTTTGATGTGTGTGAGCAGAGCAACCCAGGTGTAAATAATTTACACAGGGATGCCCATTTTGAGTTGCTTCTGCATTGTTTTTGGTAGCTGTAACAGTCATTACATGTGCCTGTGCCTCACCCCTGATCAACAAGGCCAGCTTTGAAAATATAACAGTTGTAAGGATAAATGGGACTTTCTCTTTTTTAGTCAGTGCTCAGTTTCCTTTGGGAGTATGGAAACTCTGACCTGCTGCACGAAGCAGGAAGAAGTCCAAGTACTTCACTGACAGTATCACGAATGCTTCAAACCACTTTTAAGTGAAGATGGTTTTTTGTTTTTCATTTGCTGTAATCTAGAGGGAATATGTGTAGTTTCTCAGAGCTGTTTGTTTGGTTAAGACTGCCAAACCCCACTATCTCTCACTGTGGGATAATAACCCAGAGGAAGACTTTCTCAGAACTGTTAACAGCCATTCTTATTCTCTCAGGATTTTCTTGGCCACGTTGTCTTCAGCATACCCCTCACAGTTGCTGAACTGGAGCATGAATTACATTAGAGACTTGTGACTTTCACATCTGCTCTGTGAGCCTGTGCGTGCCTGTTTGCAGGCAGAACATGTGAGGCCCTATGGAGCAGAACCATGGCATGCATTATAAGAAATACCACGCTTTATTACTCAGATGGATATTAGCATAGGGAAGTCTTTGATCTATTTATTACTGCCATTCTGCTAATTCATAATTTAGCTACTATGTATCATGTGGCCATGGCATCTTTTAGAAAGTGTGCATATATTTCAGAGAAGTTATGGCTTTTACAAAATACTCTATTCATGAACAAATGTACAGCATAAGGAGGGGTGTAGACATGTACATTCACCAGTAAGGTTTTTTTAGAATCAACAATTTGAGGAGCACACATATACAAATAATCTCAGCACTTCACAAACATGAGCTAAAACCTCTGAACGTAAATAAGTTGTTATAAACCCTATCACCATTAAAAAAATGAGTGAAAAATCATGGCTTTGAGTCAAAGGATGTCTGTCTGGTTGTAAGGAGCTTGAAATGCAATAGTTGATACTGATTCTCCTGTTTGCTTCAGGTGTATGTTGACCCTGATAAAGTGTGGTCAGACTTTGGGTAGCTGCTGTGGAATTCTTAGCCATCTTTCACCACAGAAACATTGCTCTGGGATCTCTGTTTACATGAACAGACACCTTTACACCATCTAAGGACCACGTCTAGTGTAGAAAAGCCGTTGACTTAAATGTAAGGACCTCACCCTTAGGATTATAAATCAGGCAAGTCCCTTGTAATCAATTTATAAGCTCAGGATATAGGATAAGCAAATAAGTGCTTGATCCTCATACTGAGTTTGACTTTCAGTGCTTTTCTTCACACCTGCCAATTTTATCTTTTGCCTTTGTCCTTGTTCTCAGGAGGTTTCTGTTTTTCTGACTGCCAGAAATTTCTGGAAAACATTTCAAAATTGCTTTTCTGCAGGCTTAAGATCTGAGGTGGCTCCAGGTGGGCTGTTCACAGGTCATGCAAACCTTTTTCAAGCAGACTGACTAGGATGTTTTCTTTCCTTCTTCCTAGGGAAGGCAGCTAAAGATTTGCCTCTGCTGGAAAACTTCTTCCTCTATTACTAGATCTGCATTTGATGTGTTATTGAAGGCCACAGATAACAGCACAGCACTTCGGTGAGGCTCAGGTTCTACTCATATTTACAGCAAGGTAACTTGGGCTATTTCTGGTCTTTACTGAAAACATCTAGGATGAAAGGAGAAGTGGAGACAGACATAGGAAAAGCAATTAATAAAATTTTTGTTCTCTAGAAAGGAAGTTTTTGAAATGTGAAGCTTCAGAGGATCATGGCTTACAGTTAAGAAAAAAATGTGTTCTCCAAACTGTGATACTGGATGGATACCATAATATCAATGATTAGTAAAAGCCACAGAAAGGAAATTGTAAGGAATTAATTTTGAATAAGTAAGTTGCAGACTGGCAGCCCTTGCATAAGTAAGTCTTAGTGGATGTTGTTGAGCTCAGAGTGTTTGTCTGCATGGAAAAACCATGGAGTCTGATGTCCTGCAGAGAGTAGCTTCATCCACTATCACAAAACCTGCTGGATGATTAGCAATGGGTGTCCCTTGCACACCAGAACTGTGCTTGATAGATATTTCTTACTTAGAAGGTAACCATAGAATAGAAATAGCAAGACTCTGATCCAGCAAAGCCCTTAAGTAAATGATTACATTTAGACATAGGAGCCAGTCCCATTGACATAGGTTGAGTTCAATAATCCTACTCAGGTTTAAGTATTTTGCTGGATTTGGGCCTGAAGTCAAAATCTGAAGGCAAAGGATGCCTTAGTCCTAGAAATGCTTAGAATGGAAACTTGTTGATGCTGAAGTTCTAGTATTCATACTGCATTTGAGTTTCTCCTCATCTTCTCAAATAATCTTTAAAGGTTATTCCTCCCACCAGCTCCCACTGCCCATTTTCTTGGCTTGTCCTCATTTTATCTTTTCTCACCATTTCTCCTCCAAACATCAGTAAAACTCATTAGTCTTCAATAGCTATAACAGAATTTGTTTATATGGTGCTCAGAGGAAAGTTTGGGAGAAAGAGACTGGGATCCTCCCAACATAAACTGAGTAAGATAGAAATCAGACAGCTTTTTTGAGGACAAGGACTTTTCTAAACAGTAAGGAAGTGAGAGGGAAAGTTGCTAATGGTTATTCTTTATGCAAAGCTACACACACATACACTACTACATAAAACCAGGAGAGTTTCAAACTACTTTTTGTGAAATTTTGTTCTCTTCCCTCTGCCTTTCCATAAAGTTCTGGATGCTTTAGCGCTGAGACTCTGTTCATGCTGACAACAGCTTGAAGCTCTTGAGCATTAGTGCCACTTAAGAGAGTGCATTAGAACTCTAGATTAGTGCAAAGAACACTAGATGAAAAACATTTTTAGAAACACAGGACAGAAAATAAGGCTTTGACTAAAATCTTGTAATAAGTGTTTCCCTGACAAGGTGAAATAGCTTTGCACAGTTATCCTCTGTAATTAAATAGATTGTAATTTTTCAAATATCAGTATTTTTGTTATTCTTTCTCCCTTTCCCAGTATCAAATGCAGTGTTTTCAGAGGAGAGACACCCAGGAATGGATTTTGATTAGCAGCTATTCCAACTGCAAGGAAGGACAGAGGGAATGAAAGAGGAGAAATGCATGTTCCCATTTTGATTATTTACAAAAACTGTTATTAACCTGGTAGGACAGAAGAAATTGCAGACTCTTCTTCAGTGAAAATCAGGCAGCTCCATCTTAATGCAGGGGAGTGACATACATAGCAGGAATCCAGACTGAGAGAAGGACACACAAGTCTTTTCTCTAACCAACATGTAAATTTCTCATCAATCATTTCAGAATTTACAGGTGGGTACAACATAATTTCTAATGTTGCTGTTGTTCTTGGAGAAGAGAATTTGATTGCAAAAAATTTCTCTTAACACTTGTAGGGCTGATTGAAACAGGGGCATATTTTGTGGTTGGATTGTTCACAGAGAAAAGTTAATTGAGTGTATTAGGTTGCCATTAAATTGTAATGATTTGTCCCAGATTGTACTGCTGCAGGAAAGCTGTGTTTGTTTGTTGTTAACTGTGACAATATTCACATTTCTTTGCCTCTAGCCAGACAAACAGATGCAGAGATGGGTTTTTTATTATGCTATTGAAGTACATCAGGAATAGTGTAACTTCTCAATGTTAGAATTTGCTGGTATTGCGTTTTCTATTGGTTTCTTTAAACCCATGTGTACATGGACAGATGTTTAAAATACCATAGTAAATAGAGAAAAGTGGCTAGACTTATAAATGATGCAAAGGACAAAATGCTAACCCTTTTTTGCACTGGGACAATGCAAGTGACTTTTATGCAAGGGACATCACCATTTTCCTAGAAAGCAGATAACACCTGAGGGTTAAATGTCAACTGTTCTTTCTTTAATATTGGTGTTGTCTCTTAACCACCGGGCAATGATCACTATAGTTACCTGTGTCCCCAATAGTGGAAGAAAGAGGTTTTTATCTAGTTGTAGCATGAGCCATTCCTTATCTTTCCATATCTTGAGCCTTCATGGCCTGAACTACAAGCAAATGGGGAAATGGCAAGTGCTCTTGTATGGTGTGGTGAAAAGAACAGTCAGTCAGGATTTAAATTCAGTATGTTAAAGAAGCCATGGCCAGTTCCAGGATTGGGAATATGTAGCAAGCAATCTTACTTTTTCTGCCCAGGCACTTTGAGTGTGTCCTAAGGATTTATCCCTGGCACTCATGGGAAAATCATCCCTTGTCAGTGTTCTTCAGCTGGATGTGGTTGTTCTTGTTGTCTCCACTGCACTGCTACTACGCTGCAGATGAGAAGCAGACAGCAGAGGATTGCACGTGAAAAATTTCCACGGCTGAGCCTCAGCACGTGACATCCCCCCTCACACTGGGGCTGCCAAAATGCAGACGTGCAGAACGTTTCCCCTGGCTCGTATTGCTGCCTTATCACAGGAGACAAATATAGCCTGGGGAAAGGGTGCTGAGACAGGCTACCTACAGCCATGAGAGACTGAGAGAATGGGGAATAATTCCATGTGGGAGGGAAGATCAGAGTGTGGGAATTATGCCCTGCATAGGTGGTTCTGACCCATCCAGTGTAGTGTCAGGTGGGCAGTGAGGGGTGTTTGTGCCTGCAGTGGCTGCCCAGGTACCTCCTGAGGAGCCATGGCTTAGGCTGAGAAGTACCTGGGCAGTTGTAGGACATGAGTCTCCACCCAGAGAGACTCTGCAAACTCTCTACAAATTAATTCCTGTAAAGAAAGGCACTTTTATCTACTATATTTTACAAACTTGTCCCATAAACTGTTTATTCTAAAAACTACAGAACCCTACACAATGTTCACTCATGTTACTGGTCAATTCTCATTATAACCTCAGCTCTATCAATCACAGTTGTGTTTACAGTTTTAGCACACTGCAAATTGACTGCTGCACTCACCAGTCAGGATTGTTTCCCTATCTAATGCTACCAATTGAAACAGTGTGATATATGCTGTTACAAAATGACGACATTCAACTTTGAGATAATGTTTCTTTTTTTCCAGAAAATCTACAACAAAAGAATATGGCTTCTCTTTTAAGGAGACATATACCTTATAAAACATTATCTTCAGCCTTGTGGTATTGCCAGTCATGAAAAAATAATTCATGTTCTGAGGGGGAGCTAGTTCTGAAGGAAAAAAAAAATATTCTCTTCATAACCATTGTCAGGAACGCAAGGAACTTGTCCAATGCTTTTTTCTTTACCACAACAATGTAGATTTTGTTTTAAATTATGTGAGTTTTCATAATAGGTGTGTCATATTCCTACTAATAGCTCATACTTTCCTCAGAGCAGCTCTTATAGAGAGACCTGAAGCTGCTTGACATCTTGCTCTGATGTGAGCACCTAGAATTGTTTGCTACCATTTGTATCATAATAGTGCCTGTAAGTGCCACTCAGCATCAGATTCCTGATACGTTTTGAACATTGTCCCACCTCTAAATATTCTTGTTTTCAGAGAGAAAATAATCCTTCATAGGAACAAAATCAGAATCACAGAACTGTTTAGTTTGGAAAAGATCTCTCAAATCCTCATGTCCAACCATCAACCCAGCACTGCCAAGTCCACCACTAAACCACGTCCCTAAGCACTACATCTAAATGGCTTTTAAATAACCCCAGGGATGGAGACTCAACGACTTCCCCGGACAGCCTGTTCCAGCCTGTTCCTTTCAGTGAAGAAATGTTTCTTAATATATCTTCTGAACCTCCCCTGGTGCAAGTTTTGGCCATTTTCTGTCATCTAATTACTTGTTCAGGGAGAAGAGACCAACCCCTGCCTGGCTACAGCCTACTTTTGAACAGTTGTAAAGAGCAATAAGGTCTTGCCTGAGCCTCCTTTTCTCCAGGCTAAACACCCCAGCTCCCTCAGCTGCTCCTCACAGGCCTTGTGCTCCAGACCCTTCCCCAATTCCATTGCCTTTCTCTGGACTTGCTCCAGCCCCTCAATGTCCTTCTTGTTGTGAGCAGTCCAGAACTGTACCCAGTACAGGGGGGTGGTCACTGCCCTGGTTCTGCTGGCCACACTCTTGCTGATACAGGCCATATGCCATTGGCCTTCTTGGCCACCTGGGCACACCCTGTCTCATGTCCAGCTGCTATTGACCAGCACCTCCAGCTCCTTTTCCACAGGGCAACTTCCCAGCCGCTCTGCCCCAGCCTGTGGAGCTGCCTGGGGTTGTTGTGACCCTAGGGCAGGACCCTGCACTTTCCCCTTGTTGAACCTCACACCACTGGCCTCAGCCCATGGATCCAGCCTGTCCAGATCCCTCTGCAGAGCCTTCCTGCCCTGCAGGTGATCAACTCCCACCCGACCTGGTGTGTCTGTGAGCTGACAGAGGGTGCCCTCAGTCCCCTTGTCAAGATCATCAGTAAAGAGATTAAACAGGACTGGCCCCAGCACTGAGCCCTGGGGGACACCACTGGTACCAGGTGCCGGCTGGATGGAATCCACTCACCTCCAGTCTCTGGGCTCAGCCATCCAGACAGTTTTTTACCCAGTGAACAGTGCACCTGCTCACTCCATGGGATGTCAGTTTCTCCAGGAAAATGCTGTAGGAAATGATGTCAAAGGCCTTCCTAAAGTCCAGGTAGGAAACATCAATAGTCTTTCCCTCATCTGTCAAGCAGGTCAGTGATAAAAGGAGATCAGGTTGGTCAAGCAGGACACACCTTTCATTAACTCCTGTCTGATCCCCTGGTTGTCCTGTTTGTGCCACATGATGGCTCTCAAGCTGACCTACTCCATGACTTCCCTGGGCACTGACATCCAGGTCTGTAGTTCCCTGGATCCTCCTTCCTGCCCTTCTTGTAGATGGGTGTCACATTTGCTAACTTCCAGTCAACTGGGACCTCCCTGGTGAGCCAGGACTGCTGATAGCTGTAGTATTTTATTTGAAATGCTGCTAGAGAGTAATCTCTCAATTATTTTCAACCTATTCTCTACTACACTAAGTTTAGAGGGATGCTGTGGCTGTACAAAGCTCTTGTTTCTATTATTTGCTCTTAAAAAAAGGCAACTTGTAAATGCACTGTGTAGCAAATTAAAACTAACCTGAATATTCACTACTCCCACTCACCCATTATTTCAGCCACTTCAGGAATTCCCAGTTGTAAGAGTGGAGTATGTTCAGAGTACCAGGGCATGATCAGTCCATGGGGTGACTCCTCTGTGCTATTCACAGTGTGAAGGACCTGTGGCATTTCCCTGAACAGCTGAGAGACTCCACGACCCTGAATCCTAAGGACAAAATATTTGTTGTCCAGAGACTGCAAGCCTGGCCTGTCTCCCCAAAGCCTGCTTCCTGTGTGCTAACATGACTGCTGTGGTGTTATTTTCTGTTATTTGCTTTTGCTCCTGTTTAGAATTTTCCCTTTTTTCTTTGGCTAAAAACACCAATTAAATGTGACCCAAACTTGCAAATCATTTTAGCCCCCTTGACACTGCATTATTTTGCCCAGCTTAAGGGGGTTTTGTAGTGCACACTGATTTGAAGTTTGGGTACTCATTTGTCTTATTTGTTGTTACAAATTTGTAACTTTCCTATGCAAATCTATAGATAATGTTAAAAATATATTCTTCTCTTGCTATAGAGAGCAAAGAATAGTGCCAAATTTCAGTCCTGGAGATAGCTGTATAGCTCTCTCGTTTTTCTTGCCCTTTTACAAAAGCTACTTGATTCCTCCGAAATACTGAGAGTATAAAGAAAAGCAACCCAGAGCAGAGAATCTCTGGCTGGTTTGAGGGCTGAGGCTGTGGATATCTGACCTAAGTGAGGATATTCAGGAACTACTGCAGCCAGGCAACAGTTTCATAGACAATTTAATTTCATGCAGGGCTTCACAGCTACAAATCCAAGTACAGCACTTTGCAGTACAAAAACCACCATACTACTCGAAGAGATAATGAGCTTCAGGTTAAGATCATAATGAAAATAGGAAAAAGATAGAAAAAGATACTACTGTCTGGAAGTTCAATTACTAAACTATTAAATTAATGTTCTTTTTCTTTTTATGGGTATTGATTGTTTTAACTCCCTTGAGCCTCTGAAGATCCCAAGTGTAGTCTCCATGTGGGCTGAACTCAAGAGAAAGCCTCCTGAAATAGGCCTTTTAAAATTAATTAGTTACATGATAAATCCCAACAGGGAATTAACAGTATTTGCTATTCAGGAACAAACCTTCTGTGCATACTCATGATTATTTTTTTTACAAATCTATAATATGATTTTTTTTCCCACTATTTTAAGAGGTAGAATAAATGCACATTGCAACCTATTAAAAACAAATAGAAGAAAAATTTGTAGGGCAAAACTTCATTAAACTGCAACACCCTTTAAAAAATTTTTTTTGTATAATTTTTTTCAAATAGCAGCACAAGAGAAACACATTCCAAATCCAAGTCTGAATTGACAGCTTTGTTTCTCTCTAATTGTTGTATTGATTTTACCCACTGGATCAATCAAGGGTAGCCTGGAACAATTCCTCGTGGTCAATAAACAAATCAACTAACTAAATGAGCAGAAAACTCTTATATTCTGAAAAGGAAAGATGATGTCTTTGATTTGTTTCTAATAATCTTCAACAAACAAATCTTAGTTTTTAATCTGATTTCTGTGTTTTTAAAAGGTTCCTAGGAAGGCCAGTGACTTTTAGCCCTGTTATCTTTTGGAAATTAATGCTGGATATTTGTTAGGGTTATTCATCAGTGCATGTAATTCTTTTAGTATAAACAGACAAAATAATCTTTTATATACAAGAGCCCATATACAAGGCAAGCATCATAACAGCACTTAACTGAACCAGTAACTCAAACAATATTTGCTGAAGAACACCCCACTGGAGCCAGCAGGCGAGTTGTTTATCGGCATGGGTTAGTTCACAGCGCTCAGCGTATTCCCCTGAGGAAAACACAACACTTGTACTACAAGTGCTACACAGGGAGTACTCAAAGCATTAACCATTTAGGTACTGGGAAACAAACTAAGGTATGAGGTGATCAGTGAGATCATGTAGGGGTTGTAAAAGTTCTTCTGTGCACAAGGATTGTCAGGAGTGAATAGAAAGTTGGTTTAGCATTGCTCTTGCTGATGTGAAGGGTCCTGGTGATGCAGGAGGGCAGGGGAGCATCAGGGCTATCCTTAGGTTAGGCTGGTGAGAGAAATAGCCTGCAGCCCTTCAGGTGATTCACACTGAATTGTGCCAGGTAGCCCCAGGTGTCAGTGTTTTTTAACCCTACAAAGGAGGGTGAATGAAAAGAAAAGTGAATTTTTCACCAGGTTTCAGGTGCCACATGGTATTGCAAATTAAGCACTGCTCTGGCTCTATTGAACCAGGAAGCTACTGTTAAACTGGGGAGCTAGTTCAAAGCAAGATTAATTGCCTGAATGTTATGTTGGATGTTGGAGAATGTGCTTCATAAAATGACTTAATGTGAGAGGTCATGGATGTGGTTGAAGCCACAAGATGCCTGAACACACTTAAAGATAAGCTGTTCCAATCTAAAACACTTATCTGAGTGTTTGCCTGAAGATGATTGTCCAACAAAGAGTTTGTATTTTATTTCCACTCAAAGATAGATCTGCTTGCTCATAAGCTCTTTCTTAATTTTTAATGAGGTACAGTAATCAAAAATTAATAAGGTTTATTTCAAGAGAAACAGCTATTTCTGTGAATCTCTGCACTATTATTAAACTGAAGGAGGGCAGATTTAGTTTAGCTGTCAGGAAGAAATTCTTCAATATGAGGATGGTGAAGCACTGGCACAGGTTGCCCAGAGAAGTTATGGATACCTCATCCCTGGAAGTGTTCAAGGCCAGGTCGGATGGAGCTCTGAGCAGCCTGGTCTGGTGAAAGGTGTCCCTGCCCATGGCAGTGGGGATGGAATGAGATGGGCTTTAAGGTCCCTTCCATCCCCAACAGTCTAGGATTCTATGGTTATGCTTATTGCATGAATTTTAATAGCACCACCTTAGACTATTTTTACAAATTTTTTTTTTTTGGTTAAACGTCTTCTATGAAATGATAGAATGGAGTTCTTTGTTCCATGAGAATAAAATAACAGTTTTCTCTGGAGGTGATTTTCTCAAATTTTTTCCTTTCAACCTTTCCCAATGTGCTGTAGAAAGGGATTGGTGGCTTTCTCCCACACATGTATATTGCTTTAACTCTCTTCTTCCAAGAGCAGAATTTAACAGGAACCAAAAGTCATAGTTTAGTGCATCTGGTTTAGCTAATTATAAATCACAATGGGAATTTGCTTTATTAGCAGCTTGTTTCCTAAGATTTCCTGTTTATACTTGGTCTCATTAATGACTTTAAAATACACAGAAAAGTGACATTTTCCTGCTTGATGCCTAACGAACATTGAATATGGGCTGTGGCCGTTTAGAACTTTCAAAACTTTGGGACTTTTTGTATCTGTGTTTCTGGATGCAAACAAAAGCACAAAGCTGCAGAGTGATCTACAGTAGCATGCTCTTAGGAAAAGAGCACTTCATTGTTGAGAAAGACAGGTCAGTGCAAAGCAGCTGAATAAAAGGAGTGAGAAACAAATGGCAAAGATAGGAAAGAAAAATTAAAGCTTCCCCATAAATGAGTATCTGTTAAAAACATCTGAATTCTGAAGTGTCAGTGCTTTACTACAAAACCAAAATCTGTCTGCATCCTGTAGACAAAGTCAAATTCCAAGGCAAGCATAAAAGGTGATTTTTCATTGACAATATTGCCCTTGTCTCTCTGGAAATCAATTTTACATAATCAAAATGCTTTAAAAATATTTCCAGTCACCTACTGAATGTGCTAGTGGCTGCCAGCACCTAACTGATATCTCATTTTTAATAGATATACTGAAATAATGAAGTAGGAAACTGACTTTTTGTGAAATGGAAGTAGTCAGGAATAAGAGAGATAAGATTTCAAGGGACTTCAGTGGAAAATTAATTATGCAGATAAACATGGCCGTCCACCTGTTGGTTTCATATTTTCCTTGCCTCTTCTGTACTTCGAGAAGTAATTTTGCTCTCACAAATCTTCATGAAATTACAGCTTTGAGAAAGAAACTGTTCCTCTGTGAGCTGCTCCAAAGCCCACAGGACCAGCAGAGATAGTTTGGGTAAGGAGGTTCAGTTCTTTGACACCACAATCACATCTAAGCTTTCCTAAGAAAAGGATCAACTATGTCTTTGCATTATTTTGTGAAGTCACAAAATAGCTGTTTCACCATTTGTGAGTGAAAAAGAAATTGTTATTTGGTGCTTCAGTAAGGAAGACCAGGATTTGTCCAGATTACTTGCTTGATTTCATTGTAACAGTAAGGAGAAAATTGGAACATTGTTACTGGAAGTGTGAGTTATTTAAAAAGGTTTTGTGTGTGTCTGTGCGTCTCTGTTTATTGCTATGAATGCTCAGTTTACCAATTTCAGTTTACTAACTGTTTTGATGTCTGTCAGTCTGGGTTTTTTCTGTATTTCATTAAGTAATTAATGATAATCCAAGATTCTTCTCCATTTAATCCATCATCTTTCTGCCCAGGGTGCCAACACATTTCTGACTCAACTTTAGCTCTGTGACTGGTGCAGATCTGTTGTAGGACCTGAACTGAGCCCATTAATTTTAAGCCACCACGTTAACTATATAATCCAGACTGTGTCTGAAAGTCATTCAAAAGATAAATTGCAAATTCAAACCCATGATTAATGACGTTTTGTTGTTTGAGACACGTTTTTAAAAATGTTGTGATTGACGCCTTGTAGTAAAGGAAGACAATGTAAAGGTTCAGAAAACATGCAGAGGTTGAGCATGTGAGCTCAGTTCTTGGATTTCTTTGGAGATGTTGGCAAACTTTAATTTCTGTGTTAAATTCTCTGGCCACAGTTATTTCTTGCCCAAATCTTAACCATGATTTCAGCCTCCAGAGTGTAAACTGTCATGTAAACTGTCAAGAGTTCACTGTTGCTCTTTGCTCATGTGTAACACAGAGATCTTGTGTCACTCGGGGACTCAGGAAATGCTAAAATATAATTGACTTTTAAATTATCTGTGTGTAAACTGCTCATACTGTTTATTAAATAACTATTAGGATAACAGAGCTGAGCTTGACCAGAAGCTCAAATGAATGCTGGATTCTGTCCAAAACTTAAGATAATTATAGTCTTTCCAGTGTGGGTGTAACTTTCACATTTGAGAATACATATACACAGGATTTGTCTTGGGGTTTGTGTTTTAATTTTTATTCTTAACCGCATTGCTGTGGCTCCAAAAGACCATATATAGGAAATAATGTTCCATGCAGAGAATTGTTTTTTCTTTGCTCCTGTCCAACAGTAAGTTCAATAAAAGCAGCACGACAAAAGTAATTTTCAGGTCTATTAGCAGAGATGTCTGTCCTAGAAATTAAATGTGCTCTGTTATGTTGAAGGAAGAAGAAGGAAATTTTTCATTTATGGGGTCATTTCCTTAGAGGCATTTAGCCAACTTGTAGCTTTTGCATTTTGAAGAGTGAAGCCTGAATATATGGGCATAGTTTGTTTGCATTTCTCTTTGTAGGATGTAGAAAATTGTGTTAGATACTCAGCAAAGCAATGGAAAAGCATGACTAGGAATGGGAAAGGATCTGGTTATGAGTCTTTATGTTGAGTATTTCGTGGCTACACCCCAGAGATAATTGAATCTTGGACTTTGATTCAGCCTGTGCTGGGAAGCGTGTGCCAGGTGCAGATTTCTGTTGCACATCTCATTTTACTTTCCAGTGCTATCCCCCAGCAGGGAGGTATTTGATCAGAGTTTCTGTTTGGCTTTGGCTCAGGTGAGCCTAACTTCTACTCAAGAAAAAAAGGGTTTGGAAACATTGATTTGTAGATTATTTTGGTGTACATAAAAACGTTTAGGGAGTGATATGGAGCCCACTTAAATTAATGGTCTGATTCCTAGAGGCTGTGGCAGTCTTGGTGGAGAGGGAAAAAGCCAGTTAGGCTTGAACTCATTGTAGGGGTAAAAAAAGGCTCGGCATGAACACAACAGCTGCTCAGGACATGATGTTGAAGTGTCCTTTAAGAAGAGGGTATGACTGAATACATGACTTAATCTAATAATATCTTTATCATAGTGGAGAAAAAAAGGCAAAAGCTGACACGGTTGAAAGAACACACTTCCAGCAATCTATAATTCCTCTGTCATCACTAATTTAGTGTCGGATTTTCAACGTTCTGCCATATTCAGGATGCATAAAGCGCTCAGTAGCGAGCCCTGGACCGCTGGGTTTGGCGCTCTGGGGTACCGCGGGCTGGCACGGCGCGTTTCATCGCTCCAGCCGCGGCAGGAAGGACCGTCCCGCCCCCGTGCCCGCCGGGAGCTGCCCCGGCGCCCCGCTCGGCGCTGCTGGGAGGCGGTGCCGGGGCGGGGCGGTGCCGGGGCGGTGCCGGGGCGGTACCGGGGCGGTAGCGGGGCTGTACCGGGGCGGGCGGAGCGCGGGGCCGCGGCCGGGCCGCCGCTGCCGGCAGGTGCGGGCAGAGCCGCGGCCGCGCCGGCCCCGCCTGATGTGCGCGGAGGCGGAGGGGGCGCCGGGCTGCGCGCAGGGTCCCGCCATGGCCCTGGCCTTCTGCGGCGACGAGGGCAACTCCACCGCCTACAACGTGGACCACGGCGTGCTCAACAACGGCTGCTTCGTGGACGCGCTCAACGTGGTGCCGCACGTCTTCCTGCTCTTCATCACCTTCCCCATCCTCTTCATCGGTGGGTGCCCGCGGCTCTCCCTCGCCCCGTCCGCCCGTGCCCTTGCTATCCGCCCCCCTTCTCCCGCTGCCCCTCCGCCCCCGGCGGCGTCTCGCCGTGTCCCCCGGCCGGCTTTGTCTCGCCGTGGGTTTCCCTCCCCCGCGCTGCCTCGCGTGTGTCGCGTTGTCCCCGCCCGCCTGGCCTCCCCTTGCCGTGTCCCCCGGCCTGGCCCTGCCCCCCGTGCCGTGCGGGGAGCCTGCGGAGGGTCTTGGGATGCGGAGCGAGCTGCGGGATGCTCTGGCGGCCGCCTCTCGCCGGGCTGCCCCCGCTCCGCCCGCTGTCCGCCCGGCGGGGCTCCCCGCAGGTGAAAACCCTGGCGCGGGCAGGGCAGCGATGGGTGATGCTGGAGGAGACCGCGCGATTTGCCCTGCCGGTTTTGAATAAACGTGCTCTTAACGCGCAGAAACCTGCCAAGTTAAGTGTTGCGTTATGAAATACTACCCCCAGCAATTGCTGCGGGGTCACAGCCCCGCTCCTTGCGAGTCCTGCCCGGCGGCGGTGGCTCGGCCTGCGGCGGGGTGAGTTGATGTCACCAGCCCGGCGGGGCCGGTAGGTGGCCCGGCGGTTCAGCGCACGGGGCTGTCGCTGCTCCGGGTAGCCTTCTGTCCCCGGAGAGCCACGGCAGGGGCTGGAGTCACACTCTCTCCTGTGCATCGGAAAAGGTCCGGTGAGGAAATACCTGCCAGCACGAGTGTGAAAACGGGGTCAGCTGAAGAGCTCCTTAGGGTGCTGGGTGTTTATCTGAAATTCCTCAGTATTGCTAATTTTTGGCTAGATAATGAGTCATTTTGCACCTTATTTTACTCTTCTTCTACTTTTAAAAAGAATTGAAGGGTTTATTCTAGTGTTTGTGTGTATTTGTCAAAATGCTACTTTGTTGTTCATTTTAGGCTGTGAATATATTTGAAAAATGTTCAGTGCATGTAATTACTTGATAGTAACTTGCTAGAAGTATGGGAATTTAAGGCTTTGTCCTCTCTGCATGATTGATTTTATTCCATATGAAATGAGGTAGTGATAACACAGTTCTGGTAATATTCACATACATGTGTGTTTAATAACACAGCTGTTTCAATGTTGGTACATTATGTTGTTGCATACATGTTTGGGGGGTTTTTGTATGCTGGAACTTCGTGTGTCACTCTTGTTAAGAAAGCTCTCTGTAATCCTCTTTTCTCTTTTAGGATGGGGAAGTCAGAGCTCCAAAGTACATATACATCATAGCACATGGCTTCACTTTCCTGGCCACAATTTACGCTGGATCCTGACTTTTATCCTCTTGTTTGTGCTGGTGTGTGAAATTGCAGAGGGCATAGTGTCTGATGGGTAAGTATACGTCTGCCTTCTCCTGGTAGCACTGAGCAGTTCAAGGGTTTCAGGGTAGATATTTTCTCCCTGTCTGAATTCTCATCTAAACCATATTCCTTGTGGTTATGAACATATAATCTGTTTTCTTAGTGGTTAACCTACCAACCTTGTGTCAGAAATTCCACAGACCTTGCCAAGTGATGTACACACGCACAACTGACCTTAATCATTTTTAGTTCAGCTTAATGACACTGTCTTTCCAAAGAGTAATCATAGATAAATCCTAATGATTCAAGCAGATGGTGACATTTTCGTGATGTGTTTCATGTCCAAGGACCCAGTCCCACTGTCCTTACCCAGGGGAAACTCCCACATGCACAGTAGGGTCATAGCATTGCCCCCCAGAATGAGTTCTGTTAACCTAAATAAAAGGAATTAATCTACTGGGCAGAGTTTCTTCTGTTGTTTGTGCACTACATCTGCTCTGTTACCTGGAGCAGAGCAGCTCATATTATGTGAGCATGATCCATCATCTGTTATTCAACTTAGGATGTTTTTAAACATCCTAAATCTGTGGAGAAAAATTATTCCAGATGGATCAAGTCATACAGGAGAGTGATTTATTATGAAAAAAACTAATTATGTATAACAATGAATATGATCTCCTCCTCTGAAGAGAGGCATGATTTTTCATAACAATTATTGATTTGAACCCAAGGATTATGAAATCAAAGCTCCTCATTAAATAGAACAAAACCTTCCTGATTAGCCATCTATATAATGAGTATCCACCAACCAGTGTGAAAGGCACTGCAGTCTTCTGGTGTAGAAGCTGATATCATCCTTATTATTTTAACTTCTCTTAAACATATATAAATAGGATGTTTCTCGGTGGCAGGTTTTTTTTAAAAAGGAATTTTTCTCTTGCTTATTCAGAGTTATCAGGGTGTGGGATGCTCAGAGCAAAATCTCCTGCTTTGAGTTTTCTCTTTTATTTTGCTCTTCAGCAATGCCTCTCCTTATGTTTGCTTGCTGTTTAACTTGACTCAGAGCACTGCTGTTAAGTAATAGGTGTCACCTGATGAGAATCAAAGCTCGGAGCTCTACTGGGGGAGTGCCAACCCACAGCAGTGCTTCCTGAGCCCTCAGCAAGCTGGCGACTGCTCCAGTGACTAGAAGAGAGTTTTGAGACTCATCAGCTTTCTAAGAACCAGAATGGATCATGCTGGTTAGTCCTTTTGCCAGCAACTGGGTGCTAAAGGCTTTGGCGGCCTATTGGAGGTACAGTTATATAGGGGAATTCCAGCAACTGTGAAATAAATAGATTTAGAAAAGCCTCCCACTACTGCAGTGTTACCTACTGAAGCTTAGGCTGTCTGAAGAAATCTGTTCCTGTTGCATTTTTTTTTTTTTCCTTGCTGAGAATTCAGCCCTGAGGTACAAAACCTCCTGGCATTGCTGGGAATTTCAGGGAATCCTTTCTCATTTTGCTGTATTGACACCCAGCTATTGTCAGTAAGAGGAATTCAGTAATTATGTCACAGGCTGTCAGTGTGGCTCCAGCCAGCTGTGCAGAGTTCACCACAATCTTCATTGAGG
The DNA here is from genome assembly GCA_024500445.1 of Entomyzon cyanotis. Taxonomy (NCBI): domain Eukaryota; kingdom Metazoa; phylum Chordata; class Aves; order Passeriformes; family Meliphagidae; genus Entomyzon; species Entomyzon cyanotis. The sequence continues at coordinate 3,479,347 of JAKEPQ010001029.1, forward strand.
GAGGGCTTTCCTTCCCTAAAATAGAGGTGCAGGAAATGGTCCTCCTGAGCTCCTATGGTTCTGCTAGACATTTGGGATGTTCTGCTCTCAGAAATGTGATGTCCTGTGATGATCTCCCACCTCCCTCCCAGCACAACTCTTTTTGTCTCTCCAAAATACACAAAAGGAGTGTTTGCTGCAGCAAGAAGAAATCCATTAGCTTCAGAGGACAAGGTGTGAATTTCCCTTAATGTTTGTGTCCTTAAGTTGCCTTCTTGGTGCCTCTTCTCCTGAAGCTGGCTGGGAGACTGAGGAAATTGTAGCTCTTGACAGCATAGGGCACTTAATTCCTTCTGTGATAAAAAGAAAAGGGGAGTGAGGTAGGATGACAAGGAGGAGGAAAGAAGGGGGAGAACATATTTCTACTCAACTCTGCACAAACCAACAACAATGCCCAACAATCCCATTATTCCCAAAGGGCTGCATTTGGCAGGACCCCTTCTGCTGCAACCTGGAGCAAAGCATCAGCACAATTTTGCTTCATAGGACAAAATGTAAGGGTGTATGATTCTCTTACAGAGCTTTTTTTGTTGGCTTGCAGTCACTGAAGACAGACCTCACTGTAAGTAATTCCTGTGCTGTGGTGCTGTTCCTTCTTTTAAACTGAAAAAAATGAAACACTTCCATGAAATGCTTCTCTAGAAAATCTTGAACTGTGCTGTCAGTTGGTCTTATCTGCATATTTTGATGGACAGCTCCCAAACTAGTTTAGCTTAAATTAACTTTTCTCATTTTGGAGATGAGCTGGTTGTCCTAATTTGAACAATGTTCCAATTGATTTCAGTATGAAATAGGAGTACACACCTTTCATTTTCAGCACAGGGGAGGAATTTGAAATCCAACTGTGTGATTTAGGAGCATAAATTCAATTAAAACTTGGAGAGGTTCGCATCCATAACTCATTCGAGAAAATCTTACATCAGAGCTGGGTACAGGGTACAATTCATTAATTGAAAGGGGCAATGTTTAACTAGCTGAGAGGTTTGACTTTACCAGATGTTTTTTCTTCTGAAGGGTTTCCGAATCCCGCCATTTACACCTGTACATGCCGGCTGGCATGGCCTTCCTGGCAGCCATCACATCAGTTGTGTATTACCACAATATTGAAACATCCAATTTCCCCAAGCTGTTAATAGGTAAGTCTCAAAACCCATGGAGCTGGAAGTGTGACTGTGGTGCTGTGTGTCTGCTTTCTTGGTGACAGGTCACTGCAGTCTTGTATGGGCAAAGCTACACCTCTGTGTATGCTCAAACTGTTCATTATTTTTAATGCTTTTAACTTCTAATAATATTCTCTATTGTGTTCTCAGGGATCCTATGAACCAAAGGCTTCTCTAGGAAAAGCTGCATTTGTGGGAAAAGCAGCATGGCAAATTGTTAACTCTAAATCCAAACCCCCTGCTTGTGAGCACGTTGTGTGGAAGCATGATGTAAGAGTGAGGAAATCTTCTTGTGTGTGTGGTCTGTTGAAATATGCAAGGAGTTAAGGAATGACATCCCTGACTTTTAGTTGTGGATATATTACTTTGCCTGCTTGTTCTTGCTTTGTGTTCCTGAGGCTCCCTTTGAAAACTGCTCCTAGGCCTTTTGAATGGGAATTGCTATGAATGACAACTACCTAGTGTACTCTATATTTTGCAAGGTTGTGAATAAACTGTAGCTATAGACAATCCATTGCTGCTGACAGTCATGCAGTTAGTGATGTGTTCTCTTCTGTTTGAGTAGACTGCAGGCTGGGGATGTCTACATGCTAAGTCACATCCTGTTACCTGTTATTTCTTTGGTGGTCCTGGCTCAGCTGGATTTCTGTGTCAATAGATCTTGCTAAACTTTGTCTTGTGCCATTGTAGCTCTGTGTATCAAAGTTTTGTCCTAGTGGGGAAAAGGTCAGTAATAACGAGACTTGAGAAAGCTTTTAAATATTGGAGGTTATTTTGAACTGCATGTTGTGGTAACTGAGAATCATGTACTGCAGAAGGAGGCTGTAACTCCTGTTAAAAAATTCCTATCCAAAGAATTAGATTTCTATCCAGGCTTAGCAACCTTTATGTCTTCTCATTTGGGACTGGTTTTCTATTTGTACCCTTCTTTTAATTGGGATCTTTTTTATCCTTTATGAACAGGTGAGGTCATTTAATTGCTTTTTAAGTAAGTCAACACAGTCTATTTAATGCCTTCTCACAGGAAATAATTATGCCTCAGGAAGCATTGCTAGCCTGTTACAGATGCCTATAAAGCAAGCAGTGATTTTTTTTGTGGTTTTGTTTTCTCGGTTGTTCTGTTGTTTGGGCTTTTTGTTGTTATTTCAGATGTACAATGCAGTGTTAAATAATTTAGTGTCATTACCACATTCCTGCTGTTAAGTCTTTGGGAAGGGTAGCACAAAGTTACAACTGAAAGTTGATTACCCATTTTTGTGTAATTTGTGCTCAGTAGAGATTTCTCTTTTATGATAATGTTTTTCAGAGTGCTGATGCTGGATAAGCTCTGGGTAATACTTGAATACTAAGCAGTTGTACCTGTGAATACCAACACTTAAGTATTATGGATGAATTTTAATTTTGCAATAATTTCCAAGGAATAGACTCCCTCAGAAAATCTTATTTAATAGCTCTTAGACAAAAAAGAAAACTACACCATCATGGTCTTTCCCACTTAGTTTGTCTGATTTGAATTTTAATCCAAACTCTTCACAAGTTGATTTTTTTGTTTTGTTTTTCTTATACTTGTCCTATGTTTGTGTGAGACCCTAAGACATGTTTCTGGAAGTCTCTGTTGTTTGTTCTTAACTGCCCAAACCTCGAGGATTGTCATCTTTCCATCTTAATTGAAACTACTTGTATTGACAATACAGCAATGAGCACTTTATGCAAATGAGCCCAGTATGGATAGTTAAATTATACCTTTACTCAGCCATCAACCCACTAGAGTGCAGTGTGGCCATGAAGCTGCTTTCCTTTAGAGCCTCATTTGATGAGGTAAATGAGAACCAGCAGGCAAAGCTGAAGTCAGTGATGAACATGTTGCTGAGTGTATAGGAAACAGGGCTGTTTATAGGTGTGAAGAGATCTAATATTGCACATGCACACACACAGAGAGTAAAACAAATGAGCTGATGAGACATCTTGCTGCTTCTGAGTACCGGTGAATTTCCAGCCATCTGCAGGGCATCATCTGCCTCAGCTGCAGGATGAATGCTCACAGTTGCAAAGAGTTGGTGGCTGTTTAAAGCAAAGGCTAACTGAGCCTTACCCAAAATTTATTGAACCCAGCAGGGGGACTCTCGTTGATGCAGTGCAGGGGACCCTTAAGGGTCTGTAATTAATTCTGAACAGGATGAAATTTTGCTAATCACATGGAACTTTGAGATGTGTTCTTTTTTTAAAGGTTCTTTTCACTCTGTACCTGGAAGAAACCAAGTTCATTTATAGCTCTTCATAAGCAATTAAGAGGCAGACACCAGGTTGGACCTGGGGATTAGCATGTTTTCTTGCAGTATGAAAAAGGAAGACTCAAAGTTCTTCTACTGATTCTGCCTTTCAGTTTTAGCCCAGGCACTTGGCTATTTTGAAGTAGTCATTTTGGTTATATCTTATAAAAAAAAAGTTGACAAGGTTCGGAATACTTATTCACTGAAGCTAATGACTGAGTCCATGAATGCAGTCAAGTATCCCAACCACTGAAACACATTGATCTGGTCTGAATGTGGGTTTTCTCTGTATGATTTTGGCCTGTAATTATATTTCAGTGAATGTAGCTGTTCCCATGTAGTGCTGTTTACCAGGGAGCTCTTATAATAATGCTAATTTTGATGCTCTTTGCGCTACGTGGATGCATAAAATTTGTACAGCTAAGCAAGACACATTTTAGAATAGTTTTCACTTTCATGGATTGGAAAATCTGCTGCTGTATTGATGTTTAAAATACACGATTGAATGGTAGCTTCTTTTTCTGCTATTTTATAAGTCAGTTTCTTATTTTCTTGTTTTATAAATAAATAAACCTCAGAAATTAGCAGTAGGAGAAAATGATGAAATAACAATAGAACTTTGAGGTTTTAATCTGAAATGGATGGTAGTGTGGGAACACATGAATTTTTTTATTTAAGAAAATTGTGCTTCTTTTTTTTTAAAGAATCCTAATTATGTGACTGCCTTACCACTACTAGACAGTGACTTTTTTTCTAATTTAAAATACTTTTCCCTTTCCATTGTAGTTGCTTCCCTTGGAATTGGATTTTTCTCTAAAATGGAACTTCCTGTATAAAAATAACACCTATTTCTTAGCTTACAAAATTTCTCTCCAAACAGGCACAGGCTAATTAATAAATCCAGTTAAGTGTGTGGTTTTTTAGATTGGGCTTAATTCTATAAAGGTGTAGAAGGATTTGAGTTGCACGTTGCCTTATTTTCAGAGGTGTGCCCCAGGTGAGAATCTCCCACCTGGTGTTGTGGTTTGAGGTATCTTACCTGGCCCAATAAAAAGTGAGATCACTTTGCCATTCAGACCAGTGGAAGTTCTCAGAGTTAATTTCTGGAAACTCTCAGCCAAGATGAACTCCCCAGCCAGATGATAAAAACATCCTCCATAAGGAAATGAGCCATAATTGTATTTTCCAAGGAGCTTTATTTTGAGTGGCCTGTGAGCATTCTCCAGATCAGATTAGATATACTTGTATTAAAAGATGACAAGGTGAGTAAACTCAAATGCTTCTAGGGAAGTGTGACAGTGAGTAGCCACTTATCACCTGAGAGTGTTTTGTTGTGCACTTTTTAATGCTTGTTAGATAAAAGATAAACTGCTGTTATAACACTAATAATAAAATTTAAACCCTAAATAAGAGAATGGCTCTGCTACTTCTTATTTCTAATTCCAGGACATACATAAATGCCTGTTGGCTTGGTTACTTTTTTGGAAGCTCTCTGCAGGTGGATATTTTCAGTGTGCAATGTTTCATTCCCTTTTATTCCAAGAGGAATGTGTTCTCAGCCTGTTGTTAGAAGAATGAGACAAAACAAGGATTAACAGATAAAGGTGGTTAAGAGTAGAACATCATGGAATGTAATTCTTGGGTGAAGTGAGATTTTGTAGTTGGAAGTTTTGTGAATAGGGAGGAATAGTGCCTCAAGGGAAGGAAGCAGTTTGAAACAGGAGGAGAATCTAAGTTGGGAGGATGGTAGGAAGCCTCACATAAAAAAGCTACAGTTTTATAGGAGAAATTTGCTAAGTTTATATCTTAAATCTTCTCTACAACTGCCTCAGCCACTGAACTACAGTGTGCAAACACCTGACCACTCAGTGCTTTCTTCTTACCAACTGGCCTGCTCATTTTAGAGAAGATAGAACTCCCTTGGCAAATGTCCTAATGCACAGTGTTCCTGCAGTGTTCCATTCACTGTCCTCATTTAAATGAGAGGTTTTAACTTGATTTCTGTAGAAGCAGGACTGGCAGTCCCAAATCTCACATGGATTCTCTGCACTGAATTTAGCTTTGCTTGGAAAGGGTAGCCCCAGAATACATCTCCAGAGAGCTTTCTGGTGCCTCAGAGCAGCTGGAACACCACCAATTCTTTGAAATTTTTTAGCTTCCTGATGGTTATCCATATTTAAGCTAGACTTACAGTTGCTAATGCCTTGGTTGAAGTCTCTCTCTGGTGTTCCAGCAAGACACTTGGAAAGCACATCCAAGCTTTTCTTGGCAGTTAGAGCTCATTCCATCTGCTGCACCATGGCAGATACAGCAGCAATGAAAGATTCATTTAAAAGAATATAACCCTGGGAGGCATTTCCTCAAGGATGGGGAGCAGGAGCTGGCTTATGGTGTGATGAATGGTATGGAGAGTGCCTCCAAATCACCAGAGCTTATTCCAGGCATTATTTATCTGTAGCCACTGGTAGCATGAGCACTGTTAGACTAGAGGTTTGGCAGAATACTAAAAAGTAAAAGTTGTATTCCATGAATGCCAGGATATCCTTCCCTGGTGTGACTGTTTTATCTACATTGGGAATTTGCATTGAACAATAGTGCAGTAGCAGTTTGAAAAAAATATTTTAATATCTGTTCCTGACACATCCCAGAGATTTGCAGGGAATTTTCCTTCGAGCCACATTCATAGCAATCTTGTAACATCAACCACATCTGAAGAACATCATTCACAGGCACCTTCACTTGTGGAGCAGCACCCTCCCTTAAGCTCATGTGGACACATGTTTACAGCAGATGAAATTTCCTTCAGCAGACTTCATTTTGTGAAACTTTTCAAATATCACTGAATCTAATAGAAAAGGCATTGCAAACTAACATTATCTTAATATTTTAATGCTTGTGGAATTGAATTAGGCTTGTGTTTTGACATTAGAAAGGCCAGTCTCTGGTTTTATCTATTCTTCTGCATTCTTCCTGAATTAATTCTTTATAATGCCATTGTATGTTTTTGCAACTATGAAGCTGATTAATTTGTTTGGCTTTTTTTTTTTCCCTCTACAGCATTGCTGTTCTACTGGACTTTAGCTTTCATAACTAAAACCATCAAATTTGTAAAGTTCTGTGATAATGGGGTTGGATTTTCTCAGCTTCGATTTTGCCTCACAGGACTCTTGGTTGTTCTTTATGGAATGCTACTAGCTGTAGAAATCAATGTCATCAGGGTGAGGGTAAGTTACTGTCATAAAACTCTCCTTCTGTGGTTTTTATTGGTTGGTTTTAGGGTGCTTGGGGTTTTGTTTTCTATTTTTATTCCCTTTTCTGGGAACCTGGTGTAAATTGCATTACTAAAAAAGAAAGAAAAATCCAGTTAGAAATAGAAATCTATTTGACAATTTAAGGTTAATACTATTTTACTATGCCAGATGAATCTGTAATTTCAAAAATGCCAGACTCTGTTGTTGTTAATTTAAGATCAATTTCATCTGTTCAAGTTGTAAATTTATAAATGATTCTGTTTCAGTCATGACAGCCAAGTATTTCTGATGCAAAGGAAGACTGGTAGAAAGGAATTTTCTGCTCTATCAGAGAATATCTTAGACACAAAAATAACATCCCTTGTTTTCCAGGAGGCAATAAGTGATTTATTTAGGCAACTGGGGTTCCTCCCAGCTATACTTTGGTTTTTCCCTTCTGCAGTGTCTGCAGTCATAATCTAAACTGAGACTTTGGAGCCTGCTGGATTTATAAATGCCAAAGTTCCCTTCAGCTGGCACTCACCAATTGTGTGCACAAATCAAATTTAGGAGGGAAAGAAATATTTCCATGTAAATTTTCTTGTTGCAGCACCAGTAGCTCTACGTTCTGAGCTAACAAATGTGGGGCAGTGTGGTGTGGGAAATGAATCTCAGGGATAACCTCAGGGCTGTGCCTAAGCTCCTGACTCCCATGTGGTGCTGCCTGGAGCTAAAGCAATGCTGGGGCTGTGCTGTTGAAATAATTGAGGGGGTCAGTCTCTTCTGGCATGTCTCAAGTGAAAGAACAAGAGGAGATGGCCTGAAGTTGTACCATGGGGTTTCAGATTAGTTATTAGAAAGACTTTTTCACTGAAACAGTGGTCAGGCACTGGAATAAGTTGCAGAGGGAGGTGGTGGAGTTACTCTGGAAGTGTTCCAGAGGTGTCTGGGTGTAGTACTTGGGATATGGTGTAGGGGTGGTTATGGTGGTGCTGGTTTGGTGGTTGAACTGGATGATCTTGAAGGTCTCTTCCAACTGTGCTGATTCTGTGAAATGTAAGGGTTTTTGGGTTTTTTTTTTCCTACAAGTATCCAAGTTTTTGCACCACAGGGGAAGTGATAGTGAATGATAAGAATTATCTATTTCTAGACTGGATGCCTCTGCTTTTCCTCAGTACCTGAGGAAACTGGATTACTCTATTGGTTGAACTTGAATGTCTTTTGAGAAACCAAGACTGTTTCATTGGTAATCTGCAATGTTCTTATCTATTCTTTGTGCACTTGTATTTTTTATGCATTTACTGTGATTCTGCTGGTACTTTTCTGGTTTTCAGAGGTATGTTTTCTTCAAAACTCCTAAAGAAGTCAAACCTCCTGAGGATCTCCAGGATCTCGGTGTCCGATTCTTGCAGCCCTTTGTGAATCTGCTATCCAAAGGAACATACTGGTGGATGAATACATTCATCAAGACTGCCCATAAAAAACCAATAGACTTGAAAACCATAGGCAAGCTTCCCATTGCCATGAGAGCTCTGACCAATTACATTCGCCTTAATGAGGCCTTTGAAGCACAGAAGGTATGCAGAGTGTGGAATTCTGTCTGTCTGCTTGTGTTTTTCATTACTTTTTGTCATATAAGCATGACACAAAGAGATATAAACAGACATGATGCAAATGAAGTATTGCCCATATACTCAGCTGTACCTCATACAAATAATGAAATTTCTCTAACCAGCATGCCTGTCAAACACATTACTGGTTAAATATGTGTAAAATGCATACAACCTCTATTTTGATGTGGAAAGTAATCATGGACTGTGTTCACTGAACACCATTATTCTTCCTAATAAGACCCTGAAAACATTCAATTACAGAGGCAGTATTAATGATGCCTTGCAGGGCTATTTTTTCCATGTTATTTCAGTTACAGTTTGTCCATAGGAGAATTCAGGGCTGAAACCACCTCAGCTCAAATTACTTTTGACTCCTTCGTGGGAGCTGAGCGTATTCAGGATTTTAAAAGAATTGTTTGCATCCTGTCTAAAAAGTATAGCTTTTTGGTCTCTGTGTTCACCACAGAACAAAAACCTGTCAGTTCCCTCCATATTTTTTTTTTTTTTTCCCTCAGCAGGCCACAAACAATGCACTAATTTGATCCCTCTTAAGGGTAGGAAAGAAATCATGGTTCTTTTTTGTGAAGTGGAGGGAAGAGCAAATTAATGCTTTGTTCTGGCTCTATAAAAAGAAATGAAACAATGGTTGCAGTTCCTCTCTAGCTCAGAGATTCCAAGTGGTTGTCAATGAATTAAAGCAGTGATAAAAATACTAATGATTTATAAAACCTGAGGGTAATGTATCACATAATTCTCACTGATTTTTATTTAATTCTGAACAGAACAAAAGATCATCATCTCCCCAAGGATCCCGATCCATCTGGCGTGCTCTGTGCTGTGCTTTCGGAAGACCCTTACTCCTCAGCAGCACATTCCGTATTCTGGCTGACTTGCTGGGATTCGCCGGGCCGCTCTGCATCTCTGGGATTGTTCACAACGTGGGGAAAGGAAATAACACCATCCGCCCACAGGTACTGTCAGAATGTCACCACAAGAGAGGAGCTGAAAAAGTAGTGCTGTGACTCTGTATTGTTTGTCCTCACCAAGGAAAGCGACTCTGTATTTGTGAATGCTGGAAATGACAGAATGAATGTGCTGCCAGATAATCCAGTTTACACCCTGATGGAGTGTGGCCAGTGCATTGGAGCATCTCTTTTACAGGGACAGGCTGAGGGAGCTGGGCATGTTCAGTCTGCAGGAGAAGTGACTGGGAGGGGATCTCATCAATGCTGGAAATGACAGAATGAATGTGCTGCCAGATAATCCAGTTTATACCCTGATGGAGTGTGGCCAGTGCATTGAGGAACTGGAGCATCTTTTGCAGGGACAGGCTGAGGGAGCTGGGCATGTTCAGTCTCTACAAGTGACTGGGAGGGGATCTCATCAATGTGTACAAATATCCAAAGGGAGGTGTCAAGAGCATGGAGCAGGCTCTGCTTGGTGGTGCCAAGCAATGGGACAGGAGGCAATGGGCAGAAGCTAATGCATGGGAAGTTCTACCTGAACATGAGGAAGAACCTTCCTGTGCAGGTGACAGAGCACTGGAACAGATTGTCCAGAGAGGCTGTGGAGTGTCCCTCACTGGAGATACTCAAGAGCCATCTGGATGCAATCCTGTGCTGTGTGCTCTGGGATGGTCCTGCTGGAGCAGGAGGTTGGACCAGGTGACCACTGTGGTCCCTTCCAACCTGACCCATTCTGGGATTCTGCGATGGGCAAAATCCACGACCTGTGCATCTAGTCAGCCTTGCATTCTGGAAAATAACCTCATTTAAGACATCAGTGAAACATATCCAGAATCCCATTAATATAAGGAATTTGGGTACAGTCTTGAGTAGAGATTGAACCAAGTATGTGACTGAGTGCTTTTCAGAAAGGAAAAATGTGTTTTTAATAGGCTTGGCTTTTCTGGCTTTTCATTTCCAAAAATGAGGGACATCTAAGAGGATTAAAGCAGGGTTCTGTTATAATAAAATGCCAAGTAATTTAACTGTGACAAAGAATTTCTTCCAGTGCCTTTGGGAAGGTTAGTTTTGAAAGATCAACTGAAACATATTGTTAAAAAGGATGCTACTTAAATGAATGTTCTCCTAGAAGAAGCAGGCTTATTTCTTGATTAACTGAAAATAAAAATATAACTCAGGAAGCATCTTTTCATTATAAGGTGAGGCCACTCAGGCTGGGTTTCTACAAGATAGATCAGTTTATTTCTGCAGCTCACTTAGTGTCTGATATAAGATTTTATTTCTAAAGTCTGTTGACACTAATGGAAATATACCCATTTACTCAAGTACACTTTGGATTAGGTCCACTGATAAATATTGAAGTCCATCAGCTGCAGTGCAGAAAATTTAACAAAGGTCTCAGGCTAAAATTAACTGTTTGTCCATTTTGTAATCCTTATCCTAATATTTGGAAACTTTAATATAGCATGTAGGTTCAATGGAAACCAGTTAAAGCAGGAAATGAGAAAATTAAGACTACAGGACTATGTTGCAGCAAAATACTATGGAAGATGTTGAGCTCTGCTTTTCAGTAATTTGTTTGGGACACTGTTTCAGCTGAAATTGTGATTTGGTATAATTTACACATTGTCCTATTTAATTTTCCTATAAAAGTGTCAGCTAGGGCTTCTCTGTGGAAAAAAAGGGAGCTTGGGTCTGGTCCTGATAGGCCCTAAGCAGAGCTTCATCCAGCCTGGTATCCTCACTCACTAGCTAACAGTAACCTCATTGTTGGCATTTATTCCATTTTGGGATCACCTACCAGCAGTACTCACTGATGGTGGTAGTCCACAAGTGGCACTTAAGGGTGTATTTTAGCTTTGCTAAAATGTTTTCAAGGGGCTTTTCCTGCTGTTTTGACCTGATTTCTGCACATTGCTTTTTCTGGTAAGGGTCTAACGACATTTATGTTTGAAAATTGCTTTTTCTGGGTTAGATGAAATATCTTTCTAATGAAGGGTTTCTATTCAAACTATCTGGAAGCAGACTGGGATGTTCAGAAAAGCTCCCATGTGTGTGCACATACCTTGCCAACTTGGTCTGTTTTGGAAAGAGATACACCAGCTCTACTGCTAGGAATGTTATCCTTGCTTCTAATGAGTCAAAAGAAGAGAACCTTGCTTTATTTTTTGCCCTTGTGAGCCTCATAGGTGTGAGAAACAAGCCTTCTGGAATGCTGACATATGAAGGTAGATTGGGAGAAAAAATGTTTGTGCTTGATGTGCTGCTGAGTTTGAGGGCACTGGAAAGAGTTGCCATGCAGTGGGACAGAGTCAGACAAGCAGTATAAGCAATACAATGAAGGGTGTTTTTTACCCATCTCTTACCCACCCACCTCTGAAATAGTTTAGATCGAGATGTTGTAATGAGTCAACTCTATCTTTCAAACAGAAATTATCTTTGTGAAACTGAAGGCAAAGAGATACAATAATTGTTCTATTCTTCAGGTCCTTTTTGACAGTTGTAACCCACCATGGAGCTGTAACTCAGATCACATGGGTGTCACAGGCAGTATTAACTGCTCTAGTTAGTGCTGTAGTTAGTCAGAGCACGACAGCGTCTTAAATTCTGTCATGCTCTTCATGTTTATTTATAACTCCAGTATCAATATTTATGGCCTCCCCAGAACATTCCTCTGACACAGATTTCTCTGAGCCTTAATCATTTCACACCGAAGAAGAGACTGACAGAATGATAACCTTTCTAATTTGCTGCATCTTCCACGTTGCAATGTTAGGATCAGCAGTTCCAGTATTAGGAGTAACTGCTGACACAACACATCCAGAGATGCACCAAACTCACTATTTAAAAAGCTCTAGAAGTCATAGAGCCCAGTGTATCAAAAAGCCCAGTATTGACATTTAAGATTGTGTGAATCTAGAGTCTTTAGTCATTTACCACTTTTAAGAATTGGTGTTACCCTGAAGTTGCCAGGAAGGTGGGACACTAAATATTGCCTAAAGCCATTTCAGAAAATAAAACATCTAATTATTTCCATCAACTTCTCAGACAAGGTTATTTGCGTTATATGTGGAAGATTCAGTAAGTGTTCAGATATTTCTGTGTTTCCTGCAGCCTGACAAGTGCATGTGGACACCTGTTGTAGCTTAAACACAGGTGTGCTCAGTGACTTTGTAAGCCATAATGGCCTGATAATGCATCTGAGATGTGGCAAACATCTTGGTGCTATCTGTGTGTACATATGTTTGTCCTCTTTTTCTCTCAAGAGAGTATTAGGAGAAAGAATGAGAATATTAATCTCACTCTCCCTCCTTGTCTGCTATATAATGTTTTTATGGAAATCAGTGCTGCACCAAAATCTCATTGCTAGGCAAGCATGATTTGTCAAACATGGTTGTGGAAGAAAGAGATATTCTTTTACATACAGTAAAAAGTGGTATTAGCTGCAGAAATTACTAGTACTGGCCAGATGTATATGTGGGACAGCACTGAAAATATGAAGTTGTAAGGCTGTAAATAATCTGGAAGAAACACTAATTTTTGGTATACTATAGATTATTTGTAGTATAAAATGTTTCTGTAGCCTATTTGAATTACTATGGGATAAGTAATAGTTTAGGGCTTTGAAATCCCCTTAGTGCAAATAACTAAAATAGCAGTTAAATATCTCTTTATCCCAACATAACTGAACATGTACCATAATTGTTCAGGGTTTTGCAGCTGATACAGATTGAAAGAAACAGGTATGCCCAGTGATTACTTACAAACTATTGATTTGACTTTGGAGACTCTGTATGCTTGAATACTTTCTCTGAGGGCTAATTCCTTATTTAGCTCAGTGGCCATACACACTGCTGAAATGTTTATGTACATTGAGTCAAACCACCTAGCTGAACTGGAGGTATTATCATCTGGCAATTTACCTTTGAGAGCATGAAATAAGCTGTTGAAATAGTTTTTACTCCCCATTTTCAAAGCATGAAGCTCAGCACTGTTGAGTGTCATTGATGGAAGCTTTCCACATTCTTTTGAATCCTTGCACATAGTGACATAGAAGTAGTATATGACTTTCAAGATGCTTGTTTTTGGAAATAAGGATTATTTGCCTGAACAAAACTTTACAGGAATGTACTTTTCTTTATGTCCAGCCTCAGTCTGAATCTCAATGCTTGTAACAAATACCACATGAGTGGGAAAAGGGAGTAAACCTAAAAAATTCACAGAAATCCATCTGAGTTGTATAGTAGACACAAGTCCTTCAACAGCTGCCTAGTGTGGTCAATGTAAGACAAAGAGTTAACCAGAGTTAGAAGTGATTAGATACTTCTGGACAGTGTTTGGTATTGAGGAATGAGCTCCCAGGCACCTCAACAGATGGTTAGACCATTGTGTGGACAGACTAAATGAGTTTCTTCCCATAAGAAAGAATATTGCTATGTGAGGTGGGAGTCACTGTCTCAGAAAACTTGTCCTGGATATGTTATTAGATGCATTCACTCTCCTCATGGAGTGAAACAAAGGATCCTTTCAACACCTGTTTTGCTCCTCATTTTCTTTATTTGTTTGCAAAGGTAAGCATAGATTTCTCTGCTTTTAAACCTAAATTCCACCCTGTTGATGTCCAGGGGGTAGGTAGTATGTCTACTACAAGCAGGGGCAGGAGAAACCATGAATGCCAAAAGATGGAGTAAAAAGAGATGGAAAAAAATACTCTAAGACTTCAGTTTCTCAGGGAGATCAAGTCCCTAGTGAGTCACCGCTGCTGAATGGACTTGCTCTTCCTCCTTTTACATTCCTTGTCACCTCTGCTCCTGTTTTCTCCTTTGCTCTATCTGTGGCACTGACTGGGCACTTTTGTGGTTCATTTGGCCTATTATTTTTTTCCTGGGCTGATTTTCTTTTCTCAATGGGCTGTATTGGCTCAGGAAGGAACCCAGTTAGCTCCCCAGCTAGTGCACAGTAAGCAACAGAAGCATGCAGGTTGGAGCAACTCAGGTGTAAATAAAAACAGGGAGAAGTTTGTTCCTTTTCCAGCTTGCTCAGCCAAAACAACAGCTTTAAAAACTAAATTCTGCCTCTGTATGAACTTGCCAAATGGGGGTTTTATGAAGTTAACTGCAAGGTGCAGATCAGATCTAATAGGATATACAGACACTGAGAGTTTGTGAAATAGAGATGATTAAGTGTTACAGGAGTTGTGAAAACTTCAACAGCAAAGGAACTGTGTAGGCAAGAAAAAATGTGCTGAACAAGGAATACAGCAGAAGTGTGAATGGCAAAAAGCCCTGTGAAAGGGAATAGAAAGAGTCCTCTTCCTAATTTTGCCTTTAATGGAACCACAATCCAGCAGTCAAAGTTTTGAAGAAGCCAAGAGGAGAAAGAGGAAGATGGAGACATTTTAGTTCCAGAAGGCTTCCCATGGTGAGCCAATCTCTGAACTTGTTGTGGCACCAAAGGCGTCAGCTTGTTAAATATAATCTGAAATAAATGCACTGTTTTCCCATTAAGCTGTAGACATGCTTCAAATGCACTTTGGTGATCTCATGATCACCTTGCTAGAAGGTAATGACCATAAATGAAAGTGAACAAAATGCTGTAGTCCAAAATAATGTGCATGGTTCCAGGAACTGTTTGCATTTTTTCACAAGTTCTGAAGGTCATTTTTAGTGTTCAGAAACCTGAGGTGTTAAAATAATGAGAGTAATTTTTCCCAAAGGATGTTAACTCTTCCTTTCTGATGATGGGCAGTGCACATTTTTTAATAAATGACCATATGGAGTTACTCAGTGTCCTAGAGTTTTGGAAGGATATCAGAAATCCTATAAAAGTCATTTTGCATTTAAATGAAACTTACTAACTTGGCATGTTATGCGACTGTTTCTTTGAATCAATAAACTGTGAGGTTTCAGATGAGGTTGGGAGCCTTTTCAAAGTAATAAACTGTGATTATCTCTGCTTATTAATTATGCAAAGCAGGTAATTAAATTACTATTGCATCTGATTTTGAACTCTCTCTTTTTTTATAGACTAAAATTCTCGGTGTTTTCTTTATTTCGTCACAAGAGTTCCTGTCCAATGCTTATGTTTTGGCTGTACTCTTATTTTTTGCCCTCCTATTGCAAAGGACATTTCTGCAAGCATCATACTATGTTGCTATTGAAACGGGAATCAACTTGAGAGGCGCAATACAGGTACCCAATATATTCCTAATTAACCTTTGCACACACTCGTGTTTGTAAATACAAATTACAATTTTAGTTGTTATGTTCTGAGATGCTTCTCTCCTGAAATGTATTGAATGGACCATTGCTATTGGAGGTTGCATTAGCTCTGAGTTCAATTAAATATCTTATTTTTAATATCTAATGCTGTATTTCTTCTTACCTTCAAGCAAATATTTGCTGACAGTAAAACTGAAAGTAACTTTTGAAATAGTTTAGGTGTGAACTGCACCTCTCCCATCTCAAAGGCATTTTTTGTAACATCACATCCCATGCAAATAATCCAGCTTTAAAATATCTTGTAAGTATACATTAGACAGAAGGATAGGTTGTATTCCCAATGCATAGAGTGGTGTCTTATTTCATGGGTTATGCCCCAAAATCTGCCAGGCACTGTGGAGTTTGTAAATACTGAACACAAGTAAGACTGCAAAAAATGGGGTCTGAAGTTGTATAACTGGGAGCTGCAGATCAAAGTTTGATGGAGCATACAAAGCTCTGTGCCTGGAAACGAGAGGATTTGGTGTAAGATTACAATGTGGGATTGCCAAAGGCACTGGCTGAAACCTACCCTGTGACAGCCTGAAAGCCACCCTTATAACTTACCCTATTTATCCACGGGGTGACATGGATCCTGTGGGGAGTGTCTGTGATGGATGGATGCTTTCAATAGCAGCATAATTGTTTAATTCGCTTTTGATCTTACACTTGGAAGCACTTGTCAGCTGCCAGACTTCTGGATTCCATCCATTGGTTTTTCCCCTACTAGAGTGAAATAGAGAAATCCTACGGGGATTAAAAATTTGACACAAAAATAGGAAAAAAAATGGTGTGTCTAGTATCAAGTGGAAGAGCTGCAAATGACTGAAAAATACATGGATCAAAGCAAGGGTAAAAGGGGAGTTGGTGGGAAATAGTGCTGAATTAGTTTTGTTTAAGAAAATCTTTGTGTTCTCTGTACTGGATATTAGACATCCAGATAATGCCAGTTGGACTATTCAAATTGGAAAATTTTTAACCATCACTCTAAGCAGCAGATCAGTGCTAATGGCAGTCTCTGTACCACTGCTTTTATACATTTTTTCCTATGTTTTTTTCTTTAAATCTTTTCTCTCGTCCTCTCCTGTGTAAATCTGCCCCTGTTCAGTGTGCCCTATTTGATTTTTACCAAACCAGCTGGTAAAAGTGAGCTTTCATTATTGTGTATTAAGTTTTTTTAATACCTGGTGCCTCATTCTGCACTGAGGCAACTGCTTTATTCAGTACAGGATTGTACCTGTGACACTCATTTTCTGTGAATTAAACTGTCATGGAACTGAGTTCTCTAAGCAAAAGGTAGCAACATTCTCAGCCAGGAACTTTGTTCTGAGGTTGGGTGGGACCTGAATGAATTGCCATAGAAAAGTGACAAGGATTGTAATACATTGGGGATTATAGATTGAATCTAATACTATCTTAGTTATGGGAAGGGCACTCTGTGGAGATGCTGGAGGCATGAATCATAGTTGAGAATGTTGTTCTCAGGCATTTTTGGGCAGTAAAGGTTTCATTCTCTTATTGACTCACAGGAATGCAAAATGAGAGTCCTTGGACAACTGTGCTGCAGGTAACTGCACTGTGCTTTGTGTCAGTGAAGAATAGTAGCTCTAGATTTTACAAAATAGCATAAAAGGCCAGAGTTTATTCTCTTCACTCAAGTTACAGGAAATGTAGGTTTTCTCTCAGCATGCTGGGCCTGTGGATGGAGCTAGAAGTCTCATTTTATTTCTATTTGCTAACACCTTTTGATCTCTCTTCTAGACAAAAATATACAATAAAATTATGCAGCTTTCAACTTCTAACATGTCTATGGGAGAGATGACAGCAGGTCAGATCTGTAACCTGGTTGCCATAGACACAAATCAGCTGATGTGGTTCTTCTTCCTCTGCCCTAACCTTTGGGCCATGCCAGTACAGGTAAGGTGATTGAGTGTGCTTTTGTTCTTCATGCAAGTCTGTCTGCAGTGGTTCATTGCATATGAATTTTATCAAAGTGGAGATGTTAAAGAAGTTAAAGAATAACTTGAAATAAAATTTCAAGCAACTAACATCTAGAAACTTTGCCTCTGATGGATTGCACATTTGTGGCTGGACTGTAGGTGTTTATGATTGTATTAGGATCTTGGCTGCTGCCAAACATGCTTTGCATTTGTAACAAGAATTTATATGGTGCAGCAGGTTGCAAGTGCATTCATTTATTACATCAGGGAAGTTAACTGGAAGATATTGCAATCATTTGTCTTCTGAATCCCAGCAGGAGCAAAAGATGTAGCACAAATATGATTGCTCAGAGATGATCTTTTGGACATCCCTTGAAACTACTGCTGCTTTTTGGATGACAGACTCCACAGTTTGTTGGTTTTTGGTTTTGTTTTTTTGTTTTGTTTTGTTTTCCTGATCTACTCTGAAGGAACTTTTATGGCAGTTTGAAACATTTTGCTTTCTAGAATGAAGACCGGGTGATGGATATAGAAATTATCATCTGGATTTTTTCAGAAAGCAGCTTGGCTTATTTTTTTGCATGGTTTCCTTGAAATTATGGGTGAAGGAGGAAAAATGCAAACTAGGTTCGTTCAAGGTGGAGGGAAAAAACCAATAATCAAGGAATATGTCCTGTTATTGATGTCTAGTTGCAAAAGAGAGGACAGCTATAATTAAAAGAAACTGATGGGAAATACCATATTAAATATGGTTACATATTGGCAGTTTGTCAGTAATAATTTGGACATCAGGGTATTTTCATATCATTCATGGGAAATACAGTAAGAAGTCAGTCATTGTATCCTGCTAAAATGATATTGCTGAAAAGCTATGAAGTGTTAAGAGGAGTCCACCCCCTCAATGATAATGTTTAGGGTATTAATTATTATAGACAAACTATGTGCAAACTACCAATTTCATGTTCACTTATTTTATAAGACCTCCCTGCCAGCTCAGTGTGGAGAGAGCTTTGGTGCAGTTGAGAATTAATCCAATTTCATTGCACATTCTGTAGCAACATTTTGCTCTAATGTGCCAGAAGTCACGGACTCACAAAGACTTCCTGACAGTCTGCAGAAAATATGATTATATCGGCATTAAAATTCCCCCTGTGATGCTCCTCACCAGATGAGGATGATCAGTGCTGGAGTGTGCTCCTGGTTTTGTGTACTCCTTGCCAAAATCAGTGAGTTACACTGGTCACAAAGGCTTCTTCAAAGCATTTTTCCATGGCATTTGTTCAATATCTTGCTTTATGAGGTGAAAACAATTACTGGGTGCTTGAAAGGTGGCTAATACTGAGTTGCACAGACTCCATTATTCTTTAAAATAGGTTTTTAATTGTTTTGTAGCTCTTAATCTAGCAATCAACATTCAGCATCTGCTGTGGATTTTGTAATAGCCATTCATGACAAGTTATATACAAGTTTTTGTACAATCCAGATAATTTGAGCTCCATCTTTGCTCTGACTGGAGTCAATGGGAGCTTTATAATTTCTTTAAGTTACTGTTTGAATGTTACTGAAATCCATGAAAAGAGGTCCAGGGATGCCAATCAGTTGAAAGATGCCCTCAGTAGGTTTGGCTCAAATCTTGGGAGCAAAATGAGATCTTATAAAGGCCTTTTCCCCATGCCTTGGTTTCATAAACACTCTTGTTTGATTTCATTATGGTTGTTAAAAAATCCTGTATTCTCATATCTCTGGCTCATCGGTAGGGATAGCTTACACTGGTAATGAAAGGACATTTGTCTCTTTCAAAACTGCCCACAAAGCAGTTTCTAGCTGAAAGTATTTGCCATCCTCAGTAAATAATCAAGACAAAATAACCAGAGCTGTTGGTGAGTTTCTTGCTCCTGAGATATATCTCCAGCAGAGAGGAGCTTTGGGATTTTGATGGAAGAGAAGCAGTGTTTCATTACACAAGCTTTTTTTTTTAAATACGATTTTTTGCCTTCTCAGGAATATTAATGAGAGCTTTCCCATCAGATGTTATCTGTGTACTCTTTATTCTATACTCTCTGATGTGATACAGAATTAGGTTCAATAAGATTTACAGATTTCAGCTCTTTTCAGATGCAAGCCTTTGCATTTTTTTTCCATACATGCTGAACGTATTTCAAAAGTTCATCTGTATTATCACATTATAAATAAGATGAAAATGGGATCATTTTAACCTATTGGAAACATGAGATTTTTATGGCAAAGCCTGACCCTCTGAATAGTTTGGATGAGGGGTGGTAAAGCAGCTGTGAGCCAGCAACTCTCCCAGGATCCAGCTGGGATAGCTTTCTCCTTGTCTCTGTGAGAAGCTGATGCTCTCTTTTCAGAGCCAGGTGGTCCCATGATGTCCTTGAGAATCAATCAGTAGTGATGGCAAGCTGGAAAACAGGGAGTCAGTGTTCTGCACTGGCTGCTTTCCTGTATTTTGAGTGCCCAGAGTGTCTGCCTGTGATGAGGCAGTTGGGAATGAGTATCTTCATCTGTGAACAAGACCACTTTGTGTTTTGGAGGAGAGCTCTGACACAAACCTTGTGTGTTTTGTTTGGCTTCATATGCTCATTAATCTCCTGACTTCAGGTGGAAGCAGATTGTTCACTCATCACTAAAAGATTTTTTAACTTGCAATTCAACCTTGCCTCTTACTAGGTTTGTCATGCACATACAATAGGATTTTACATTCCTGTCACTGTGTATTTTCTAAGTCAATACTGTGGCTCATTTTGAGAGTCATGTTTTAGTTTAGCTCAGCTGTAGAGAGGCATCAGACAGTTCCTAAGAAGAAAAAGAAATCCATATTTTCTCTTTCTGTGCTTTAAATGAATGAAAATGTCACAATGGAAATGTGGAAACTGCAGACTTTTTCTTCATGTAAACAGCCAATTCCTGTAAATGTGGAAGTAGGCACATGATTACTGAGCTTTGAAATGATGGAAGACTCTTTCTGTGAAGGTTATGAGAGTGTGCAGACAAAACAAGAGTAGTATATAACATTTTGAGGAAATTTCCGATTATTGGAGGTTTTTTTTAATTAAGGGGAATGGTGTATGAAATTAACTTTCTATCAGTGTGTCCTCTGATTAATTTGTCAGCTTACACTGTTAAATACACAGATGGTCAATGTTGCAGATTGTTCAGGAGTCAGTCGTTAGAATAGTGATAATTAACTTTGCTAGCTTGTATATATTGTTTGTGTTTATTGAGCTGCTTGCGGTAAACCCTCTCCATCCAGACTGTGGCTTTCCTTCTACATTCTTACTTATCCAAAGGCAAAGCTTCTTTTTTTTAAGCCATTTCTCTAAACCTTTTTCAAAAGTAATTGTTCAGTCTGGAACTGTGATCCTTAAACCAGGTCCTTGCCAGTTTATGTCAGAGATTACTTGAGGTGGATATTTTCAGTGGTATAATGTGTTACTTGTAAGTATTTTTAAATGAAATTTTATTTAACCATGTTTTTTAGAAATTTATTTATTTATAAATAGAGTTCTTTTAAATAGTTTTGAGAGTTAACTTACAGAAGATCCCCAATCCTGTACAACCTTCTTTTATGGTGCACAAGGCAGAGAAACACAGAAACAGAAATACAGTGAATGCAGAGGCTGGGGAGGAGCACAGGGTGAGTGTGTGGTTCTCTGAGAGAAATCCCTGACTGATGACATCAACTTGTGACATTTGGGCTGGGAGTAACTGCAGCTGCTGTTGGTTGAACATTGTCCCTTACCCTGTTTGTGGTGCACACCCAAAGTCAAACCAGGACCTTTCCCTCACCTTCTTTTCTCCCAACAGATAATTGTGGGAGTTCTTCTGCTCTACTACCTTCTTGGAATCAGTGCCTTAATTGGAGCAGCAGTAATCATAGTCCTTGCACCTGTTCAGTACTTTGTAGCAACAAAACTCTCACAGGCCCAGAGAAGCACGTTGGTAAGTGTCTTCAAACTCACTTGTGATATAAATATCATATCTGGTAATTATGCATTGGCCTGTGCTTGGAATTGTAAAGCTAGCTGTGGATGCTGACCCAGAATTGCTTCTCAAACATTTCATAGTGTTCAAGAATGTGGTATCATAAGTGTAAGCAATAAATACATATTTTTTTGGGTTTAGATTTTTCAACAAGTATGGTTCCCTAACAGCAAAAAAACCTTAAGAACCTTCTAGCTTAAAAATTAGAATGGTCAGTAGTCATTCACTGAAGTGGCTTTGGGCAGAGCACAAATAAATGAGTTGTGTAGGGCAAGCTGTCCAAGGGCAAAGGAAGTAGGAATGCTGCATCCAAACTCGGACACCAGATGTGGAAATCTATCAAACTGATTTATTTCAACAAACTCTGTGCAGTCCTAACTCCCACAGTGTGTCCCTCAACTGGGGAGCTCAGAGGTCTGCGAAGTCACAGGCTGTTCCTTGATCCCTCATTTGGCTTGTCTGTGATTTGAATCACCTGCATCACTGCTGAGAAAGTTACCTTGGTTCATAGGAATTCCCATGCCCAGCTGCTCTGAACCTCATTCCCCCTTTCAGCAACTCTTGCACTGCCAAGGAAGCCACAGGAGCTTGTAATGCAGCCAGAGCTCGCTGAAATCTCTTTCACCACAGCTCATGGGTAGTAATGAGAGTTATTTGTGCATCTCCCTGCTTGAAAAGGAATTCCTTCCCATCAACAGTATGCACTCTTCCAGAAATGTGGACAGCATTCATCCCTCCACCATCCAATCTTACAATGTCACCTAGAAATTCCTGCAGATGGGAGCAGTGCTGTTAGGGATAGAAATCTCTACACTGTGCAGGGGGGCTGCTTACAATTTTTGTGTCATCCTTATGCTTAGGGAACAGATGTTTTTGTTGCACCCTTCAGGTAAACGTGTGTGTAAATGTTGCAGGAGTACTCCAACGAGAGGCTGAAGAAGACAAATGAGATGCTGCGAGGCATTAAGCTCCTTAAGCTGTATGCTTGGGAGCACATCTTTCACAGCAGTGTGGAGGAAACCAGACAGAAAGAAATGACTAGCCTCAAGTCTTTTGCCCTTTATACCTCCATATCCAGTAAGTCTCTTCCTGCATTGTAATCCACTGCTCAGCTAAGTGCTACTGAATTATTAGCTACTAATGAATTTACCATTTCTCTGCAGAGATTTTTTCAGTTGCTTTAGGCTCTGATCTGTACTCCTCACTTTCCATTTAGTCAGACCCTCCAGTTAATTCAGTAGAACTTTGCTTGTATGGGAAATAAGCCCGAAAGAGAAAATCAATGCTTTGTAAAATTGACTTTTTCTGGAGAAAAGCTTCTAAGGGACAAATGTTTCACAGACTATATTTAGCCAGCATTATTCTCTTCTAGAACACAGCATTGGAGAGGAAGCTGATGTTGAAATTTGTTGGGTTTTTCCCACATTTTGCACAATTCAGAGCATGCAAATAATATATGACAGGCATTGTCTTTGCACTGAAGTGCCAACAGACAGTACTTACATGTTCTTATTCAAAATTTGTATTTCTTGTTAAAATGAGTGGTTTTTAAAACAATTTCTATATCCTGGAAAGAAAAATATGAGCATCCTGGCAATTTCATCATTCTGTATCCAGATTCTTTCCTCTCATGTTATTTTTCAAGCTGCTTTAATGCTTTGTGCTTTTAGAAAGACCTACAGCAAACTGAACTCTGTATTTGAGGAGATTGTATGCAACATACCTACAAGTTTCAGGGCAGTGTTGGCAAGACCACAAGAAAATTCCATTGCATGGAAACTTGTGTGCTTTGCCCCTGTGCCAGGATCCAGGTTATATGTATATGGAATTGTTCATGTGTGCTAAAAGAGCTATTATAGAAATATGATCTTTCTATATTTCAATGAAATGCCCCCACCAGAATCAAAGTTGGGTTACATCTTTACAGGATGTAGTATACATTAAAATTCAGAAAAGAGAGAGAAAGAAAAGAGTGGTTTTCCTGCTTCTATGATGTTTTTCCTAATCTTCCAGAAGCAAAATAACTCCAGGCTTTTTTTACAGTAAAATAGCACTGGTTACTACCCTAAAATATCCTGAACTGGCTGAACATGTTTCCCAGTTTTTAGTCCACCTTTTTCCAGTAACAAAGTCCTTTTGACTAAATCTAATTACACATAAAGCCCTAGCTGCAAAATAGAGTTATTTTAGAAAACATTTTATTTTTCTGGACACTTGGATAATTGAAAAGAAAAATAAATAAAAAAGGGAAACAAACCCCAAATTCCAATGGCTCTTACTTGTTTGGTTGAAAGAAGTTAGAAGTTCTTTTATGTATTGGTGAGCTCACAAAATAGCAAAATTCAGGTCAGCTTCTTGGGAGCCACCAAGTACCTTAGATATCTTAACTGCAGAAGGCTTTGCCAGCCCTGCAGGATAT
The DNA here is from genome assembly GCA_024500445.1 of Entomyzon cyanotis. Taxonomy (NCBI): domain Eukaryota; kingdom Metazoa; phylum Chordata; class Aves; order Passeriformes; family Meliphagidae; genus Entomyzon; species Entomyzon cyanotis. The sequence goes on from JAKEPQ010001029.1 coordinate 3,503,245, forward strand.
TTAATCCATCCAGCTTCATATCTGACAGGCATGATCTTGTACTGTGGGCAGGGGAAGAGCAGGATCCATCTGTGAGGAGTTGATCAGCTTTGCTAGGTACTATCAGCAGATTCATTCCTAAAAGCAAACTCTTGTACTGCAGCAGTCTCAAAAGCACGTTGCAAAGATAAGGATTTAATGGGATTCAGGAGGACAGAGCTGCAGGCAGCAAGTTTCTTTTCTTTACAATTTCTGTGCTGTAACCATGTCAAGTTAATACAAAGTGTGAAAACTTTGGTCAGGATGTAGAACCATTAAGGAGACATGAGAGGCTGCTTTGTGTTTTTGTATTCCAACACAGAAAGAACATTTTCCTCAGAAAAATACAGTCTTTTTTGGGTTGGTTTTTTTTTTCCCCCTAGGACAAGGTGTCAACTATACATTTCTATACTCTTATATGTTAGTCTTTCAAAGCCTAAGCTTTTATTTTGCAGTTACACTAACATACTTATATTTTCAAATTCTCCTCATTGTCAGGAATTAGAGCTACTTGAAATAACTCAGCTATTTTATATAAGCGTGAGTACAGAGTTTATGAATATGTTAGGGGATTCATGTTAAAGATCATCTAAATATAGGCAAGAGAAATATCTGACTGTATATAAAGTCCATCAGGAGTTTATGCCCAGAAAAGGATGGCCAAACAGTCAACCAGCAGTATTTGTGAGTCAAACAATGACACTTCACTTCAGATGAACTAACTGGGGAGAGCTTTTACTGTTTGAATGTTGCTATATCTGGTGGGAGAAAAGGACAGGCACAGTTTAAACACAAAAGAAGTCTCTAGCCTTTTTCTGTTACACCTGCCCTGGTGCTTGAGTTCTATTTTAGCTCTAGAGTCTATATTCTTTCTCTGTGTAGTTTACTTCCATGAAAAAAAATTGAGTGAAGGTCAAAATGAAAAGGTGATGATGAAATAATACCCTCAGGCTGTGCTAGAGGGAGCAGACATGCAGGCTAAGAGCCTAGAAAATACCACTGTAAACCAGTGCTACTAGTATTGTAGCATTTAGTATGTCTGAATGAAAATTGTTTCTAAATGTTCCTATGTGTTTTCCTTCACAGTCTTTATGAATGCAGCAATACCAATTGCAGCTGTACTTATAGTAAGTATGGACTTTTCTAAATAGTGTCAATTACAACTGCATTTTCAAATGGAAGTGATGTGGATTTGAGGTAGGAGGAGGACAGGATGCAAACCTGCTACACATTTGCAGTTCCTCTGGGAGAGAATGGAAAATGCCCACTTGCCAGAAGCAGCCCAGAGCATGCAGCACTGCCTCAAACTGTTAAGAGAGTATGAATTAAGCTTCTGTAAATGAAATGCTTGTGAAATATGAAGTCTCTGTTTCCTTCTTTATGGCAAAGCACTGACGATGATGTGTGTCTCTTTGCAGACATTTGTTGTCCATGCACATCTGACAAGAAAGGCTGACTTCTCCCCATCAGTGGCATTTGCCTCCCTCTCCCTGTTTCATATCCTGGTGTCTCCGTTGTTCCTGCTCTCAAGTGTGGTTAGATCCACTGTCAAAGCATTAGTAAGGTGAGAACTGTAAAATAATTATCTTTGCTGCCACCTATCCAATTTTTGAGAATGTGTCTGTTGCTCATTTTACAATTTTAGGTTTAAAAATAGCATGGTGACAATTTATCTGTTCTTGTAAACTGCTTCCCATCTATTTTTCCCCTCCATCAAGCATGTAGAAGGGTAAAAGGTATCATAGAAGGGTAGGTGTTTCAGCATGTATCTCTTGTTTCTCATCTTCTTCCTGAGAGGCTGCCTGCTGGGGGAGAGTTAGACTGAAGCAAACAAGCAAACACCCTAAAATCACTTTTAAGAATCACAGTAAGTTAATGACTTAATGTCTAATCCAGACTTGAGGAATTTTTACTTTCTGACGAACATGTTAGTTTGAATGTTCAAAAACTAACCAAATAACAACCAGAATTGCTGTTTCACTGGGGCTTTTGAGTATCAACAGATTAGTGTAAAAACCTCCTAAAGCTTTTTCATATGCAGTATAACTCTGACTGATAGGGGAAGCAGAGCTTGGGCTTCTTTCTTTATTAGGACAAATTTATGACCTCCAATGAAGCTGTCTGACAAGCTTATTTAAACCATGGGACAGATACTAGACCCCAGCCCTTGCTCAATTGCCTTTGTGCTGCTTTGGAGATGGAGAGGGGATGCAGCAGGAGGCTGAGGTTGCCCTCAGCATTTGAAAATTCCCTGACAGTGCAAAGTCACAGCTGTGTCCTCTCTCCTCAGGAGTATGATATCTGAGAGCATCAGCAGCTGGCAGGAAATGCTTTGCAGCCACTGTGGTAGTCCCTAGAGCCATGGCAAATTGTCATGCAAAGATCACAGCCAGCAAAGTATCTTGGAGCCCACACTGATTGCCTGCTACCAACAGGCATTTATTTTGGCTTGTCTGAGGATTTCTTTGCAAATGAGTTGTGTCTGTGATGCTGTAGGAACAATCTGAAAGCAATTAGTATCAGCCCAGTATTAATTGTTTCTAGCTGGGAATCTTCATGGATTATTCTGTGAAAACCTTCTTGCTGGCAGGCTGTTTCCCTGCCATTTGTGGTGCAGACAGGAATCAAACTTTATCAAAGCTGACATGATCCTTGCCTTCCTGGCTGGCTGTACCACCAGGTAGTGTTCCAGAGTGCATTTCTCCATAGTGCTGGTGGTGCTGCTCTATCTAGAGTACCTCACTCTTCAGAGCAATATTTTGGAAGCATGGGCCAGATCTTTTCATGCTATGCGAAGATGTGCTTGCTGGAGTAGTTCAGGAAATGTTAAAAAGCAAGCAGTCAGTTTACACTGAGCACAGCTCTTGTTTGCTTGCTGTAACTGTGTCCTGCTGTTACACCTTCCTGCTCATCAGTAGCTGGGCAGTAAGATCAGCTAAAGGTGACCTAACCTGGCAAAGTTGTATTCCAGCTTTCTTTAGGCTGAGGCATTCTGGCTGGTTTTAGCAAGTGTGCAAAGGCAGCTTCTCCTGTGGTGACAGAAAGGGACTAAGTGGAGCAGAAGATGAGCCAGCAGTGAAACCAGCATGCAAAGGGTAGTAAGAGGGTGTTACTGGCTTTGCATCTCAGGCACCTCACAGACCCTGCTCTGTTCATATTGGCTGCAGTCTTGGATTGACATTGACACTCTCAGAACCACTGTGTGATTGACAGATTTAAAGCTGTTGCGTGTAGGACCCCTGAAAAATTCAAGTTATGGGGCTTGGGTGTCTGCTGCTGAGCAGGGAAACTGTTGAAAATCTTTAGAATGGTGAGAAATTCTGATACCTCTTTAAAAAGGGGTATTTTGGGCTGGTTTTAGTATGTGGCATGTTTATGCCATTAAAACTGAGCAGGCAATTGATGTATTTCTTAGGGACAAAGGGTGCAGTGTACAATTTTCTATCAGCAAAGGTTAAGCAGCAAGAGTGGCATTATGTATCTTACTGGGTTTAATATCAAACCATCTTTCCAGTCAGCTGTGCAAACACCCATCTTTTAATCAATACATCTGTTCTGTGGCTTAAAAATAAGTTCCCCTGTGGAGATATTGGAATACTGAAATTGCTCTGTCAGCAAGAGCCCTGCAGAGAACGTCCTTTTTCTATTCTTTAAGAGTTTAGAACAGTGTGACATCCTGAAATGTGAGCTGTTACCTCTAACAGAAGATTTTCTCACAGCTATACTGTGTTCCTTCAGTAATTGCCTCAGGAGCAGAGATTCTAGAATTATGCACAGCGTTGGGCAGGAGGTTTGTAGAGAGTACAGACACCTGGATACACAATTGGAGAATAAAATCAAATTGTTGGATGGCTTAATACAGGCATGGTCTTGTTTGGATATGTGCATTGTTTGCCTCTTTCTCCCCAGTTAGCCGAAGGCTAAAGATTGAAATAAATTTTTTCAGCTCTTAGCCATAAATTTATTTTTAGGAACCCAAGGCCTTCTGGCACTTTATTGTTTTGAAGACTGATAGTTAACTTATTTCCAGCTAATTGAGCTCCTTTGATGTTGAGTTCATGATTCAATCCAATTCTTTCACAAATTTCATTTGCTGTCCCTGGGAGTAGATTAGACATGCATTTTATAAAGTCAGGTACAGAAATAAAATTGATGCCCTGATCTGTTAAATGTCTTAATAAAGGCACATTATCTCTTAGCTAATTAAATCTTAAAGCAGCTAGTGAAAATTTTATGCCTTCTTCTTTGTTGCTGGTTGTCAGGATTCCTTTTATATCTCATCTGTTGAACACTATTCTGTTAAGGTATATTCCTTTATCTAGTTACCTCATGCACATCATATTTCATCATAGCTGGTTGAATTTGGCTCACAGTGTACAGATTGCATCAGACTGCCACTGTTCATGAGACTGTTCAGTAGGACTGACTGGGCCACACTTGATCAGCATAAATGACTTTAATTCTGCTTGGGTCAATGGCTCCTAACAAGCCCCTGTTGTAGCCCTTCTGTGTCCCACCAAGTGCCTGAAAAAACCTTTGTGTAAGATCTCTCTGGTGTCAGAAGAGACAAGACTGAGAAACATCTGCACAAACTGTTAAAATACCATATCTGTTAATAGGCAGCAGGACAGGATTTGAAAACTTCCTTACAGTAACTTCCCGTTGCACATTTTCACACACCTCTAACAAAACAAGAACAAACTGTGCAGCAGACAGCAGCTGAAGCACCAGAAGGGGTGCTCTGTCATAAACATTGCACAGAGCAAAAGTTTTACTTCCAAGCTTGAGGTGTGATTGTGGTTTTCTTCCCTCTCAGTGTGCAGAAACTGAGTGAATTCCTGTCAAGTGAAGAAATTGGAGAAGAACACGATAAATCTTCAGAGCTGAGAAGTGCAGATAATCACAGCAAGTACCAGGCAGTGGTGAGTCAAGCTGTCTCATTGCAGGTGAAGTGGCTGCAGCAGTTTGTACCCAGAATCAATTTTCCACTTCTCCATTTCCTACTGATTGCTCCTTGCAATTACAAGACCTCTATTTTAATACCCTGAGCTATATCATTCACACTGTGGTTGCTAGGGTTTGGGACATTTTGCTGATGCTGCCACCAATTAGTGCTTCTTTCTGTCTCTCTGATTCTGCACAGCCACTCAAGGTTGTGAACCGCAAGAGGCCTGCCAGGGAGGACTGGAACAATTACAGCTCTCACATGAGAAGACCCATTAACATCACAGAAGCAGATGATTTCTGTGTAAAGGTGATATGAAGGTCACTCTAATGACACTTATATTAGCTCACTAATAGTCACTTCTGTGCTCTGATGGCAGTTGCAAGTTCAAGAGCCAGCGTTTGGTGTGAACTGTCAGACACTTGTGCACTTGTCAGAGATTAACCTCCACCTTTCTTGTCTCTGTCTTCCTTTTTAAAATGAACTACAAATCTATAGGTTGTGATTAGTTGCAATTATTCCTCTAGATTTCACCCAGCCATTTTCTATTTCAAGTGTTTGAGTCATTAGCCCTGTTCTCAGGTGCAAAATTTTTAACTCAAAACATAGAACAGCCTAGGTTGGAGGGAACCTCAAAAGATGATCTGGCCCAACCTTTCATGTATGCCAGACTCTTTCTTCCATTTCCAGTGTCTCTACAGAATAATAGGATGAAGAAAATAGAAAACAATTTGTTCTACACATTCCCAAAATAATCTCATCATGGATCTTTCCTTCCTCTTTTGGAAGTCCTAGTAGCTTTCCCCAGCTGAAATTAAAAACTCACTCCCAGAGACCTAACTTGTCTGAAGAAAAAAATTACAATTACCCATGCCACTTCAAAGACTGATGCTCTTGATTTGCTGTGGAGATGGTCAGAAGCAATAAAAATCCTGATGGTTGTTATAGTGATGAAGCTGTTTATTTAGGAAGTCTGCTATTACATTTGCATTTCCACCAAAAGAGGATGAATAATTCAGTTTCACGGGACTAAGTAGGACAACTGGTAATGCTTTCAGCTGTTTTTTTAGGCATGCTGAATTGGTGCAGGATCCTTCTTGAGCAGACTTCCAGGAAAATAAGGAATATTTGAAAGAGGGTTTTGGGTGCAGTGCTGGGTCAAAAGACAGCCTGGAGTGCTAACAGAGGAGTTTGTCACAAAGGAGAGTCCAGTGCAGTAACCTCTGTAAGGACAGTATTTGTAAGGCTTGAGCAGAAAGCCAGGACCAAGGATAATCTTTGTCTCCATCTGCTGACATTGTCACCTCCAGCCCCTGGGCCAGGGGACTTGTGCAGGTGCTGTCTGTCTGCAGCTCGTTTTCCAGGATGCTCCAAAAGAGGATCCTCTGGCTGCCTTTGGTAACCTAGAGGGAGGAACACCCTGCCTGCTTTTGCCCAGGATGGGAGTATCAATTTTTCTCAAGGGTGTGATAAAAGTGTCCTCTTCCACTCCTCTTAGATGAAAAATTGTTATACCTTACATGGCTGAAAGGCTTTGAAGGCTTTAGTGCTCTGAAAAAGGGAGAGAAGAGTGTCCTGCATAAATGTAGCCTTTTAAAATTGTCTCCCATTCCTTGTTTTTCACAGTATCCATGGAAATCTCCATTTAAAGTCTGAACAGGCTTTGTTTCCTGGTTTTGGTCTTTTTCAATGAAACAGTTTCTGTAGCTAGCAAAACCTGGATTATCTGAGAACCATGTCAGAAATACAAAGGAAAATGCTGTAATGGGCAGTAACATCTAATTTTGTGGAAGGTTCTGCAGGTCTGCTTGGAATTTGGCTGCTGTAATTGCTGTACAAGCTGCACTGTGTCTCCAGTGACATTCAGGGCTCTGCAGAGAGCAAACTGGGCATCAATATAATTTAATTGTGTTGTATTCATTTCACTTATTACGTGTGCCTACCTTAAAAATAAGAACAAGAGAAACTCCAAAGGGCAATTTTTTTCCCCTCATAAATTCTCAGTAATTTTCTAGTAGTCTAATAGTGCTTGTTTGAGTTCAGAGGGTTTTGCCCATTGAAATACAGTTCTTTACAAAGCCAGTCACTTGAAGATCCCTTTCCTGCATTGGGCAAAGGCTAACTCTCTTCCTGTGCTAAGTGTAATGAAAAAAGAAGTATCTTTGATGTTTGGGGAAAAAAAAAAGTGAGCTCTAAATCTGGGTTTCTGTTTGTTTTTTCTCTCTATCTTGTTATAGATCACAAATGGATTTTTCACTTGGACACCTGAAGGTCCTCCAGCACTGTCCAATATTGATATCCGAATCCCTCAAGGTACAAAATTACACCAGGTATACAGAATAAGATGTTTTGTCATAGGTGTTTGATAAATCAGAATCTCACATATGCCTTCCTCTCTCACAGGTCAGCTGACAATGATTGTAGGACAGGTGGGCTGTGGTAAGTCATCTCTCTTGCTGGCCATACTTGGTGAGATGCAGAAGATCTCTGGGAATGTATCCTGGAGCAGGTAGGGCCATTTAATGTATAATTCTAATTTAATATAAAAATTCAGTTTGAGTTGAGTAGTAATGCATAACAAGCCTAGAATCTGTCCTGGGAACATGTGGAGTCAGGGAATTTCTAGATACACAGTCAAGAACTTTTCCCTTTGGGCTGTGATTATTTGTAGGTAAAGCTCAACAAATAGCAGAAGAACATAGAGAAACATTTAAATTTTTTTCCATCTGATTGGGGATGAGGGAAAAACAGGGTACCTATAAATCAAATCCTCATACTCTGATGGACAGAGGGTCATTGTTACCCAGTGTGTTCTGCACCAATTTTGTGGAGAAGTTCTCTAAATTCTTAGAGTGTTTGTAGAGAGATGTGATTTATATCCAGCCTTCATGCCAGTCACACTACTCAGAATTGCACATGCTTTCATAGCACAGTACAAGGAAGGAAGGTTGTCTGTTCTATAGGTGGGGCAAATGAAACATTAGAAGGTGACCCTTTCAGCTGGAAAGGGAAACAAAAACAGAAGCCAAAGTTCCAGAATGTGGTGATCTATCCATGAGAATACATGTCTCTAAGCAGAAAATCAGACTATGGTGAGGAACCATACAGAATCCCTGCAGCCTTATTAGGTGAACTAATTTCATTTCAACACGGCTGTAATTTTTCACAGATGGCATAACATGATTAAGAAGTGTAATTTGAATGTCTGATGCGAAACTAAAACAGACAGAAACTGAATGTCTGATCAGAAACTGTGCTGTGTTTTTAAATAGCACTTGTTTAGAAGTATGTGCTTCCCAACAGTGGAAAGGTCAGAACTGGTTTTCATGTCTTCTACATGTGCCAAAGTATCACAAGGTGAAATTCAGTTGTTATCACATTTGCCCTGCTATCTGTCAGATATGTGGAGAGGGACTTGTGGCTGAAACAATCTGAGCACTGGAAGTGCTGGCTGCACTGGGGCAGATGATGTGTGGGCTCATCTTTCAGAGCTGCTGCCATGTGCCCTGGTCTATTCAGAGTGATGGATGCAGCCAGTGTGGGCTGCACACCTGTGGTGTAAAGCTATCAGATGAAAGCTCCCTTAATTTGATAAGAAAATACTAATGCCTGACTGGGAACATGCAACCTTATCCCAGGTTCAAGGAGAGTAGTCTTAGCAAGTAATCACCAGGGCTCTCAGCCTCAGCTCAGGCAGTGAAAAGTGTCAGCCAAATCAGTAAGTTCCTTGTTGCAGCTCTTTCTTTGGGAATGCTTGGCTTCAGTCATTCATGTTACAGAATAGACCTGAGTTAGTTCATCCAAGTTTCCTTCCCCTTCCCTTCCTCCAAGGTCACAGCTATGGAGATGAAGGATGTGTCCTGCTGACATGTCACTCAGCACTGAGATTTTGCTCAGGAAATCTGAGTGCTATTCCTGGCCCTTCCCTTGATCTGAGGGATAACAAGACATTTCCCTACTTTTTGCCCCCATGCTTTATGAATAGAACATGATTAACTGCATATCACCTTTGCCTGGTTTCTTATAAAAATTATTTGTTTCAAACCCTTAAAAAGTAATTTATTCCTGGGCTAGGAGGGAGATAATCAGAAGTGAGCCATGGCTCATTTATTATTTTTTATTGTTTGTGTTACAGTGTGTGTCCAGAAGATCCTGCTCAGATTAATGCCTCTTGTCCAAAGCAGGCTGAGAGCATCTCAGTATAAATATTTTGTAATACAGCTAGAGATTTAACAAAAATAGAGATATCATTATTTACGTTCTGCACGGGTGACAAATGGTAATGGTTTGACCTGTCATTGAGTGGATAATTATGGTGTATGCCATGCTAATTTCTTCTGGGCAATATCTCACTTTTATAGTCCCAATTCAAGTCTTGTTGGAGTAAATAATACCAGAAGACTGACCTAATTGAGGAATAGTTTGCTCAAACATAATTATGTCATTTGTTTTAAACAGGAGGTATATACTTGCATGTGAGTCTTGAGTCTGTATAATGTGAAGGAAGATAGAGATTTGAGGTTTTTAACAGAAGATTTTCATGGTTTTCACTCTACTTGATGTGGAGTTGACTGTTTTCATCAAATGAAAAAAGTTGGTTTTATGCCTCCAAATTAATTGGTTTTTAAAAATATATGTTTACTGGTGTTTTCAGAAACATCCCAGTACTTAATTTTATTCAAGTGGGAAATTAAGATCTGAAGGCTTGAAAATCTCAGTAGGCTCATCTTTGCATCGTTAGACATCTAAAACACCTTGACAAATTAGATCTAGACCTCATTATCAAACATATGTTACTTTGGCATTTCAGCACTGGTAGGAGATCAAGGCATCCTTAATTGCCAGGACTGTGCAGGAAAAGGGGGAAAGGAGAGATAAAGCAAAGTGGGGAAAAGTGTGTAGAGAAGTTTGAGCTAAAACTCCAAATGGAGAATGGTTTGCCAGCTACAGAACAGAAACACAGATCAGGGAATTGATATGCACTTGATTCAGGGTCCTTGTGTTGTTGCATGGAAAAAATATTTTCTATTTCAGCCTATCCATAATTTCTGTAAAGAATGTGTTTCCACTTAATAATATGCAACAGGCTCTTGGGTTTTTGGAGGAGATGCCACTGAGTTCACATGGTCACTAAAGACCAGTGGAGTGTGAGTTAACTTGGGAAAAGCTTTGTTCAGTACACAGATCTCTGGAGTTAAGATACTAGTGGCTGGCTGGTGCTCTCAAATTGTACAGTAAATTCACTTTAGATATGGTCAGTGCTTATTGTGCATAAACTATAGAAGTGTCTCAAACCAGCCTTTTAATCTGCAGGTATGGTTTTCTCTGCTGGATATTTATAAGCAAATAGTGTTGGCATAAATTTAATGAGACTGTCCTCTTTAAAGCATGAAAGACTTTGTTCCTCCTTGATTTTATTTATATCATTTGACACACAGATCTTTCACTCTTTTGAATGGAACTGAATTTAGCATCAGCAATAAGTATGCCCAGTCATCCTGTCAAAACAACTCTGAACATCTTTGTGAACATTCAAAACCAGCACAACCCAAACCTGTCTGTCCCTTGGACTTGCCCACATTCACACAGGCATGTCCCCCCAAGGGCAGGGCTGACACAGAACACAGGATGTGGCAGCTGAAGGTGGGATTTGGGGTTCACACTAACTCATTATATGCAGCAAAGGTTCAGTTACAGTCATGGAAAAAAACGCAGTATCACAAATTACCATTTTGTTTTCCCCGAAAATGAGCTTTTTTTTTTAATGGAACTGCATTCTTGTCACAGCAGGACTTCTCAGTTCTGCTAGCATCTCCAGGACAGGGTGGAGGTGATTTTATTTGTTGAGTCAAATTAATGTTTTTAAGGAGAAAAGGGTCACCAAGTCTTTTTGCCTGATGAAATCAAGTCAGTTTGTGCAGAAGGAACAGATGCTGCACTGCAGCCCTGTGATAAGTAATGTTTGCAGCCTGTGCACTAAGTGGGATTTAATAGTTTTAGTTTCTGGGGCAGATTGCTTGTGCTCACTTAAGTAAACAGTCTTTGCTTTCTGTTTGTGATGCAGCTGCGCTTCTGACAGTGAGACAGGAGAAGATTTCAGGTATGATATTGTTTGCAGTTTTTGGTTTTCCTGCTAAATCGATTGCTGTAGAAAAAACCAAAAGGTTTCTAAAATCTATGCTTAAGATTAAGAGTCAGAATTCTCAAATTCAGTGGAATTTTAACTCCATTATCTCAGGATACAGTTTTTGAAACCACTTATGCATGTTACAGAAAAAAGAGTTGGATTTCTGTTATGAAAGCATTGCCATTTGGGAATTTTGAAAATTGTATTCTAATATGTCTTTGAAAATCTTTCTCTAAAGGTCTGAACCAGATTATGCTATGCTTTAAAAAACAGTATCAAGGATTTAAATTTTCTTTTATTAAAGCCAATTCTCCCCATTGCCCTTCTTTTTTTTTTTTTTTTTTTTTTTTTTTTTTTTACATCCTGTCATAAGTTTATTTTCTCACCTACCATTCTTCAGGCACACACAGAGAAGTGTGGAGAGCAGCAGATTAGTCCATCTGTTGGCATGGAAATTATTTTTACCTGATTAACATAGCTCAGCTTGGATTTTGGGAATATCTACCAATTAAAATCAACTAAGATCAAAGCTTTCTGACTTTGAGGTGCAAACCTCCAGAATGGTAATCCTTGTAAAATCCTTGTAAAAGTGATGATGCTGTTCCTGCTGGAGTCAGTGAGAGCTTTGTTACTGAAATCAGCAGTGTCACATGGATTTCCTGTCCCTGAGTTAAGCTAAATTGTGTGGCTTCTACTGACCAGGATATTTTCTTGGTTCTGTTATTCTCCAACTGCTCCACTGCCTTTTCATTAGCTCCACCAGCTTCTTCTCTCCCATTTATCATATTTCTCAGCCTTGTTACCTGGCTGTCAGACTGAGCCCTGCAAAGCTTCTGCTCCCATCTGTGTGTAGGATAAGGAGGGAGTTTCATGCACCCCATGTCTAAGCCTCATGGGAAAGGATACTTGGAAACCTCACTTTTCAGAACTTTACAGAAACCTTTCTGTATTAAGAAAGGCTGAAATTTCTGGGTCAACTTGAAGGGAAACCATTTAAACCCATTAAGATACAAGGGAAGTCTGATCAGAATTGGATATTCACGTGTTTGGAACTTACAGGAATAGACAGCAAAGGGTGAGATAACATGCACAACTGTATGGCAAGAGTATTAAAAAGCAGGAAAGAATATTAGACTGGATGAAATAATTACCTACATTATCATATGTTCTGGGAATCCTAGTTGGTTAAGTGCTGCAAGAATATCTCTGGTGGTTTTGTTGCACTGACATCCTGGAGAACATTTTTGGTGTTCTCAGAAGAGAGAGTATTTTGGGCCAAAGTCTTTTGAGGTCTTGAGCATTTGCTCATAGGTGTTGAAGGCTTTCTACAAGGTTGTTCAGCACTTCTCAAAATTGAATCTTAACCATACCTTTTTTAGGTCAATGTAATGAAGCACAGAATTTTAGCATAAGAAGAGTTTTATTTCTGTCATGCAGTCATTTTGCTGTATTTTAAATTGTAGCATAGTGATATTACTTTATGGTGTTATTTGCACTGTCTGGAATAATTTGTTTTGGTTTTTTTTAAACCCTTGTGTTTGTTTTCTGCAGCCCAGAGAAAGAATCTCCTATTGACATGGAATTCAGGTACAACATTTTAAAAATGAATGGGGAAGCTGCAGAGGTCCCTTCCTACCTCAGCCATTCTGTGGCTCTGTGAACATTGCTCAGAAGTCTCTGCACTTAATGAGTTTAATGTTCCCCCTTAGAAGACAAACAGGATATCTCTGTATGTAGCTACTGCAAGATTTAAAATAAGAACAAGCCAAATGACCCTTGAAGTTTAATAATGGCAAAACTATTTATTCCTGAATGCTCTGGACTGGCAGGACCAGAATGCTCCAAGAGTTTCCATCAGGCTGAAAATAAAAGAAGCAAATTTTTTCATATGCAGTGATAATACAAAATAGTACACATTTCTCTCATATCAGGAGAACACTTGAATTTGAGTTTACTGATAGTAGAAGATAATGAATTGTGCAAAATAATCAAGATAAAACTAGTCAGCAATCCCAAAACATGCAGGAAAGGGTTTGCAATGTATTATTTCCTCTACCATTATAATCCTAACTCCATTGCATTTGAAGCACATTTATTTTCTTCTAAAAATTGGCAACATTTCAGATTTTGTAGGTTTATTGAAGCAGTGAGATTCCTATATGGATGTTCCTTAACTAGTTGCATTTTCAGTGATCTTGAGGATGTATTGTGCCTCCTGGGCTTAACAAAACAAAATGTGAAACTAGAGATGGATTAATAACTTTAAACAAAAAAATCCTCACAGAAAGAGTAAGGTTGGAGGGAGCACAGCTTCCCTGGTCATCTGGTCCATCCCAGAGCACATGGCACAGGATGGTGTGCAGATGGTTCTGGAATATCTCCATTTAGGGACACTCCACAGCCTCTCTGGGCAATCTGTTCTGGTGCTCAGTCACCCACACTGTAAAGAAGTGAATGTTGTTCCTTTTGACAGTGTTGTTTCTGATGAATTAATCTGATTCATAATTAGTAAACAGGCTGGATTCTGGATTAGACAAAGCTCACAGTCTCCAGGGAACTCAGGGAAGGTTTTCCCTATTCATTGCGAAGCTGAATTTTTCTGTCTGCATCTCTGTGGTAATTAAGAGGCTGTGGTTAGTCTGTTGTGTTATCAGAGGGGAAAAAAATACACTCCATCGATGAAAACACATGGTAATTCATGCAGTCTGGGGACAGGAGGCAATCACTTCCACCTGCAGAATAAATTCCTTTTAAGTCTTTGTCGGCTGAGCTGTTGGTTTGCATTCAGTCCTATAACTGAAACCTTGTGTGTATTCAAGGCAGACTACCAGAGCAAGCTTTGCACACTTCATTGCAGAATATTTTGTTCTCTGGATTTTTAGCCACGTGTTTCTCACAGTTTCAGTAACAATTGTGTTTGATTGTCTCTTTACTGGAATCAGCACTGTGGATGTGCAATGGATTTCATGTATGTAAAAAAGAAGTTTGCAAGCCCTTGCAGGTTTTTTGTTTATGGCAAAATACAATCTCCCTGGTATGTCATCCCAGTGTCAATTTGCAATTAGGATTAATTTAGAGGAACTTATTAAATCCTCAGTCTGTAATCAATTTTGGCAAGCTCGCTGTCTGTTCCAAGCTCCTTGCAGTAATGAATTTTCCCTGATGTCCTACAAGCAGAATGTAATCCAAATGTGAATGGTATTCCCAGACACTGTTCTGGTTCTCAGCATGGAGTGCATCACACTGGCAGAGCCCATATCTTCACTCAACCCAAAAACACTTCCAGCAAAAGTTGTAAAAGCTTTTCCCTCAAAACTTTGCTGCTGTTTTTCAAAAACTAAATTGGAAGGGACTTTATGATCGCATTGAGAATTAAGAGCTGCAAAGGCATGGTTTCAAGCAATGAAAAGGAGAGTGGGGGAATAAATCTTCATCTTGAAGTGCTCAGAGCAATTTTTTCTCAATTATTGGGATGAAAATTTCATACTAATTGAAAAAATGCTTCTCTTGAGGCAGACCTGAATGCTCTTTGAATTAGATTTTGGGACTGCAGGCTGGGCTGCCTGGGGCATATTTTCTTTGTTTTCTTTTCTTTTGTTTTGCTATTTACATTTCATTTGCCAGTAAAGAAAATTCACAAAGCATAATTCAATTCTAATGACCCATCATAAATTTCAACTTGGAAGCATGTTAGCAGAATAGTGGAATTGTTCCTTCAGGTCATCAACAAAAATTGGGTCCTATCATGGTTTCTAAACAAGCTTGGTAAAAGCCTGAAAAAAACGAGCAGGGCAAGTGACCTTAACTTATAAAGAGAAATAAAATATACTTTGTCAAGTCATAGCTTGAATTGCTTTCAGGTCCAAGTAGAAATAGGCTGCCAGAATGGCTGTCTAGCAGACAGAGGCCACGTTTGGGTGAGAGGCCCTATCTTTTTATTGGATTAGCTGATAGAGCTAGAAAGAAAACAAATATGCTTTCAGGCATATGATCCCCCTTTTGGCTCTTTTCTAGAGGAAGGGTGATGTGCCAAAGAGTTTTCCAGCAGTATCAGTTGCTCTGATAAAAGATGTTGCCTTTCTCCCAGCTCTGCCTTGCTGAGGTCCTTAGTGCACCACAGACAGCAAAAGCACAATTCTCTAGTGGGCAGATGCTTTTATTTTTAAATAGTAGTTATAATAATAATTTCTATGAAGTAGTATGTGTGTAATGAGTGAGATCTTGCTGACTGTACCTGCTAAGTTGTTCCTTCTGATGGTACATTATGAGGGCAACTTCTCTAGGTGAAATTTAGCAAATATTTTTTGTCTGTGTTCCCTTTATTTCTCTTTATAGGCATAGAAATAACTTACTAATTTACTTTCTTACTCTGTTTTCCTCTTAGAATGGGAAAAATCACTGGCAGAGGGAATTGCCTTTGTGCATATGTGGACTTGTTTAAAATAAAATAAAAATTTTATTTTACATTAAAATTAAACACATTAAAAATACCTTTTTTAGAATGTCCCTCCTGAAATATGTTGCCTAACCAGTGATCTGCTACACTTTTTTTTCTTTATTATTATTAATCTATCCAAACTGAGCTGAGATGCAGCCTTTGGTAATTTTCCTCCTGCCATCCACTCTGCTCAAGAGGCAGCTTTATTGAGCTACACTCTCCAAGTAGAAGAGGGAACAAAGTGAAGTTCAGTTATGTAAACAATTTCAGTATTCTGTTGGAAATTTATCATCTTATGTATTTCCTTGGTGGAAGTTGTCCTAAAGAAAGAAATTAAAGTGTTCTTGAAGACTAATCACTAAAAAATGGTTTCCAAAACCACCAATTGCACTGGCAAGCTGGAAACTCTTGTGTTTGCTTTTTCCCAGGAAAAGAGGAGCAGTAGCTTATGCATCCCAGAAGCCTTGGCTGCTCAATGCCACAGTGGAAGAGAATATCACGTTTGAAAGCTCTTTTAACAAACAGAGGTAATAGGCTCCAGCACTGCTGTGTGTTTTACTCCCCATTTTCCCTAAATATTGGGGAATATCTCCCTGTAGGAGCAAACCTACTGCTCCTGCCTGAACATGGCAACATCCCCCTTTGTCCCTGTTTTTCCTGGGTGACACAAGGCACAGGCTTTGTCTCACTTGAACTCGAGTGTACAAATGTTTTCATTTCCAAGGACTGTGTTTGTTTAGCATGCAGTGTTCTCACACCTGATTGACTAGTTTGCCTCTCCTGGAAGGACATCACCTGCTTGGGAGTGGGAATGTTGTTTGGAGAGGATTAATGGGCTGCCTTTTTGTTCAGAATAAATGCCCACCAGATATTGTAAAATATTTAGAAATCAATTGCTGCTGTTCCATTCCCCCACCCTTAAAAGAAGTGATTTGCTATGTATTTATATCCTACACTCATTTTTTTTCTGTCATCCTTAGATACTGAAAAAAGAAACAAGAAACAAAAGCCCTGGGCGTGAAAAACAATTAAATGCTACAAAATAGCAATTTACCCTGGAAAAAGTTATGTTTCTTTTTCCTGGGTGCAACTATTTAATATTTTTAATTGGGAAGCTGACCTAGGATCCTTTTTCTCTGCTGAAATATTATTTACTTGCCTGTGATTGAAGGAGATCCCATTAGAACAATTAGTGGCTAACAAATATGTTTTCCACCTTGTGATTTTTTCCAGCTGGTTGATTTTTTGTTCCTCTGCAGGTAGGAAATGTGCTTCTCCAGCAGTATCTGTGTGGATTTTGTTGCCTTTTTTGTTTCCACAGGTACAAAGCAGTAATTGATGCTTGTTCCCTCCAGCCTGATATTGACATTCTGCCTCACGGAGACCAAACCCAGATTGGAGAGAGGGTCAGTAAACAGCTACAGGCTTCTATTTTTGGTTTCAATATATAGAAAGGGGGGTTTATTATTTTGTGGGTTCCTAAAATCTTACAGGTTATTTGGCAACAAAGGTAATCTTTTAGTTAAGTGTATGTTTGGGTCATTAGTCTGAAAGCTCATTGCTCAGTCAACATGGAAACACTGTCATTTATGTGAGGTGCAGCGATTTAAATGTGCTGCTATCAGAATGTTTGACTGTTCTGCAGCTGCTATTGCAGATATCCTGACTTAACAGCACGTTTTTTCGTTTCTTTAGGAGTAACATAAAAATAAATAATAATACTTTTTTATTTTAGAGCCCTTTCATTTACAGAAGTGCAGGTGTTTAATCAATGCCTTTATCACATCAGGGAATGTTATGGAGTGATGAGAAAGGAAGCAGAAATCACAGATTTGTAAACGGTTCACTCTAGCATGTACTGCCACTGTCACAAACAAGCAAAAGAACCCCAAAATGCCCCCTAAAATGCCACAAGGATACATTGCAAGCCCACATTTTGGAAAAATTTCTCAGGGTTTCTTTGCCCAGAAAGTCTTCTATGGATAATCCAATCAGGATATGAACATGAATATTCAGCTGATGGTTTTTTTAACTGTCTGATAGCTTCTCTCCTGCTTATCTGCAGGGCATTAACCTGTCTGGAGGGCAGCGCCAGCGGATCAGCGTGGCACGAGCACTTTACCAGCAGACCAATGTCGTGTTCCTGGTGAGTAGCTGCCCTTCTCTTCATGCTCCATGCAGAAGCTCAAGGTGTGAGCATTTAGGGTATTTCATGGGTCACACACTGAGCACTGTTTGGCTGAGCTGAGCCAAATGTGCACTGTGTATTTTAGATCTGTTGTCAGCTAGCCTGCAGGTAAAGAAGTACTTTGTAAATGCTGCAGAGAGACAGATAGATGTTGCACATTGAAATGCTGATGCTTGGTCTCTCAGTATGCTGAAAATTCAATTTGACCCTTGTTTTTATCTTTGGGCCTCAGAAATTTAATAGTCTCAACTGTATTCATGAGATTCCTAAGCTGTCTCAGGCCTAAAATGACTGTTGTCTCATGTCTGGGATGTTTCCTTTCTGCAACAATCTAAGCTGCTTTTCCACCCTGAAGTGCCTGTTGCACATCCTGTCCCAGCTTCAACTATGGAAAGAGGGACAGCAGGTTCTAACAGCTTCACAGGTGGGAAATGAGATGCATCCTACACACTCACTGCTAGTGAGCTTGCTGGCTTTCCAGTTTAGGACTTCCTTCTTTAGCTCAGCTTTCCAGAAGGTTTGAATCCAGCTGTTATGACAGTGAGACATAAATCACGTAGGATTAGGGAAGCTGTGCACGTTAGATGTCATCCCTAAAAGAAAAGGAGGCTATTTAGACCTTTCCCTGTAATCAGTCTGTGCTTGCTTCATGTGTAAGGCATTTCCAGGCAAAGATCAGAGTGCAGGAGAGTAGGGAGCACTTGGACCAGATGCTGCAGGTCAGCTTGGTTTTGCCCTTTTTGTCCTTCTGTGAAGGACACTCAATAATCTCCTAATAGTAGCAGCTTCTCTTATGGTTTGATAATGTAAAAACACCTACAAGTAAACTTCATTTCCTGTTACTAATACTTAAAAAATAATCAGGAATCCTCTGTGTTAGTATTGGCAAACCATCTGTTCTTTTAAGGCTGATTTTGTAAAGAAATGCTCATGAAACTTCACTCTCACAAGTATAAATGTCATTTGGGTGATGTTTAGGTCTGTGCCAGATCAGAGGAGTGCAGCAGAGCTGACAACATCTTGCTCAGTAAGCACAGAGAAAATTCTGCATCACAAAGTTACTGTGTTTCAAAAGCACTTTGCAATTGCTTTACATTATGGTGCTCTGGTTTATTAGATTTTCAGTGGTCATATTTATGTTACAGTTAATTTCAGATATTTTTTGACTTTTAATAAAGCCTGGGTTTAGTGTAATATTATAGTAGGAAATAGTAACACAGAGTAAATCCTGCAGCCAGTATTGCTATTGCAAGCAGAAATATCAAATCAAATCACAGGGTTTGTGATTCCATATGAAGAGGATTAGGTAAACAAGTTTCCCAAAAGATGGTACAGATTAGTTTATGCCTAAATTAATTACATGTAATTGATTGATTCAATAAGATAGTCTAGGTCAAAAATCCAGCATCTGAGTTGAGTCATGGAAATTATCAATATTGCTCCTTTCGTGATTTTTTTTTTTTCTTTTGTGATTCTTTGTTAGAGTATTGATTTATGAACAAAACAAGAGATCTGAAGGCAGTGATGTACAAGAGAGACAGAAATATGCTCCTGTCCCTGGAGCAGTTATGCAATAAGTGCCATAGACCCAGACTGGGACATTGTCTGGAGCCTGACAGAAGCTGTGTGCTCCAGCTGTGTGGGCTGTGAGCACATCTGGGGAGAGGAGCAGGTCCCCAGAAAGCCCCACAGAGCTGTGGCATTGACACAGCTGGCATTGCTGTATGTCTGAGTCCCTGCAAAAACACAGTTCAGGCTTTGGTGCTGCTCTGTAAATTAAGGAAACTTATTTATTTGCTGAATTCCTCAGCAAAGTTTTGATCTTCTGATGGCCTCTTTTCTATGTCCATAATGATCTAACTGCTCTTACTGCTATTAAAACCTTAAAATCAGTTCCCTTGGATCCCATCAGTTCTGGCTCCAAAAGCTGACCCCTTCTCCTCCTGACAGGATGATCCTTTTTCTGCCCTGGACATCCACCTGAGTGACCACCTCATGCAGGAAGGGATCCTGAAGATGCTGCGGGAGGACAAGAGGACCGTTGTGCTGGTCACTCACAAGCTGCAGTACTTGCCCCACGCTGACTGGGTAGGAAAGCTCTTCCCATTTTTTTCTGGAGGCAGCAAGGTGGCAGGAATTTGTCTTGCTGCAAACAATGCTTTCATTTCATTTCATTTCATCTCTCCACCAAGTAATAGCTTAGTGAGAAGATGAATAATAAAGATTTTTTGAAAATTAGCCAGTCAGGGGTGCTGTAATTTTGAGATTCCTCCCTTGGAACACCTAAATAGTTTGGATTTTCACAGAGCTGATTCTTAATACTTTCATGAAAGCAGGTGGCATTTAAAATATATTTACTATCCAAAAGCATTAGTTATACAGGGAAATTTTGGCTAATTTTTTAATCTCAAAGTGGTGAAATGTTTGAGTAGCACATTTGCCTCTGCTGGGATGTTAATAGGAATTTGTGCCATCATGGAACAAGGTGCATTTATGCAAGGTAGATATTGAGGTGCTTGGAAATATAAGGAGAAAAACCCACTATTTCCTTGTGGTTAGTATTAGTATATAATGTATCAAGAACATCTTTGTCTTTTGGCAAGACTTTAAGAAATGTGTAGTATTTGATTGTTTTGTTAGGTTTCTTTTTAATATCTTGTACTTTACAGGAAAAAAAAAAAAAGAGGTGTGCTTTCTATACCAGTTAGTAATTGGAAATGTCAAAGAGGAAGAAGGAATTTTGGGGGGTTTGATGGGGTTTTTTTTGCTTTTTTTTAAATTTCATTGGCTCACATGGCCTTGCACTTAGTTCTGCAGCTCTCCAGCATCCCAGCTCTCCTTGCCCATGGTGATGGATGACTGCAGTTATACCTCCTAGCAGGACTTTTCTCTTTCCCATCCTGCACAGGCTATAGCAGCAGCTTCCTGGTCTCAAGAAATAATCATATTTCAGCTGCTTCCTGAGCTTCATATTGGCTTGGTATAAAGCTGCAGATAGACATTCATCTTGCTCTGATCAGATTTTTGGGGGGCAGCATTTGTCCTTTATGGTCTCTGCTGTCACCTTGTCCCTCAGTTGTTTTCCTTTAAGAGTTACCACTGTTCTCAACACAACTCTGGTTTTCTGGTTAGTAACTCTTGGGATACAGGAATTTTCTGCCTTCTTCCCCTTCCTGTGAAGTTCATCTGAACTTCTTTTTCATTGTTATATATTTGCTATTGTTTATTTTAAGTATACACAGCCTTTTAGCAGCATAATTGTTTTGTTGTTCTTTGTGAACATCAGACTCATTTCTAGATGTTGGTGTTTCATGTGATGTTGTATGACAATTACATTATTTTTATTATCTTCTAGATGTGTAATTTTTAATGAAATATACTGTTTCACATAGCCTGTAGCTCAGGAAAGATTTGTATGAACTTTATAATTAAAAAATATTTATTACAAAATAGTTCACGTTTTATTCCCTAAGTGTAGATTTCGTTAATCCTTAGCAATTCTGACCCAATGGAGCAAAGAGGGAATATTTATTTTGTTTTATTAAGAAATTTTAAATAAAAATATTGTTGAAGTATATGTCATGGTCACTCTAAATCTTTTTAGGAAAACCCTCAGAAGAATTCAAGGTCTAGTTCACTTACAGGTTTCCTGAACAAGTTGGCCACAGAAAGATCCTTGTTTGCTCTGTTTTCACCTTTCCTCTGGTGTAAATTCTTAGCAATAAGCAGAATAGATTATTTCCCCACTGCCTGCCTGTGGAAATTTCTGAGTTTCCAGGGAGAGAGAAAAATAAATAGTGCATTAACTCTTTTTTAATGATGTGGGTTTGCAATCTGCTTGCCTCATTTTCCAATTTCCCTGTCAGACCTAGGGTGACAGTAGTTATATTGTGTGTATAACATAGTTACACTGACACAAACCTGGAAACCCATCCCTGCAGACTTTTGTCTTCCATATATATACAATTTTTTTCCAAACTGTGTCCACTATTTATGCTTTTAAAGCTTAAGGGATTTAAATTCCCTCACTCTTCCTTATCAGTCCATGGTATCAGAGAAGGAGCCAGCATGCTGATATCTAATTTCCTGAATGAGGGCAAAACCTACTGCACTCAATGTCTTGCTAAAAGCTTTTTCCTTTCAGGAGGTAAGAGAACTCTAAAATCTTATCTTGCTAATGCCTTGTGTTTAGGAAGAGTAGTGTGCTCCTCTGTCTGCTGACAGGGATCCCATTCTTCTTCCTTAAAAGCAGCCTTTTCTGAACACACAGAGAGCAGGAAATTTCTGGGTTTTCCAGCATCTTGAATGAAGGGGATAGAGTCAGGGGATAATGTCACTGTCGTTGTAGGAGACAGATGTTTGCAGAAATATTATTTATTTAAGAAAAGAGAAAATTGTGTCAAAACACAGCAACATAACTTTAAAATAAATAGACCTTCCTAGCTATTTATCTCACCCCGTGTGTTTCTGACTTTCTAGATAATTGCAATGAAAGATGGCAATATCCAGAGAGAAGGAACACTCAAGGACATTCAGAAATCAGAGACTGAGCTCTTTGAACACTGGAAGACATTAATGAATCGACAAGACCAGGAGCTGGAGAAGGTCTTTGATGGGCAGGGCAATCAATATATGCAAGAAAACATTGTCCTTTTTTTTTTTTCCTTAGGTTGAAAGGATTAGCAAAAAATAACAGGCTGTATGTGATGTCTAACTTAATGTGAATGTAGTATTAATATTACCATTATTGTTTATCTCTTAAGATAAATCCCTTTGTCTAGACATCTCATGTTTCCTTCATACTGTTCTAATCCTTTCTTGATAGGAAGCCCTATCAATACATTGTCATCTGAGAAATATTAAATAGGGCCATTTTAGGAAATGCACTGCTAATATTGACAATTGGTTATATATATAGATATGGCTGAATTTACTCATTGATTTGAGTAGAAGCTTTTCAGATGTGCCTGTATTAAGTTCCTTAAATCATGAAGATGTTTTGTCTTTCATACTATAACACAGGAGTAATGAGATATTAGTCTTAGTTCTTATTAATTCTGGGATAAGTGTCCAAGTTACAAATGCCAAGAGGGTTGGAATTGACATCCTGAAATTAATATTTGATATCTAATTTATATCCTTTGGTTTTACACAGAGGTAGCAAATCAATCACTTAGGGCTGCCTGCTGTAAGATTGTCACTTCTATTTTTCACTGAGTGGAAACAATTTTATCACAACCAGGATTTATTTTTTTGTTGTATTAATTCTGTGGTTGAAAACACATGAACTGTCCCTTTTCCAGGAAACAACTATTGAGGAGAACCCTGTTTTGGAAAGAACAAATCTCCGGAGGACGATGTATTCCCGGGAAGCATTGCTGAAAGATGATGAAGAGGATGAAGGTGAAGCTTTGAGCCTTTGAGCCCATTGCCAGTACATCACTGTTTAACAGTTAAATTATATTAGAATGAATTAACACCATTCAGATGGGCGAGAGGAAAAATAATTTTTCATGTGGGTCATGATTTATGAGAATGCTTTTTCCATTGCTTTGACCTCTGGACTAGAGTGATTGCAAGCATTCACAAGCCATCACTTCCTCCAGACTTCTGAGTTTTTTTCTTGTATGTGAATATGATTTAATAATGAATGAAGAATAATATAAAACTATGCTGGGTGAACTTCACCTGTCAATAGCTAAACATGCTTGCTTAAGGTTTTACATAGGAAAAAGATGGCAATTTTCTTTCAAACTGCAAAAACATGATTGAAGAAGTTGATCACCAAGTGCTGAGGTTTTTTTCAATTTTTTAGTGTGCATTACTACTAACTTTAGCAGGTTAATACATGCAGGCCTGAGCAGGTACTTTCACCCTAAAGCCATTCTTTATCCTGGCTTGTGGCTACCACTTGCCAGTCCCTTTGATATGGATGTCACCAAGCCTGTCCTTTTGTCTCACACGTTGCAGAAGAAGTAACAGAGAGTGATGATGAAGACAACCTGTCTTCAGTGCTGCACCAGAGAGCCAAGATGCCCTGGAGAGCCTGTGGCAAGTACCTGAGTGCAGCAGGGATCCTCCTGCTGCCTCTGCTGCTGCTGTCCCAGCTGCTGAAGCACACGGTGATGGTGGCCATTGACTACTGCCTGGCACTCTGGACTGAGCATGCCATTTCTGTCAAGATAGAGCCAGAGGCAAAAAACTGCTCCCAGTGCATGGTAGGCAATGGCTTGCTCACCTTCCTCTTGTGATTTCACTGCTGGGGTTGCTCAATGCATCTTTGCATACACAGTGCAGTAAAATGAAGTTAGGCTTGGTGTGTGGCTCTCCTTTTGCTAGATTTATTGTGTTTTAGTCACCTAGCTGATATACCTAAGCCTGGGTCTCTAAAGTAATTTTGTTATCATACTTTTTTTATTTTCCCTGTGTTCTGTGATTTTAAATTTCTGATTTATCTCTTGTTTTCATGCAAACACTTCTTTCTCCAAAGGATAAAAAATTATGATTTAAGATAGTTGAAAATCATAAACAGTTTAATTTAGGGAGAAAAAAGGATATAATCTTACATTTTTTTCAGTCTTGTGCTTGTGTGTTTACAATAATTTTTAAACATGGTTTAAAGTGAATAATTGCATTACTCTTTGTTTCTTAGGAATTAGACCATTCTCCATATTCAAAAGTTTTCAGCATTCTTTGCTGCCTTGGCATCGTGTTGTGTCTTGTCACATCAATAGCAGTGGAGTGGACTGGCTTGAAAGTCACCAAAAAGCTGCACTCTTCTTTACTAAATAAAATCATTTTGGCTCCAATGAGGTATTTCTCTGATGTTAATACAAATCGTATAGTCGTAATTTTGTTTTCTTTACTTCAAGACAGCCTCCTAAGTGCAATTTTTATTAAGGAGTGACTGTGCATCACATGTGTTTTAAGATATCATTGAAAAATCACCAGGTGTCAAATTTCTGAGTAGTTTTTGAAAATGGTACCCAGGCTGCTTGAGTTCTAGACATGAGTCAAATGCCTCTCCTCCCCAGCTGTGACTTCAGAGATTTACTTCCTTGCATGTTTAATTTCTCTTTGCTGTTTTTAATTAGGGAGAAAACACAATTATTGATCAGTATGTTGCACAGATAATTCATAGCATGCTTCATCATCTTAATCACTGGAAATACTTACTGTCAGGTTGTAATTATGCAAGTCTAGGAAAAGCAATGAGCTCAGACAAGTGTCATTACAGGCATTGTTAGAGTACACTGGGATGTACTTTGTTCCAGCAAAGCCCTTGGTTGTCCTCCATAAGATTTTTTCCCCATGCATGAAAGGAAAGGTGTAGCTTGATTCAAACCTGCAGCCCTAGGAAAAAACCTTGTTTTTAAGCTGACTGTATTTGACCCAGAAATCATGGAGAAATCACAAACATGGAAAACATCAGATGCTTTTTTTAGATTTTTTCTTTTCCCAAGATAAAATTAGATTTCACATGAGTTATGGAGCACCTAAAAGTTGCAGAGCAGTAACATAGTTTGCACTTTGCATATCCAAATGTCTTTTAATATATTACTCCAGTTGTTGTTCTTGTTACAGTTTTCTGTTCCCAGAAGGATGCAAGACTTGGCAATTTAACTTTTAAAAAAAATTTTCATGATTTGAAGTGGCCTCAAATTAAAATCTGAAAGGATTTTTTTAAATGTAATCATGTGGTGTCCATGGCTTAGGCAGCAGAGGGAGCTGAGGACATGCTTGCAGTTGTAGGGTTCTTAGTGGTTGTAGGTTCATGCTTGTGGTTGTACATTCAAGAGATTTCCATTTAATTGGAAAGCCACAGTTACTGGGGAAAAATGACAAATTTTATGGTGCCTGTCAATTTATTTGAGTGCTTCTAGGATATAGTACCTAGCTTAGGTAAGTCAAAATAATAAAATGAATCAATACTAATATCAGTAGAGTAAACTTTGCCATTCCTTGGCCCATTTTAGGTTTTTTGAAACAACACCTCTGGGAAGTATATTGAACAGATTTTCAGCTGACTGCAATACCATCGACCAGGTACTGATGAAATGTTTTTGAACTCCAAAGTTATCCCATCTTAATCGGAAAAAAGTGGGGTTTCATTTATTACAGACTTATCTAGATGAAGCTTACAGATGAGCTATAATTTTAACTATATCAATTTGAATAATGAGTTTCTCAGTTCTGAATGAGTTCCTCATCTCAAATGCATAGTGAAAAAAACATTTATTTTGCTAAAATGTCCTGTATAGAAAAAGGAAGCAAAATTAGATCAATAATGATATCCCCAAATTAAAGAGTATCTGCTTTTTTTCCTGAGTGGGTAAACAAACATTCATTTGAGCAAAGAAAATGAGAAAAAGGCAAATGCTATTGCCCAGAATAGAAATGACTGAAATTCAAATTACTGTTATTTACCCCAGACTGCACTGCCAGTTCATTGGATTGATGCAGATGCTAAAGTCATTTATTGCATCCCATCTGTAATCTCTGACATGAGAGGATGATGGAGCAGTAAGGATTGTGCTCCACAATGCAGACATGAAGCAGCCCCACAGAAATCCCTTCAGATGTCCCCAAAACCCAGCAGTAAATTCAAGACCAGACCTGTCTGCTCACTGCTTCAAATCCTCCCGGTTATACGGGGAATAAAATTGGTGAGAAAGGAAACTGAAGCAACAGAGTTATGGAAGACTCTGTGTCCTTTTTTGTCTCTGCACAGCACATTCCAGCTACCCTGGAGTGCCTGAGCCGTTCCACCTTGCTGTGTGTGTCTGCCCTGGCTGTGATCTCCTACGTCACCCCCATGTTCCTCATCGCCCTGGTTCCCCTGGCAATCATGTGCTACTTCATCCAGAAGTACTTCCGAGTGGCATCCCGGTAAGAGCGCAGCCTGGCAGCATCCTGGTGATCATTCTGGCAAAGGAAACCTCCCCTGCAGTGCAGGATTGCAGTGCAGGGAGTTTTTTGTTAAAATTCAATCCTGCCAAGGCTGTGTTGCTGTCTGAAACTGGGACAAACCCACCACGGTGGAAATGGGTCATTGTAGAAGAGCCTTTGTTGGCAGCTCTTCAAGCAGAACTTGCAGGAGGCATGAGCAGGTCTTTGTGCATGATCAAAGGGTTTTGCAGGTCACAGGACACAATAAAACCAACTGCATTCTGTCCTCCCCAGGGGATGTGTGCAGAGCATGTCCAAGAAAATGTGGTGACAGGGAAACTGAAGTCTGCCTGTCCAGGGGGAAGTGGAAATATTAAAAGTCAAGGAGATGCTGCAGAATGTGTTATAACCGTGGTGGTACTGCTGACCATTAAGGACCCAGTGTGCATGAGCATCCTCTCCTGTTCTGGGTGCCTTCTAGTTTTTAAAAAAATGCAAAATTTTAACCATATCTGAGACCCATCTTTCTAAGGTCATAGAGCTTCCTCCTTGTGAAATGTTTGCAGCAATGCAGAAATCTGCATATTCCCTCATGTTTGCACAGATTGCCAGGGAGTCTGCAACCAATTTACTTCCTGCTGGAAGAAATTGAGACTAAATAGATTTCACCCTACATGTGCCTTTACTGATATGATGACTAAATATGACATTGAGAAGTGCAACCTAATGATGAGTGCAGACTCTCATTTGCTGAGAGTATGAGATACTGTTGGCTCAGTGAGAAGCCAACTGTGCTGTTATCTGCATTTTGTCTTCTGCTTAACTCGAGTTCTGATTTGCAGCATTCCATTAAATTTATATTCAATCAATTCTGTCAGTACAGAGCCAGAATGGTGTTTAAATCAATAAAAAGTTGAGCACAAGAAATAAGAATATAGGAGAAAGGAATGAAGGCAGTGAAGGGAAAAGACCCATTCAGAACTCCAGCTAGTTAAATACTAAAAGAATCCTCCTGGGGCATTCATTCCCCTGCAGCACTGCTTTGCAATCTGTCTGTACCTTATGTATATGACTATTGTGATGCTATACCTTTTCACTCCCTGGGCTTGGTTCAAGAGAATAACTGCACAACAAAACTGGCTTTTTACAAAACTCTTTTCATAACCCTCTCCAGGGACCTGCAGCAGCTGGATGACAGCACTCAGCTACCATTACTCTCCCATTTTTCAGAGACTGTTGAAGGTCTTACCACCATCCGAGCCTTCAGGTATAGTGGTTTTTTGAGAAACAAAGGTATTTAAAAGTGAGTTATTGTTATTCCTTTTGCTGTTCTGCCTGGAAAATCCAGAGTCCCCAAAACGTGAGTAAGGGAGAACTCCAAACATTGGAGAATTTTAAGCATTTTGCATGAAAGGAGTCACTGTAAAAAAACAAAGTCATGTGGATCGTCTGCCCTGGGGTTGCTGTCCAGACACTTGCATGCAGCCTGAAAAAAAACTGGAGGGCAAATGTGATTTAAGAAGCTAAATTAGCCTGCAATTGCCACAGTGTGTGGTGTGGCAGACAATGGGCTTGGACAGTTTCCATGACAGAACTGATATGCTCCAACTTGGTACAGGCTAATCTGTTTTGATGCCCTGGTAAAATAAAGTGTGCATTCTGGTGACTTCAGAGGGTACAGTAGCACCCTGTGCTATTTTTGAGGTAGCTAGCTGAAAATGTGAGTGTCTACACTGATTTTTGGAAATACACAAGCTGGAGACGAACTGTTTCCTTGCCTATTTTGGTTTGTTTTTCCATCCACATAAGCTCCCAGGAATACCTGATAACGTGCCTGGGTTGTGTATCTGGGTTAGAAAACTGGCAGTCATGCTGATACCTCAGAGGTACCAATAAAACCACTGCTGAGCTTACCAGCTGCTTTCCCTGCACTAGGGCTATTCTTGTCTTTTCCCAGTTGACTCAAACATGGTCAACTTTTCCACTAGATTCTCTTCTAGATGATGTCTATGCATTTTGTCAGTTCTTTATTACTGTTATCCTTCCATCCTTGAAACAGTAGTGTTTATTTATTCCTGCAGCCTGTAACTGTAATTCCATAATTGAAGTAATGCAGAATGAACTTATACTATTTTAAATAGGTTATAAATAGCTCAGTGAAAGAACAACCAATTTAAGAGTTTGTTTCTTTTGGACTGAAGGTAACTTACCCAACAGTGCTAGAACAGCATAATGTTTTCCATTATTAATTACTGTTATTGAATATTTAATTCATTAAGTTCCAACAGTGTTCTACAGTTTGTAGTTATCTACATTCAATTTTCAGGAAAATCAATTTCTTTTTTCATTTCTCTTTTTCTCATCCATCTATTCTACTTGATCAAGAGGGTCTTTGAAGCATTATGGCTGTATATTTTCTGTTGTTAATACAGAAAGCAATATTCAATGCCATCTAGCTAGTATTTTCAGTCTGTCAGAGCACTCCCTCTTGATTCTTCCTGTCACTTTGGAATGAATTCCCCTGTCAAAGAATTGTTTGGTGCCTCCTTTTTCTCAAACCCTGCAGTCAGTGATGTGTCTCTGACCCAGCCAGCCGTGTGTGTTCAGTAGGTTCTGTGTTCCGTCTGTCTGCCAGCCTCCTGCATCAGCTGCTAACCCAGTTATTTTTAGGACTGTGTAGCTTTTCAGCTGCCTAACATATTAACAGGAGTGGAGTTTAGACTGGCTAGCATGAGCATCCCTAAAAATAACACTAATTCAGGAATCCATTCTGTTAGAAGGTGCCAGTTGTTCCTGAAGCGTCCTTACCCTTGGTTACTCTCCGTCCTGCATTTTCTCAGAATGCAGATGGAAAGAAATGTACAAAAAATCTGGAGGGGATCAGAGAGTCAGCTACAGCTACCAATGCACCTTCAGCAGATGCCATGCCCTGATTTGTGCTTCATTTTGATGCTTCAGATAGCATTAGTGTTAAACAACCAACAAAATGTAGATGTGAAGGCTTCTGTGAAGGTTTGTATTCTGAGAGGTCTGGTAATCTGGGGACACTTTCTGAAGAGAAATTCTGATATTTTTGCACCACTCCAGCCACAGTGGTAGCTTTGCATCCCTGTTCCATGTGCATATGCATGACTGACTCATGATGCATACCTCACATTCTCTGAGGCATTTCTGTGTCACACAGTTCCTCATGGGATGGAGGTAGGAAGGTTACATGTGACTGAATTGGTTCCAGAAGCAGCACAGCCACATCTGAATGGTGGGGAGCCGAGGGCAATGAGCCCTGAGGAAAGGAAGGGTGACATGGTGACACCAATGCCTGTCTTCAGAAACAGCCATTCTGTTGCAAACACACCAACATGCTCACAGCCAGCCCAGAGCCTGGGCTGCAGCCAAAGCTGTGTGACCAGCAGGGCAGGGAGAGGATTCTGCCTCTGCTTAGACCTCACCTGGATGCTGCATCAGCTCTGGGGTCCCCAGCACAGGAAGGACATGGACCTGTTGGAGTGAGTCTAGAGGAGGCACCAGTTAGAGAGATGGAGCAGCTCTCCTATGAGGAAAGGCTGAGAGAGTTGGGTTTGTTCAGCCTGGAAAAGAGAAGATTTCAGGGTGACCTAATTGTGACCTAATTGCAGTGCCTGAGAGGAGCCTATGAGAAAGATGAGATACTGTTTACAAGGGCAGGGAGTGACAGGACAGGGGGAACAGCATCAGACTGAAAGAGAATAGCTTCAGATAAGATGCTAGGTAAGAAAAACCCTTTACTGTAAGGGTGGTGAGGCCCTGGCACAGGTTGCCCAGAGAAGTTGTGGATGCCCCATCCCTGGAAGTGTCCAAGGGCAGGTTGGATGGAACTCTGAGCAACCTGGTCTGGTGACAGGTGTCCCTGCCATGGCAGGGGTTTGGAATGGGATGATCTTTAAGGTCCCTTCCATTCCAAGCCATTTCATGATTCCCCACTGCACACAGCAGACATGTCTCTTCTGTCTTAGCACATGGCTAAGTTGTGGACAGCTGAGTTCTTTCTTTTCCTCGAAATCATAAACTCTTTATGTAAAGTCATTATTTTACTGTACTCAGAAGAAGGATTAAGGTGCTCTGCAGTGAACAAATTTGGAAGCTTCTGTAAGCCAGCTACTTCATACATAGGCATTCTGTTATATCACTAAAACAAAAGCTGAGTTTATAAATAAAGTTCTTGAAGCCACAATAGCTAAAGTATAAGCTAAAGTTTCAAAGGGGGAGATCAAGTTTGTTAAACTTGATCATGCAATAAAGGATGGAAAAGGCAAGATTTGGTTGCTAAAACTACATCTTCAGGCCTCTGAGTTTCAATACAATAACCAGTGCAATAATAGCCATAAATTACTTCTTAAGATGCTGCACAAATACAGTTTGCCTGTGTCTAATACAAGACTACAACTGATGTCACACTGAACTATTGATAGGCTGGTTTATACCCTGTGTCAAGCTGTCCATAAGCACATACCCCCGAAATTGAATTTTACATTATATTTTTCTGAGAACCCAAGGCCTGACTCCTTTTTTTCTCCCCTCTCCTCCCCTTCTTGCTTTCCTCCTTTTTCTTTTTTCTTTTCTTCAGGTATGAAGCCAAATTCCGACAAAAACTTCTGGAATACACAGATTCCAACAACATTGCCTCCCTGTTCCTCACAGCTGCCAACCGCTGGCTGGAAGTTCGCATGGCAAGTACATTATTATTATTATTGTTATCATTATATATACACAAGGAATTTTTGACTTGGTTCCAAGTAATCTGATGAGGCATTCAACGTTTTCCAGCCTCATCTCAAAGCTCTACCTTTGCCCTCTGTGTCTCTCTGGCTGTAATGAGCATATGCCCAACCCATCCTGGACACTGAATGGAGGATGAATTTTCCCCATAGCCTGCAGCTGTTTTTCCAAGACAGGAATAGTTCTCATGGGTCACATTGGCTCCTCTGTGTGTGAAGAGTGAGCAGAGCTAGTGGAGCTGTGCTGCCAGCCAGGATGTTATGTGGGACTGTGGCAGTCAGTGCCAGCAGGTCTCTGCCTTGTGGCTCCCTAGGAACATTTCAGAGCTTTCCTAATGAGCAGAAGGATGTGGAAAAGTTTGTCTGTTTTGGGGTTACCTGAAGAACACCAAAGATATTCAATGATCTGTTTTCTGCTCAGTGAAGCGGCCTGGCATGAGGAATGGTTTATTAAAAATAATTCCCTAAGAAGCAAACCAGGGAATTTTGTGTTGTGGGATGTTATATCAGATTTTTTGATGCAGGTGTAGTACTGCTGTTCTGGTAACTTTAGATGTGCTAAATGTATGTTAATTCATCTTTCATGTCACACTCTATAGCTCCATTTTGGACTCCTTTTTAACTGGTTCCTTTTGTTACTTTAGTTCAGTATTGGGTATGATTTAAATAAAATATTACTACCCTTTTATATATTCAGGCCTAGACCACCTGAAGTCCTTAATTCTGGTCAATGCCCATATCACTAAACAGTTCAAACATAGACAAATGACAATTTCCCTCCTACAGAGTTTATTTTCTAGTCTGTTACACAATGTTACTCAATTATCTGTGGGAAGTCAAATCACCAATGATTTAAATTAAAGCAGAAAAAGCCATTTAAGGTAATAGGTACTTGCTGGGCAAGAAAGGCTTGTTTGGACAATTATATATGGTAGTAACTCAGCAGCAACAGCAGAGCCTCCCAGCAGTTCATCATCAGCCACAGAGATGGGATGCATGAGCACTTCCCTCCTGTCCCAGGTAACATCAGCTGCATGATTTCAGCCACCTCCATTACATGCTTAAGATACCTGTGTCAACCTCCCCAGCACAGCCCCACCAAAAGCAGTGAGAATGGGTCCCTAGGCAGGGTCTCTGTGGAGTTCCATGGGGTTTTCTGCCTGTATTTCAAACTGTGCAATGGGTTTGTTATTTGGCTTGCAAAGTTGTGAGAACGTTTTAATCCTTTGTAGACTTATAATGATGGAGCTTATTCATGTTCCTTCAGGAGTACATTGGAGCATGTGTGGTGCTCATAGCAGCTGTCACTTCTATTACCAGTTGCCTGTATAATAAACTCACTTCAGGACTTGTAGGCTTGGGACTAACCTATGCTCTTATGGTAAGAATCTCGGGATCCTTTCTGTCTCTCCCAAACATTTTTTTGTAATTCTTCAGGGCACAAAGATGAACAGGAAGATTGAAGGTGTCTGTACATCTCTAGTGGGTACTGTAACATCACTGAAACCATGTGTTTACTTCAGTTCACGTTTGATGGTTGACATATTTGAGTGTATGCTTTCTTCAGCTCTGAGATCAAGTCTCATCGAGGTGTTAGTTCAAATATGTCAACAAAACATGGACAAGCTGCATCCTAATTCTTTATATTGTCTTGCATTGTGAAGAATACATTTTCAGTGCATCAGCTGTAATTTTGCCCTGGCACATCATTCTAGATTGTCCAGACTTAAGTTACCAAAATTCTGTCTTTTCACCTGTCTTTACTGTTCCCCCACCCTCTTTTCAGTTGATGCAGATCAGATCTCCATAGTACCAAAGTATCTGTGCACTGCAGTTAGGGAATTTACCCTTTTGTCTTTGTTGCCTCTCTGTTGGTGTTGTGCCATCCAGTTTGTTCCCAACTTCCACTTACTGAGGCGTTCTTGTGTAGGAATATAAACTGCATGCTGGTCAAATACTGCAAACTGCTAAAAATCTGGGATTCAGTCATGTATTTGCTTCACACCAGGTGTCTAACTACCTGAATTGGATGGTTCGTAACCTGGCTGACATGGAGATCCAGCTGGGGGCAGTGAAAAGGATCAATGGCCTCCTCAAAACAGAAGCTGAAAATTACGAAGGGCTCCTTTGTAAGTGCAGTTTTGTGCTTCATGCGGAAAAGAGCTTGCCGAAATTTTAATGATTTTGCAGTGTATTGCCATGAAAAATGTCATAAATCACCTAATGAACCAATTAATTTATTACAAGAGGGTTGATTTTGGTTTTTCTCCCCCTGTGCTCCTGGTACAGCTTCCTCACAGATTCCCCAGAACTGGCCAGACAGAGGGGAGATCCAAATCCAGAACCTCAGTGTCCGATACGACAGCAACCTAAAGCCAGTGCTAAAGCATGTCAATGCCCACATCTCACCAGGACAAAAGGTAAAAACAGCTGCAGTGGTTCTCAGAAGCTCTTTAGCACATCACATAAATCAGAGTTCAAAAAAAACGTATCACAGAATGTTTTGATGACCGAATTATGGATAATTTTTTTTCTCTCAGAGAACGTAGCGCCCTGGAAATGAGTCTGGGGGATTCTTAGCTTGGTGTGTTTAGGCAGATAACCCCTCTCCCAATATTCCAGTGCCTTCCTGTCAGCACACAGTGCCAAAAGAGGTGACAACGAGCCCTTACTGTGCTAGACCTACTTTTCATCCTTCTCATGTGGCTCTCTTGCCTTTACTCCCATCATTACCACTCTCCTATTGTTCCTGTTATAGGACTGGCCTTGATTTGTCCTTAAATGCTCAGACCCCTAAAAGACAAAAAGCAAACACAGTGATTGTGTTACAGCTGGTTCAGCTTGACTGATCAGTCAGGAGGAGAAGGGCAGCATGTGAATCAGAGCAGCTCCTCCACCATCTCATTTGAAGTGTTAAGTACAGATGTTATCCATTTCCAGTGCTGCCACTGCCTGATGTTCTTCTGCTTTCTGTGTCACAGATTGGGATCTGCGGCCGAACAGGCAGTGGAAAATCCTCCTTCTCTCTTGCATTTTTCAGGATGGTTGACACTTTTGAGGGTAAGATAACACTTTTGTGTGTCAGTCAAGCTTAGCTCCTGAAAGTTCTTTGGTAGTCTTTTCCTTGGCAGCAGCTCTGATGTGTGATTTTTCAAATCTGCAGGACACACTCTCTGGCCCTGTTTAAATCTGTTATCATCTGTCACCTAACAGCTGTGCCATTCGTAAACCAGATCAATACAAATTCTGCTTGATAGAAGCAAAAGTCCAAGAGTGACAGATGACAGCCTTTTGTGCTGTTAAATCACAGCAGTAGAAGCAAAGCATAAAAGGGCAAGGTGTTCAAGTGTGAGGAAGGATCTGTGCTCGAGGCACAGATGGGATCCACAAGGCCCAGAGAACTCAGCAACTGGGGATTGCAGCTTGGCCTGCTGCCCTGGAATTTCCTGCCGTGTTTGCTGCTCTGTGTGCTGTGTCCATGTGCCTCGTGGGGTACATCTCAGAGAGATGTCAGCCTGCTTCCCAGCCACATCACCCACAGAGCCCCTGGGCAGAGCCAGACAGTTGTACTCAGATAAAATTTCATAGTGCTCAACAGTCATTTGTCTTTGTCAATAACTACATATTGACCAGTACAGTTAAATACAGCTAAATAGTGTGTCTGATCATTCATAACATACTCAGGTATGCTCTGTGTGCTTTCCAGCTGAGCTTAGACTCAAGAAAACTGTGCTTGCTTTTTAGTCAAAGCATGTTTCTTTAGTGAAGAGCAGGGCATGTGAGGCAAGGCCTGCTCTTGCTGTACTGCATTTCAGCCTGGAAGTGAGCCATGTCTTTGCCAGCAGCTGTGTGGCACAATAAACACACTGTCCCCTTTCTTTTCAATAGGGAGGATTATCATTGATGGCATAGATATTGCTAAGCTCCCCTTACAGACATTGAGGTCCAGGCTGTCAATCATTCTCCAAGATCCTATTCTATTCAGTGGAACAATCCGGTGAGTATTAAGCAGCAGCAATAAATAAAAAAAACATGTAATTGCTTATATGGCATAGAATATTAATTATTATAATATAGAATATTATATTATAATTGTTCTATATAATGATTTTTATACCAAGCTGTTCAATTCCAGTCTCCTCAGCTGGAATAGGGAGGATCACTGCCTTCTGTATGTGCTTTTAACTCACCCCTGCCAGACTGTCCTTTCCCAGTGCCTGAGCCTGGACAGGACACTGTTGGCAGAGGACATACCATGCCTGGGAAGTAGGGAAAGCCACTATTTATTCCTCCAGGATCCAGTAATCAGTTCAGCTCACTGATCAAATGCCCATAACCACCCAGCATTTCTTGAAACCTTCTTTCTCCTGCATCGGAAAAGATGATGGAGTAGAAACTATGGCAAAAATTAGCTTCCAACAAATGCCCTTCTCTATGTCCATGGCACTGTTCCTTCCCATTTACCTTGGGAAGGAGCAGTACAATCTTCAGTGCATAGTTACATCACCTGCAGTTTTAGTTTCTACATAAGTCATTGGAATTCTCTGAAAACAGTATAGGCTTCTGTGGTTTGCTGGACGTGCCTGAATAGAGCATGATTCATTCACAACAAAAGATGATGTGATTGTATTCCTTTGTTTTATTAATTAATCTATTAAAAAATGTATTTAGGCCAGCATCAGTTCTTCACAACTCACACAGCAGGAGTAAAACGTAAAAATAGTGTTATGCACCATTGAATCTTTTATTGTCATTCTATATGCTGATGTAATATGATATGAGCTCACATTTGTTGCTGTCACTTCTGGGCCACAGCAAGCTAAAATAATGTTCCTCTCTTTATAGATCCATGACTTTTTCAGTTGCAGTGAAGATTTGAATTTCATAATGCAGTATGAAGCTTGATTAATCTGCTAACATTTCTATAGCAGTGCAGAACAAAGAGTCATTGAATTCATAAGGAGAGAGGGTAGAATTTTGGCCTTTGTTAAAATTGAATGTTAATATAAAGAGAATATAGTCACAGCTTTTCCTAGTAAAACATGAGAATTTCTTTCATTTATTCAGAACAAAATAAATTCTAAAACTGTAAAGATATCTGCAAAACATGAAGCTTTTCCTTTTCTGCTCAATTGAAAGAATCAAATTTTCTTCTCAATCGCATTGGCATAAACATTGACTAAGTGAAAAATTCAGTGGATTTATACCAAAGATAGATCAGAATCAGGCTCAGATCTCCAACATATGATTCTGATTTATCTGCAGGTTTGTTTCTAAGCACACTAAAAGAAGAAATCCATTGCAGCAGTTTCTGTTGACTGATGTTCTTGAATTACCCACGATGTAGGTTCAACTTGGACCCTGAGAAGAAGTGCACTGACAGCATGCTCTGGGAAGCCCTGGAGATAGCACAGCTCAAGCATGTGGTGAAGGCACTGCCTGGGGGTCTAGGTAATGAGACTTCTCTTTGAGAATATTGTTTCCAGCATTCACAATATTATTCCGGTTTCACACTTGCTTATTAAAAGGGTATTTGATGAAGAAAGAGCTTTTTAAGTTTATGGAAGGTGACAAGAAGTTTCCCTTTCCTGCAGGCAAAGGTGCAATATCTGTTTAACTCCTTTACCAACTGTACCTGTGGGGCAGAAACCTCTTTCTTTTCAAATTAGTGCTAAAATTCTTTTATTTCAGTATGTCTTTGTTATGAAGCACTGAGGTTTATGGGTCTTGTGAATTCAAATAAAGTGTCAGCAAGTCAGGTGTTATCTAGAACACATTCTCTTGTATTTGCCAATAGTCATGTCCAGGGAGGAAGATTTCTAAAGCTTCAAGGTGTGAATCATTTGGCCATGCAGAAAAAAACCCAAAAAACCCCACCAAACGCCTAACAAAACCCCACCAATAAACCCCCTTAAAATGGTAAAATACACAACCTTAGGGTAAAGAAATCACGGGTGCAGCTTTGACTGGGGGTGCAGTGTCCTAGACTGCATGTGTTTCACTTCAGAGAAACTCCCTCCTGAACACCCTTAGCTACTTTGATGTCTAACAGATACAGAGAATATCGTGAGACAAAAGCACTGCTTGTTTTGAGCACTGGAAATAAGCAGGCAAAAATGTGTCACCAGCAGCTGTAGGCCTAGGAAATATTACTTTATGCTGGAAGTGAGACACAGTGTTCCAAGCATATGCTCTATTCTGATCTGACCTTCTCATACCCACTCCCCCCATAAATTCTGCTTTTGCTGTCTCACTTCCAGATGCAATAGTCACAGAAGGGGGTGAAAACTTCAGCCAGGGCCAAAGGCAGCTGTTCTGCCTGGCAAGGGCTTTCGTGAGGAAGACGAGCATCTTCATCATGGATGAAGCCACAGCATCTATTGACATGGCAACAGTGAGTTTGAAGTGCTTCTGATTTCTTTTCCTTGAGGGGGAGACAACTGATAGGTGAAGAAAAAGGTGGAAAGCAATTCTGTCTGTTCTATAGTATGCTTACACCATATTTAGTGCAGACATATTTACAAGCCCAGGTAGTTGTGAGTCATTGCTAACAAATCTAACCATTTTTAAACCATTTTGACCAGGGGTTTAATAGCTATTCCAGAACTGATGGCATTATGAAAATGAAGCATGTTATTTTAATTGGCAGTTGGCGTTTCTAAAGTTAAACAAAGCTTGGGATGGTCAGCGAAAGGTGAGCTGGCAAGTGACAAGTTACCCAGCATGGTAGACAGGACAAGTCAGGAAGTGAGAAGGCTTGAAAGTAGAGACAAGGAAATAAACAGAGACACAGAAAAGATGTACTGGATTATTGCATTAATTGCCTGGAATTTCTAGGCAGATGTTAAAGCACTCAGTAGTAGTGCAGTGACTGGGAGCCAAATAGAACAGTACATTCTTAGAATTATTTTCAACTGTTATGTTGTTACAGGAAATATTTCAGTCTTCTTTCTGCTGTAAGTAAAGGACGTAATTGCAGGGGTTTGTTACAACAACTACAATTTTTGGTTCAGTAAAATGTTAGTGAGCTCAGCTTCAGTAAGGTATGGAACTGTAGTGCACACAGCCCAGTTAAAATATATTCTGGATTTTGCTGCATTGAGGCTAGAGCTCCTCCTCTGAAATATTTATCTAGAGAGCAGATAATAGCAAAGGAAGGTGTCTGTGCTTGTGACACTTGCAGGCAGTTCGGAATGCAGCAGCGCATCTCCTAAATAGCAAAGGATGAGTACTTGTTGAGTGAGAGCTATGTGTGCTAAGGCCATCTTAAATATCATCTCCACTGTTGAGCAGGCCAGGTACAGCCCAGTCCCTGGCTTGTCCCTGCCACCCCTTGGTGTTAGCTGTCCCCTTTGTGCTGGGACATTCCTGGCCCTGCAGTGGGGTGAAGGACACGCCGCAGAGTTTGGACATGGAGCTAATTTTTTATTTCTTCAGTGGAGGATGAATAAAAGCATGGAACAGTCAGTGGTTACTTAAGCCTTCTTAGTGTCTGTGCCTGTGATGCAACTCCTGTTGTTTGAAAAGCCCCAAATGTTTTTCCTTCCCCAGGAGAACATCCTCCAGAAGGTGGTCATGACTGCGTTTGCTGACCGCACTGTGGTTACAATAGCAGTAAGTACAGTCCCTGCTGCCCTTCTGGTGCAAGCAAGGGTCAGAAATGCCCCATTAGCCACTTCTTGTCCATGCTTAATAAATTTATTAATTAGGCCATTCATCTCTTTTTTTTTTTAAAGTGGTATTTAAATGTAAAGTTTCTTTTTTAGTTTTTAATTTCTTAAATTCATAACAGTAGCTTCCTCAATGTGTTGCATGATGCTAAGTCAGATTGCCTGTAGAGGTACATAACCTAAGTGTGCTGTCTATCTTCTGCTACCCATTTTAGGCTAAATTAAAATACCATATACTTTCACTGCTGTGAAATATAAGTTTCATCAAGATAAAATAATCATTTAACTAAGGACAAGTAAACACACATATTTCAGGGAGGTGAAATGAAGTTAGTGTGCTTCTTAGCATTTAAAAATTGAGCACAAGTCAAGAGATCTATGCTCAGGAATCTCTGAGCGTCATTTATTTTCACCTAGCAAATGTGTGTAATAGAAAACCTGATTTATCTTGTGGTATCCATCCAATGTGTCATTATAAAAAAGCAAAAGAATCATAAGCATGACATTTCCTTATTTCTCTGCATGAAAATTCAGAGTTGCAGTGCATTTTGCATTTATGTATCTTTTTCAGTTTGTTTGGGGACAGGCTGAAAAGGCTTTGTTAGTCTTTTACTCTCTTAGTGAATTTCAAACTGCACAGTTCAAACAAACAATATCTTGGAATAAACTTACTTTGAACGTTTTTACTTCCAATTGTAAATGTGGTTTACAGTAGGTGTGTTTGTATTCAAAATGTTCAGTAGTAGAAACATAACATGAGGGTTTGGTGGGGTGAGAAGTGGTTTTGGGGGTTTTTTCTTTGTGTTGTTGGTTTTGGGGTGTGTTTTTGTTTGGTGTTGGTTTTTGGTGGGTTTTTTCCCAGAGAAAGCCATTTATTCCTAATTTCTGCTTAGGAAGGAGCTGTAGGAGTTACGGTACTGGCTCTGTATTATCTTCTATGTTACTCACAGCTACCAGGATGGCAGCACTGATTGTGATATACTGAAAGAGATCAGACAAGAGCAGTAAATTCAACTGGAATGTGATATTTTAGTCCCTTCCCCTGCCTGTGGACTGGATAAATGTCACAGAAACTGCAGAAGATGTGAGATCTGTGGATGCTATCAGTGATTATTTTATGGAACACCTCACTAGGAAGCCACAGAGGGAAATACAGGAGATTTTTTGGTACTGAGGGTGCCCAAGACTTGATTAGGAACCTTATGGGTGAAGAGCAACTGTGTAACAGCAGCCATAATGTTCTGAGATTAAATATCCCTGAAGGGGTAGTGTAGACCCAAAAAATTCCATGTAGTTACCCTTAATGTTAAAAAGTGGAAATCTGTCAATATGAAGAGGCTTTCAAAAAACTAAACCCAAAAATAAGTGGTGGGGGGAAAAAAGCTAAAAGAAGCAGCAAACAAGATTGACAGGAATGTGACAGGAATTACAGAAATTACTGAAGAATTGGTTGGTTTTTTTAAAAATTGATACCATACATGCTATTTATGTAGGAAATGCTTGAGTTAGGATAGAAAGATGGTGTTAAGGATCAACAAAAAAGATTAGAAAAAGAAGGCTGAAGCCAAAGTCCACGGTTTGCACATACCTTGAATACTGTGTGTGATTCCAGTCTGCTCATGCCCAGAACAACACATCACAGGTCAGAAATGCTGAGAGGCACAGGATGGCTTTGGAGATGCTGGAGCTGCTGCTGAAGGGGAGCAGCTGAGCAGGCTGGGGCTCTTCTGCCTGGAAGGAGGACAATATGAGGACATGTGAGAGAGCAGTCAAATCATGAGGCATCAGATGAAACTTTGATTAACAAGACCCAGAGCATGCAAAAGGAGGGAGTACTTGTTCATATAGTGGGGAGGAGAATGGAAAAATCTTTTCCAAGGCATATGGATGCAAAATGATTATGAAAGCTCAAGAGAAGGCATGGCCCAAATCCTGGAAAACAGACTGGATCAGCTTTCCAAATAGCCAAAGCACACCAGGAAGCACCCCAGAGCCAGGTGTAATCCAGGACTGGGAGAATTCCCAGCTCCCCACAGGCAGTACCACACTCAGCTGCCCAGTTTCTATTCTGCCTGGCTGCCTGCTTTTGGCAGCACTTGCTAGCAGGGCTCTGGGCTGGGGACATTCCAGTGGAACTCTCAGGAGTACCTGTGCACTTCTCAGGCACTTGAGTATCCACCTGGGTCTGCCTCTGTATATTTATCTGCAGTGTTTGCACAGGAAATTAGGAGGAAAAGTTGGATATCAGACTTGAACCTCGCAGGAAAATGAATTTGTGGAAGTCTGTCTTACCCTGGAATATACTGAATAGACCCACTGACCTGGCATTTTGTTTGTTTGTTTTTCAGCACCGCGTGCACACAATCCTCAATTCAGATTTGGTTATTGTAATGAAGAGAGGGGTTATTTTGGAGTATGACAAGCCTGAGGTTCTGCTAGAACAAGAAGACAGTGTCTTTGCTTCTTTTGTACAAGCAGACAAGTAATAAAAATAA
Organism: Entomyzon cyanotis; assembly: GCA_024500445.1. Classification (NCBI taxonomy): domain Eukaryota; kingdom Metazoa; phylum Chordata; class Aves; order Passeriformes; family Meliphagidae; genus Entomyzon; species Entomyzon cyanotis. The sequence goes on from JAKEPQ010001029.1 coordinate 3,544,769, forward strand.
ACAAAGCATTTTAGAATACAGTTTTATTATTTTCTAAAAATGTAAAATACCTGTAAATAAATATTATTTCGTAATAAATTGAGCTTTTCCTTTTTTAATAAAAAGAGCCATTTCTTCCATCTGAAGCACTAATGAATTATCTGTGTACTTTACTTTTTTGTATGCAACTACTTTTCTTTTTATTTGCTGCCAAAGAATCATGAAATATAGTTGTAAAAACCTACATGGGTGAAATACAACAAGATACACATCAAACAAACATAACCAGCATGGAGTTTATATGTAACTCTCCAACCCCTCCTGTCATTTATTAACATATTATTTTTTATGTGTCATATTCCTACTGTAGATAAAACTCATGACTGACTAAAAGCAGAAGGAAAAAATATATACCAAAGGTATTTCTCAAAAGCTTGTATCTCTCTCAACTGACTCTGTAAAGCTTTAATATCCAAATATAAAATATATAAAACATTTTTTATACTGTGGTTTATTGACAGTGCCTGAGTTGTGTCTGGGACTCCAATTTAATACCATCTAGAAATGGATCACAGTCTGATTCCATCTTTATGCCTGTTGAATGCTATTACAGATTCCAAGCAGGATGGAGGCAGACTCCCTCCCAAACTGTGAAGAAGCTGAGAGGAGGCAGGTTCTGATAAAGTATCAGTGTTTAATGTGCACTGTTTCCAGACCACTGCTGATGTACCAATTCATCTGGAAATTATCCCTCCAGGTCTGGTAAATAAACAGTATTAAACCTTTCACTGTAGCTCAGGGCCATGAGAGCTTGACTCATCATCTCCTAGTTTCACATATTTCACCCACTGTCGTGCTGTTTCTAGATTTACTATGACCCTTAGCAATAAATTCTGTCTTTATCTGAATTTATCTGATAAGATAAATTCTTGTTTTAAGATAATTTTTAACCACGGAAATTATCCTAATTTTGCTAGACAGCTACTTGTCCCTGCCCTGTGACAGTCATTCCATGATTTTTTCATTATTACTGGGTTAAAATGTCAATAACCCAATTGAAGGCTACAGTGAGTTTTTTTGCCATTATTCTTTTCACAGTAAGTTTACCTTTACATCCTTTTCTTTTTTTTTTTTTTTTTGTTACTTCCCCTGTTTGAAGGATTCCTAGCACTTAGGAGAACTCTTCATCTTTTTTTTTTCTCTCTTTAGCCTGCTCAGTCAGCTTGGAACCTGTTTTTACAGGCTTTATTTTCTGGAACAAGACACCTCAGAGTTCTCATGGGATATGTGATATTTTAAGGCATTATTTCTAGCACTGCAGCAGAGATCCAGCAAAAATGAAGAGCTGCTGTTGCTGTTGGTGTTCCCAGTTCCAGAGCAGGGTATTTGCAGTGTCTGCCTGCTGGTTTTTTGGGCAGGAATGGAGGGCAGGTGAGTGGCACCAAAGAGAGTGTAGAATGAACAGAGGCAAAAGTCAGGATATGGCTGTGCAGATGGAAGGCATGAGCTCTGTCATTGCCTACTGCCCTTTGAGAGAGAAAATGGGCAGTTGGGAGCTTTCTCCTCCTCCAGGGAATTGTTTGCTGGACAGTGTCCAAGAAAGAATGTCTGCAGAGCTGTTGGTGTGCTCTTAGCCTGGGACAGCAAACTTCCATTAGGGCCAAGAGAGGAGAAGTTGGAGCAGAAGGGCACAGAGCAGGATTCTGCTACAGCTGCTCTGTATACTGTCTCCTGGCTTCCCATGGCTGGTCTAAGGTGGGATCTCACCCTGGAAAGGCTTGGGAAAACACTGCAGGATCCCTCATGCTGCAGAGCCTTTGCAGCCATCTGTGGAAGCTCCTAGTTCCTAATGGCAAGGGCAGAGAGGCAGCAAAGTGAGGTTTCATGTGCTTTTAATTAAGTGCCTGGGATTTGACACTGCAGTTTGGACTCACTCCTATTCCACAAGCTTTCAAAAGCCTTATCCAGAAGGGACTGCAGGGGAGGAAAGGACACAGCATACTGCTAAGGAGGCTGTACTCTTATCTTGCAGTATTAAGAAATCAGAACTCCAAGTACACGTGTCATATATTTCCATTTTAAATGGAGCTTGTGTTTCACAAAGCAGCATCGCAGGAGGATGGGGTGAGTTCGTTCATATCCAATAATTACTCATCTTTTCAATGGTACCACACTGCTGAATCAATATGTTTGAACAGGGAGACTCTTAGCTGCCACTCAGACATTTCCTGAGCACTTTTTATCTGGTCCTGTTTATATGGGGCCAAGTCCCAGGGAGTTCCTGCCCTTACCTACGAAGGGTTAAGAGCTTCACCAGTGACCAGAAGCAATACCCAAGAACACAATTCTGTGGTGTGAGGCTCACTGCCATTATCCCAGTCAATAAACAAACCTTGTTGCCACGAGCTAGGCAGCCCAGGAGTCAGTGCTGCAGCAGGCTCACAAATGTGTTTGTATGGCACTGAAGCATTGCTAAGCAAAGGGCTGCGCTGAAATGGCTGCAAGACAGTGCTGGAGCAGCCAGAGCCAGACTGTCAGTTCTCATCTGGGATGGAACTCAGCTCAGCCCCAAAGGGGAGAGGCTGCCCATGGAGATGCAACCAGGGCATGTTTTGCTTCTTTTGTATAAATGCTCTCACTATACAAAAACCTTTATAGAGTTTATTTCCTTGTCTTAGTGTGGCCAGGAAACATAGCATGCCTGCTTCATCAGCCCTCTGCCCAGCCCTGCTCATGCCTTCCCCTGTGGCTTTGCAGAACCAGCCCTGATCTCTTTTTTTTTCTGGCTACCTACCTGTACTGCACGGTGATTTGTAAGGCTTAGTTTCTGTTAGACTAACACTGTGTAGCCTCTGAAGCCTGACTCAGCTCCTAAAGGCAGAGTAATAACATGGCAACAACTGAATTTTAATTTGACAGTTATCATGAGAACTTATTTGATAGCCATTAAAATTAGGATAAAGTGGGGTGGAGTTTTGAAGTGTAAAACCTATTTTGTGGGTGGAAGAACTTACCCCTCATGATTCAATACTACAGAGTGGGATTGTTCATTCCTCTGAGCCCAATTTGTTCAGCAGCCCTTCACACAAATATGTTGGCTCACTCAGAAGATCTGTCACTGCTTTCTTTTAAGTATCTGTCACTTGATCCATAAAGACAGCGATTCTTTCTATTCTGCTCTAGCAATTCTTCAGCTGAAGCCACTTGCTTTGCTACCCCAAGTGCTCAGAGGTGAAGAAAAACAAGTAAGTGGCAAATGACAGACCAGAAGTGGAAACAAGGAAGCACTGCTTGCTCTAGAGAGTTCAGGATTCCCAAGAGCAGCATGGTGTGTTCATAAAGCACTTCTCCCTGGGTCGTTCTCAGCACCAGGCACTGCAGAGATTCCCTCTTCCTTTAAAACCCTCTCCTGCCCATACAGGTTTTTATCCACTCTAGATTTATGGAGGTACCGCCCTCTGGAGGAAAAGGTACAGAACGAGACCACGGTTAGAAAAGAAAAGAGTAAGGAAAAACGGCACAGAAGCCAGGACTGCCTCTTGAACCCCCATGGCCATGTCTGCAAGGGTGTAAAACGCTGCCTGTAAGCTGCATGGTGTTGTACAGCCTGTGTTTGCTCACTGCACAATGCTGGAGATAAGAGCTGCCATCAGCTGCAGAACTACACATTTGACAAGTGAAACTTCAATTTACTGCACCCCTTTGGGGGTGGGGCTTTCTCTTAATGTTTAGAAAGGAAAATATTTTTATTAAAAAAACCCCACAATTTTAAAAAAATTACCTTGTCATATAAATCATGTAGTTAACAAACTGAAATTGTAGGTGCAGGTGACATTCACACCAAGCACATACAAAGAGTCCTAGCAGACAAAGGGATTTCAAGAAAGGGGAAACACCTTTGGCTAAGCTCAGTGGCCTGGCAGCCACGTGCCCAGGGCACTGTGCTGTTATTCCAGCTTTGTTTATCCAAACAGCAAGAATGATGAACCAGAAGAAGAAAAATCATGGAGTGTTGGGAAACTGACCTCTCCAAAAGGTAATGAGGTATGCAAGGACTTGCCACTATTCACACATTAGAAATAGTCTAAAATAATAGTAAACATTTAATTACAAGTCCTATAACAACTGCTCACAGAAATTTCTTCAAACTAGTATTCCAAAATCCCTAGCTGGGCTGCTTTAAGTAGCTGTAGGTGGTGAAAGTGAATTTCAACCCCAACTGGCTGACTCCCAGACATCCACTGGACAATTGCCTTGCCCAGGGAATCAGTGCCAAGAGCTGTTTACAGTGTGTACCAAAGCTCTTACAGCCAGAGCTGAAGGGAAAGTCCACGGACACATGCAATTAGAAAATAAATAATCACAAAGCCACTGGCTCGAAAGAAAAACTCTTATCCAGGATATCCTGGGATGCTGTAGGAACTCCACGATGTTGGTGTCTAAACTGAAATAGAAACAAAATATTGAGACCAGAGGAAGTAACCACGTCAATGAGAATATTGCTGTTTACACAGCGGAGAAGCCACATCAGAATGTTTTTAAATAATGCATCTTGTCAGGAGGATATGTCCTTATAGGCACACCATGTGTGTATTTATACCCACAGAGACATCATGGTGTCCTGCACAGGTTCTAGCTTCCTGCCTTCCTTTGCTGCCTTTTCCCAGGATTTTGATGCCTGTCTGGAGGTTCATGTCACCAGGGATTAACCCTTTGCAGCCGGGTCTTTTTTTTTTTTTTTTGCAAGTTTTACTGCTGTTTGGATTGTAAACATTTTCCTGAGCTGCCAAAGCCCACATCATTTCGTGCTCTCCTCTGTGCAGAAAAAATAATAATAATTAAAAAATTCCTTGTTTATTCTAAGTAAGTCCAGCAAAATTTTAAGTGGGATTGAGCCCTTTTAGGTCCAGGTTTCTATTTAACCATTATATCGTTAGATTTAGCTTCTTCAAGCAAATTTCCTACTGCTGCCTGCCTGATTTATCAGAGGAATGCTTTCCTTCTACTTGCTGAAAGACATGCAGGTGAATTTCAGTATAGTACTATTATTATTATCGTTGTTATTGTTGTTGTTGTTATTATTATTACACTGTTATATTAGTATTGTTGTTGTGTTGTTGTTATTGTTATTACTATCATTGTCGTTGTTGTTATTATTATTACAAATCCTTTTTTTCCCCAAATTGCCCCGTACCTTTTTTCCTTCCCCTCCAATCCCACGGAATAATCACCCGACCCGGTGCCGCGGCATCCCACAAAGGCTCCCCGCTAACGGCAGCCAGCAAATCCCTCCCGCATCAAACCCTTCCCCACAAACCGCGGCCCGAAACCCTTCCTCCGGAGGAAGGGGAAAAAAAAAAAAAGGAGGGTGAAAAGGTAAAGGAACGCCCCCAGCTCGGGCGGGCAGCGCTCCGGGCGCGCTGCGGCTGCGGCGCTCCGTTCCGCGCTCGGCGCCGGGCGCTGCCGCCCCTCCGCGCCCGCGGAGCGCACCGAGCCGGGCACACCGCGCGGCCGGCCCTCCGCCTGCCCGGGAGCCATGCTGTCGAGGAAGGGCATCATCCCCGAGGAGTACGTGCTGACCCGGCTGGCCGAGGATGTGCCGGATCACGCCCGCTACCGCGCCAGGGAGAGGCGGGCGCGCTTCGTGGGCAAGAACGGCGCCTGCAATGTGGCGCACAAGAACATCCGCGAGCAGGGGCGCTTCCTGCAGGACGTCTTCACCACGCTGGTGGACCTCAAGTGGCCGCACACGCTGCTCATCTTCACCATGTCGTTCCTGTGCAGCTGGCTGCTGTTCGGCATGGTGTGGTGGCTCATCGCCTTCGCGCACGGCGATCTGGACCACAGCACCCGGCTGCAGCGGGACCCCGCCGAGGGGACCGCGGGCTCTCCGGCCGGCTTCGTGCCCTGCGTGACCAGCATCCACTCCTTCACCTCCGCCTTCCTCTTCTCCATCGAGGTGCAGGTGACCATCGGCTTCGGGGGCGCATGGTGACCGAGGAGTGCCCGGCGGCCATCCTGGTGCTGATCGTGCAGAACATCGTGGGGCTGGTCATCAACGCCATCATGCTGGGCTGCATCTTCATGAAGACGTCGCAGGCGCACCGGCGGGCCGAGACGCTCATCTTCAGCAAGCACGCGGTGATCGCGCTGCGCGAGGGACGCCTGTGCTTCATGCTGCGCGTGGGCGACCTGCGCAAGAGCATGATCATCAGTGCCACCATCCGCATGCAGGTGGTCAAGAAGACCGCCAGCCTCGAGGGCGAGGTGGTGCCCCTCAACCAGATCGACATCCAGATGGAGAACCCCGTCGGCGGCAACAGCATCTTCCTCGTCTCGCCGCTCATCATCTACCACGTGATAGACAAGAACAGCCCGCTGTACGACATCTCCCCCACCAACCTCCACCACCACGAGGACCTGGAGATCATCGTCATCTTGGAAGGGGTGGTGGAGACCACCGGCATCACCACGCAGGCCAGGACCTCCTACCTGGCGGATGAGATCCTCTGGGGCCAAAGGTTCGTGCCCATCGTGGCGGAGGAGGACGGGCGCTACTCGGTGGACTACTCCAAGTTTGGCAACACGGTGAAGGTGCCCACGCCCTCGTGCACTGCCAGGCAGCTGGAGGAGGACAAGAGCATTATGGACACCATGCCACTGTCCCCTAAAGGCACGATAAGGAAGAGGTCTGTCAAGCTAAAACCCAGGTTTACCATAAGCGACGAGCCTTCCTGATGCCTTCTGTCTGGGAAACTCTGTTAGGGCTTTGTGTCTGAAAGATCTCATGAACTCAAAACACTGAGGTGGCCTCTTACTTTTTTTTTAAATTCAGGTTGGTAGCACAAGGTATGTTCTGGTGTTATTTATTGTGGGGAAATCTAAAGCTGATTATATATTTTTTTAAAGGTGTGAGAGATTTCAAGCAGAACTGGGAGCAGGGAAAATCATGGTCTGCAGCTTTAAATTTCAATTCAGACTATTTAATTGCACGATCATTCTGCATTGATTCAACTGCAAGTAATGACACATTTTCTCAAAAAGTAAACGTATCTTTATCCTCAGAGATTGCAGTTTTTAGGGTCTTGCAGTGTTCACAAGTCAGTAGGTTTTTTAACTGGTGGGTTTTTTCTAACTTGAACAATCAATACAGCAAAATAAAATATTAATAATTAATAAAGCAGGCTGGATTTTAATGATAACAAAAGGGTCAGGCAATGACATGAGACCAGATCTGGAAGTGTCTATATATTATACTGTATGTCTCAAAGAAATTAACTGCTGGATTTGCATCATCCATATTGTATTGTATGGAGCCACTCCTACCACATGCAGTATGAAATGTATTTGAATATTTACTTACGTTTATTTTAAAAACCTTTACACTTCCAAAATAAAACATTCAGGAACTCTTTTTTTGGACTGTACATTTCTGAGAGTAAGCAATGCTTTTCCTTTAAAAGGAGTAGCAGATAATATACGGTTGAAATTAATCATAAATAGGAAAAATTCTGCATTTTAATTTCTAAATGAAGAGAAGCGACATTCTCCTTCCCGGAGCCACATGGCAATAGGATACTCAGTCCAAAAATTAACCTCTCCCTTGGGTCACGATGAATTCTGCCAGATAATCAGGGAATAAAAATAGAATTACATGTTTTGAATGAAAGGACAGTGCTGAATGCTGAAATTACATCTGCATGCAGCAGGGAAAACCTTTTACTCCTTTCCCTTTTATAACAGAAGGCAAGGTTTTTGTGGTTAAGCCAGGAGGGGTGTATGAGCCAGCAGGGTCACTTCTGGGATGCTGTGTCACAAAACATACTCCTGCTGAGGAAGTCATTCCCTTTCCAGTTCCATCCTGCCCTCCCTGTGCAGCTGTGCCTGCCTCGGTTTTTAGCTGAATCTGAGATCTGTCACTCACCACAGCCATGAAGGAGCCATGTTCACCCTCTCAGTGCCACAGTGACAGCAGGAGCAATTCCCCTTCACCCACCCCTGCAGATCCACTCTCTGGAGGTGCTGGTTGCAGCAGCAAGTTTATTTCTGCACAGAGTTATTAGGAGATAATACCAGTATTAACCACAGGGCAAGCTGCCAGCCAGGTAAAATAAACGTAATGGCCAAATGAGACCTAAATAAGCATCCCAGAACTGATCCAGCACCTGGTTACACAGGCTGTGCACAGAGGCACCAAGTTGCTTTCAACATAATTATTCAAAGAGGATCTAGCATCAAGTCCTGTGTGTTCTGTGGTTCACAGCAGACAGCTAAAATGGTTTGTGTTGGCAATAATATGGCAAATTTCTGATACTTTATCAATGTAACTGTATGACAAGCTCATTCAAAAGGATAAGAAAACATCCATAGTGACTACAGAATATTTTCAGGCATCTATAATAAAGCAAATTAATGTTTGGGTGAAATCAAATATTGGGTTAAAATGAAAAACTATTTGTTATATTTTCACTGTTTAAGTATTTCAGTTTTATGGAGCATTATCAGACTGTCAGTTGCAGGAGTAAATGCCTGCTCAGTTTCTAAACCCCCAGTACACCAATATTATTGTGTGAACAGCTCTGATAGTGTGATATTCACAAAAAAAAAAGATGGTAAAACTAGAATTAGCAAGTAATCAGCAAAGAAAATTTGAAAAGGGACATTTTCTATTTGTAATCATACCCCCCCCCCCATTTTTAAAAATAGGGCATGATTAAATGCCTTAAATGATTAAATTTCTTCTGTAAGACTGAGTTTATTTGTCACATTCTTTTCTGTCTTCCCCATTTACTGCCCCTGTTTGTCTCCCATTGCCTGTCAGAGGACATTTCCAGCAGAGCTCCTGCATTTCCTGAGCACCTTTGTTCCTCCTAAAGTTCCTCATTCTTTGTGACCTGTCACAAAATCACTGCTGTGCTCTGACAAGAGTCATACACTAAATACTAGCTGACTTTCCGGTGACTTGAAACCTTTGGCCTCTCCATAGTCTCCTCCATGACTTATTTCAATGTATAAGATACACCTTAAGGTTCTCTCATAAAATCTCTCCAGCTCTGGTTGCATTGTAAGGCTTTTCTCAAGGTTTGACCTAAATGTGAAGCAGTTGCAGCAGCAATACCATGCAACTATTTTCAGGAGCTGATGCAAGCTGCTTTTTGCCTCGGGGAAATCTGTGGAGCTGAGAGGTGGAAAATTCTCTTTGTTCCCTGTGAGATGGGAGGGGAAAATGGGGAGAAATAGCTTCTGTTCCCTGGGCTGCTGTCAGGACCATCTTTTATGTTACCTCTTTTTCAAGAATCTACCTGATTTTTCTGAAGTCTTGCAGCAAGAAGCATTGTAATATTATGAGGAAGGCAGGATTTGTGCTGTTAAAATCACCACAGTGGATTATTTGAATTGCAGTGCTGGTGATTTCAGATCTCGGGATTGCTGTGATTTAAAATCCTTCAATTTAAAATATTCAGAAGCATTTTGGGGGCAGAGCAAGGAATGATGAGTGTGTTTATTTTGCACTACGGGTATTACCTCTTTTTGGGCATCCTTTCCTTTGTCACTTCTGAAGTATTTGGGAACACAGGGATCTGAAATTGTCCTTAAAGTTGTCCTCCTGCTGCTCGCCCCCATTCTCCGTAGGAAGGCTCTGAAGAAGGTGTCACTGCTATCATTTGACACAGGAAAGTCCTCATTCTCAGCAGTGAGCAAACACTGTGTTTTCCACTGCTGAACTCAAGAGTGAGTGGGCTTTTGAACTTTCCTTCCCAGCCTACGGCTGCTTTTGGGTAGGTGGTGCCACAGTTGGGATGCTGCTGAGCAGCAGGGAGAGCTGTGCCTCCCACTTGTCCCCTGGGAAGGGAAGCTGGAGGCTCCATCCCATGCTCAGGGCTTGCCCTGGCCGAGGTGTGGACATGGACACCAAAATTAGGAAGTGCAGGTTTCGTGATGTGACCCAGGGATGAGTTCTGGGTGTGGCAGGACCAGAGGAATTGCCTTTGGTGTGCTTCAGGAGATCATTGTCAGTTTGGACTCTCGAGTTCACACTGTTTAGTGCTTCCAGATTGGAGTTTGTGAGCTGCTTGGGTGGAGAGAAGGATCAGGAAGCTGGTTAATAGAGAGGGAGGCTGCAGAACACTGACATGCCAGAGTTTTAAAATACTTGCAGTGACTGCTGGTGAGCCACTGGGCACATCAGTTCATGTGCATTTCTCAGTGAAATCAAGGGACATATGTACACAAAATTAGATTATTACAAGGTCTGACTTTGCCCCTTCACCCCTCAAGGCACGTGAGTAGTACAGTGTTACACCAGTGCATTTCAGTAGCATGTCTCTGTATAATAGCTACAAACCAGAAATTAACTGATGAGGTGGCATTAGAAGGCAAAAGAGAGTCAGGGATACAAAATCAATACATTTAAAACCCAGACAGTTTGAAGACAATATCAAGCAGTAATAAATATTTTTTTTGAATCACCAGTGGAGGTGTGATGATGCTGAGATGAGAGATCAGAGACCTAAAAAGCAGATAGGAGAGGCTGGAATGAGAGCCCCTAACAAGGCCAAGGTCTGCATGCCAGCATAGATTAACAACAGGGTCAATGTCAAAATTCAGGCTGCCCTGTAGAGCCAGACTGCAGGCTGAACATGATCAGCATTGCCCAATCCAGTGGGTAAATATTACTGCTTGTTGAGCAAGGTACCAGTCACACCAGAGCCACACCAGAGCCCTGCTGGAAGCAGTGTTAGGGGGACTTGCTGGGGTCTGACCCTTGTGCTTAGTTATGTATTAACAGTTAATAATAGCAAACTAATGAGTAATTAACAGTTCTTTCAAAACTTAATTTGTTTCTTCATGTTTTCCTTCCTTTTCCTCTCTTTGTACCTCAGTCACCCCTGAAGGTAATTACTGTAGGTGTGCTGGCACAGATTGTTTTGATTTGGGACAAAGCACAAGAGTGTTTTGGGGAGTAAAATTCAAAATTAAAAGAGATACTAGAAACCCAAAAACCTCTGTGAAATTGTCACGCTTGCAACTTTCACAGTGATTAGTTGTACAAAGCATGGAAATATGTATTCCTAGGGACTGGATATGGATAAACCACCATGGATTGCTGCCTGTTGATCTTTCTGCAGGTCTGTGTGGAAGGGAAGTGGTTTAGCTCTTCAGATGAGGGCTAAAGAGAAGAGGTTGAGGTTCAAAATCACTCCATTTGAGGCTCCCTGGTTACACCTTTCCCTCTCCCAGTGCCAAAGTCATCCTGGTGTTGCCACTAGAAATGGGCAGGACGAGTTCTCTTCCCTGGGCACCTTCCCATGTGGCACTCCATCCATCCAGGGCCAGCTGCCCCACTCCAGGGGGACATCTCCAACCCAGCAGCCCTGATCCAAGCTTCCTGCAAGGCAGCAGAAAAACTCCCACCCCTTCCAGGGTATTTTAGGGTCAGAGGACATCACCTGCCAACCTGCTGGAAGCACGTGCTGCAGCAGGGAGAGGGATTTTGCCCTCCCTGCAGCCCTTTGTGGAGCAGAGGTGCAGTTTTGGGTGAGAAGGAGGCTGTGGGGAGCTGGATCTGTGCTCAGCATGGCTGGGGACATTCAGACTGCCTGTACCCAGTGACTCAGTGCACTATTTTTGATCCAGCAACGGGAGAAAGATATGTGATACAAACCTCCACACCCCACCAAGGAGAACTATTAAAAGAGCAGAAGACATTCCTGAGAGGCTGCAGATACTGCTCTGAGCACTGCTGGGTGCCTGCAGAATATGCTGCATGTTTTTCTGGCTTACCCTCCTGTTTTAATTTACAGCGTGACTTTAATGAGTTAACACAGGGCAGTGACTCAGTTTGAACAGAATTTTCAAAAATCAGAACCTGCAGCCCTCCTTTGCCTCTGTCAGCCTCTGTGCCTGACTGACTCAGAGTTTGTGTGAAGGTGACACAAACCCATGAGGTTTCCCAGCCAGCCCCTCTCTGCAGAGCTGAACAACATTAAATGGAATACCTGAACAACATTAAATGGCAATGTCACCTACTAAATACCATAAATGGCCAACACACCTGAACAGCATTAAATGGCAATGCCACCTGAACAACATTAAATGGCAGTGCCACCTGGACAGGAGGGGATAGAGGCCTCAGGACAGTGGCTGCACAGAGAAACTTGTCCCCTTGTCCCTTCCCTCACAGGAGCTGAGGTGCTGGGAGCAGGGCTGCCACCCTTTTCCTCCTCTGGCTGCTCCTTGTTCATTCAATATTTTAAGTGGCCAAAACTTGCTTATAAGCTTTGCCTTTGCTCTCTGCCCAGGAGAGGAGGCACAGGATGTAAATAAATACCATTATCCGGGGAGTTGTTGTTATAGTCACAATAATGTTATTCCTGAGTGCAGTTGAAGCACAGAAATTGTCAGGGAGCATCACTGCCAGCAACAGGAATTTTGACTTCAACGAACTTCAAATCCAACTCTCATTTTAATTCCCAGGCCTTCAAATCCAAGAGAGCTTGCCAGGGAGTTCATTAGCACCAGGATTTCCCCCTTAGGGTTAATGGGGTGGGCAGCTGAATCAAATAGTCTTGATGGAACCTTTGCTGCAATAGCCTTGCTATTCCTTGTCTTCAGCATCTCCTGGGAACTTCTTCCTCTGCCTTGTCAGTAAAAATCTTGTTTTATTTCCTTTTCTCAAGCCTAAGAGAATGTGATCCTCATGCATATTGTATAACCCTTTTTGCTAAGGCATTTGAATTTCTTGAGTGTTTGTGTCATGCTCTTGTCACGGGTCTGAAAGGAGGTTGTAGTCAGGTGGATGTTGGTCTCTTTTTCCCAAGTAGCAAGAGACAGGACAAGAGCAAATGGCCTCAAGTTATGCCAGGAGAGGTTGAGATTGGATATTAGGAAAGGTTTTTTGCACTGGGAGGGTGCTCAGGCATGGGAACAGGCTGCCCAGGGAGGTGTTTAAAGCTGTATGGGTGTGGAGTGACTCAGTTTAGTGTTGGACTGGGCAGTGCTGGGCTAATGGTTGCATTTCCTGACTTTGAGGTTCTTTTCCAGCCAAAACAATTCTCTAATCATAAGTTCTCACTGTCTCCTGGTGAGTGTTTGCTTACAGTAATGTGGACAATAAAGCTGTTAGCTCTATTAGCTTTAAAACTTGGGGAATGAGAGTTGGCAAGGTGATGCTTCCTTCGTGGTGGACAAAAGAGCAGGAAGATCAGAGTGATGTTCTTGTGAAATAGATGGATTTTGGTGGAGCAGAGTGCCCAGAGAGCAGCATCTTTGTGCCAAATGATGGTAAATTTTGGCTCCATTTGCAAGAACTAATGGCTGCCTACACCTGCCATGGGGAAAGCTCCTGCTTGCTGAGAGTTTATCTAAATTATAAGCAGTAAACAAATGTTTTTCCAAAATCAGTATCTGTCTTTAGAAGTGACTTTGTAGGAACTAGCTGCTCTTTTCTCAGATTTTCTTCTCTCAAATGTTGCCTGGATATTCATAACTGAATTCTTTACACTTAGAAGCCACCTGCTTTAATAACTGGATGCTTTTGATAGTGATATTTGATTATTTGGTTTGAAAGGTTGTTCTTCCATGTGTCCTTTCTTTAATGACACCAAAGTTGTTATTGATTTAATTGAATCATTTTCCTGCTTACTTTGCTTGTTACTGCATGAGGCCTGAAAAGCACATCACTTCTGTTGTGCTCTTGTTTAAGCAGAAAAATAGAATTAAAGTTCCACAGCATGCCCTAGCCCTGTGACCCATGGTCAGAACTCTTGAATTACAACACCAGTCAAGGTATTTCAGCAGTATCACAAATATTTCTGCTCTTATGTGTAGCTCTGTGTTCACTGAAGAGTCCATTTTCTTTTCTAAGTGGACCTAGGTCTCAAATTTTAAAATTTGTGTTTCCTCAGAAGTCTCATCTTCAGTAGAAACCTCACAACTGAGCCTACATTCTTCACTCTGTTTTCTTTTTGCAAGTTATACAGGAGATTAAACCAGACCTGTCCTCATCCAGCCCTCATTTTCTACTTTTTTTCTCAAAAGGGAATAGTCCCTTAAACCAGATAACTAAACTCACCCAGTTTCTATTCCTTCCACACACCCAGCACTGAAGTGTCACATCCCAGCAGCCTTTGGATGTGCAGTAATGCACATTTATCTTCAAAATGGGACCTGCTTCTTGGCTAGATGGACCAGATTTTTTTTTTTATTTTCTCAGAGAAAAGAGAGTAAATGTTCTGGCAGCAAAGCCACTCCATAAATGTGTCACACTGTCCGTGTCGTTTGTGGTTTACTATTAAAACTGTAATTTCCACATTTCACTGATGTCCTGTAATGTTAAAGAACTACCTGAAGAGACAATAAATATCAGACTCCCTGCCACCTTGTTCCCATTGTTTGGAGTTGGCCTTGAGCAGACCCAGTGTGAAACTTGTGTCTTCAAAACCTTTATCTCTGAACCTCTCTGGACTGCCAGGAATCCCTTACCTTCAGCTGACTTTCATATAAAAAACCCAAAGCTTTGTTAAAAAACTGTTAATATCAACCTGGAGACAACTTCTTTGGTGGTGATGGATAATATAGATTCTGCCTATACAAAGCAGGCAGGAATTAAGTTAATTACAATAGTAACAATCTGATACTGACCTGTCACAAAGGGAATTAGTGCATCCATTGAAAAATCCACAATCTCACATTAAAAAGTATTTCCCAATTTATACCAATCCACAAAAAAATTTAGTAGTATGTTCTCATTGCTCAGTATCCAGTCATCCCTGCTTTTCACATTGACTCTCAGGGAAACTGCTCCAAAGAGTGCTAAATTCAACAGATGTCATCTTACTGATTTGGAGAAAGTCTGGATGTGGCTCAGAGAATGCCTGGCTAAAATGCTGTGCTGGCACTCACATTGCATTCATTCTCCTGAAACAGTTTAAATAAATGAAAAAAAATAAAAGCTTATCAGCAAGTTTTGAGAGGTTTGACTTGGTCCTTAGTGAGTTAGAGGTGGAAAGTTTTGTTAGTTTGTTTTTAAAGTTTGCTTTGTAGCTATACCTCATTCATTGCAAAAGTGGGGTGGAAAATTGAAAATTTCCATGTAATTCTGACATACAGAAATACTTCCTTGAAGATATAATGTCCTTTAGGTAAGACTCCAATACCCTCAATAATTTAGTGGGATCTCTTATTCCTTTATCCAGCCACACTAAAAGAAGCTTGAGGATTTGCAAACTCAATTCAAACCAAATTTAAAGTAACTTCTAAGAGGGTGTGAACAATTCTAAAACAATACAGGCTGCCTGCAAGCTTGAGTTGAAAGGCTTGTTCTAAACTTAATGTTTGATGTTCAGAGGTGCAAAATTTGATATGGAAACTCCAAGTCACACACAGTCCTATTGCCTGTGGTTTGTACAGAAATTCCTCATCTCATGGAGACAACTGAAGGCTTTGCTAAGGCAAGAGACAAAAACTTCCTTTAGAAAGAAAGTCCCTTCTTAAAGGGTGTTTTTAAGGTTTTTTTTCCTGGCAGCAGGAATGGGACCAAAGCATGACTCCTATCAACATGCTAGCCATCAAGCCCTTGACCAGCCCAGTCACCATCATCCACCAGCTAAAACCTTCTGGTGCTTTGCTCCAGAAAAAAGGAGATTTATGGTTGGAGGACGAGCTAGTTAAGAAGTAAACCCCAGGCAAAGGTTTGATGCTAACACTGCTCAAGTGTGAATTGGAAAATCTATACTGCTTGCTAGCCTGGAGGATTTTACAGCAGGGTAAATATGAAATTACATCGTGTGGTTGAGAGGGAAGAAGGAAAGACAAATTGTTCCTGTCAGATGTGATCTGATGGAGAGCAAATTGGTGGTGGAATGGCTGGATCAAAGATAACAGAACCTCAATTTGTGGCTTTTATTTTTTTTCCCCAACCACCTTACTTTCAACGCTTCGTGCTGGGGAATATAACATTCTTCACTCGTTTGAAATAAAGCAATTCAAGCAAAGCAAAAACCCAAGTAAAGCAAAATTCAGCCTTTATTTATAGCAGTTTGTTGGAGCTTTTGCAGAGAATCTCCATAGCAAAAATAACATGCTGAGGGATCTGTCTTGTGGAGGAACTGATTTGATAGAAAGCTACAGGCAGGGTCTCCTGGGCTGAGCTGTGCCTGCAGTGACTCATGAGTTACACCTTCCTGCCCCAAATGACTCTGTGCAGCTGAAACACAATTATTGTCCCCAGAAATTGCATCAAACAGTGCTCTGTGCTGCCCTTGCAGTGAGAGAACAGCAGAGATCTATTATACATACCTGAGAGCCTTAGAAATGTCTTTTTTTTCCTAAATAGATTCCTCCAGGCTTTGTACATTACTTTGAAAACAATTTTTTTTTTTTTTTTTTTTTTTTTACAGATATGAAAGCTGTAGTGTGTCTGATGCAGAGGATATAGGTAGAAGCAGTTGCCTGAGTGGCCCAATAGCTCTTGTCTGACATTATCCTGGATTATATCCTCCTCCAATAACCACTGGATTTGAGTCTCTTTAGGTCAGAAACCACTCACTCTCTGCACACAGACACAGAGAAACTGTAGAGTATTTCCTACTGGTAGTTAAGCAGATAAAGATATAAAAAGGAGTGCAAAGAAACATGATTATGTATCTCTTGGTATTTAGATATTTGGTTATTTATACAGGAAGCAAGAGGAATTCAGTCTCAGTAAGAAATGTGAAAAATAATGTTCCTTTGACAGCTTAAACACAGCTAACTTCTAGTCCTCTGGATATGAAAATGCATTTATTTATATTAATTTAGTACTCATCCAACTACAAGGCTTCTGTATCAAATGTACCATGTAATTACATATTTTATTTTCCCTGGCTTATGAAGTTCCAGGCTCCTCCTTGCTAGTCCTTCTCATGTCCCTGAAACAGCCATGCCAGCACAATTAAAAAACTTACAAAGTACAAGTGGTTTCCCTGCTGCAGGAGGAATAATCTGTTTATTCTCTCTTAAAGGGTCAGTGTCATCCTATTAAAATATG
Source organism: Entomyzon cyanotis (assembly GCA_024500445.1). Taxonomy (NCBI): domain Eukaryota; kingdom Metazoa; phylum Chordata; class Aves; order Passeriformes; family Meliphagidae; genus Entomyzon; species Entomyzon cyanotis. The sequence goes on from JAKEPQ010001029.1 coordinate 3,561,777, forward strand.
CTTCATCAGGAAAGCACAAACTCCAAGTGGTATTCTCTCCTTTTCCCCCCTTTTTAAAAAGTTATTTTCTTGTAAGAGTTTCTTAAAACCTCCAAAGCCCATTGTTCAGTGGATTAGGCTCTCTGCTTTTCAGTAGGGTAGACAGGAATACAGATGCCAGGGACACTTTGAAATTCCCAGGCTAGCTCTGTTTTTTCAGCTTAATCTAATCCTCAGGCTAGATTTCGATCTACATCTACATTTTTCTTTCCTTTTTATGCATTGGTTTGCAAACGCAGTACTCTGCAGATGTCTCACAGTGGGACAATCAGGTCTGTGTGGGATTCTATTTGGGCTTTTCCTCAATACTTTATTCAGATAGCTCATGACAAATCCTGTGAAATCTTCTCAGGAGCAGTACTTGTGTTGCTCCTTAGCTCCAGCCCTCTCAAAACTCTCTATTTCTGGTGTGTCAGTGCTTGCAAAGCTGGACATCCAGGGCACAGCTCCCTCCAGGGCAGACTTGCAGCAGATTTGACTCCTGGCAGAGCTGACTCAGGTTTAGAGGCACTGTGTCCTCTCCAGACGTTTCCAGGTGGACCAAAGAGGAAAGCAAAAACTGCCCAGAGGACACAGGATAAGAGAGTCACCTTGTAAAGGGAGAGGATTTCCTTGAAGGATCCTTTGAATGTGCAGCATCAGCGATGAGCTGTCTGTGTGCTTGGGAAAATGGAATTAGGTTTTCTTCGCAATGCAGTTTTGTCTCCAGCAGCAGGAGAAGCTTTGTCTTTAACTGCAGGATCTGCAGAGGATCCTGCTGAGAGCCTCCCATCATTTTTTTGCCCAAAGAGTTCAATTCCTTCAGGAGAGGAGGAATGGGCTCTGCAAGTTGAAGAGCCTTCCCAGCAGCTGGTGTGCTCCTGAAGCATGGCACTGCCTCCAGCACTGCTGGGGCTGAAAAAGCAAATCACCAGATTTCTGTATGGTTTTATCCAGATAAGAGAGCACTGCAAGGTGCTGGTTGAGGGTTTTCCCCTCTCCCAGACACTGAGCACCATGACCCCAGAGAAACCCATGCTGGAAGCACAGGGCACAGGCAAAAAGGGCTGGGGAAGGATGGGATTCATGGTTGCACCCTAAATGTTAAATTTCTCTTAAGAAAAACCCAAGATGTGTTTGCTTTTCCTGGTTAGGGAGATCCAGTGGCTCTGACCAACAGTGCATGAAAGTCTCATTCTCCTCTATGTGTGCCTGAAACTGAAAATCTTTCAGACCCCCCTGGTTCTTTAGCAGGATTGCTTTCTCTTCTGCAGCATTGCTTTGTGTGTCAGAGGAAAATGTGCACCTTCCTCTCTCATGGACACTTCAGATAAAAACTTAGAGTACTAATGGTTTGGGACCGAAGCCCACAAGCTGGTGATTCAAAACAGCTCCTTCTTCTCTACAGCTCCTTCTTTCCTACAGCTCCTTCTTTTCCACATTTCCTTTGAACACTGCTGCTTTTGGAGGAGCTGTAAGGGAAAAAGGAAAGCCTTGTATGTGGATGCACAATTAGCCCAAGTGTTGGACAGCCTGCTCAGCTCCTGGGCAGCAGTGAGGAGCTGTGTGAGAAGTGAGCTGCACTTACACAGGGCAAGGGGCTGCCTAGAATAAGCTGGAGGTAGTTTTTTGTTTTTCCAACTCATAAACATGACTTGGTTCTTCACTTTACAAAGGTTTAGATACTGGACTGTGATAGTGCGTTAAAGTATTTTATTGCTTTTAAGCATGCAATTACATTCTCTTAATTGAAAAGCTGCAGTTATTTAAATAGTCTGTGATCCACCAGTGTTGCCAGATGTGTGACTGAGAGTCAGCTGCAGCCAGGCAGCCTCCAGAGTTTATTCTCTGTGAATTTGTTTGGGAAGGGCTTATTTAGATGCATAAGTTTGGCACAGTTTAATAATAAAGAAACCCTGCCATCAAGCAGCTGGGAGTTACCACTTTGAAGTTCTCCTGATGACAACTGCACGTCAGGCATCAGCAGGATGATGTATTTTAGCCATTTTTTTGGGCCAAACTGCATCTCTTCAGCCAGGCATTTGTGGCAGGATGTGCATCTAGTCCCAGCACTATCTTTTCCCTTTTTCATATCTACTACATTGCAATATGTCTTTGAGGGTTTTTTAATTTGGTGGAAGGGGTTGTTTGTTTTTAAACTGTAAAAAAATGCTCTGTGCCCACTTGGTGCCACCCTGGCTTTGTCCCCAGGAGCCCAAGGGATGTCTGAACCATTTAGGACATGTCTAGACTGAAAGCTGAGCTGGGATGAAACATGCAGAGCTGGCAGGGCTGCAGTGCCACGTCAGGCACAGATGGCTTAGCAATCTCCAGCAGCTGCCAAGGAGCCCAAGGAAAAGTTTTGCTTTGAAGCAAACAGCAGCAAAAGTGTGTGAGTGTTGCTTTTGGGAGCTGGGGTTGGAATCACAGTCGTGGTGAGGAGGATTCCAGTGCTGGCTGCAGTCTGTCGTCCTTCCCATTATCCTCAGAGTGAAACCATCTGCAGGTTTTCAATGTAGAAATTGTAATGCGATCAGAATTGAAATTTAGACCCTGGAAACCACTGATGTGGTTGGTAGTGCTTAATGTTCAGGCAAGCTCAGCCCAAGAGGAAGACAAACAGCAGTTAATCCAAAGACTGAGCCAACTGAAATGCAACTTGGGACCTGTGAATAATTGATAATAAATTAATAAAGGCTATTGTGGTGGTGCTGTCATTATCTGTAGATCAAACTAAATCAACTCATCAGGATGGATAACTGGCTGGTTATTTTTCTTGTCAGAAAACAAAGTAGAAAGTTAAAATACAGGTAGTTATTTAGACTAGGAATAGTGCAATTTTATTTTTAAAGTTCTTTCACATTTTATAATACTCAGTGAACACAAATAAATGAATATTTACAGCACTTAATTTTCTTCTTGATGAAAAATAAAATGCATAGACAGAGGGTATTTAGGCTAAGAATTATAAAACTAACACAGTTAAAATTGAGCTGTGGCTTTGTATGCAGAGAGCAGCATAACACTAAACACAGACAATTAAATTAGGGATACAGGAAAATTGCTCATATATCTAAGGTGTGCCTGGATGACAACTCCTTATTCCTTTATCTGAGTTCTCATATTTAACAGGATGATTTTTATGAGTTTTCTTGGCTGCTCATTGGTGATCACACTTCCCTGGGAGCTGCAGAGACCAAGTGAAGTAGCATCCCTAAGCTGGCTTTAATATATGCAATTTTAACCTTTAGAACTCCTGAGGTATAAAAATAAGAACTTGCCTCCAAAGCAGCTGTTTGTTGAGCAGCCTCAGGAGTGACCAGGAGCTGGTGGTGCCTGTATAATCCTGTTTCCTCCAGAAATAGTACAGGTGTTGCCTTTTTTTTTCACTAACACACTGGAGCCTGTTCTAGGGCTGTGGTTTCAAGCTAGAAATGTAAACAGTAGCTTTTCACGGTCAAGTGTCTTGGGGTTTTATATCCCAGCTCATCCTGGAGTTGTTATCCAGTTGTGGTGTGATGTACTTGGAGATAAGCCTGCTACAGAGGTGTCTGTATTCAGGCAGAGCATCCTTAGCTTCGTGCTCGTTTGCACTTCCAGGGTGTTTTTCAAAAGGAAACGGCATCATGTAAGAAATGCGTTTTGCAGAAGGAAAAAAAAAGCCTTATTGAGCCATGGCAGCTGCTGTTGTTTGGCTTTTCAGGGACCGTTCAGTTTTCAACATCCTATTATCTTATGCCAGCACTGTGCTTGTTACTTAGCTGCGGATGGGCTCAGGAATCCTTGTGTCGAGACTCCCTCTAGTGAGGAGATGCTGTGCAGCCCTGGGCTGGCTGGGTGACAAATCCTTGTGGGGTGGCAGATGTTGGATGACTTCTCCGTGGCACTGCAAGGCTGGCAAGGTCTGCACAGCCTGTGGGACTGGCTTGAGCTCAGGAATTGTGCTCACGGCTGCTGGAGTGTGCAGTGCCTTGCTGGGAATGGAAATTCTCCTAGGTGGGTCCTGGATTTGTGAGCTGGGACAGCCTGGTGTGAGGACAGTGGAGTTACAGGGCTGCTTGTGCCTCCATCCCTTTTTCTCCCCTGTCCATATGGAAATTCTCCTGGGTGGGTCCTGGATTTGTGAGCTGGGATAGCACAGTGAGCACAGTGGAGTTACAGGGCTGTCTTGTGCCTTCATCCCATTTTCTCCACTGTCCACAGGGACAGGGAGCAGAAAATGGAATCCCTCTTCTCAATGTATTATTAACAGCAGTGATAAGATAGTGAGAGAGGGTGTGAAATGAGATATTGGAGGGGAAACTGTGCATTGTATGCCCTGACACCTTCTCTAACACTGAAATTTTCCAGGGAGTTTCTTGGGAGATGCCAGCTGAGCTGTTATGTGTTTAAGGAAACACACGTTTGAGTAAATACAAATTGTTTGCAGGGAGACTGAGCAGCAATTGCTGTGCAGTCACTCAGACTAACAGCTGCTTGAATGGATGGAAAAGGGGCAAAGAATGGAGAGGTCAGTGCTGCAGTGCTGCTCCATCCCTGCCTTTGTCACTGAAAATTACACCAGGTTTGCCAACTGGGTTATCTCTGAAAAAAGTATTTTACCTCACTGATACTGTGCTTTACCACACTAGCAAGTAGGTAGGGTGTTATTTAGCAGTTTTTGATAGTATAATTATAAAAACTGTTACTCTTGGATAGAAACTGATTCTGGCAAGTGTAGCTTTTAAGGCATTAGGTAACATTAGGGAAACTGTAGATGGTTTTGATATTTGCTGTCTGTGGATGCATAAATAATAGGACTCAAACTTGTTCCCTCTTTTCTCATTATGTAAAAATAAACAATTCATTTTTAGAAATGTAACTGAACTATAGTCAGTATTGCTGTTTTCAGATGGAACCCTCATTTCACAGCCTTGGTACAAGTGGGACCAACCTTAGGGACAGCTCTTGGCATCTGCTACCTACTTTTGCACAAATCACCAAAGGACAAGCCCTAGTTCCAAGCTTCACTTCTTTACAAAACCCCACCATACATCATATTTTTTCCCAATCCAGAGACATTTAGAAGATGGAAAATTCTAATGTGGCTGGATATGGCATCACATCCTGTGGATATCAAGAGACACCTTGCCCAGCCATTCTCACATCCTGAATTGCCAACACCTGGCCATGAATGCAAAATCTCTAAGCATAAAATGCAACCCATAAAAAATGTGTTACTAAGCCCATGGGTGCTTCACCTTCTTTGGGATTTCTGTTTTGTGAACTAGTGTGTGGGTGGTGTTTAGAGTTTGTAATGCTGTGCCACAGTAGGATTTGAATTAGTTTGTTTTGTATTTTTCTGAATATAGAAAACTGAGCAACTGAGTACCTAATTAGTGAACAGCTACTGCAGTGAGGCAGCTGGTGCCAGGGAGGAACACAAGATCTCTTACATCTTATTTTAAATTTACATCTTCCCAGAAAGCAAGAAATGGAGGGCAAACAGGAAGGACTCCTGAGGAGAAGGCTTCAGGGTGACCTAATGGTGGCTCCTGAATGGAGCCTAGGAGAAAGATGGAGACTTTTTACAAGGACATGCAGTGACAGGACAAGGGGGAATGGACTCAAACTAGAGAGGGCAGGATTTGATTAGATATTAGGTTAGATATTACAAGGAATTTCTTTACTGTGAGGATGGTGAGGCTCTGGCACAGGTTGCCCAGAGAAGCTGTGACTGCCCCATCCCTGGAAGTGTCCAAGGCCAGGCTGGATGGAGCTCTGAGCAGTCTGGTCTTGGGAAAGATGTCCCTGTCCATGGCAGAGGGCTTGGAATGAGGTGATCTTTAAGGTTCCACACTACCCAGGCCACTCTATGATTCTATACAAACCCAGCTCTTGCCCACCCACTAAAAATAAAACACTAAACATCTGTCACTGTGCTGTGTTTCAGTTTAATCCAGTTAAAAACTATTCTATACAAAGTACAGAGTGGGGCTTTCTTTTTCTTTTTACATATATTGCACCAGAGATATGAATTTGTACAACATTAACCAAATTTTACCCCTTCATCCTCCTTCCAAAATCCCAGCCAAGTACAAAACCAAATCTCTGCATCTTTGTGGTGGAACTGGTGTCTGTATAAAGTTAGACAGTTTTGTTGTAATCACCTCCTAAATGAAATGCTTAATCCAGGTATAAGCACTTGTGCCTGTGATACTCCAGTCCCTTATTTATCTGTGGTTATATCTTTCTACTTCCCAAGTTGCAATGATTTTTCACAAAACTCTGGATGTTTCCAAGTAAATGGGATAAGGAGGCCAATTGCCAACAGCAGAATCAGGACCTTACAATCAAATATAAGAGGTTGCACCAAAACTGAAGCTTGAGCATTACATTACAAAGCCAATCATGACATATAATGGCATTTGTCAGGAGGCAGAAGTAGCCTGAAGGAATGATTTGTGTGGTAGAAATGCCTTCACACCAAAGGTTTCAGTCCTTGATTCTCTAGACATCTGTGGCTGCATCACTTGTCCTCTGTAAACTCTCATGTGGGATGGGAAAAACACAGTAAGACTTCCCCTCACCCTTTACCATGACATTTGAATAATTCCCTCTTTGTTTCCTTCATCACCCTGTTACCCATTATCAGGCCACAACCCCAGAGCCAGGGCTGGGCCCAGAGAAAATTTATGGAGCTGTAATTACATTCTGGGCCTCTTTGCAAACTGATGAGGCTGTTGAAAGGTATTTTAGTGTCCAGACAAAGACAAAATCAAACTGTTGTTAGCATTGCATAGAAATGACACAGAGAGGAAACACTGGTTTTGCAAACTACTTGCATAAAGAACAGAAAAAAAAAAGGTAAAATAAGTCAAATTGAATGGTATAAATGAAGGAAATGTAACATGACAACTTACAAGATAAAATAGATAAGGAAAACTAATCTGTTCTGGCACTGAGTTCTGCTACATTGTGTGGAGAACATGAATATGCCCAGGTCTGATGAGAGAAACCTTGAGCATGGAAGGAATGTGCCTGGCTTCCATCAATCAAAGTTCTCCAGAGTGAGAAATTTCCCAAATGTCAACACAAAATGTTAGCAATTGCCTTCTGGTTTTTTTTGAGTTTGCCTAAAATATTCAAGGCTTATTCTGAAAGGAACAACTTTCTCTAACAGAGGCTTGCTTCTGTTTCTTTTCTCATGCCCCAAAATATCTCTTTTAATGCCACTGTCAGCAGTTAGCCACAGAACAGGAAGGAAATGTAAAGGATGCTAGCAGAGGTGTGTGTATCTGTTCAAAGCCAGCGTTATACAATCAGAACAATCCATGTTTAAAAAACAAAAACAAACAAAACAAAACAACCACAAAAACCCAAGCAAACAAGGAAAACCACACAGGGTTTACATTTCAGGACAGTTTCAGTTTGAAATGAATAAGAAGCAGGGACACTGGCACAACTTCTCAGCATTGTAGTAAATCTGACATGAAAATCAGCTTATTTTTGTAAAATCTTGGCTTGCAATACTAGAGACCTGTCCTGGTTCAATACCAAAATAATACCATCAAGTAGCACCCCTGATTTAGGACACTTCATAGCCTTAGACCAACTGCTGAAAGACTCCTAAGAGTCAACAGTGAGACCCTTAACAAATCCCAGATTCGTGTCTGAGAAGAGCTCTCTGAAGCACGTGGTGCAATTTGAAAAATCTGGTTTTATTGTAGGAGGTAGGATAATCTGCACAGAAAAAGACAGTGGGTCTTGTTCTGTTTTGCACAATATTTCCATCAACATAAAAAGCTTACTTAATAACATGCAAAATTTTGAGATCAGCTGGCATCTGATGAAAGGGACAAAAGTAATATCCCAAGGGCCAGTTGAGCTTTCAACTGCTACACAGAATTCATCTCAACAAGGACGGTTCAGATCAATACACAACAAGTACAGTATTCTTTTTGAAGGCTTTCAGTGAAATTCTTAGGTTTCTGTAAACATGAAAAATTTTCACTGCTCCACATAATTCTTTGCTGTGTTTAAATTTCAGAAAGTGCAAATTTTCTGTGATTAAGGAGTTTGATTTTTATTTGGTCTCAAAGAAGAAAGGGTTTAGTAGTGCTGGAAATAGGCCTTTTATCTATGGTCTTTGTTTCCCCATCTTTTGCTTTTCAGCATTTCTGGAAAGAGTTTCTACATCAAACTAGACCTAACTTAACATTCAGGCCTGTTCCCTGCTTCCTCTCTGAGAAGATTCTGATTCATGCCTAAACACAGTATGGCAGACATTTCCTCTCTCTCTGTAAGAGAAGAGTTCAACAGCTCAGTCCCCTGGCCATAAAAATCTTCAGTATCAATGGTTTCCTTAATTTCCTCCTCTGTTATAGCCTCTACATGATCGCCTTGTGTTTCTCACTGATGCACTGGAGAGAAAATTAGTTTAATTGATAAATCAAATCTGACTGATATTCATCTCTAACATTCCCAATGATTTTACAGTCTGAGGAAGAAAGCGGAGAGTTCATGTTTCACTCTGATATCCTGTCCCCCCCACCCATCCCACCCTTCCCCACCCCAAATAATAAAGATGCTATAAAGTTGAGGCACAAGTGGTTAAGGGTGAGCATGATCAGTTCTGACAGCTGGTTCTGGGACATGTCCTGGTGGTAAAGGCTGATCACCACCCACTGGGTGTTTTGGTGCATCTCCAACTTTGTGTTCATCAGCTGTAAAACAAGAAGAGAACCATTTTTAACTTCTCAATACACTGGCCCCAAATGTGAAAATTCTCTAAATGAAAGCTGCTAGTGTAGGGACACTTAAACAAAACCTTCTATTTTCTGGTTTGTAGGCAGAATCAAGAATTTTCTGTGTGCTTAACAATGAAATTGCATTGAGATTACCCACCAGACTGCATTATTAGTCAGTATTACCTCTTAAATTACAAGTTGTTTCTGCTTTCTGTGAAATATTCTCACTTACATAACACATTGTTCTTTTTGAAATATACCATGTTTTTATGAGACCTTTAATCCCAATATGGGAAGCTGGAAAAAGAACTAACAACTTGCTCCTGTATATTACTCCTCACTGCATCAGTACTTACAATATTCTCCCTTTGCCTACATTTGAATAATACTGATTTTCATAGTTTGGTGAAGATTTCAGGATGTGCAACTGCATTTCTCGATTTTTTTTTCCCCTCAAATTACTCTTAGTAGCTCCAGTAGATTTAAAACAGTGTCTGCTTGGATATTTGTGATTCAGTGAATGAGTAGTGACCAGTTCTGGCTAATATAATGAATCCTTACGACACCTGATTAAATGACTTTGCAGAAAGATTTTACATAAAGTAATACATGTGTTAAGAACAGTATCTGCTACAATACTGCCAGTTTCAAAAGATGTATCATCTGCAATTACACAGGATGGTTTTACTGAAGGTGAGGGAATTTGTCACCACTGATCAAGTGCAGTGATTTATTATGCCACTATCTCCTTCTGAGGGTATTGAAGCAATTGGTCATTCATACTGTCCAAGACTAACTTCTTGTGTCATGCTGCATCCAATTGCTGGTAAACTGGTCACTGAGGATTTTAAATGCTTGGATTTGTTCTGCAGCCTGAGACTGCAATGCAGCCATAGCTCATGGGACAGATCTGGTCTTTTGTATGTCCCTGTTCTTCCCTGGATGCTCAGAAATGCTGGCTACCCTAGATCTCAGTATTTCAGACTAATAGATACAACACAGTCCTCTGCCTTGTGTTAGGACTCTGGTTTCTTACTATGGACTTAAAAGGAGTGAGATTTCAGGAATACTTAGAAGAGTTACATCCTTCCCACTTAAAGACAGGTTAGTGTACCTCTCTCCAGAGGTCATTAAACCTGCATTAAGTTAATAGTTTTAACAGAAAGTATGGAGGTGATGACTTTTAAACTGCAGATCTTATTTCAAAGTTTGTGTATCTAGACAGAGAGACACATACGGGGCTGGATTTTCAGCTCTCCACCTGGTCCTGCAGGAGGATTTCCTTGCTGTAGTTTCTTTTGTTCCATCTGTTTTACAACCTGGTGAAAAATAAAATAGAACAGTTGAAAAACTTGAATTTTTCAGCTTTCTCTGATGTGACATAAAAGAATACACCTAAACCAAATTCTGCAGTTATGTGAAGTCTTCCTTAGTGGGTCTACTGCTGAGTTGCTTTAATTCTGAACACCAGACTATGTTTTGCTGTGGTATCATTAGTTTAGAATTCAGCTGGGCCTCATATGAGAAATCAAGGTAAATCTCCAGAGCTGGCAATTGTTAAGAGCCATTGGCACATGTAAGGACAGAGAAAAGGGGAAAACAAATATCTTCTGGCCTCATACATGTACCTGCTGAAGCTCTTGTTTCTGAGCCTGAAGCTGGTCGTGCTGCCTCTGTAGCTCTTCCTTCTGTTTCTGAAGTTCTTCTGCCTTCTTTCTAAGTTCATCTTCCTGCTGGGAAATGTGATTTTCAAATTCCTTCAGCTCGTCCTCAGTGAAGAGCTGCTGCTGATCTAGTGTCTGCAAGAAAATACACCCAAGTGTGAATACTTAGCCAGGAAAGCATGTGTATTTTTTATTATTTTCCCACTGAAATTCTTGCACACTTCACTAAAATACCCAGACATGGCAATGGGTGCACTCCATGAAAACAGCAAAATCTTCACTTTTCAGCTATTTTCTCAACAAAACTCTACTAGTGATTTAGAAGTAGGAGAAAAATATCCTCTTTCTTCCAGCCGAGCTCTTATCTTCCCTTTGAAGTGCTTCATGAACAAAAAGTCCATTTCCATTTGAAAAGCACGTGTGAGAAGCTCTTCCCCCAGACCTTTTCCGTTCTGAGAGGCCCTGGGGTTCACATCTGCATTACATTAGGCTGCTGCAGCTAATGTTACATTGAGCTGAGGGGCTTAACGCCACACATACCAAAGCAGAGCTGGAAAAAACCAAAGGTCACAGACTGCCGTTTGGTTTCCTGGTCCAAGTGCTGGTAATGGTACTGAGTGTTGTACTTGGAACACATTTTCATTACCTCCCAGCTATCTGGCTCCAAAAATTCCTTTTTCTCTGTAGCTCGCAGGAACTCGTCCAAAGTCACTAGCCGGTCTTTGTTGATGTCAACCTGTTTGAAGCAAAAAATTAAGCTCAATCTGAAGGACAGGTTTTGGTGGAGCTAATGTTTAATTTCATCAATCAAATATCTTCAAATGTAACCATTTTCATTTTTCAATTGTCCCATTTTCAAGGGAGTGCCCACAACATCTCCTGAAAACTTCTTTCACAAGCTTATGTAGCTTAGCAAAAATAGAACTAGAATGTAAATCCTGACATTTCACTCCAAAATTCATTGGCTTTATTAGAAACACTTGTGTGCACAGTCCCAACACTAATAGTGAAATGTATGATTTTTTTTGAGAACAGTATTTTGTAGCTTTCTGGTAACTACTGTGACTCACAGTTACAAAATTATCTCCACTGTTGGAGGGGGAGTTTTTAAAAACAAAAATCCCACCCAACTGAATTGTGTTGGAATCCTTTAAGGGGAAGGGAGGAAATGCTTCCCTTTGTGACTAATAGATGACCAGGCTTGCTCTGTTCCTCAAGACTGAGGAACATAGTTGAACACAGAAATATTATGAGTGGAAAACACAGTGGTTCAACACATCCCCTTTCCATTCCTGTGTCTCCTGAGCTGAAAACCCATCAGACCCAGTGAGGTATTCATTATCCCAGGTGACACCTCGAGCTCTGAGCCCCCCTTTTAAAGGGACAAAGCTGAGCTATGTCATTGCAAGACATTGCTCTACTCCCTCTTCTCACACCTAAATCTTACCCGTTTGCCAAGTGCCAAAGCACATTTAGAGTCTTCCCTGTCTGACACACAATTCACAAGGAATTTCTGTTCAATCTCAGTGTCTGCAAACAATGGAGGCTATAGCACAATTCCTTCCTGGAACTCCTTAAATGAAAACTAGTCAGCAGGCATTACATCAGAATACAGGGATGGGGCTGGAGAACTGTAACTTTACACCAATCCCAGCACAAACAGCATTCATTGTGACAGACCATCCCTTTCTACTGCACTTGGACAACACTTCACGTTAGGAGAACTGTATTTTTTGAACATAGAAAGAGATTAGCCATAATGAACATCAGCCCCCACCTCATTCATTACATGTTCTCTCATTCTCAGCCTTTCTTCTTCCATTTCAACCATGTCATCCTCTTCATTCTTGGGATCATAAACTTTTTCTAACTGAAATTTAAAATTAGTGCTTGTTAGTTTGAAGAAAAGGCTGCTCATTCAAATGACAGAGCATATCTGGAAAAACAGTGTGAGATGTTACTGAGTGTGTGCAATTCTCCTCTTTCAGCACAGTATTGAAGCAACAAGTGAGCCTTTCTTTCCTAAGAATGAAGTTTTCAGTTAATTCATGTGGTCTGTTACAATTCAGTGCTGTGGATGTTACAGTAAAGTTGACCTCAGTGTGCACAGGCTGATCCTACACTTGATTCAAAGCAGGCAGAGGTTCCACGGGGTTTCTGGAACTGGGAGAGAGTGGCTTTTTCACCAGGGCATGCAGCTGACCCTGTAGGCATTCAGGATATCAGAAGACAAATTCAGTGCCAAATTTAATGGTTCACTTCTCTTCTTGCACAATGTCTTTCTAGAGAGTTTATGCTTATTTGCTTCTACTTGGCTTTCTCAGGCATTGAGCTTCACTTGCTTAGCCACAGGTAATTCTAAGGCCCCAGGATATTAGTTTTTACACTACAAAACTATAAAACAGTAGAACATCTGTCAAAACAGACTGCACTGTATCTTTGTTGTAATGAAGGGGATTATGGCAAATTATTGTACACAGTTGCATTTTCAAAGACAACAAACCAAGGGCTAAAGAAACTAAGAGCCTGTCTATTTTATCAGATGTGCACGAGCTTCAAACTAACCAGACAAAAAATACATAAAGTTTCTGTAGCCACTTACACAGTGCTGTCCCTGAGCCAAATCACCCAAGTGTCACCTTTCCCCCATAAGAATTGTTGATAAACACTGAATGAGCACAGGTGCCCAGCTCCAGAACCTCAAAACCGCTACCAGGCTGCAGCTGGGCAGAGCAGGAGAGCAGATCTCTGCATTGCAATTTATACAGGTAACACCTCTCCTGCAAATTAATTATAAAATCTCCTACAAGCCTGGGGCAGAGCAATACAAGAGCACTAGATCTCTGATGCCTGACTCCCATGCTTCAACTACTTTATTTTGCCAGCTGATAGGTTTTACACTTTGGTAGAAATATTAAGGATGCATGAAACTTGGCACGAATACTCTCTTTTGTAGTCCAAAGCGCCCAGATATACTTGGGAAAAATACAGACATCCCTGTAACCATTTACTGAAAGAAGTCAAGCTTCTGAACATTTCTTTTTACCTCTTTAGTAAATAGAGCTTCTAATTCTTGCTCATCCAGGAAACCATCATTATTGACATCTACAAAAAAGTATTAAAAATACAAGTTGAGTACATATAGAAAGTCATGCATATAACAGATCTCCAAGAGTTAAGTAAGGATCAGTGTACACATCTCATTTAACAAGTTGGTTATATAGGTTGTTTCTTCTGTTTAGGTTTTTATCAGGCATTGGCTGGAGGGTATTGCCACTTTTGGTTGGTTGGACAAGTCTGGAGCAATCTCTCTACTTCTTAGATTAGCAAACTGAAATAGGTCACCACAGGATTGCGCAGGGTGCAACTGTCAAAAAATATTGCTGAGAACAAGTTGTCCCCATTTAACCACTAAATTTGTAATTAGACTCAGGAGAAAAAAAATTCTGCAGAAAAACTTTAACTGACAATATGATTCTCAAAAAAAAAAAAAAAAAAAAAAGAATTGCATGAAAATCTATACAAATATGCAGAACTTGAGATAAATGTAAAATGACTTTTCATGACAAATGCAGAGAGGAGAATACTTGATGATTAATCCTCCATCTTTTATCCTACACTGTGCTCTGAATGCTGTTACACTACCTCTGAAAGGGAAAGAGAATGTCTACTTCAACTTATTAGCCAATATTTTTGTGTAATTGCTCTGAAGTTTTTTATATACTAAGCTTTAAGGCAACAGGTAATTTCAGCTGTTTCTGTTTTGGTAGGTTTTGCACAAACAAGCTACCAGAAAATTTCAGAAAGCTAGCTTTCAAAATCTCTTTCTAGAAAGAAGAGGCAAGATTTAATAACCAGGACTAGACAATCTTTAAGGTCCCTTCAGACCCAAACCATTTGATGATTCTGTAATACATACTTATATATTCTATAAACTGAGATAAAAGTTTAGGCTCAAGCTAGAACACTTTTCTTCATCTAAATCCTCATCTTTGAGATTAGTTAAATTCTGAATACTGTTCAACCCTTTGCAGCCTAATGCCTGGCAGGATCTACTTAGGGTACTTTATGATGAAACATTTAACAATATCAGAACATAAGGTTACATGGTAACAATCACATTTAAAGCAAAATATTCACTGAGATGCATCCTTATCTCTGCTTCTACTTACTGATTCTAGCTGCCCATTCCTCAGAAATCTAAAGGCAAGGTTAGAGGGCTTTTGTTTTATCAAGGGAATCTTGCAACTTCTGAAGAGGCTTGGCCTTTCTATGACCATTCCAGAGATCAGGGGTGTCTGGTACTTATCTGAAGGTTTTGCCCCTACACACACCTCTGAGGATTTATTCCCAGTGCATACTGTGTAAGCAAAGTTATGGATATGGACAGCCCTCTAAGTACCCATACTTCCCTAAGGAATCACTACTGGCTTTTGCCTGTATGACTTTAGGAGTAGTTAAACAAAACTCTAAATGTTTTTAAATTTTAAACTCCATTTAAAACATTGCATAAAATTTAAAACGAGTAACAAATATTTCCTCCTCTGTACTGTTCAGATTCATCCAAGTTGCTTCAGGTGCAAGACTTCATCCTAACATGACAAACTTATCCCCAGCAGAATGTAACAGAAAGTCACTTCACTTGTTGATTAGATTAAAACTAAACCTCTTACCGTGCAATTTGAAAAATGTTTTGGGGTCAAATTCATTAGGATCTAGTCCATCTGCTTCTTCCCACACCTCTTTCAGTTGATCTTTGCTTCCCTATAGATTGGTTACAAAGAAAAACTATTCAAAAGACAATTTAGTTTAATTTTCCTGCATTACCTTTGCATTATGTTTTCTCTGAAAGGCTTTATTTGATGATTAATCATGTGGTAAATGCAATCAGTGGAATTTTCTTTCATTCCCTTTTGGTCAGGTCTAATACTTTTATTAGACACAAAGGCCCAGGGAAAGAGGGAGTGTCAAGGAAATGCATATTCTGTGGAAAGGAGCACCTGTAATAATTAGTCATGGTCACACAGCCTCATCCAGAAACAATAGCTGAAGGAAGCTGAATGATTTTGCCTTTCCTACAGTAAATGGTACTGTGATGCAGTTCTTTGCAGGCCAGGCATACAATGAAGGCACCCCTATGGTTTTGAATGCTGTTCTGGCTCCTTCCTCATGAGTTTCAGTGTCTTTGTAAGTAAGAATTCTGGCAGCAAATAACACACCTGAACAGAAAGAATGGGGGTTTATACACTGGTGTTTGTAATGCTCCCAGCACTGTGCTCACTCTCTGCTCCCATGTCAGTGAGAGGAGGCAAATGATGAGAACAAACAAAATGCACCCTTCTGGGTATTAGCTTTTTCTCTCTGGAAGGGAAACCTCACAGTCACATCAGAACAGCCTGTGGCCTTACAGGATGGTGAACTTTAGGGTGATCTCCATGTTTTTTCTTCATCTCCTCAAATTTGGATTCTTCTCGCTTCCTCTTTTCCTCATCCAGTGTTTTTAAATACTCTCTCCTCTCGTGTTCTTTCATCATCTCGTATTTCTTAAACTCCTCATGGCGAGTCTTATCATAGTTTTCCAGGTCACTTGTAGCCTAAAAATACAGATATATGCAGACATATGATTATGTAACATAATCTGACATTAAAAACCCTGCATTGTTCAAATCTGTGGGCAAGGCTGCCATTCAGGGCAGACTGGCTGAGGGGTTCCTTCCACATGACAGTGATGCAGAAACATCTCCCTTTGTCATTTTCACAGAAATTAATTTGTAAGGGTTCATCTGCTGGACAATTTTTCCAATTACACAGTGCTGTAAGAAGGCATCAAGGTGTCCTTTCTCATCAGTGAGTAATAAATGAACTCAAGTTAATCAAGTCCTATACTAATAGTACCATTAACTCCTTGATCATTTCAGGATAAGAACATTTGTAACTTATCCTACAGTTTAATGACAAAAGTGCCTTCATTAATAATGGGAGTTTGCAGCAGCTTAATACAGATTAAATTAAAAAAACCCAAACAATTAAATGGACAGAAAGGGTGTGAGAGGAGAATTTCTAACAAGTTCTTGTATAGTTTAATGATGTGTCATTTTCATACAGACCAAAGTACTAAAGAATGTTCTGGTAGGGCTTTTCAAAGTAACACATTTACACCTCATGCTGTCTCTCCATTTATTTACATTTAAGTTTTCAGACTCACAGTACCTTTTGAAAAACAATTCCAAAGCTAAGACCTCCTAGAGTACCCATTACACCCTGTCAGTATCTTGGTGAGAAACGAGAAGACAAAACAATGAAATATGTAACACAAGAAAGAACTGCCCTGTTGAGGATGTGCTTCTCCAAGCTAACCAGAATTTCCCCAGAAATGATGTTCAGAATTGTTTAGAAAAACTGTAATATCTCTATAAAAAATAATTTTACAGAAAATGGAGATAAAAATTTCCAAAGGTAAAAAAGTTACACAGAAACTATCTTTCAATTTATTTTGGAAGTATAAAAACTGTCAAATTCCCATGTCAGACATGCAGTGCTCTCTAAAGCATAGCTGAGATGAAAGTAATTTTTTCCCTTGGGAAGCATATTTTTCAAGCAGTTGAAAAAAGCCACACCCTGCTTTGCTTAACTGCATCCCCTGAATAAACAGGCACTGAATAAATCCCCCACACCTGTGACAGATACTGAATCTGCTTGAACAGTCACTGAATGCCATGCCCAGTATAAGAAATTTCTAATATTGCTATCTTAAATTCTACTCTGCTGTGGTTTTCCAGCTTGATGTACGTACAATAGATCCCAAAATTCATATGGCTAGGTTAGGGATGATTATTTATATAATTCTGTGAGACTCCTATATCATCTACAAACAGCAATCAGAAAATACACTTGGGTAAAATGTATTCCTATCTCACCTGTATTTAATTTAATGACTCTCAGAAAGCTGTATTTTATTCCCCAAGTTGCTTGTACTGGCATATGAATGCAAGTTCTGTTAAGGTGACATCCTAAAATTTATGGACTCTTTTGCATAATGCACACTGGCAACAGCTTTCAAGTGTGCATGGAGACAACTGACTTTTCTCTGAAAATGAAAACTGCATGTCATTTACAAAATGTGGTGTACAGGAAAAGATTTGCCTCTACCAGAGGAAAAAAGCATAATACCTAAAACCCCAACTTCCCACAGTAATTCATGTCTGGCACTCACTGCTTTGATCAGCATATCCAGGTCCTTAGGTTCAAAGGTGTCAGGATTCTGATGGTTCAGGTGCTCAAACTGCTTAAGGAGAGCCTGATGGTCTATACCAGTGTCTGGAAGAACAAGGTGCACATGTAAAACATTCAAATAAGTTTGAAATCCAGCACAATCAAGCAGCTAAAGTCTTTTGGTAGCTTGTGCCTGGGGCTCCCTGAGGACTGGATAATTTTTTCACTGTTGGAGGAAACTTCAGCAACATTCTAAAGTTGCTTTTCCTGAAGGAGGTGGGCAAGCTTGATGGCAATTTGCACTATACTCCTTCTGATGGGTCAGTGTTGCATTGCACACAATCATTTTACCTGCACAGATTACAGCTTCTGTTTCAGCAAGGAAAAGTATGATATTTTGGATATTCTGGATATTTTGCAAATTACACATATCTGGCCAGAGATTTATGCACAATATGGTGTAAAATTGTATCAAATCAAATAAGCAGATATTCAAACTTCATGTGTGAAAAAAAGAGAAGTGCAAGACAGTGGAGAGTCAGGTCTTGTGTCTAAAAGCTGCACACATTTTTTCTTCCTTCTGACAGGATTAATACCCAACAATATCAACACACAATGTACTAACAACTAAACACATTTCTACCACAGGCTTTTCTAGCTGTTACTATGGTATCTGAACACTAATGCTACATAATAACATTCTTTTAAGAAGCATACACTTTGATATGGTAAGTACAACAATTGTGACAAGCTTTTACTAGATGGCTTAGCAAAGAGTATTTTATTTGTTTAAAAAAAAATTGGAAAACACAATTTTGAACATACAGTTCTTTCACAAACTATCAGTGCTGTGTTTGTATTATCACAAACCAGCAAACACTGGCCAGGGCAGACTTCAACCATCATTCCTCCCTGGTGAGATCATAATTTGTGTTTAAATATATGTGCCTTTGTCTGTGTTTGAAACGTTTTTAGAATTGTAATAATAGATTTAAGAAAAGCTTACAAACAATAAAAAAAACCAGTCCCCAAACCCATTTTCCTCCATTTCTTATATTTAGGGGGAAAGATTCATTCTATTTGACACTATTTACTTGCCACATTACTGTGTGATCTGAGATCCATTTAACATTCTTCTGACCTGTACTGATCAGTCTAGTAGGATCTGCATGAAAATATTTAAAAACACGTCTGGATGAGGACTGAATATATGCGGAATATAATCTCAAATCTGGTTGGTTGGGGTTTTTTAAACCCAATTCAGCTGAGAGGAAAGAAAAAAGGGAGGGGTTTGTGTGTCCTTTTTTACTTTTTGTAGATCAGATAGAAAACTAAGATACTAAGTGGTGTTATAGGGAAAAGATGACAAGAGCAAATAAAAGGAACTCAAACCACTCTGCCTGCTGCTGCTATAGAATGCTCCCTGTGCATGTTCCAAGATGTTGTCATGGTGTGAACATGCAGCTGTATTTTATAGGTGATCTGGCCACACTTGCATATGACGTGAAGTACTCATGGGCAAAACTGATTATAAACTTTGCAAAATGTTTTCACATCTCAGTACTCATCTGAATATCCTGAACTGCAATAATCTGTTCCCAAATGTAAGATCTCAGATGTACATGCTAAGATCTGAGCTGTTAGGGGGAATTATTTTTCTAAAGCACACTCTGTTAGTTACTATCAATTTATAAAAGTAGAGAGGGCTAGAAGTAATCAGTCCATTAAACTTCAAAATACATAAAACAACTATGTACCCAGCCAGGTAGCAATAGCTGCTGTCACCATGATGTCGCTGGACTGCTTGTGTGCAATCAGAGCAACATCCACATAAACACTTGTATTCATGTGCACATTTCTTCAGTCTGTTTGCCACATCTAAATTCAGCTTAGCCTGCAAGATGGATCCTCATTCTTCCAGTATTTTAATTTATACATTATATATTCAATTCCATGGGATCCCCCTTGAAAACTTGCAACCATCTTTATAAGAATACTGACAGAAAAAAATTCATTTTCTACTCCCTAAGGATATGAAATAGTGTCATATTGTTTTCTTAAACAGAGTCCTACTATGTTACTAGCTCTCTGTGAGTAATCTATGAATTGATGCATTACAAAAATAAGAGGTTGAAAAATGATTAGAAGTACCTAAAAAATCCACTGACAGAAACAAATTCAGTTATCTATAGAGCAGAGATGGCTTTTCTCTTCTCCCCAGTTTCCTATAAAGACAAGTCTTTAATGGCTCCAGGCCAGCTCAGAAAGGACACTCAATCTCAGCTTGGTCATTATTGGTGACAGCAAACAATGCACAACTGCTGAACTTTGACATTTCTCTAACACAATGCCATCTGCTATCGCACCTGGACAATTTCTGTATTCTTACCTTGAACAGAATCCATTTTCGCTTTAATTAACATTCTTAATCTTGCTACCTCTTGTCTTTTTAGTTCATCCAGCCGTGTTCTCACATGGTGGCTTACTAAGTCAAGCTCTCTGCTTAGCTTTCCACTCTGTCAAAAACCAAAAAAGTTATGTATAAACACTGGAAGAAAGTAGCTTTTAGGATTCCCGTTAGACATGAACTGTAAAACAGCAAACTAGTGGCAGTCTGGCAATACTGTAGCTTACACTGTAAGAATCTCAACATTTTTTTAAAGAGCAGATTCAAACCTTTTATGCCTATGGTTACAGAAACAGAGAAGAATCCTAAAAGCTTCCAGAAAAGAGAATTTCGAAGTATCTTGCTCCTCCAAAGAGCATAACCTTGAAGGAGCAATGCCTAATAACGTTTGTGACAAATTTCTTGATCAGATATTCTCAAATGAGGTCAGAAGAACTGTGAGGAGCACACAGAGTGCCTCATCCACTCAGGGAGGGCTGTTAGGCTTGAGGGGAGGTGCAAGGCAGCAGCACCACCAGTGTGTATTGCAAGAACTTGGAAATGGAGAGTAATCTCCAGGGGTTACACCAGATAGAGAGCCGAAGGGAAAGAAGCCACAAGCTGCCAAGAGCAACATGAGGGATTAAAGGAAACACAAAAGGCAGGATCTCCTCCTTAAGTCTGTCACTTTGTTTCCTACCCATCCCTTCCTGAACTTCTAGCTCCTGAAGGGGAATGCAGAACAGCCGCCACCTAGAGCCAGGAACGAAAGGAAGAAAGAATACAACATACATGGCTCATGATTATGGATTTAATTAACTTCAATTTAACTCTTTTTTTGAACCTACCTTTATTTCCTCTATGTCAGCAGTCTGGAGTTTCTCCCTGAAATGCTTATCAGTTTCCAAGACATCTATTACTTGCCTGAGATATTCATCATAATAAAGTCCTGTATCCTTCAAAAAGAAAAAAAAAGAGAGAAATTGAGGAAAGAATATACTGACAAACAATTAGTTTTGTTCGAATACAGTTATTAGAGTGTCAGTTATTAAACTGACACTCTAATCTCAGCAACATAGGCACTATGCTCTCATACATATCTTTGTTTTCTCAGATTTGCATCACTGCCCTATAGCAATTTATGATTCATTTGTTTCAGCAACTGACAAGGAAGAAGAGAAAAGTGATTATGAATCCTTGTAATACACAAGCATGTGTCAGGTTAATACAGTGTGTGGCTTTTTAAAAACAGTGCAATTCATTTGTTACTGTTCTATTTGAAACACTGAACAGCAATCAGTGAGTGGAATTTCCTACCACCACCCAATCATTTGAAATAAGTCTCTGTGGAACAGTATGCTCTTCCTATTGCAAGCTGAGAATTCTTTCCCTGTGCCACCGCACCTTTAGCAGCTCATTGAAAAAAAAGTAAAGAGCAAATTCAAACAGAACCCCCCCATAGATGGCACACACTGTGACAATACTAGGCAATATTAGTTTCCTTCTAAAGGAGTTTGCTGTATCCAGATAACCAACAATTAGGATAAACACTTAAACAGGTAAGTTTCTTTATACTTACTGGATTTTCTACCTTCTCTCCTTCTACATGGCCTTCTGCTTTGACTTTTGTCTTATCTATGTCTATAGGTACAGCTTCCAAGGCCATTAGGAGACATGTCATCAGCAATAGACACTGCTGGGGCAGGACAGATAACCTCTTCATCTGAAATGAGACCAGGTCACAAAAATTAACATACACAATGTTGTCCCACTGTACTGAGTTATTTTATTTTTTACATTCCTCATAGATACCTGTAATAACCCACTTTCCTCATGATGTTCTGCTCTCAAGGAACAAGAAAACTCAAAGAAGTAAATACAGCCTTAATTTTTAAAGGCCATTCTTAGGCAAAGAGATTTCCTCAGATTGACTTACACTTGTGTGCCAAATCTAAGCTGTAAATGGTGAGAGGTTTGTAACATGCTGAGGTATTATCAATAACAGATGGGAACACCTGTTTAGGATGTTCAAGTCTCACATACTGTCGTTCCTACTCAGATCATGTCTTTGCTGAATTTATTGGCAAACTCCTAAAGATCATTAGGGACACTGAAATCAGATCTTAGCATAGTAATGCCAGTGGTTTTTATGTTTCAACACTGAAGTACTTTGCCTAGATCAAAATCAAGAGTCAAGATCCCCTCCAAAATTTATTTGCAGAAAAAAATATTTTACGATCCATGTTATACCCACATTTCAGGTTGATAGAGATTCCTGAAAATTTGTTCACACCATCTGAAACTGTTGCTGAGGCTTTATTAAGCTGGTTTCCCCCATAATTTCTTTAGTGTTGTAGGTGGAGCTATCTCCCACATAATTTGATGAGCAATGAGCACTTCGAGTTCTTGACCTCTGTCTTCTTCTCCTCTATCCAACTTGGTTGAAAATAATCCATTCAGAAACTGGTAAAATTAAATACTTCAATAGAGTGAGTACAGGGAATCCAGCTAAAAAAAGTAATTATGGTAATCCAGCATCTGACAGCAAAGTCAGGCTCTTAAACCAATTTGGCCAGTTCAGATTGTGACACTCCACAGTCTCTGGATATCCTATAAGAAGTTCAAGCAAACTCCAATATTACACTGGTAACATAAATCACCTCCTAGGTAAAAGTTGCCAGCCAAAGACTGTCTAAAATTAGCTTAGACATGTCAAAGAAAAAGACATAATCAAGAAATGTGCAGTCAAATAAATCCAAAGTATACCTGCTACCAAGGGGAATTTCTGTACAAGAGCTTTAGCAAGTCATGCAAGGAATTCTGTCAAAAGTACTTAGGTCCACCAGCAATCTCTTTTTAGGGGGATGGGTGAGAGGGACAAACTAATTAAGGTGTCAGTGCCAGTGTGCCTGACTACATGATCTGGTACTTGACAGAGAAGCATTGCTTTTGCTTGGATTAAACTGCCCTTTACTATGGCAATAAATGTTGAAGAGGTACACACTTAATATTAAACATTGCTGACACCCTTTATTCATCCCTATTCAACTGCCAGGAAAATAAAAGCACTCATTTAAAAAAAAAAAAAAAAAAAAAAAAAAAAAAAAAGAGAAAATGCATTCAAGATGTGCAGAAATATTATTCCTTTTGTTGGGGATGAGGAAGTAGCTGGTGATTAAAATATATCAATTTATCCATCTATTGTTTTATATGTC